>JARQOD010000008.1:139476885-139656484 GCA_033576555.1 Oophaga sylvatica
GGGGGCGGACTCTCCGGGCCCCGAGGGCAGTCAGAGGGGGCGGCCTCTCCGGAGCCCCGAGGGCAGTCAGAGGGGGCGGCCTCTCCGGAGCCCCGAGGGCGGTCAGAGGGGGCGGCCTCTCCGGAGCCCCGAGGGCGGTCAGAGGGGGCGGCCTCTCCGAAGCCCCGAGGGCGGTCAGAGGGGGCGGCCTCTCCGGAGCCCCGAGGGCGGTCAGAGGGGGCGGCCTCTCCGGAGCCCCGAGGGCGGTCAGAGGGGGCGGCCTCTCCGGAGCCCCGAGGGCGGTCAAAGGGGGCGGCCTCTCCGGAGCCCCGAGGGCGGTCAGAGGGGGCGGCCTCTCCGGAGCCCCGAGGGCGGTCAGAGGGGGCGGCCTCTCTGGAGCCCCGAGGGCGGTCAGAGGGGATTCTTATTGTTCACCAAGGAGGGTCCCAAGTGTGACTATTGATCATATTACTTCTCAGTATTCTCCAGCCCTTTACATGCTGTAAAGTTGTACTACTGCTCAACATATTGGGCCACATGCAAGAAAAATTATTCTAAGAAACGGTCTCAGAGCAATCAACTAATCAGATTCTAGTATTCATCACTTCTGAGCAGATCTGAAAAAGAAAAGTAGTAACTGAATAGTTTGTTACGTGCACTATGTATTTCTTCATTAAATCCAGTTTTTACAAAACTAATAAAATAAGAAAACAAAAACTCACAGCAATCAAAAATATTGAGTGCCCGCAATAAATTCAGCTTCCTTAAGATGAGTATCAGGTCCTTCAGTCGCGCATTTGTGCTCGACCATTTCCAAACGATTTCTTGTGTCCGGTTCTTTTGGTTGGACAGGAGCCGCAGCGCTGTCTGGTCAGTGATAATCAAGGAAGCTGGAAAACAGAAAATATAGAGATATTGATGAAAGTAATATTATTCAGGGCAAAGACATTTCAGCAAAAGCGGTTATCTGATACAAAGTCTGGAAAAGAAAAGTCTTCATCCAGTCAGATCTATGTATCCGGCAGCACCAGAAGCACAATCAATGAAAGGGGGCGCTGATAATGTAAATTAAGGCTTAGTAGGGGTTGTTTAGTTTACATAAAATACCATAGTAGACAATTCTGAGTTACTTGAGGGGTCCAATATTAAGGATCATCTCTTGGACCAGACCACAAACTTCCTACAAAAAGCAATGATTATAAAAAGGATGCTGTGTAATGCTTAACTTTGCCAGTAGAGGCGCTTGCAGGGAAACTGAATACTTGCTGCCAGCTGTGATCACAAAACTGCATCTGATCATTCCCAATCCAATCAAACAAACACTTGGATCAAGTTTAAAAACAACATGATAGACTAGTGGTTCCCAAACTCCAGTCCTCACGGGTCATGTTTTCAGGATTTCCTTTGTATTGCGCAGATGGTGGAAGTATCATCAAGGCATCAGGAATTCTCTCACCTGTGCAACACTTTGGAAATCCTGAAAACAAGACCTGTGGGGGCCGTGAGGACTGGAGTTTGGGAAAGACTGTAATAGACCAATTCTGCACTCATTTTAATAATGTTACTGAGTTTGGGAAGCAAAGAAAAAGGAAATTTGAGAGATATATTTTTATAGGTGGTGATGATCTTGGTCTGTCTGGTGAGTCCTAATATTATTGTAGACTGATGAAGCACTAGTGTTAAGGGATTGACTAAAGAGCACAACCATTATAACCCTGGCCATGCAAGGGTCTGGAGAAAAAGCTAATAAAAGAGTAACTGCACCTTTAAGGAAGATCAAAGAATCATAGAATGTTAAAGTTGGACAGGAACTCCAGGGTCATCATGTCCAACCCCCTGCTCAATGCAGGATTCACTAAACCATCTCAGACAGATATGTTCAGCCTCTGTGTGAAGACGTCCATTGAAGGAGAACTCAGCACCTCTCTGTGCAAGCCTGTTCCACACATTGATCACCCTAACAGTCAAAAAGTTTTTTGTAACATCTAATCGGTATCTTCTCCCTTTCACTTTCATTCCATTGCTTCTAGTGTTTTCATGTGCAAATGAGAATAATGATGATCCCTCTACAATGTGACAGCCCTTCAGATATTTGTAGACCGCTATTAAGTCTCCTATTAGCCTTCTTTTTTGCAAGCTAAACACTCCCAGAGTGTTCCTCGTAGGACATACTCTGCAGTCCGCTCATTTTCTATGTCTTTTTTAAAATGTGGTGCCCAGAACTGGACACAGTATTCCAGATGAGGCCTGACCAAAGAGAAGTAGAGGGGGACAACTGCTTCATGTGATCTAGACTCTATAATTATCTTTATACAACCTAGAACTCAGTTTGCCTTTTTTGCTGTGGCATCACACTGTTGACTCATGTGCAGTCTGTGATCTATTAGTATACCCAAGTCATTTTCACAAGTGCTGTTGCTTAGTCCTATTTCTCCCATTCTGTAGATATAATTTTCGTTTTTCTTGCCCAGAGGTAGAATCTTGAATTTCTCTGTTCAATACCATTCTATTAGTTGCTGCACATTGTTCAAGCTTGTCTAGATCCTTCTGAATCCTTTCTCTGTCTTCTCTAGCGTTAAGGCCCCATCTCACATAGCGAGATCGCTGCTAAACAGCGATACCAGCAGCGATCTTACTATGTCTGACACGTACTAGCGATCAGGCCCCTGCTGTGAATAGCTGGTCGTGTTAGAAATGCCTGGACTTTTTTTTTTGATCGCTGGTCTCCCGCTGGCCAGCACGCATCGCTGCGTGTGGCAGGCAGGAGACCAGTGATTAGCTGGTAACCAAGGTACACTTCGGGTTTCCAGGTGCAGGGCTGTGCCTGGAAACCCGATGTGTACGTTGGTTACCAGCGCGCTGCTGCAGGGGAGCTGGTAACCAAGGTGCACATCGGGTTTCCAGGCACCGCGCAGCGCCTGGAAACCCGAAGTGTACCTTGGTTACCAGCTCCCTGCATCAGCGGGCTGGTATCCAACGTACACTGCGTGTAACATGGCGACGTTACCCGCAGTGTCGCTGTCCTGATCGCTGCCTGAGCTGCCTGTTTGGCAGCTCAGCAGCGATCATGTAGCGACACACCAGCGATCCTGATCGTTGTTGGGATCGCTGGTGTGTCGCTATGTGAGACGGGGCCCTTAGCTATCCCTCCTAGGTTTGCATTGTCTGCAAATTTGTTCAGTTTACCTTCAGTTCCCTTATCTAGATCATTTATAAAAATGTTGAACAACACTGGGGCGAGACCAGAGCCTTATGGTACCCCAATTGAAACACACTTCCAATAGGATGCGCAACCATTTATTACCACTCTGAGTACGATCACTGAGCCAGTTATGAATCCACCTATCTGTAGCCTTGTCAATGCCATACTTGGTCATTTTTTCACTGAGGATAGTAGGACATACTTTATCAATGCTTTGCTGAAGTAGAGATATACTACATCTACCACATTTCCCTGATCCACCCAGTCAATGATTCCATCATAGAAGGAAATTAGATTAGTCTGGCATGACTTGTTTGCTACAAACCCATGTTGGCTCTGGTTAATTACTGTATTCTTATCCAAGTGCTTACATACATGCTGTTTAAGAATTTGTTCAGATATATTTCCTGGTATAGAAGTAAGGCTCACTGGCCTGTAATTTCCTGGCTCTATCTTCTTTCCTTTTTTGAAGATGAGGACAACATTTGCCCTTTTTAATCCTCTGGGACTTCTCCAGTTTTCCAGGATTTTTCAAAGATTCTGACTAGTGGTTCTGCAATTCCCTCTGCTAACTCTTTTAGTGACCTAGGATGTAATTCATTGGGACCATTTAAATTACCTAAGTGTTCTCTCACCATCTCTATGCTTATAGATAATATGGATTCTTTCATTCCTTCGATGGCACCGTGAAGATCAGTTGATGTTACAATTGCTTTCTTAGAGAACACAGATGCAAAATAGGAATTGAAAAGTTAAGTTCAGCCTTCTCATCATTTTTGACCACTGCACCCTTTTCATCCTATAAAAATCCTATAGCATCTTTGACTTTTCTTTTGCTTCTGACATAGCCCCAACATTCATTTTATTATTGCTTTTGGTCTCCCTTGCAAGCCTCACTTTATTACTGGCTTTAGCTCTTCTTTATTGAGATTTTAATAGTAGAATAAATGTTAAGTTTTAATTTATCAATCTGCTTAGAACGGAATTGTAATTGATTGATTATATTGGCCCCTGCTTGATATTAGACTCTAATACACACTAGCTGGTGGTCAATATTATATATTTCTGTAAAGAAAGGGGTTGAAAAAGATTCACACATCATGACACTCATGGTTAAATAACTTCAAACCAGACAGCATTAATATGGATCTTCTGGTCATCCTGGGGAGTTATACCTTAAATATAAAATTCCTGTGTTCACGTGTTAATATCAGATAATCTAATTATCGAATTGGTATAAAAACAAAATTATAACTTTTTTTTAACCACGTTTGATCCAGATCAGCAAAAAAAAAAAAATAATAAAATACAATACGAAATTTTCCTGGAGATGTGTATTTGGGATGAGCCAGATGTTCTGCTAATTAGGAATTGTGCCCGAGACGCCCCCCCGTGTGAAGCTCGCACCTTGTGCCAATATCATAATTAATTTCTGCTTACATATTTTGGACGTGGTTCTTAAGATGGATTATCTAATCGGTGTCCGTAATCCGTAGCTGGCCGTTTCTAGTAGTCACGGCTGCGGAAATCAGAGTTCATTTTTTCAACATCAATCAAATACACAGCAAAAGACTTGTCTAGAGCCACAGAGTAGACATGGATATATGTATACAGTATATCCTTACCTTAGATGGGTTTCAAGCATTAAAAAAAAAATTGGAAATTTAATAAAAAAATTAAAAAAAATACAAACCACAATAAGAATGATAAATACCCCCCCTCTCTCCACTGCATTGGCTATGCTCCTGTAGTTCCCGGATGTATATCTACTTGTCCACCGACTTAAGCAGTCTCTGTACATGACAGCATAACCGCTAAGGTCAGTGATTGGCTACAGCGTCATGTGACTGTACGGAACATCATCGCTGCCAAAAAGTAAACAAAGACTGGTGGTAGTCATCGGAGCAGCAGCACTGAAAGTGCAAGGGAAATGAAAGGAGTTTTCCAGGATTAAGAGGTTAATGGGCCTATGAGACCTGAATGAGGATAGGACACCTGGTACCCACCACTGATCAGTTGTTTTAGGAGCAGCAGCAGATGTAAAACCATTAACGGAGCCAGAACAGCACAGTGCCATACAAAGTGTAGTGGCCATTCTCAGGTACTGCGGTTCAGCTCCTATACACTTCCATAGCGGGGGAGCTGCTATACCCTAGATCGGCCACTACAATTGGAATGGCGCTGTGCTTTTCCAGCTCCATTAATGGTTTATATTCAGTTGATCGGTGCTGGTGAAAAGGGTCAGATCTTCACCCATCTGATATGGAGGACCTATTTTGAGGATAGTTAATTAATCCTGGAATACCCCTTTAACAGATGAGCCTTTTTTATTTTATACTATTAATTTAAAAACATAGACAATCACTTAAAGGGTCTCATTCCCTTTCCCAAAAAGCAAACTGACCACCGACTGGCATTTTGGAGGGGGGCGTTCAGAAAGTCCAACAGCACCCACCAGTTCTACTTTGAAGGAAAATGGTATAAAAACCCTGCTAAAATAAACACTGACACCTCATAAATTGTTAACAGACTGAATTCATTTAGTTATCATGAAGAGAAACCTCCTTATGCAAAGCCGCCAACTACACACTAACTTTTCAGATTTTTTTTTTTATATTTACCACTGATCTGGACATCTGCAAATAATGAAAATTCCAAGATATGAAAGAAAAAAAAGTGATAGAGAGCATTCCAGAAAATTCTGAGGAACTGATACTAAAGGGGACTTCTCGGAAGAAAAAGGCCAGATCATCTGTTATCGATTAACTGTATATACTGGAAATTGGGGAAAAAAAAAAATGAATAATGACTTTTGGAAGATCAGACGGGGGATTTTTGGGGTAAATCGCTGCGGAATTAATGGCATTATATACCGTAAGCGTAATAACTAATAGAAACCCTTCTCATACTCACAAATTAAGAACTTTTTAAAAAAATAGTTTTTCCAGTTACTTTTCATTTGCATAAAAAAAAAGTCAAAACATCAAAAGAGTTGTTGCTACAAACTAAAATAAGAAAAATATATATATAAAATTATTCAGCTACAATATTATTAAATTATATTATACAATAATATTATTAATAATGCAAAGCTGTACAAGATCCATCACACGACTGACAGTAACGGTGCCCAACAGACACCGTTGACTATAGGGTCATTCAAACTTCCATTATTTTATGGAAAAAAACAAAAAAATCTATCTTTTTTGGATGGATTCTGCAACAAAGACTCAGTATGGAGCCTCCTAGAATTACAGATCAGTCAACATCAACTTATTGATTGTGTCGGCTTCCTTTTGTCATACAATAATACTACATTGTGTGACATTAGCATTTCCTATCTGCAGACGATAAAGCCAACGCGACTGAAAGGTGGAGCGATACTTCAAGTCTGAACAACAGCAACCGGCGTCTTTCCCATGTAAATAAGTGAAAAGCAAACAGATGACAGAATATTAGTCATCCAGAGAACGGATCACTTATGCGCAACATATTAATGGCACCGACTGCATTCATGTACACAGCTCACATGCTTGTCAATGCAGCAACGGTTATCAGGAAACAAGCCTCTGATGCTAAACTCAGTCACAAAAAGAACTAAAAAGCTAACTCCTCCTTTCAGCCACTTCTGACATTAATCGGCTTGAAACTAACCCCCGAGGATCCCCCATGACTTTTTCAATAATTCCCTATGACTGTGGCGTTTTGATCAATTGGATTGTAAAGTTTTTCAGTTTCATCAGGCTCTTGATGACAAGAGGGGTCGGCCCTGTCTGAAGTGACAAGAGGGGCAGCTGGGATTCATCCTAAAAAGTTCTTGATCTGCCATTAATGCCCGTCACAATTACTAGGCATTGATTCATGGAAATCACACGCTGATCCATTTAAGGTGACGCTCCATGTCTGAGGAATGGAGCCAACACACAAGTCTTAGGGTATGTGCACACATTGCGGATCCGCAGCGTTTTTGGATGGGCGGATTTGAATCAAACCCGCAGTGCAGTGCGTAGCCAATGTAAATCTATGGGAAACGCAGGTTTGTTGTGCACATGCTGCGGAAGAAACGTGCGGATTCGCAGCATTGTATTTTCCGCAGCATGTCAATTCTTTGTGCGGATCTGCAGCTTTTCTGCACCCATTGACTTGCATTGAGTTGGGCACATCCACAGGTCCAAAAAAGATCTGCGGTTTTGCTGCGGATGAAACGCTGCAGATCGGGAGGAGGGAAGTGTGTGGTCGGAGTGTGGGCAGTGACTGTTTGCGGGGCACTGCGTGTATGTATGTGTGCGTGCGGGTCTGTGTGTGCGCACTTGTCTGTGTAAGCAGCCATTGTCTGATGGGACTATTGCTCCCATCCGCCAATGAATGCTAAGTGACAGCATTGCCAATGATGGGAAAGTAGTCCCATCAGACAATGGCTGTGATGTGATCAGTAGTAAAAAAAAAAAAATAACATACAGAACATACTGTCCATATAACATACAGAACATACATATAACATACAACACAACATAGAGTACATACTTACCAATCACCTAGTCCCCGACGCCCTCATCTCCTTTAATAAAAAAAAAATAATAATACTTCCCTTTCTGTCGTAGTCCAGTTAATTACGAGTGTTCCACGATGATCTCCAATGTAGAACACGGACATCGAGTGATGTCAGTGCTCTACAAGGGGCCCCACGATGAACTGACAGCAGAGGTAATCCTCCGCGATGTATACTCCTCTGCTGCTGCCGGGAGAGAGGTCACTTAAGTTCATTCTCTCACCGGCAACACTGTATGAGAAAATTCCCACACAGCATTGCCAGAAAGTGAGAAAATGAACTTAGGTAACCTCTTCAGTGATGCACTGCAGGAGGATTATCTCCTGTCAGTTCATCACTGGGAGGCCCTATAGAGTAGCAAAATCACTGTTCTATAGGGGAGATCGTTGTGGGACACTCATTATTAGTTGGACTGCGTCGGACAGGTAGTATACGATTGGTTTATTATTTTACTTTTTATTACAGGAGACAGAGGGCGTCGCATGGATTAGGCGTGCAATAAAAATACGAAAACCATGTTGAGTTTTATTTCATTAAAATACTTTATTCTTATATGTGTGTATGTTTTTAACCCTTTCATACTATAAGATTAATAATGGATAGGTGTCTTATTGACGCCTCTCCATTATTAACCGGGCCTAATGTCACCTTGCAATACAAAGGTGACATAAACCCCTTATTACTCCATATGCCACCGCAACTAGGCAGTGGGAAGAGAGGGGCTAAGTGCTGGAATTGGTGCATCATACAGATGCGCCATTTTTGTGGCTGCTGTGGGCTGGTGTTTGAAGCCAGGGAAGGGCAAATATCCATGGCCCCTTCCCAGGCTATGACTATCAGCCCGCAGATGTCTATGTAGCTTTTCTGGCTATTAATTAGAGGGGGACCACAAATGATTTTTTTGGGGGGCCCCACTATTTTAATAGCCAGTAAAGGCTAAGCAGACAGCTGCGGGCTGATATTCATATCCTGGGAAGGGGCCATGAGTATTACCCCCTTCCCAGGCTATAAACGTCGGCCCCCAGTCGCTGGCTTTCCCTCTCTGGACTTGAAAATTGCGTGGGAGCCCACGCAATTTTTTTTCCATTTTTTTAATTTTTTAAAATTAAACAGATATTGCGTTTAAGGCCGGGGTCACACTTTACGAGAAACTCTCACGAGTCTCGCACTTCAGCACTAGCACTGCCGTCGGCACTCAGGACCAGAGTGTGTGGCTGCATGTATTTATATGCAGCTGAACACTCCGGTCCGAGTGCCAGCAGCAATGCGAGTATTGAGGTGCGAGACTCTGAGTTTCTCGCAAGTGTGACCCGGCCTAACGCAGATTTTTTTTCTAGTACTATGTAGATATATCTATCGTATCGTATACCTATGTATCTATCAATATACCTATGTATCTATCTATCGATATACCTATGTATCTATCTATCAATATACCTATGTATCTATCATATACCTATGTATCTATCTATCAATATACCTATGTATCTATCTATCGATACATTATCTATCTATGTATCTATCGATATATCTATGTATCTATATATCTATCGATATATCTATCTATCCCATATCTATCTGTATGTTGGATACCAGCGCGCTGCTGCAGGGGAGCTGGTAACCAAGGTACACATCGGGTTACCAGGCGCCACGCAGCGGGCTGGTATCCAACGTACACTGCGGGTAACTAAGCGACGTTACCCGCAGTGTCGCTGTCCTGATCGCTGCCCGTTTGGCAGCTCAGCAGCGATCATGTAGCGACACACCAGCGATCCTGACAAGTGCATATCGCTGTCGGGATCGCTGGGTGTGACGGGGCCCTAAGAGTAAAACAGCGCTCAGTATATTCTAGGGATCTGTGAGGGGTCTCAACACCCAGACCACCACAATATTAACTTCTGACATACCTTTATGATGTCTCTACCCCTTTGTAAAAATGCAACTTTCTGTGATATCAGCCATCAGCTGTACAATACAGCTACCATTAGGGCTTGTGCACATGTTGCAGATTTGGTGCGTTTTTTCTTGCAGATTTTCTAGAAAAAACCTGAAGCAATCCTGATGCCAGCAAAGTGAATGAGAAACCTGAAGTGTCATGCACACGTTGCTTATTTTTGACACGCAGAAAATAATTTGCTGCATGTCAATTCTCATTTTTCACCATTGACTTCACTCAAATCAGTCAAAAAAGTAGGGCAAAAAAAGCACCAAACACACACGTTTTTGCAGCTGCATTTTCCCTGCCAAGAGATGCAGAAATTTTACTCAATATCGTGCCCACCTTCTCATGAGTACATGACTCTGCATAATATGTCCTGTCTACACAACAAAGCGGACAAGCGAGCTGCAGAAGACAGAACTGGCAGTGTATTGTCGATTTTCGTATTTTAAGGCTATGTGCACACGTGCAGGATTTTTCGCGTTTTTTTAGTGTTTTTGCGGCAGTTTTCCACTGCAAAAACGCTAAAAAACGCATGCATTAAGCATCCTATTAGTAGAATGCATTCCACAATTTGTGCACATGTTGCGTTTTTTTCCACGAAAAAAAACGCATCGCGGAATAAAACGCAGCATGTTCATTCATTTTCCAGAATCGCGGCGATTCCGCCACCATAGGAATGCATTGAACCACTTACTTTCCGCATGTGGCTATGCCCACCATGCGCAAAGTGAGCGGTTCATGTGCGGATGGTACCCAGGGTCTGGAGGAGAGGAGACTCTCCTCCAGGCCCTGGGTACCATATCCATATTAAAACAATAATTAAAATAAAGAATAGAGATATTCTCACCCTCCGGCGGCCCCCGCAGCATTCCCGCCTCTCAGCGACGCTCCCGGCCAATCCTGTTCCCAGTAATGCATTGCGAGAATCACCCCAGATGACGTAGCGGTCTCGCGTGATGCTACGTCATCGGGATGATTGTCGCTAAGCATCCCTGGGAACAGGATTGGCCGGGAGCGTCGCTGAGGAGCGGGAAAGATGCGGGGGCCGCCGGAAGGTGAGAATATCACGATTTATTATTGTTTTTATTATTCTTAACATTAGATCTTTTTACTATTGATGCGGCATAGGCAGCATCAATAGTAAAAAGTTGGTCACACTTGTCAAACACTATAGGGTATGCCACACTAAGCGAGATCGCTAACAAGATCGCTACTGCGTCACCATTTATGACGCAGTAGCGATCTCGTTAGCGACTTAGCTGTGTGTGACATGTAGCGGCGATGTGGCCCCTGCTGAGATGTCGCTGATCGCTTATGAACATTCTGAGCTGTTTTTTGGTCGTTGGTGTCCCGCTGGTGAGCCTGAATCGCTGAGTGTGACACCCTTTATGAACGACTTCACCAGCGACGCAGGTGGGACTAGGTTTTCCCAATGACCGCAGAGGTCTTTATACAGATCGCTGATGAGTTGTGTTTGGAATCCAGGGTGGATAAAAATCATGATTTTTTTTTTAAAAAAATCAAAAATATCGGATTTTTTTTATTTAAAATCGGATTTTTTTGATTTAAATCGGATTTTTTTGATTTAAATAGGATTTTTTAATCAAGTTGTACACAAGCAAAACTTTGTCTTTTTGCAAATCAAATTATTTTACACAAATAAAAATATTAAAACAGTTGATGATTATGAAACCTAATAATTTTTATTTGCACTATTAATCCCTTCACCCCCAAGGGTGGTTTGCACGTTAATGACCGGGCCAATTTTTACAATTCTGACCACTGTCTCTTTATGAGGTTATAACTCTGGAACGCTTCAACGGATCTTCGCGATTCTGAGATTGTTTTCTCGTGACATATTGTACTTCATGTTAGTGGTAAAATTTCTTCAATATAACTTGCGTTTATTTTTGAAAAAAACGCAAATATGGCGAAAATTTTAAACATTTTGCAATTTTCAAACTTTGAATTTTTTTTCCCTTAAAACAGAGAAATATGTCACACAAAATAGTTAAGAAATAACATTTCCCACATGTCTACTTTACATCAGCACAATTTTGGAACCAAAATTTTTCTTTGTTAGGAAATTAGAAGGGTTAAAAGTTGACCAGTGATTTCTCATTTTTACAACAAAATTTACAAAGCCATTTTTTTAGGGACCACCTCACATTTGAAGTCACTTTGACGGGTCTATATGGCAGAAAATACCCAAAAGTGACACCATTATAAAAACTGCACCCCTCAAGGTACTCAAAACTACATTCAAGAAGTTTATTAACCCTTCAGGTGCTTCACAGGAGCTGAAGCAACGTGGATGGAAAAAATTAATATTTAACTTTTTAGCCACAAAAATGATCTTTTACAAACTTTTTTTTATTTTCACAAGGGTAAAAGGAGAAAATGGACAGATAAAGTTGTTGTGCAATTTCTCCTGAGTACGCCAATACCCCATATGTGGGGGAAAACCACTGTTTGGGCACACGGCAGAGCTCGTAAGGGAAGGAGCGCCGTTTGACTTTTTCAAACTAAAATTGGCTGGAATTGAGATTGGACGCCATGTTGCATTTGGAGAGCCCCTGATGTGCCTAAACAGTGGAAACCCCCACAAGTGACCCCATTTGGGAAACTAGACCCCCTAAGGAACTTATCTAGATCTTTGGTGAGCAATTTGAACCCCCAAGTGCTTCACACAAGTTTATAACGTAGAGCCGTAAAATTAAAAAATTATATTTTTTCCACAAAATTGATCTTTTCACCCCAATTTTATTTTCCCAAGGGAAACAAGACTCCAAAAGTTATTGTGCAATTTGTCCTGAGTGCGCTGATACCCCATATGTGGGGGTAAACCACTGTTTGGGTGCATGGCAGAGTTTGGAAGGGAAGGAGCGCCGTTTGACTTTTTCAACGCAGAATTGGCTGGATGTCATGTCGTGTTTGGAGAGCTCCTGATCTGCCTAAACAGTGGAAACCCCCCACAAATGACACCATTTTGGAAACTAGACCCCTCAAGGAACTTATCTAGATGTGTGGTGAGCACTTTGAACCCCAAAGTGATTCACAGAAGTTTATAACGTACAGCCGTAAAATAAAAAAATTCTTTTTTTTTTTTTTACAAAAATGATTTTTTTAGCCCCCCAAAATTTTATTTTCACAAGGGTAACAGGAGAAATTGGACCCCAAAAGTTGTTGTCCAATTTGTCTTGAGTACGCTGATACCCAATATGTGGGAGTAAACTACTGTATGGGCGCACGTCGGGGCTCGGAAGGGAAGTAGTGACGTTTTGGATTGCAGACTTTGATGGAATGGTCTGGGGGAGTCATGTCGCATTTGGAGAGCCCCTGATGCGCCTAAACAGTGGAAACCCCCCACAAGTGACCCCATTTTGGAAAATAGACCCCACAAGGAACTTATCTAGATGTGTGGTGAGCACTTTGAACCCCGAAGTGCTTCACAGAAGTTTATAACGTACAGCCGTAAAAATAAAAAAATCCTTTTTTTTTTACAAAATGATTTTTCGCCCCCAATATTTTATTTTCACAAGGGTAACAGGAGAAATTGGACCCCAAAAGTTGTTGTCCAAATTGTCCTGAGTACGCTGATACCCAATATGTGGGAGAAAACTACTGTATGGGCACACGTCGGGGCTCGGAAGGGAAGTAGTGACGTTTTGGATTGCAGACTTTGATGGAATGGTCTGGGGGCGTCATGTCGCATTTGGAGAGCCCCTGATGCGCCTAAACAGTGGAAACCCCCCACAAGTGACCCCATTTTGGAAAATAGACCCCACAAGGAACTTATCTAGAAGTGTGGTGAGCGCTATGAAGCCCCAAGTACTTCACAGAAGTTTTATAACATACAGCCGTAAAAACAAAAAAATCATTTTTTTTTTTACAAAAATGATTTTGTCGCCCCCAGTTTTTTATTTTCCCAAGGGTAACAGGAGAAATAGGCCAAATTGCACAATAACTCTTGGGGTCCAGAGTATGCTGATACCCCATATGTGGGGTAAACTACTGTTTGGGCGCATGGCAGAGCTCAGAAGTGAAGGAGCACCATTTGACTTTTTCAACGCAGAATTGGCTGGAATTGAGATCAGACGCCATGTCACATTTCGAGAGCCCCTGATGTGCCTAAACAGCAGAAACCCCCCAATTCTAACTCCAACCCTAACCCCAAACACCAATAACCCTAGTCCCAACCCTAACCACAAACCTAACCCTAACACACCCTAACCCAATCCAACCCTAATCCTACGTTAGCGCCAACCCTAACCCTAATACTAACGTTAGCGCCAACCCTAACCCTAACTTTAGCCGCAACCCTAACCCTAACGGGAAAATGGAAATAAATACATTTTTTTAATTTTATTATTTTTCCCTAACTAAGGGGGTGATAAAGGGGGTTTGATTTACTATTTATAGCGGGTTTTTGTGATTGGCAGCTGTCACGCTAAAAGACGCTTTTTATTGCAAAAAATAGTTTTTTGCATCACCACATTTTGAGAGCTATAATTTTTGCATATTTTGACCCACAGAGTCATGTGAGGTCTTATTTTTTGCGGGACGAGTTGACGTTTTTATTTGTACCATTTTTGAGCACGTGACATTTTTTGATCGCTTTTTATTTCGATTTTTGGGTGGTTAGAATGAACAAAAATCAGCAATTCATGAATTTCTTTTGGGGGAGGCGTTTATACCGTTCCGCGTGTGGTAAAATTGATAAAGCAGTTTTATTCTTCGGGTCAGTACGATTATGGCGATACCTCATTTATATCATTTTTTTAGGTTTTGGCGCTTTTATAGAATGAAAACAATTTTATATAAAAAATCATTTTTGCATCGCTTTATTCTGCGAGCTATAACTTTTTTATTTTTTCGCTCATGATGCTGTGTGACGGCTCGTTTTTTGCGGGACAAGATGACGTTTTCAGTGGTACCATGTTTATTTATATCGGTCTTTTTGATCGCGTGTTATTTCACTTTTTGTTCGGCGGTATGATGATAAAGCATTGATTTTTTGCTTCGTTTTTTTTTTTTTTTTTTTTTAAGGGGTTCACTAAAGGGGTTAACTAGTGGGACAGTTTTATAGGGGGGGGTCGTTACGGACGCGGCGATACCAAATATGTGTACTTTTATTGTTTTGTTTTTTTTATTTACAGGAAAAAATGAATTTATTGGGGAATATTTTTTTTTTTTTTTATGATTTTTTTTTACACTTTTTATTTTTACTTTTTTTTACTTTGTCCCAGGGTGGGACATCACAGTATTTTATCAGATCGCTGGTGTGACAGTGTGCACAGCACTCTGTCACACCAGCGATCGCTCTGGCATCGCTGCAGGCTTCCCAGCGCCTGCTCTCAGCAGGCACTGAGGAAGCCGCCTCCCTGCAGGACCCCGGCGCCATCTTGGATCCGGGACCTGGAGGGAGGACGGACCCTCGGAACAGCGCGACACATCGCGCTGCTCTGAGGGTCTCAGGGGAGCGCGCAGGGAGCCCCCTGCCTGCGCGATCCTCCCTGTGCCCCGGGTACACCGCGATCATGTTTGATCGCGGTGTGCCAAGGGTTAATGTGCTGGGAGCGGTCCGTGACCGCTCCTGACACACAGTCACGGGTGTCAGCTGTGATAATCAGCTGACACCCGGCGGCGATCAGCTGCGCTCCCCCCGGGAGCGCAGCTGATCGCCCATGACGTACTATTCCGTCCATGGGAATTAGGTCCAGGGTCACATGGACGGAATAGTACGTCTGATGGCAGAGAGGGGTTAAACAATCAGAATTGAACTACAGAGAGTAAGTACTTTTTAACAATAGCCTATCTCTAACGTTTGAAGTAAGCAAACATCTTCAGTGAATACATCAGTCCTTTAAGCCTACTGTTTATTTAGGACTTTTAATAGGAAAACTAGTTGTCCTGCTTTAGCAGTTCCTAAGCGGTTTCGGACTGTTGTGTGCACAAAACCAAATGAAGAAAACAATCTCTACTCCTGCCGATGAAGCCGATGCAGTCAGTAGCTGAGTAGCTACATTTATTATCTTCGCTGGAAGAACAAGTGATTGCGACTTCCACCAGTCCAGTGGTTTTAGTTCATTAACGACGTTATCTGCAAACATGTATTTTTGAAATGGTGCAGATTCACACTTCAATTTCAGCACAGTTGCCACAATGTCATGGTTAGTATTGGCGAGCCACTCCATTGCAGAGTTGATTTCCGCCTCAGATAGTTTTTTCCCTCTGTAGATGGGATGCAAGATATTGGCTAAATAGTGTTCTTCTTTTAATGCTTGGTCCTTGCGGTGGTGTATTGCAACCTTTACATTGTTTGAGAGGTTCAAGCGATCTAGCGAACCTTCTAAATCTTTCCAAACTTCTGTGGCATCAGCTATGGTTGCAGTATCTTTCTGCATTTTATCCAACGCAATAGATATTGGCTTTAACCTTTCCAAAAGGTCCTCGGCATTTCTCTTCACACCAAGATTTAATACTTTGCTTCGTATATTAGCATCAATTTTATCCCGATGTGTTTCGCAAATGGACACTAATTTTGACCAGTTGTTAATAAACAGTTCCAAGCATTCAGCCAAGGTATTCCATCTAACATCTTGTGGTAGAACCAACTTCAGTCCTCCCATTTCCTTGTAGGTTGCATGTGCAAAATGATTATTGCGGAAATATTTAACAATTTCTACAACATGTTCCTTGACACCCGAAATATGCAGGTCTTTTGCCAAAAGATGCAACAAATGGGCAGAACAACCGTATGTAATGACATTTGTGTCATCCTCATGTGCCAGTTCCGCTCGCATTTTTGCCACATTGCTTGCGTTATCAGTAACTAAGCTCCTTACTTTACATCCAAACTGTTCTTGGCATTGGTGAATCGAGTTCTTAGCAATTTCAAGTAAATATTCAGCAGTATGTGAATTTCCAGATGTGTCGATTGTGTCTGTAAGGTAAGTTTCACCATCTTCTGTTGTGACACAAGTGCAAATTATGGGGTCGTTGTGGATGTTGCTCCAACCATCCAAGCTCATGTTAACAACTTTGTCTTTCAAATATTTTGTACAAGCAGCTCTTTCTTTGTCGTATACAGCCTGAAGATGTTTTCCTGAGATATCAAATCTACTTGGTGGTTTGTAGCCTGGTCTTATTCCTTCGATCATTTGTACAAACAATGGGTGTTCAACTAGTCGGAAAGAAGAATTGGTTGCAAATATGAATTTAGCAATTAATTCATCAAAATGTTCTTTCTGGCTCGTCGTAGTCTTTAAGAGGAATTTTTCTACACTTTGCACGCAAAGTTTTTTGTTGGGCTGCTTTGTTGAAGTTGTACCCAGATATTGATTGTCACGTGCAGCACAAGCCATATTTGACCCTGAAAGCACAGTAATTAAAAATATAATTCGACTGCGTATTTGAAGAAATATAACGAAAATATTTTGAAACAAACTTTTTGAACAATGTAATGGTCCTCGTCCTATAAGGGCTGTCTCAAAAGTTATGCTACTCAAGTTTCCGGTGAAGTTGCTGTAATACTAGTAATATCAGAGCAACTGAAAAAAATTATGTCACAAAAGTTTTAAAAATGTTTTTTTTAAAAAATGGTCAATTTGGCAGACTTCAAAAGTGAATTGTAGCCTACAATAAAAAAAAAATAGGCGTATACACACTTTTATTTTTACTTAACGTTAATCTTCTGTGAAATATTGCCTTAACAAATTTAAATTCTATACTCCAGAACTAGTGCTAGAAATTTTTCTTTTCATAGACTTTAACCATCCCAGTAAAACGTCTGATAAAATAGGTTGTAATTGCCAGACTTACCACTAGTGCTAGGGTCCTGGTGCATAAGAAGCTGTGGGGGTTCATTGACATTAGTTTTTATCACTATCAACATCTTCATTTCCCTTCTGGTTGCAGTTTTCATAATGTGATTTCAAACGGCAAACAAGTCCTTGGATATCCTTTTGACAGTATTTGCACTTTGCTCTCCCACCTTTCTTTCCAAGCTCTGCTGGCATCTCAACAAAATGAACCCAAATAGGGTCTCTCTTACGACCTGCCATGGCTCACGCAGATCACTTCTGAAGTTTGATTGTTACTACAGCCAAGTACTGCTGACTGAATCCAACAAGTTTGGGCATGTCAACTGAATGGAAAAAGAAACTGAAACCAAGCTACAGAAAGTGAAACCAAGCTAGAAGTGTGGAGTTAATTGAACAATGATTGAAAGTTTTAGATTTTAATCGTGATTTATATTAAAAAAATCTTTTGATTTAAATCAGTGATTTAAATCATGATTAAAATCACGATTTAAATCGATCTGATTTAAATATAAAAAAATCATTTGATTTAAATCATGATTTAAATCGTTGATTTAAATCGGCGTGATTTAAATCAATCCACCCTGTTGGAATCTAACTAGCGATCACATAGCGATCGCACTAGCGATCTCGCCAGGTTAAGTCGTTGTTGTGATCGCTAGTGCGATCGCTAAGTGTGGCAGTGCCTTATGTGTGACTCGTGTGACCTACCTGTTAATCAGTTTTCCAAGCGATGCTACAGATCGCTTGGAAAACGCTAACATTCTGCAAGCTAATTACGCTTGCAAAACGCTAGTTTCTGGCGGGAATACGCATACTTATAAAATGCGTATTTCCCACGGCAGGGAGGTGCGGGATTGCCGCGGAAATTTCCGCGGCAATTCCAGAACGTGTGCACATAGCCTAATAATCACATGTACGAAATGCATCTAAGTACATCATTTTCTGATGATACCTTCCCCTTACTAGGCAGCTCGTACTTCTACATTGTCGCATTTATGTGCCACTATTTTGAGGGTATTCTAGTATAAAGCTTTGCAGTCAGTCAGATACTGTTTTAGTTTGAACCAAAATCTAGTTTTGTTTTTCCAGAAAGATCGGCCGATTCAATAAAAATACATTCCGCAGATCGGTATCATACTGAACAGCAAATGATTCCACTCTCTGGCTGTTGTGCCAAGCACAAAAAAATCCTACATCATAAAAAAATCCTGTGACCCACCACAAGGTCTGTGACATGCTTCACCAGAGGGCTCTTTGATCTTGGAATCCAATGTTGTACAGTGACCAGTAGACCATGTGATCCTACTGCCAACCCCCAAGATGAGGGGCACTGGACATGTCTTCCAGCCCCTTACCTGTGATCCTACCATAGAAATTCATAGAATCATAGAATGGTAGAGTTGGAAGGGACCTCCTGGGCCATCTGGTCCAACCCCCTGCTCAAAACAGGATTCACTAAATCATCCCAGACAGGTGTCTGTCCAGCCTCTGTTTGAAGACTTCCATTGAAGGAGAACTCACCACCTCTTGTGGCAGCCTGTTCCACTCATTGATCACCCTAACTGTCAAAAAGTTTTTTCTAATATCTAATCTGTGTCTCCTCCCATTCAGTTTCATCCCATTGCTTCTAGTCTTTCCTTGTGCAAATGAGAATAAAGATGATCCTTCTACAATGTGACAGCCCTTGAGATATTTGTAGACAGCTATTAAGTCTCCTCTCAGTCTTCTTTTTTGCAAGCTAAACATTCCCAAATCCTGCAACCGTTCCTCATAGGACATGGTTTGCAGACCGGTCACCATTCTGGTGGCTCTCCTCTGAACTTGCTCCAGTTTGTTGATGTCTTTTTTAAAATGTGGTGCCCAAAACTGGACACAGTATTCCAGATGAGGTCTGACCAAAGAGGAGTAAAGGGCAATAATGACCTCACGTGATCTAGACTGTATGCTTCTGTTGATACATCCTAGAATTGCATTTGCCTTTTTTGCTGCTGCATCACACTGTTGACTCATGTTAAGTCTGTGATCAATTAGTATACCCAAGTCTTTTTCACATGTGCTGTTACTTAGCCCTATTGCTCCCATTTTGTATATGCTTTTTTCATTTTTATTGCCCAGATGTAGTACTTTGCATTTTTCCCTGTTAAAATCCATTCTGTTAGTTGCTGCCCACTGCTCCAGTTTATGTATATCTTTTTGAATCCTCTCTCTCTCCTCTAGTATTAGCTACCCCTCCTAGCTTTGTGTCATCAGCAAATTTGATCAGTTTACCCTCAATTCCTTCATCTAAATCATTGATAAAGATGTTGAACAATACAGGGCCAAAACAGAGCCTTGTGGTACCCCACTTGAGACATTCTTCCAACTGGATGTGCAGCCATTTACAACCACTCTTTGGGTCCGATCACTAAGCCAGTTATGAATCCACCTAACAGTTGCCTTGTCCATTCCATACTTAGTCATTTTTTCAATAAGATTGTGTGAGATACTTTGTCAATGCTTTGCTGAAGTCAAGATATACTATATCTACAGCATTCCCTGATCCACCAGTCAGTGATTCTGTCATAGAAGGAATTAAGTTAGTCTGACATGACTTATTAGTTACAAACCCATGCTGACTCTGTTTAATCACTTCATTCTTATCCAGGTACTTGCATACATGTTCTTTAATAATTTGTTCAAAGATCTTTCCTGGTATAGAAGTCAGACTCACCGGCCTGTAGTTCCCTGGGTCCACCTTCTTCCCCTTTTTGAAGATAGGAACAACATTTGCTCTTCTCCAGTCTTCTGGGACTTCTCCTGTTCTCCAAGAATTTTCAAAGATTATGGACAGTGGTTCAAGAATTTCTTCTGCTATCTCCTTCAGTACCCTGGGGTGTAATTCATCTGGACCTGGAGACTTGAATTCATTTATGTTAGCTAAGTGTTTCCTCACTGTCTTTCAGTTTATAGATATCCTGGATTCTTCTATTCCTTTAATAGGACAGTGAAGATCAGTTGATGTTACATTTCCTTTCTGAGAGAAAACAGATGCAAAATAGGAATTTAAAAGTTCAGCCTTCTCAACATCCTGACTTACCATTTCATCATTTTCATCCTGTAAAAATCCTATAGCATCTTTGACTTTTCTTTTACTTTTGACGTATCCCCAAAATCCTTTTTTGTTGCTTTTGACGTCACTTGCAAGCCTTAATTCATTGTCAGCTTTAGATAATCTGATTTGTGCCCTGCAGGTTCTGCAGACGGCATTATATTCTTCTTTAGATATGCCTCCCTCTTTCCATTTGATAAATATTTCTTTCTTCCTTTTTAGCATGTGTTTAAGTTCTATGTTCATCCATCCTGGTTTCCTTAAATGCTTCCCATTCTTCCCTCTTTTCGGAATTGTTAACGATTGTGCTTTGAGAATCTCATTTTTCAAGATTTTCCATCCTTCCTGGACATTTTTGTCCTTAAGGATATCCAGCCATTGGATCCCTCCAATTCTCTTTCTGAGTTCCTTAAAATCTGCCTTTCTGAAATCTAACCTTGACGTCTGAGTCTTCACAGGTCTTCCTCCTCTTGTTATCCAAAATTCTAAAATAGCATGGTCACTACCTCCTAGAGTCCCAGCCACTCTTACCTCCTCCACCATTTCCTCCCTGTTTATGAGGATTAGATCCAAGGTAGCAGATCCCCTTGTTTTTCCATTACCTTTTGGAAGATAAAGTTGTCAGCAAGAGAGGATAAGAATTTCCTGGACCTGTTAGTTTTGCCTGAGAGAGATTCCCAACAAATGTCTGGATAGTTGAAATCTCCCACGACCACTATGTCATATTTTTTGGAGAACTTGGCCATTTGATGCATAAAGAGTTCATCCATATCTTCAGCTTCACAGGCGGCCTGTAGTAAATGCCTACAATGGTGTCCTTTCCATTGTTCTGTCCTTATATTCTTACCCAAACAGTTTCCACAGAACTCCCAGTCTCTGAAGCGTCAATCTCTGTGCAGATATACGCTTTTCTAACATACAATGCAACACCTCCTCCTCGTTTATCAAGTCTGTTTCTTGCAAATAAGTTGTATCCTTCTAGCCTTGTATTCCAATCATGTGTATCGTCCCACCAAGTCTCAGTGATTCCAATGACATCATATTTCTTCTCCTGCGTTAGTAGCTCCAGTTCTCCTTGTTTGTTGCCCATGCTTTGTGCATTCGTATAGAAACACTTTAGTTTGTGATTGGTTTCTCTTTCTTCAATATTTTTATTATGTAAATTTTTTTGTCTTTGTTCTTCCCCTTCACTTCTAATAGCAGAAATCTCAATAGTATTTGTCAAGTGTATGGCTTTTGCTGGCGTTTTGCTTCCCTTCCCACATTGTTCTAGTTTAAAGCTCTCCTGATGAGTGTAGCAAGGCGACTTCCAAATACATGTTTTCCAGTCTTCGTAAGGTGCATCCGCCTATTGGCTAATTATTGTTACAGGCGTTGTCTATAGGTCTGGCCATGTTTAATTGTAAAAATGGTTCTATGGTGACCTTGTGACGGCGTGATGGGGGTTGTAGAGGAGAAACATCTAATGCAGGGTATATGACCACAATATGTCTTTTATAGAAGGTAAAAAAACATTGTTTTTCCAAGCTGACCACACTTCAGATGTACAAAATGCCAAAGAAAAGGAGTTTCCTGAAGTGTCTTCTTTCAGCTTTTTTTTGCAGTTTCTCTCCATTTTTGTCCGTCCGCGATTGGAGTGTTTTCTCAGCATTTTTGGGGCGCCTTTTGTACTGGTGTTTTCTGATCAAAAACGCAAACCTGTCAATCAAAAAGACACCCGGGGGCGTCCTTCTAGCCTTCTCATTGACATCTATTGTAAATTATGGAGCAGAAAACACCTGACAAATGGATTAGTCGCTGCTTTTAGGCCACTTTGTGTGGTTACAAGATGCTCCAAAGCCTGAACACATGAACAGCAAGTGATTTTTGCATAGGCAAGAATATGTTCCTTCTTTTGAGCATTTTGTTAGCCCTTTTCCAGGCGGGTTTAGGAGTGGGCCCGTTCCAAATGTACCGGTAACTGAAAGATTTAGAGGGAACATATACCCTAAAACTGTGCTACCACATTAAACTGCAATGGTTACCAAATCTAGTGCGTACTAGCAACCCTCCAAACATGGTGTCTCTGTGTACTAGCGCCAATAAACACCACTGGATGAAGACTAAACTCTTTAGTACGATGGTTATTCACTATGAGCCTACTTTGGGGTGTACTAACCAGTGGGGAAAAGTAAAAAACTAATACTTCTAAGGGGGAGGGTATGCGGTGATGAGCGCCACATTCATAAAGTCTATGCCAACATCAGCACAGCCTGAAGACAACCACTACCGGAGGGAACGTGGTGCTGTGAACGTCTAAGCTGCGGCTCACAGGTGTTGGCACACCGAACATTCACTCTAATATTACGTTTACAGCCCAGTGATTCATGGGGAGTTATTTCGGGAAAACATTTGTGAGTCACAATAATTACAGTTCATAAAACAATCTACAATAATAAAATACATCATAAAACCAAGGCTGGAAGTGATGTATAAGCATCGAGTAAGGAGACGGCCCAGGAGTCGTGACT
This sequence comes from Oophaga sylvatica, assembly GCA_033576555.1. NCBI lineage: Eukaryota > Metazoa > Chordata > Amphibia > Anura > Dendrobatidae > Oophaga > Oophaga sylvatica. The sequence goes on from JARQOD010000008.1 coordinate 139,499,982, forward strand.
AGCCAGTGATCTGCACCATACCTTTGTGGTTTGTGGGCACCAATGTCCTTAACGTTAGCCATGGACGTGGCAGCAGTAGCCGAATTCAGTCATCAGATCTGTATGTCGGCAGCATATTAAGATTTCTAGAAATTACTCCTAAGTAGATACATTTTATCCTTCCCAATGGGTAGGACCACCAGTCATGAAAAGAAAAAGTTTAGGAACTGTCGATACATTGTTTTACTTAAAACTGTTTTAATTCAGCCTTGCAGAACTGCATTTCCAATTTTGCAAGATTCAGAGCTGAAATCATAACATTTATTGCCCGTTCGAGGTCAGCACAGAGCATTGCCAAGTTACTTACCCTATGGGAGAAATATTTAGAATTGAGAGTCCTCAGTGGTTGATACCTTTTAATGGCTAACTGAAAAGATGGTAACAAATTGCAAGCTTTCGAGACTACTCAGGTCTCTTCATCAAGCAAAGACTAAGGGCCCCCTCTCACATAGCAACACACCAGCGATCCCGACAACGATCAGGATCGCTGGTGTATCGTTACATGATCGCTGCTGAGCTGCCAAACACGCAGCGATCAGGACAGCGACACTGCGGGTAACGTCGCCTAGTTACCCACAGTGTACGTTGGATACCAGCGCACTGATGCAGGGAGTTGGTAACCAAGGTACACATCGGGTTTCCAGGCGCTGCGCGGTGCCTGAAAACCCGACGTGTAACTTGGTTACCAGCTCCCCTGCAGCAGCACGCTTGTATCCAACGTACACGTCGGGTTTCCAGGCACAGCCCCGCGCCTGGAAACCCGATGTGTACCTTGGTTACCAGTAGATCGCTGGTCTCCTGTCTGTCACACGCAGCGATGCGTGCTGGCCAGCAGGAGACCAACGATCAAAAAAAAAGTCCTGGCATTTCTGACACGACCAGCGATTCACAGCAGGGGGCTGATCGCTGGTACGTGTCAGACATAGCAAGATCGCTGCTGAGATCGCTGTTTAGCAGCGATCTCGCTATGTGAGACGGGGCCCTAATACAACATCTGAAGAATCACATATTTATACACAACAGGACACTGGAATAGTGCAATAAATAAGACAAGTGACGTAAAGCAGAACTATCAATATGGGAGAGGGATGAACAGTTGTGGCAATAAATATTGGGTCAGTTCATAGATAAGAAGTGAAAGTTTTATTGTCCTCTGATTGGGGTCTGGTAATGTTTTGTGATGCCCCCACAAGGTCTTAGGAGCAAATTCCTTAATTGATGTAAAAAGACATAAATCCATGCAACGCATTCATTCCTGCACTGAGAGTGTCAAAGGTCGTCATGAGTTTATATTCCCAGACTCTCCTGTCTCTCTGAGATGTGAAATTACTTTTCAATACCAAAATATTTAGAGTTGAGAGTCCTCAGTGGTTGATACCTTTTAATGGCTAACTGAAAAGATGGTAACAAATTGCAAGCTTTCGAGACTACTCAGGTCTCTTCATCAGGCATAGACTAATACAACATCTGAAGAATCGCATATTTATACACAAAATAGCACAGAAAAAATGCAATAGGTAAGACAAGTGACGTGAAGCAGAATAGTCATTATGGCAGAGGGATGAGCATAAATATTGGAACAGTTCATAGATAAGGAGTGTGAAAGTTTTATTACCCTCTGATTGGGGTCTGGTAATGTTTTGTGATGTTTTCACAGGGTATTTGGAGTAAATTCCTTAATTGATGTAATAGGCCATAAATCCATGTGATACCAGTAATTTCATGTCCATGGTGCTGTGATCAGGCATACAAAATGTTTTGCCACAGGTAGATCCATTCTTTTTTCTCTTATTGTGTGGCGATGAGAATTCATCCTTGTTCTCAGTTTTTGCCCGGTCTCCCCCACATACAGACCCCCATTTGGACATTTAGTACAAATAATTAGGTACACCACATTAGATGTGATGCAGCTGAAAGTACCTGGGATCTTCATAACAAGAAAAAGAAACTACACAGATTGCACCTCAATTCAGGACTCTATACAAACAGATACAAAAAGCCAAAACCTGACAACCTGGACAACCACTCCATTCCAGACACAAAAGCATCTAACTGTCATCAATCTCTCAGATTACAAACCTAACAAAGTGGAGCTGGCCGTGCTTTCTAGAGGACTCTCATTTTGTCCCACTAAAGGGTATGTCACACTAAGCGAGATCGCTAGCGAGATTGCGCAAGCGACAGCGATTTTATATGACGCAGCAGCGACATCATTAGCGACGTCGCTGTGTGTGACATGTAGCAGCGATGTGGCCCCCGCTGCAATGTCGCTGATCGTGCACGAACGGTTTGGGCCGTATTTTGCTCGTTGGCGTCCCGCTGGTGAGCCTGAATCGCTGTGTTTGACACCTTTTGTGAACGATGTGCGACCTAGTTGAAGACTCATATGTCAGCGGCGCAGGCGGGACTAGGTTTTCTTTAGTAACGCCCCTCAGTTCCGATTGGTGGCCACAACATCATGGCACAGACTGGATCGCAGTAGCTGCAAAGGCTAGCAGGACGCAGTATGGAACGATGCTGGAGATTCGAATGAACCGCTTCCGCTCTAGAGCAATGGAAAGGAGCGCTAATACGTCGTCTTTTATGACGCGGTCGTCCAATCACAAAGCGAGAGAGCTGTGACAAACAGTCATGAAATACAGTGACCACCAATCTGTGCTGAGGGGCGTGGAAAAGGTTGCGCTCAAGCACGCCTATCGAGGTCGTTAAACAGATCGCTGATCGCTGATGTGTCTTTGATGAGATCTTTCTGTTTGGAAGCTACTAGCGACCTTATAGCGAGCACACCAACGATCTTGTCAGCTTGTGTCGTTTTCGTGATCGCTGGTGCGATCGCTTAGTATGACAGTACCTTAAGGCCCTGGATAAAACTGAACTCTGCAGTGATATGGAACATTTTTTCAGGAGACTGCGCCTGAGGGAATACTTCAATGATACAGAAGATTCAGAAAACACTGGGACTGAAGGAAAAGGGATCCCAACAACCAAGAAGAGGTCAGACTGGACACCTCCACCTGGACGCAACCCTGATTTGGATAAATATATAGACTCATTCAGACATTTGATAAAATCCACCATCATAGACACCAACAGGAGACAAGCATCCAACATCAGTGCCCAGGAGAGAAAGGCTATACAGTCTCTCAGTCTCTGAAAACCAACAAAGATATCATCATTACACCTGCTGACAAAGGAGGTGCAATAGTCATGATGAACACATCAGACTATATGAAGGAAGCAAACAGACAACTTACGGACACACGCTACTACAGAAAACTGGAGTCTGACCCTACACAGGACTATTACAAGGAACTAAGCAAGTTGGTATCTTGTCTGCCTGACAAATCCATAAGAGCCGATGACCTGATACCAGAGAGTCCAAGAATAGGGACATTCTACATGCTTCCCAAAATCCACATATCTGGAAATCCAGGGAGGCCGATTATTTCATGTGTGGACACCCTTACTGAGCAGGTATCTGGATGGGTAGAGGGCATTCTTAAATCCATGGTAAAGGAAACACCCAGCTACATTCAGGACACAACTGACCTACTGAATAAACTAGCAGTAATAGGTCCTCTACCAGAAGGAACCATCCTGGCCACCATGAATGTGGAATCTTTGTACTCTAATATCCCACACCAGGATGGATTAAATACCTGCAAAGTCTTCATGGAAAACACCGGGAATGATGCGGATTCTGTGGTTGAAACTCACAAAATTCATCCTCACCCACAATTACTTAGATCTTGTTGTCAAATTCAATCTTCAGGAGACTGGCACAGCAGTGGGAAGTAAAATGGCTCCACAGTATGCAAATCTTTTCATGGCCAAGCTTGAAAGCGACTTTTTGTCCTCATGTCCCATCAGGCCTCGGGTCTACTACCGCTACATTGATATCTTAATCATCTGGACGGAGTCTGAGCAACAGCTAAAGACGTTCCACGAACAGTTTAATCTATTTCATCCCACCATCAACTTAACACAACTACTCCAGCACTGAAATTAACTTTTTAGACACCACCATTAAGCTAAAGAGCAATGAAATAGAGACATCCCTGTATCAGAAGCCAATCGACCGTCCAACATACCTTAAATGGGACAGTTTCCATCCAAAACACATAAACTCTATTGTCTACAGACAAGCCATCAGATACAACCGTATATGTTCCAACCCCATGGATAGAAATGAATGAACACCTTGGTCGCCTCAGAAAGACCTTTTTAAATCAGGTCTACCATCCAAGAACAATTGAAAACCAAATTACAAGAGCCACCAGAATATCAAGGAATCACCTGCTACATTACAAAGCTAAAGAAGAAAATAACCGGGTGCCTCTAGTAGTCACCTACAATCCAAATCTGGAGATGCTAAGAGGAGCTGCACGGAAATTACAACCTTTACTACAGAAAGATGCCCGATTACAATCCATATTTCCAGACCCCCCACTACTGTGTTTTAGGCAGCCCCCAAATCTAAGAAGCATCTGTAAGGAAAGGGACGTCGCCATTTTGTATAGGGCCTGTACCAGCCTCCATTTTGTCAGTTCACAGAGCCACAGACTGCTAACTACACAGTGCCTATTAGCATATTCAGTACGACCAGTTTTGATGTCCACTATGAATCAATAGGGCTTTAACATGCTAATTGGTTTAGGCCAGTGTCTGAATGGGAGGGTCATTGGTATGTTGAATGGCTCGGACTCAGGCCAGTGTTTCCTGCTCCATATGAATTGCAGGCCAGTTAATATGCGTGCTTCAAAGCAAAGGGGAAGGACCTAGCAGTTTTAAGAACTGTAACCATGAACAGGCTGGGGGCATTCCATTTTCTCACAGCAACAAGAAGCACAAGACTCAGATTTGATTTGCCTTGCCAAATGGAGCAGCAGCACATGCTGTGGGGACTGTCCAGCAACTGAAGACTTACCTGGGGATGGCAGAGCCCGGCCTCCCCATGACCATACTACCCGGTAATATTGATCTATAGCTTACACCTTTAAGCCTTGTACATTATCGTTGTATTTTTTCTCTGACTGCAAATCCATTGTAATTACGTTGTATAGCTTTACTGTATATTTCTGTAATTATCTAGTGCGCTCTTAAGGCAATTAAACCATAAAATTAATCTTGGGCTGATGCTTTTACTCTGATCACGAATCTTAGAATACCCAGTGGGTAACAGGACAACCTTCCGCGGCGGCCATTTGCTCTAGGTGCAGTTCCCTTACTGACCTGCGAGACAAAGGGGGCGCCGGAGAGCTGTACCTGTGGAGTTACATCCCACTGGTGACGTGGGAGGACAGGGGATCGTCCGTCATATTTGGTAGCGGCGGTGGTATCAGAAGCTGTGATACCCAGGCTACCGTGTGGCGGTCGGCTTAGTTCCTCACAATTGGTGGCAGCGGTGGGATCAGAGTAATAGTGTGCGTGGGACCTCTACTCCCAGACACTAGAGACTACCAGCGGTACTTTCACTGCTGGGGTCTTAAGGTCAGCCCAGCACTAGACGGTCAGAGTGTAAATATAATAAGTTGTGTGCAAGGTCAGGGTTGCAGCTGTTTCAGTAACAAAAGGTTCCCAAGATGGCGGAAGGCACCAGGAGTAGGGCAAAGGGGGAGGCCAATGCTGTGGCCTATGAGGGGTTCGATACCGATGAGGGGAGCTCAGCCAGGGCTCCCCAAGGAGCCCGACCCCCGTGCTCAGACTCACAGTGGACTGTCCACCCCTGCCCGTCCCAGCCTGTCCAGATCGGAGGCCCTCTTCCAAGCGGCTATGGCACAGCTCGAGGCTGGTAATGACACCGCCTATGACAGACTCCTGGTGGCGGCAGAGAAAGCAGCAGAGCGTGAGCAAGCAGAATGCCGTGAAGCTGCGGAGCGGGAGCAAGCAGCGGCAGAGAGAGCAGCAGAGCGTGAGCATACAGAAAGTGTGTTGCGGGCTACAGAACGCCGTGAAGCTGCTGAGCACCGGCACCGACTGGAGATGGCTCAGCATGGGCCCCCGCTGGACGCACCAGGCCCACCGGAGACAAGGGCTTCCAAGGTCCGGGCGGAGGACTTTCCCTTACTTGAAAAGGATGGAGACCTGGATTCCTTTCTGCTGGCTTTTGAGAGGACCTGCCTCCAACATCATCTGGCCCCGGATCAGTGGGCAAGGTACCTGACCCCCGTTTGAGGGGTAAGTCCCTGGAAGTTTTGGGGGACTTACCTGCCGGGGAGGAGCAGGACTACAACAGCATCAAGCGGGCCCTGATCCAGCACTACAACCTCACCCCGGAGTCGTACCGCAGGAAGTTCAGGAGCCTGCAGCAGGGTTCAAAGGACACCTGGACCGACCACATGCGGGCCCTGCTGAGAGCTGCGGAGCACTGGACCTCGGGTCTAGAGCTCACTACCCGCCAGGAGGTCCAGGAACTGTTTGTCATGGAGCAATTCTTGTGGAACTGCCCAGATGACCTCCAGCAGTTCCTCCGTGACCGGAAACCAAAGGGGGCTTCTGCTACAGCCGCCCTAGCAGACGAGTATGCCAACAACAGGGCGCCGGAGCCAAAGAAGCCTGCCAGCAGCACCTGGAGAGGGGGTAAGCCCAATCCTGCCCCAGCCCCATATCCAGCCCCCAGAGTGCAAGGGGTGTACCCCCCGGCTGCCCTCTCCAGGCCAGGAACAGAACCCAGACGTTGTCATAATTGCAATCAGCCAGGACACTTTAAGGCTGCGTGTCCCCAGCGCCAGAAGGCCCCATCCCTGTCCCAGAAACCGTCCACTGTTTTGTGTGTGGGAGGGGGTGGTGGGAGGTCCCTAGACAATTACCAACCCGTCACCATCGGCCGCTCAGCGGTCATGGGACTGCGGGACACAGGCGCTGAACGAACCCTGGTACGCCCTGAGGTGGTGTCCCCTCAAGACTTGGTACCTGGGAAAACCCTTTCCGTCTCCGGAATTGGAGGCGTTGAACCGGCGCTGCCCGTTGCCAAGGTGTATTTGGACTGGGGCGCCGGGAGGGGGATGCGGGAGGTGGGAGTAACGCCGAATATTCCTGCAAATGTGTTGCTTGGGACCGATTTGGGGCGGCTAGTGTCCCAGTATGTGGCCACTGAACCCCCAAGTTCGGCTCCCCAAGAATGTCATGACTCTACTGTGAATGTTAATGTATTGAATGTGCCTCCAACAGTGGAGGAGGGAGTGAAACCTGATGGTAAGCCATGCACTGACACTACACACACAGGGCTCACAGTGAGGACAGGTGAGGAGGCTGTAGGGGAGAGCTCAGAGGTGGAGGGAGGGGCTGCTATGGGCAGTGTAGGGCCCCTAAGTGAACCCAGCCTGCTGAGTCTAGGGCCCCTGCAGGAAGAGGAACAGGCCATGGGGGGAGGGGGCTTCCCGGGAGAGGAGCCACCAGGTAATACCCCAGGGCAGGAGTTCCCCACATCCGGGATGTCAGGAAGTCAGGGAAGTCTGCCTGACCCGGCGACTTGGTCAGGGGATGAGGGAAAGCAGGCGCTACCCGTGGTCTCAGCGGTCGTGGCCGCTGTTACCAGGAGTGGGAGCGCTGAAGCCCAAGGAGCCTCGCAGAGGTCCGACGGTTTCCCCCTCTCCGACCAAGTGGCTGCCGAGTCAGACAGAAGCCAGGAGACAGATCCCGGGGAACTGACAGAGGACATGGCAGTTTCATCAATTCTTGCCACATCAAGTCAGGGATTTCAGGCAGCGTTGGAAGCTGACCCTAGCCTGAAGACTCTCAAGGAACAGGCGGCACAGCCTCCCCTGGAGTCCGACCGCGAGCGAGTGGTCTGGGACCAGGGACGGCTGTACCGGGTAACGGTCCAGCAGGGTTCACCGGAGGCGTGGCCCAGGGACCGACAGTTAGTGGTACCCCATCCGTTCAGGGCGGAATTGTTGCAGATCGCACACGAGATTCCAATGGCCGGACACCTAGGGATCACTAAAACCAGGGCCAGGCTAGCTCAGCATTTCTACTGGCCTGGAATGAGGACCGAGGTGATAGCCTACTGCCGTTCGTGTGACACCTGTCAGAGGGTGGGGAAGGCGGGGCCGCGCCCCAAAGCCCCACTGGTAACTCTGCCCATCATCAAAGAGCCTTTCTCGAGGGTGGCTGTGGATCTTATTGGACCTCTGTCCACTCCCAGCCGCTCCGGGAAATGCTTCATACTAACGGTAGTGGACTATGCCACCCGGTACCCGGAGGCGGTAGCTTTGTCGTCCATTCGGGCCGACAAAGTGGCCACTGCCTTACTGGAGATTTTCTCCAGAGTGGGGTTTCCCAAAGAAATGCTCACCGACCAAGGGACCCAGTTCATGTCGCAGCTGATGGAGTCTCTCTGTAAGCAGGTACAGGTGCAACATCTGGTGGCCAGCCCGTATCACCCACAGACCAATGGCTTGTGTGAGCGGTTCAATGGCACCTTAAAGCAGATGCTGAAGATGTTGGTCGACTCCCACGGGAGAGACTGGGAGCGGTATCTCCCACACCTGCTGTTTGCCTACCGGGAGGTCCCACAGGCCTCAACGGGGTTCTCCCCCTTTGAGCTCCTGTACGGGCGACGTGTACGGGGGCCCCTTGCTCTGGTGAAGGAAGCATGGGAAGGGGATTTAGCCACCCCTGGAGTGTCGGTCATTGAGTATGTCGTGCGCTTCCGGGACCGAATGATGGCCTTGACGCGGCTGCTGCATGACAATATGGCCCAAGCTCAGGCTGACCAGAAGCGATGGTACGACCAGAATGCTTGTGAGCGGACCTACCAGGTGGGTCAAAAGGTGTGGGTACTGGTCCCCGTACCCCAAAACAAGCTTCAGGCGGCCTGGGAGGGTCCATACCTCGTGCACGAGCAGCTCAACGCCGTCACCTACCTGGTCACCCTGGACCACGCCCGTGGAAGGAGGAAGGCCTTCCATGTGAACATGATGAAGGCCCACCATGAGCGGGAGGCTTATGCCCAACCAGTGTGCAACCTTTCAGAGGACAGAGAGTCAGAAATCCTTCTGGATCTGCCACCCTAGCCAAAGAGAGGGTGCGGTAGGGCGCACGGGGGAACACAGGAATGTGATACCCCCCTAGCGCCCTCAAAAGCAGGGAGGTGTAAGGAAAGGGACGTCGCCATTTTGTATAGGGCCTGTACCAGCCTCCATTTTGTCAGTTCACAGAGCCACAGACTGCTAACTACACAGTGCCTATTAGCATATTCAGTACGACCAGTTTTGATGTCCACTATGAATCAATAGGGCTTTAAAATGCTAATTGGTTTAGGCCAGTGTCTGAATGGGAGGGTCATTGGTATGTTGAATGGCTCGGACTCAGGCCAGTGTTTCCTGCTCCATATGAATTGCAGGCCAGTTAATATGCGTGCTTCAAAGCAAAGGGGAAGGATCTAGCAGTTTTAAGAACTGTAACCATGAACAGGCTGGGGCATTCCATTTTCTCACAGCAACAAGAAGCACAAGACTCAGATTTGATTTCCCTTGCCAAATGGAGCAGCAGCACATGCTGTGGGGACTGTCCAGCAACTGAAAACTTACCTGGGGATGGCAGAGCCCCGCCTCCCCATGACCATACTACCCGGTAATATTGATCTATAGCTTACACCTTTAAGCCTTGTACATTATCGTTGTATTTTTTCTCTGACTGCAAATCCATTGTAATTACGTTGTATAGCTTTACTGTATATTTCTGTAATTATCTAGTGCGCTCTTAAGGCAATTAAACCATAAAATTAATCTTGGGCTGATGCTTTTACTCTGATCACGAATCTTAGAATACCCAGTGGGTAACAGGACAACCTTCCACGGCGACCATTTGCTCTAGGTGCAGTTCCCTTACTGACCTGCGAGACAAAGGGGGCGCCGGAGAGCTGTACCTGTGGAGTTACGTCCCATTGGTGACGTGGGAGGACAGGGGATCGTCCGTCATATTTGGTAGCGGCGGTGGTATCAGAAGCTGTGATACCCAGGCTACCGTGTGGCGGTCGGCTTAGTTCCTCACAGCATCATTGTCAGAAATTCCCTGTCCTCCCCAACAGCTGCAGGAACCTTTCCTTGCAACCAGAAAAAATGTAAAACCTGTCCATCTATAATGACCACGGACAAGATAAAGATCCCCAACTCCCATCAGGACTACAAGATCCCAGGTACTTTCAGCTGCATCACATCTAATGTGGTATACCTAATTATTATTCATCTTAGCAGCATATATAATGGTATTTAACTATTGCAAGCTACTTCAGTGAATCCTGCATGAGTCCCATCTATGTTATTCATCTTAGCAGCATATATAATGGTATATAGTTATTTCAACTTACTCTGCTTGTCCTCTTATGATAGGAGGTCAAATAACTTTTCAAAGTGGTTTATGATCTGTGTAGGCATGGACACTTGATTATCTGCTCACTACATTTATTGCGTCCTGCTGTCTCAACTTAGTTTGACTGATTGCTAACGAGTGAGAGAGGGAAAAAAAAAGTTCTTAGATCTAGCCTCCTATATATTGAGACATAGTCTAGGGAAGCATTTATGCAGGAGTAGCATTTATGTACATGTAGTCGAAGTATTGCCGCAGTTATACATGGCAGTTAGACAGGTAAGACAAATTACAAAATCTATTCCCTCTACATTTGGATCACAACACATATTCACCATATGCACTTGTATAATTTATATCCTGGCTACTGCATTCACTCACATCCACCGCCCTTGCATTAACTCTTTACACTCCATCCATATCGGCCCCTCTGTCCTTTCCTCTCCTATATACAGTCATGGACAAAAGTTTTGAGAATGACACAAATATTAATTTTTACAAAGTCTACTGCTTCACTTTTTCTAATGGCAATTTGCAGATACTCCAGAATGTTATAAAGAGTGATCAGCTTAACAGCAATTACTTGCAAAGTCAATATTTGGCTAGAAAATGAACTTTATCCCCCAAAACACATTTCAACATCATTGCAGCCCTACCTTAAAAGGACCAGCTAACCTTTTCAGTGATTGCTCCATTAACACAGGTGTGGGTGTTGATGAGGACATGGCTGGAGATCAATCTGTCATGATTAAGTAAGAATGACACCACTGGACACTTTTAAAGGAGGCTGGTGCTTGGCATCATTGTTTCTCTTCCGTTAACCGTGGTTATCTCTAAAGAAACACGTGCAGTCATCATTGCAATGCACAAAAATGGCCTAACAGGGAAGAGTATCGCAGCTAGAAAGATTGCACCTCAGTCAACAATCTATTGCATCATCAAGAACTTCAAGGAGAGAGGTTCCATTGTTGCCAAAAAGGCTCCAGGGCGCCCAAGAAAGACCAGTAAGCGCCAGGACCGTCTCTTAAAAGTGTTTCAGCTACGGGATCGGGCTACCAACAGTGCAGAGCTTGCTCAGGAATGGCAGCAGGCAGGTGTGAGTGCATCTGCATGCAATGTGAGGCGGAGATTCTTGGAGCAAGGCCTGGTCTCAAGGAGGGCAGCAAAGAAGCCACTTCTCTCCAGAAAAAACATCATGGACAGACTGATATTCTGCAAAAGGTACAGGCAGTGGACTGCTGAGGACTGGGGTAAAGTTATTTTCTCTGATGAATCCCCTTTTCGATTGTTTGGGACATCAGGAAAACACCTCATTCGGAGAAGACAAGGTGAGCGCTACCACCAGTCTTGTCTCATGCCAACTGTTAAGCATCCTGAAACCATTCATGTGTGGGGTTGCTTCTCAGCCAAAGGAATCGGCTCTCTCACAGTCTTGCCTAAAAACACAGCCATGAATAAAGAATGGTACCAGAATGTCCTCCAAGAGCAACTTCTCCCAACCCTCCAAGAGCAGTTTGGCGATCAACAATGCCTTTTCCAGCATGATGGAGCACCTTGCCATAAATCAAAGGTGATAACTAAATGGCTCAGGGAACAAAACAGAGATTTTGGGTCCATGGCCTGGAAACTCCCCTGATCTTAATCCCATTGAGAACTTGTGGTCAATCATCAAGAGACGGGTGGACAAACAAAAACCTAAAAATTCTGACAAAATGAAAGCATTGATTGTACAAGAATGGACTGCTATCAGTCAGGATTTGGTCCAGAAGTTGATTGAGAGCATGCCAGGGAGAATTGCAGAGGTCCTGAAGAAGGGTCAACACTCAAATATTGACTTGCTGCATTAACTCATTCTAACTGTCAATATAAGCTTTTGTTACTCATATGTTTGCAATTATATTTCAGTCTGTGATAAAAAAAAACATCTGTCAAACACACATAAAAACCAGAGGGCAGCAGATCATGTGAAAATATAATATTTGTGTCATTCTCAAAACTTTTGGCCATGACTGTATAGCACTCACACTCTTTTCACACTGCTAAACAGCACAAACCCACTCAGTCCCACCATCCAACACACAAGATGCTCTCACAAATCACTTAACCATCTGCTCACTCTTTCTATTCTCCTTCTTGTAGTCGCAGGAGATATTGCTCCAAACCCTGGCCCCCTATGTTATAGCAAGTCAAACCTTCCAACTGCTACACTCAGAAACCCCTCTAATCTTATTAATATTCCCTGTGTGCCTTCTGTCTCTTTTAATTGTGCCCTTTGGAATTCTCGCTCAGTGTGTAATAAACGCCCCTTCATCCATGACTTCCTTTCAAATTCTCTTAACCTTCTGGCTCTTACTGAAACCTGGATCCAGCAGTCAGACACCACCGCTGCTGCTGCTCTCTCATATGGTGGACTACACTTCTCTCATACCCCAAGATCATACAACAGAGCAGGTGGAGGCGTTGGTCTGCTCTTATCACCCAAATGTACTTTTCAGGTTACTCCTCAAGTACCTTCACTTGTCTTCCCTTCTTTTGAGGCCCATGCTGTCAGGTGTATCGTCCTTCCGGCCCTTGTCATCAGTTCCTGGATCAATTTGCCACCTGGCTTCCACATTTTCTTTCCTGTGACATCCCCACCCTCATCATGGGTGATTTCAACATCCCCATTGCTCTTCCCCTCTCCCCATCTGCCTCTCACCTTTTATCTCTAACCTCCTCTTTCGGCCTCTTGCATCATACTAACTCTCCCACACACGAAGACGGAAACTCCCTCGACTTGGTTTTCTCCCGGCTTTGCTCAGTAGATGATTTCACAAACTTCCCTCTCCCGCTCTTTGTCAGATCTCATGTCCAGATTCTGCACTGAAGCATTACAACTAAACCCTGCAAAGTGCCCTGGATGAAATTGCACCTCCTATACATAGAATACGACACAGACGGCGACAACCGTGGCACACGCTGCAAACACGTTTCCTGCAGCGGTGCTCCAAATGTCTGTGGAGAAAATCTAATCTATCCAAAGATTTCATACATTACAAGTTTATGCTTAAAACATACAACTCTGCCCTTCACCCTCCAAACAAACCTACTTCAACACCTTCATCACCTCACTATCCAATAACCCCAAACGTCTCTTTGACACTTTTCACTCCCTACTGAACCCAAAAGTGCAGGCTCCAACCACAGATCTCCACGCTGACGATCTGGCCAATTATTTCAAAGAAAAAAATTTACCACATACGACAGGAAATTATCTCCCAATCCCCTCATACCATGCACTGTTGTGAATGTGCTAGAAATGAATTCTGAGCAGAAGCTCCCTCTGGTGGTTACAAACAGTACTTAACTATCCAATGAAGATTGTGAAGATTGGCGATCAGGTGTTACTGACTGGTCTTATATAAGGGAGGTTCCCTCCCATCAGGGTTGCCGGTGATCAATTGTTCTGGTCTCATCTTTGATTCCTGTTCACTTTGTAGCTTGCTGTTTCGTGCCTGCATCTTCTGCTAACAGATAAGACATTTTCTTCTTTTAGTTTTTTGTGCTTGCTTTTTGCATTTTGTCCTGCACTTCTGTGGGGGTCTGCCGGGTCCCCTCCGGGGGCTTGTGCTCCTCTCAGTTTAGTTCAGCCACTGTTGTTTGTTCATTTGCCTTTTCCAGTTTTTTCAGTGGCTGCTGTTTAGTTTTGTTACACCAGAGATCTAATTTAGGTGGTAGAGGTCGTGTGATCTCAGGTGTTTTTGTAATTAGTAGTGTTGGTACTTTTCAGGGTTTTTTGGGATTGCAGTAAGTGTCCTTCCTATCCTTTTCTATTTAGGAAGTTTGGGCCCCAAAGTTTGCTCATACTATTTTCTGTCTGTGTCTGTATTTTCCTCTTGTCTAACCGCCATTACATGTTTGGGGGCTTTCTATGTTCTTTGGGGATCTGCTCCGGGGCAGATAGTTTTCCTCTTTCTGTCTTTAGGTGTAGTTAGCTTCTCAGGCTGTGACGAGGCGTCTAGGACCAACGTAGGTACGCTCCACGGCTGCCTTTAGTTGTGGTGGTTAGTCAGGGTACTGCAGTCCCATAGATTCCAACCTCTCTGGTGTATTTCCTTTTTTGCCTGCTCTCCTCAGCTACCAAATCATAACAATGCACTGTCCTCCCTCCCCACTGCATCCAGCTCACTCTCTGATTTTGATCCAGTCACAGAAGAAGAAGTAATCAGGCTCCTTGCATCTTCTCGCCCTACCACTTGCACCAGTGACCCCATTCCGTCACATCTTCTCCAGTCCCTTTCCCCTGCTGTCACCTCTCACCTAACAAAAATATTCAACCTCTCTCTCTTCTGGTATCTTTCCCTCCTCATTTACACATGCCATCATACATCCATTACTTAAAAAATCATCCCTCGACCAAAACTGTGCCGCTAACTATAGACCGGTCTCTAAGCTTCCCTTTATCTCTAAACTCCTGGAACGCCTGGTCCACACCCGTCTTACCCGCTATCTCTCAGATAACGCTCTTCTCGACCCTCTTCAATCTGGTTTTCGCTCTTTACACTCTACTGAAACTGCCCTCACTAAAGTCTCTAATGATCTACTAACTGCTAAATCTAATGGTCACTACTCCATGCTAATTCTCTTGGATCTCTACGCAGCATTCGACACTGTGGACCATCAGCTCCTCCTCACTATGCTACACTCCATCGGCCTCAAGGACACCGTTCTCTCCTGGTTTTCCTCCTATCTCTCTGACCGTTCCTTCACTGTATCTTTTGCTGGTTCCTCCTCTCATCTTCCCCTTACTGTTGGGGTTCCTCAAGGATCAGTCCTAGGCCCCCTCCTCTTCTCTTTGTATACTGCCCCTATTGGACAAAAATCAGTAGATTTGGTTTCCAGTACCATCTCTATGCTGATGGCACCCAATTATACACTTCTTCACCCGTTATCACGCCTGCCTTTTTAGAAAACACCAGTGATTGTCTTACCGCTGTCTCTAACATCATGTCCTCCCTCTATCTGAAACTGAACCTGTCAAAACCAGAGCTCCTCGTGTTTCCTCTCTGCCTGACATCGCCATCTCCGTGTGTGGTTCCACCATTACTCCCCAGGAACATGCCCGCTGTCTTGGGGTCATACTTGATTCCAAGCTTTCATTCACCCCCACATCCGATCACTGGCACGCTCTTGTTATCTCCACTTCAAAAACATCTCTAGAATTCGACCTTTTCTTACTTTCGACTCTGCAAAAACTCTTACTGTTTCTCTTATTCATTCTCGTCTGGATTATTGTAACTCTCTACTAATCGGTCTCCCTCTTACCAAACTCTCCCCTCTCCAATCTTACTTGAATGCTGCAGCCAGGATCATATTCCTCACCAATCGTTATACCAATGCCTCTACCTTGTGCCAGTCATTACACTGGTTACCCATCCACTCCAGAATCCAGTACAAACTTATTACCCTCACTCAAAAAGCACTCCATGGCTCAGCACCACCCTACATCTCCTCCCTTGTCTCAGCCTACCATCCTACCCGTGCCCTCCGTTCTGCTAATGACCTGAGGTTAGCATCCTCAATAATCAGAACCTCCCACTCCCGTCTCCAAGACTTTTCACGTGCTGCGCCAATTCTTTGGAATGCACTACCCAGGTTAATACGATTAATCCCCAATCCCCACAGTTTTAAGCGTGCCCTAAAAATGCACTTGTTCAGACTGGCCTACCGCCTCAACGCATTAACCTAACTATCCCTGTTGGCCCATTCAAAAAATTTTCTACCATAATCAGGTACCTTGTATTATGTTCGCACCCGCTTTATGCATTTAATAGTCCTCTGTCTGTACTGTTACATACTTTGGCTGTTAACTGGTTCATGCAAAATTACATGAACACCCGATTCTTACACTAAGGCTGGTCCGAAAAATGAAAGCAATTGTTACCATCTACCTTTTGTGTGTCCCCTTTTTCCTCAGATTGTAAGCTTGTGAGCAGGGCCCTCATTCCTCTTGGTATCTACTTTTATCTGTTTTTATTGTTATGCTGTAATGTCTATTGTCTGTACAAGTCCCCTCTATAATGTAAAGTGCTGCGGAATATGTTGGTGCTATAGAAAAAAATTTATTATTATTATTTGTACTAAATGTCCAACTGGGGGTCTGTATGTGGGGGAGACCGGGCAAAAACTGAGAACAAGGATGAATTCTCATCGCCACACAATAAGAGAAAAAAGAATGGATCTACCTGTGGCAAAACATTTTTGTATGCCTGATCACAGCACCATGGACATGAAATTACTGGTATTGAAAAGTAATTTCACATCTCAGAGAGACAGGAGAGTCTGGGAATATAAACTCATGACGACCTTTGACACCCTCAGTGCAGGAATGAATGTGTCGCATGGATTTATGTCTTTTTACATCAATTAAGGAATTTGCTCCTAAGACCTTGTGGGGCATCACAAAACATTACCAGACCCCAATCAGAGGACAATAAAACTTTCACTTCTTATCTATGAACTGACCCAATATTTATTGCCACAACTGTTCATCCCTCTCCATATTGATAGTTCTGCTTTACGTCACTTGTCTTATCTATTGCATTATTCCAGTGTCCTGTTGTGTATAAAATATGTGATTCTTCAGATGTATTAGTCTTTGCCTGATGAAGAGACCTGAGTAGTCTCGAAAGCTTGCAATTTGTTACCATCTTTTCAGTCAGCCATTAAAAGGTATCAACCACTGAGGACTCTCAATTCTAAATATTTTTCTATCTACTGGCTAATACGGTACGAAGATACACATTTTTCCTTTACCCTATGGGAAACTTTTATTTCTTACAAAGGCACTGTAAGTAATCTAGGAGAAACTAACTGGTCAATGTCATTAAAAGCTGCTTGAAGGGGTTATCTAGTGAAAACAGGTTATTAACTTTCCACTTGCTGATCACCGAGTCCGATCGTACCTGCGTCCATCGGCAGATCTGGGAACTTTTATCCCAGTTACAAACTGGAGTGGCCGGTATGACACCAGAGACCAGCTCCATTAATTCTCTATGTGCAGCGCTCAGCAGCCCCACAGGGAATGAATGGAGCATCGGTCGAGCATTTTCTTACTGCCCCTCCATTCTAACTAGGGTAAAAAAGACCCCCTTGTTCTACCAAACAGACGGACCCCACCGATCAACACATTATCACCCATCCTGTGGACAGAGGATAACTTGTTTTTAACCGATAACCTCTCTAAACGGCGAATTGCGAGTGCGGCTCTGGAGACTAGAATAGGCTGTAACTGGGGATAAGTGCAAGTTTATATTGTATCTTAAAGGAGCATTCCAGCAGCAACCCGTATTATGTTACACCCACCATTGGGACCTCAACCTATCGCCGGACTTGTGCCCTTTCTGTTATCTCTTGGTCCTCAACTTGCCGCAAAACCACAGCCATGAGGATTGAATGGAGCGACAGGACTTGGGGGGGGTCACATTCATAGGACCCACACAGATCTAACAGTAATCATCAATCCAGCGAACAGAGGCTAACTTGTTTAGGCTGGAGTATCCCTTTAACATATGGATATTTACATTGAGAAAAAAAAAATAGGACCTGAAAGCAGAGTTGAAGTTTTGTTTTATTTCAGATCTACCAATAACTGGATGAAAGAAATGCCAACGTCCGGTTCAGGAAGAATCATCATGGGATTTTTATTTTTCTTAATTATTTGCTTTCAGTTCAGAAGCCTTGGAGAACACAGGCAGATGATTGACCGTTTCAGACAGTGTGTGCCGCCAGAACAAACACTCAAATTCCTTTCTGCTGAGGTTTTTAGCCTTTTATATGATCATTTAACTGATATTACCCATAATAATTAACTTCTCTTTCTATAGTGTACGGTTAAATACAAAGAGCCCCGATCCACTGATTTCAGCAGGAAAGAACAACTACTTTATGTGTTGGGAGAAAGGATGGGCATGTTGAATTTCAACATGTCTGATCCTTTCCTCCAGTGGAAGATAAGCTGCCGCTGGACTCCCATGTAGTGGCTTTGGTCCCCTTCCTTATTGTAAAAAAAAAAAAAAAACATGAGCCTGACTGCTATTTAATGTGTACGGCCGGATTACAGGGGAGCTCCAATATTGCATATCGATAAGATACACCATGGGATCTGGGTCGCACCTAGCTTGATAACGAATCACCGACACTTTCAGGATTGGGGAGAGCGCAGATGCAGCACATAGCAATGAGACAGTTGGGACAAACCTGGCAAAATTGCTATATCCACTTATCCAAAACCCCTCTAATGGCAAAAATGGCAGATAACTGAGGATAATAGAAGGCGGAATTTGTAGGCGCCTGTATTCAGCTATTTCCGGCTCCGGCTGGAACATGCGCAGCGCTCTATTCATTCTGGCAATCAGTGGGGGTCTCAGCAGCTGAACTTCCACTGATCTGAAAATTATCACCCTCCTTTAGTGCAGGATCGGCTGACCACCTAATGTGTTTGACTCCAATCTCAACATCTCTTTCCCGATCCTAATCAAAGAATTTGAACTATTCGGTGCAGTCTGACATTTTAAAGTGAATTATACGAAGTGTGAGGCCCTAAACTTTTCTCAGTCATAAGTAGAGTTGAGCAAATATCTTCGGTTCCCCACTTATTCGGCAAGCTATAGCGCTTACCCATTAAGCTGCAGCGGGAACACGGCTTCCTGGATCGCGCCGGCTGATCAGCTGATCGCCACCACAGCTGCATGTGTCGCGGCTGTGTCACTGTCACAGCACATGCATGGAGAGGCCAACAAACAGGCTCTCCATGCATGTGCTGCGACACAGCCGCAACACATGCAGCTCTGGCACCGATCAGCCGGCACGATCTAGGAAGCCGGGTTCCCGCTGCAGCTTAATGGGTAAGCGCTGTAGCTTGCCGAATAAGCGGGGAACCGAAGATATTCGCTCAACTCTACTCATAAGATGTCTACCTACTTCTTGGCTCAGGAATTCTTTTTTTTTTTTTTTAAAGACTTTAACTCACTGGTACATATGCCCAGAACTATTGAATACAATTTTTCCGACATCCTCCAAGATGTGTAGGAGATGCGAGATTGGGGTGGGCACTATGACACATACATGGTGGTCATGTCACCTTATACAGTCATATTGGCAAGCAATCTTTGACATCTCTTTCCAGGTTACGGGTATTAAGCTGATCCCCTCAACTCAAGTTGCACTTCTCTCCTTACTTCTTGAAACCTTCTCCTCATCCAAGAAAGACATCCTACGACTCTCCCTCACGGCTGCTTGCTCCATCACTCTCCGCCATTGGAAATCTTCCACAACCTCCACTACCAAAGAACAGATAAATGAACTAAACCACTTAGAATGAATGTAATCTCTCATGGCCCATGATTATGACTCACACACCAAAATCTGGTTCACATAGTCATCCTTTAAAGATGGTCCCCGATTTAAGTCATGGTTCTCCCGACTGTTTTCTCTAGACCATACGCATCACCGGGTCTACTTGGCCAGATCTGCTCTCATCCCCCATTCTCATCTGTCCGCCTACGTATCACCGGGTCTACTTGGCCTGATCTGCTCTCATCCCCCATTCTCATCTGTCCTCCTACGTATCACCGGGTCTACTTGGCCAGATCTGCTCTCACCCCCCATTCTCATCTGTCCTCCTACGTATCACCGGGTCTACTTGGCCAGATCTGCTCTCACCCCCCATTCTCATCTGTCCTCCTACGTATCACCGGGTCTACTTTGCCAAATCTGCTCTCATTCCCCATTCTCATCTGTCCTCCTACGTATCACCGGGTCTACTTGGCCAGATCTGCTCTCACCCCCTTTCTCATCTGTCCTCCTACGTATCACCGGGCCAGGTCTACTTGGCCAGATATGCTCTCACCCCACATTCTCATCAGTCCTCCTACGTATCACCGGGTCTGGTCTACTTGGCCAGATATGCTCTCACCCCACATTCTCATCAGTCCTCCTACGTATCACCGGGTCTACTTGGCCAGATGTGCTCTTACCCCCATTCTCATCGGTCCTCCTACGTATCACAGGGTCTACTTGGCTAGATCTGCTCTCACCCCTCATTCTCATCGGTCCTCCTTTTTACTCTCTTTTCTCCTAGTCTGCTTTTCTCCCACCTTAAAGTTAACTCATTATTGTTTCATTTTGAGAATCAGAGCAACCTGCATTTAAGTTTAATTTCATTCTCAAATCTCAAACTCCATAAAGGTCAGTCTACATCATAGAATGAAAGCAATGGTTTATCTAGTAAGATGTTGTTCATATCCTTGTCCGCACATTATGCAAGTTGACTGCACTATTGTATCGTATACTGATCTAAAACCTAATAATGTTTTTTCTGAAAAAAATAATTTCCATTTTCAAGAACAGAAGTATTTTTTAGTCTGTACTTTACTGCTTGTTTCCAGGTGTGCCGGGCACCTCTGCGGTCTATTGGCGGTGGCCAGTCTCCTAGGCCAGGAGCGCAGCGCTTGCAAGCTTCCTTCTATAGAGTTTGCTGGCTTCAGTGTCCTTGTATTTCACTGATGCTCTAGAACCAAAGACGCCTCTGCTTGCAGCACTGGAGAGGACACAGGTCGGACCAGCTGCTGGTCTAAACTGTCATCAGGAGCATATCAGCCCCTGGCAAGCAGAAGCCAGGAGGCAGAGGGAGCAGTGCTCCTGATAATAGGAGGAGACTAATCCTTTCCTTGTGGCTGAAGTATATTTCCATGTACACATATTAGGATCTCACACAGGCCTGTCTCATCTATCTAATCCAGCGTCTCCGCTTTATGCACAGTACACGGTATTTAATTGGACTTTGCTGCACAAAAATCAAGCTCGATGCTTCATCCTAATCCTTCCTCTGACACAAAGCCCAGAGTTCAGCACAATAGGATGTAAAAACATATCCGAAATGAGCTTGGCAGAATTCCCAGCGAAAGTCATAGAAAATTAAAAAAAAAAGGTGACGTCAGACGCCGGAGCACGTGGGGCCCCACGTGCTTCCGGTCATGGCGGCGCCCGTGTGTCCCGATACCGCTGATACTGATACCGGTGACACCTGCGCAGCGGGTGATGAAGGTAACATAAATAGAGCCCCTTTGTGGCTCAGCTAACACGCCCCTTGAGGAAGGAGTGCGTCGCCACTCCGAAACGCACGTCGGGGAGGGCTGTCGGGCGACAGGCATCTGCACTGATTGTACTATTGCTGGTAACTATATTCCACCTATGGTTATTTCTTGCTCTGGTGTTAATGTGACATTTGTCTTTATATATTGCAGCACGTGCTAGTTACATTAGTCGATATATTAACTATTCAGAGTATGGGCATATGACAAAGGTATTATCCTTTGTTTAGGTGTTTGTCTATTTTAACATCACATATATATATGTGCGGTGCCTTGCTGTCTTGATAGCCCATTTATCATGCGCACATTGTGATGCCTTTTGTCCCATGTGTTTCCATTTCATCTTGTCTATTTTTATAATTTGTACAATAAATTTGTAATTTTTCATTGACCTATTGACTGCAGTGCGTTCCTTTGTTTGTTTTGTATATTCTATTTAGCAGTTGGTCTTTTATAGTCCAGTAGGCATTCATGTATTGGCATCTAAATACTGGTCATTCTTAGATTTTTAGTATTCCATCTGCCATTTATGTATTCTGCCAGTGTCACTACTGTTTTACTTCTATAGAGTTTGCTGGCTTCAGTGTCCTTGTATTTCACTGATGCTCTAGAACCAAAGACGCCTCTGCTTGCAGCACTGGAGAGGACACAGGTCGGACCAGCTGCTGGTCTAAACTGTCATCAGGAGCATATCAGCCCCTGGCAAGCAGAAGCCAGGAGGCAGAGGGAGCAGTGCTCCTGATAATAGGAGGAGACTAATCCTTTCCTTGTGGCTGAAGTATATTTCCATGTACACATATTAGGATCTCACACAGGCCTGTCTCATCTATCTAATCCAGCGTCTCCGCTTTATGCACAGTACACGGTATTTAATTGGACTTTGCTGCACAAAAATCAAGCTCGATGCTTCATCCTAATCCTTCCTCTGACACAAAGCCCAGAGTTCAGCACAATAGGATGTAAAAACATATCCGAAATGAGCTTGGCAGAATTCCCAGCGAAAGTCATAGAAAATTAAAAAAAAAGGGTAGGCCCTGACAATAGGAGCTGCATAATGGGGGCTCACAGTGCGACGCTGGTGATGTGGGGGCTAAATATAAAGCAATCAAACCTACACAGCGACGAGCACAGACCGCACTATAGCACAAGGATCTACACAAAACATAGAAATTAAAGACAAACTGCACCGCAAAAGGGAGAATTCAGTTCCCAGCTGCAATCGTCCATTAAGACGAGGGCTACACGATAACGCATCGCGAGTAGCGATAATAAATGGGGGATGTGCGGGAATTCAAAGGATGGGATGTCCGCTGGTTGCAACACTAATCCATTCACCATCGTTACTTCTGAGCGGTCACGTGGCCACAAGTCACCATGTAGAGCTTACCCTAAGTGTCCCTTTAACAGTACATCTCTTATGCCAGCAAGAAGTAGGAAGTGGATGTAAGGCAGTGTGAGAGCGGGATCCGACTACGCAGGGCTTGTTTGTAGTCTGTAACCATAGAGACACATAGCTCTGCATAGAAGCTGCATACACAGCTTTTTTTCTTTTGTAAAGGCAGGACATGCTTTAAACAATAACATATTTAAACATGTACACTAATTGAATTCTCAAAAAAAAAGACATTTTGGAATTCCCATACAACATCAGTACAGTTCTGGCCGCCTCTCGGGAGCCCCGTTTCCATAAACAGGTGTTGGCATGTGCTTCTATCACCCATTAATAGCATATCCAGTGGATTTTCCAGAAATGTACTTATATTAGTGCCTTAAGCAGTTCTAAATTTTTTTTTTCAGAATTTAAGAAAAAAAAAATGCAATTGTGCAGTTCACATTACACTCCATAGATCTAGCACTAAAGAAAGGGATTGCCCCTTTTGAGATTAGTAGTGGGTGTCACGCGGCTTTAGGATAAGGAAGTAAATCTATATTCTGAAGGTGGGGACTGTCCCAATATAAAGGGCGGAAGCCGAGAGAACAGCATCAGCGCTAATTCAGGTCTTACACTTTTGATCCCTACAGCAAAAAAATAAAAATAAATACAAATTTACATGTTATGGGTATTTTCTGTGTCGCACGTTTCCTGTGGAAGAGGAGAACATAAGACTGCGGCGGCAGCAGGTGACTTTGAATGGAGAAAACTGATTAAATCAGCATCTGGTTAAACCGGAGGCATAAAAATTCCTCCCCAGCAGGAAGTTTTAACCCTGAGATGTAAATGTTTTGTAAATGGAAAAACCAAGTAGAAATATTAACCGTGAAGCCAGAGGACCTGGAAATCTCGCCCACAAATACAGCGGCCATGTTTCAGGGGGGGTTCGGCACCTTTTTGACTGCAGCAGGCAGATATGTACGATGGTAGAGCAGCGGTCTAAAGCAACCAATCAAACTGCTCGGCTCATACTCTAAGGTGTCAAGGAGGAATAAAGCTGACTTCCGATTGGCTGCCAAGGGCAGAATCCCAGAAAAGTTATCGGAGCGTGCAGTAATCTGGTCCGGTGTGCAGATGACAGAGCAAAATGCAAGAAGTCACACTGCCGTCCATGTGCAATGTCAGATTTTTTTTTTTTTTTTCAATCCGAAACCAATCATTCACATATACATAAATAATGAGCGTCACAAACTTTTCTCTTGTTCGGTCTCTAAAAATCCCAAGGCTGTAACTTTAGAGGGATAGCTGAAGTCGGGGTTTTCGGGTTGCGATTCCTCCTGGTGTGACAATTTTGCCTGCTGAGGTCATACCTGATTTTGTGCCAATTTTAAGTCCATTAGTAATAAATACTGAATAAAAGCGCCATCATATGGAAAACCGCTCAGTCTGTCTGTGACCGCGCAATTATGGGTCCTTGGAAAACGGGGAAAGTAATATGCGCACAGATTTCCCATGATGTGGCTCCATCATCACCGACCCGACCGTGTAATATATTGGACACCCTACTGATCATCAAGACTATTCCTTTAAGGAAGACTTATGTAATATTCTAACCTGGTGTAAATGCCGCTGTTCCCCTGATTCTTTTGTTCCGGCTCCTCTCCATTCCTGAGATCTGGTCCTCTCTTTCCTGTACGTAACCCTAGTCTTTTAGCCAAGTGGGCGTGGTCATCAAGAAAACGGCAGAGAAGAGATGTGGAATATGTATATTTAGGTAGAATATTTTCTTTATATGGAACAAAACTAACATTCCAAGGTTCTCTACACATTAAAGGTGTAGTTCCCCTTCAGAAAAATTTTCCTATAAGCCCCATTATTAGTAAAAAAGAAATCAAAATGTACTTTACTCAATGAGTCAAGGACCTCTGCTCCTAGTGTCTGCAGTGCTGATGTCCAGTCAACAGCACTGCAGCCAATCACCCGGAGCAGTGGTGGAGACTTCGGACAGCACTACTGATGCAGCTTATAGGAAAAACTTTTCTGAAAGTGCCCTTTAAGAACCAAGGGACGTTTTTGTCCCATTGTTT
Source organism: Oophaga sylvatica (assembly GCA_033576555.1). Lineage (NCBI taxonomy): Eukaryota > Metazoa > Chordata > Amphibia > Anura > Dendrobatidae > Oophaga > Oophaga sylvatica. The sequence goes on from JARQOD010000008.1 coordinate 139,524,923, forward strand.
TAAACGGAGACCAATTTGATGGAATAATCTTACAGTCCTCAAGGGGTTACGCAGTAAATCTGGGCAGCACGTGTGCCCTCCACTGATTAATTTGATCCGTATTGTAGGTACAAAAAATGGACGTCTATTTTTTCTTTGCGCACACGGGGGTCCACAAAGAAAACATGGATGGGAGAACAGCCGCATAGGATACGGTGTACATGGAAGAAACAGTCTGAATGAGGCCTTATACAGACTCTTTGTGCCACCGTACAGGTGCTGGGCACAGAGCAATGCCATGAGAGAAATCCAGACTTACCCAAAACAAGAAGTGCAAACAAAGAAGGAAAAGGAGAAGTCGCCTTTACACCTTCCTCATCGTAGGATCCCTGTGTGAACGTGGCCGCCGGGGGTTTGGTGCTGCCCTCCAGACTACATTTAAAGGGTAACCGTCTATTTATTCATTTTTTTTACATTTCAAAAATCAATAAGACACATGAAAATAAGAGACTCTGTATTATGTCTTATCAGAGAAATCGGATTCTCTCTCCCCTCCAGGACTGATCCCTCACTCTCAATTCATGGGTATAATCTGTATGCAGTAAAGGCAGATCTCCACTTTACTGACGACATAGAATTTTATGAGCACCAACTGTCGTCTCCTATGGAGAAGTGTAACGGTCGTTTCAGGAGAACTTGCAGCAGAATGTCTGTGTTGACCTCCATAGAAATATAATGAGCACCAGCTGTCATCTTAGTACTGGGAAAATCTGTCTTCACTGCATACAGATTTTACCTCTGAATTGAGAATGAAGAATCAGTCCAGGAGGAGAAAGAAACAGATTTCTCTGACACAATATATTAAAGTCTATTCATTTTATGTGTACTATCGATTTACAAAATAAAAATTACAAATTAAAATGACGATTTTAAGTGAAGGATTTGTTCAAGAGGAAGACAGTTTTACACTTTCTCCTGCACTGCAGACGTATGCAAGCGCATCATACTCTGACTGCGACTGTCCACGCACACATTACTTACAATATATATATTTTTTTCAATAATCTTTCAGTGTTGCAGAGCAGAAAAGCTTACTGTTCAGACGTTGTGAAATGCACCATTACGCCTCTCATTGAGAACAACGGAGAAAATAAAAGCAAGTATCTTTCACACCTTTGTGAACCATGAAAAATGTGGTCAACTACTAAAAAAACACAATTTCACTTTGTTTCATCAGGTTTATGTCATTGTGGTTTCGCTTTTTTTTTTTTTTTTTTAAAAAAATAATAAAAAGCAAAACCACAATGTAACAAACCTTACGAAACTGAAATATTTTTTTAACACCTTGTCCATTTTAGTCTATGGATGCGCTGCCATATACAGTCATGGCCAAAAGTTTTGAGAATGACACAAATATTATATTTTCACATGATCTGCTGCCCTCTGGTTTTTATGTGTGTTTGACAGATGTTTTTATAACAGACAGAAATATAATAATTGCAAACATATGAGTAACAAAAGCTTATATTGACAGTTAGAATGAGTTAATGCAGCAAGTCAATATTTGCAGTGTTGACCCTTCTTCTTCAGGACCTCTGCAATTCTCCCTGGCATGCTCTCAATCAACTTCTGGACCAAATCCTGACTGATAGCAGTCCATTCTTGCACAATCAATGCTTTCATTTTGTCAGAATTTTTAGGTTTTTGTTTGTCCACCCGTCTCTTGATGATTGACCACAAGTTCTCAATGGGATTAAGATCTGGGGAGTTTCCAGGCCATGGACCCAAAATCTCTATGTTTTGTTCCCTGAGCCATTTAGTTATCACCTTTGCTTTATGGCAAGGTGCTCCATCATGCTGGAAAAGGCATTGTTGATCGCCAAACTGCTCTTGGAGGGTTGGGAGAAGTTGCTCTTGGAGGACATTCTGGTACCATTCTTTATTCATGGCTGTGTTTTTAGGCAAGACTGTGAGAGAGCCGATTCCCTTGGCTGAGAAGCAACCCCACACATGAATGGTTTCAGGACGCTTAACAGTTGGCATGAGACAAGACTGGTGGTAGCGCTCACCTTGTCTTCTCCGAATGAGGCGTTTTCCTGATGTCCCAAACAATCGAAAAGGGGATTCATCAGAGAAAATAACTTTACCCCAGTCCTCAGCAGTCCACTGCCTGTACCTTTTGCAGAATATCTGTCTGTCCATGATGTTTTTTCTGGAGAGAAGTGGCTTTTTTGCGGCCCTCCTTGAGACCAGGCCTTGCTCCAAGAGTCTCCGCCTCACAGTGCGTGCAGATGCACTCACACCTGCCTGCTGCCATTCCTGAGCAAGCTCTGCACTGCTGGTAGCCCGATCCCGCAGCTGAAACACTTTTAAGAGACGGTCCTGGCGCTTGCTGGTCTTTCTTGGGCGCCCTGAAGCCTTTTTGGCAACAATGGAACCTCTCTCCTTGAAGTTCTTGATGATGCGATAGATTGTTGACTGAGGTGCAATCTTTCTAGCTGCGATACTCTTCCCTGTTAGGCCATTTTTGTGCATTGCAATGATGACTGCACATGTTTCTTTAGAGATAACCATGGTTAACAGAAGAGAAAGAATGATGCCAAGCACCAGCCTCCTTTTAAAGTGTCCAGTGGTGTCATTCTTACTTAATCATGACAGATTGATCTCCAGCCATGTCCTCATCAACACCCACACCTGTGTTAATGGAGCAATCACTGAAAAGAGGTTAGCTGGTCCTTTTAAGGCAGGGCTGCAATGATGTTGAAATGTGTTTTGGGGGATAAAGTTCATTTTCTAGCCAAATATTGACTTTGCAAGTAACTGCTGTTAAGCTGATCACTCTTTATAACATTCTGGAGTATATGCAAATTGCCATTAGAAAAAGTGAAGCAGTAGACTTTGTAAAAATTAATATTTGTGTCATTCTCAAAACTTTTGGCCATGACTGTACATCTGAATACAGAATTTTCTTTTTTTGTAATGGAGCTGAATACGTCCAGCCGACTGCACTAGATACAGGTGCTTCTCACTAAATTAGAATATCAAAAAGTTAGTTTATTTCAGTTCAATACAAAAGTGAAACTCATATTATAGAGAGTCATTACACACAGAGTGATCTATTTCACGTGTTTATTTCTGTTAATGCTGATGATTATGGCTTACAGCCAATGAAAACCCAAAAGTCATTATCTCAGTAAATTAGAATACTTTATAACACCAGCTTGAAAATTTATTTGGTCGTGTCTCCTTTTGCATCATTAACTGCATTCAATGCGGCGTGGCATGGAGGCGATCAGCCTGTGGCACTGCTGAGGGGTTATGGAAGCCCAGGTTGCTTTGATAGCAGTCTTCAGCTCGTCTGCATTGTGGGGTCTGGTGTCTCTCATCTTACTCTTGACAATTCCCCATAGATTCTCTATGGGGTTAAGGTCAGGCGAGTTTGCTGACAATCAAGCACAGTGATACTGTTGTTTGTACACCAGGTATTGGTACTTTTGGCAGTGTGGACAGGGGCCAAGTCCTGCTGGAGAATGACATTTCCATCTCACAAAGCTTGTCAGCAGAGGGAAGCATGAAGTGCTCTAAAATTTCCTGGTATACGGCTGCGCTGACTTTGGTCTTGATAAAACACAGTGGACCTACACCAGCAGATGACATGGCTCCCCAAACCATCACTGACAGTGGAAACTTCACACTAGACCTCAAGCAGCTTGGATTGTGGCCTCTCCACTCTTCCTACAGACTCTGGGACCTTGATTTCCAAATTAAATGCAAAATTTACTTTCATCTGAAAACAATCCCTTGGACCACTGACAACAGTCCAGTTCTTTTTCTCCTTGGTCCAGGTAAGACGCTTCTGGCGTTGTCTATTGGTCATGGGTGGGTTGACACAAGGAATGCGACACTTGTAGCCCATGTCCTGGATACATCTGTGTGTGGTGGCTCTTGAAGCAATGACTCCAGCAGCGTCCACTCCTTGTGAATCTCCCCCAATTTTTTTTCTTAATCCTTTCAAGGCTGCAGTTATCCCAGTTGCTTGTGCACCTTTTTCTACCACACTTTTTCCTTCCACTCAACTTTCCATTAATGTGCATGGACACCGCACCCTGAATAGCCAGCAGCAATGACCTTTTGTGGCTTATCCTCCTTGTGGAGTGTGTCAATGACTGCCTTCTGGACATCTGTCAAGTCAGCAGTCTTCCCCATGATTGTGGAGCCTACTGAAACAGACTAAGGGACCTTTGTAAATGCTTAGGAAGCCTTTGCAGGTGTTTTTTTGTTAATTATTCTAATTTACTGAGATAATGACTTTTGGGTTTTCATTGGCTGTAAGCCATAATCATCAACATTAACAGAAAATATATTATATAGAATATAATACGAGTTTCACTTTTTGTATTGAAGAACTGAAATAAATGAACTTTTTGATGATAGTCTAAGTTACTTACCGTTAACGGTATTTTTCGAAGTCCATGACAGCACTACAGAGAGAGGGGATCCGCCCCTTAGGAACAGGAAACCTACAGATATAAAAGGGCGGCACCTCTCCCACACATCAGTTGGATTACAGAGCATAAGAGGACATCAAGGTTAAATGGTATACAGCAAAAAAAAAAAATTTATGCATCACACAGTAACATTAATCAATTGTTTATTACATGTGGACTACATAAGCGGAAGAAGTGCACATAGAACCTGGGTGGGAATGTAAGGGTGCTGTCATGGACTTCGAAAAATACCGTTAACGGTAAGTAACTTAGACTTTATTCGAACGTCCATGACAGCACTACAGAGAGAATTACAGAGAGTAATAACTATTTAGGGAGGGACTACTGCCTGCAGCACCCTTAGTCCGAAAGAAAGGTCTGAGGAAGCACCCAAATCTAATCTATAATGAGTGTAAAACGTGTGTGGAGAAGACCACGTAGCTGCCTTACATATCTGGTCAATCGAGACTTCTGCCCTTTCTGCCCATGAAGTCGCCACAGCTCGAGTGGAATGCGCCCTTAGCCTCTCAGGTGGCTGCTTGCCCCTCGAGGTGTATGCCAGAGAAATTGCTTCCCTAATCCATCTGGCCAACGAGCTCTTTGTTAATCTACGGCCTTTGTTAATTCCTTGAAAAGAGACAAACAATGCATTGTCCCTTTTCCAGGGATCAGTGACTGCCAAATATTGCAGCAGACATCTTCTAACATCTAAAGTATGAAGTTTCATCTCTTTTTGATTAGATGGATTAGGGATGAACGAAGGGAGAATAATTTCCTGTGTTCTGTGGAAAGCGGAAGACACCTTAGGTAGGTATGCCGGATCCGGCCTAAGTATTATCCTGTCATTCAGGACCTGAGTGTAAGGAGATAGTCTAGATAGTGCCTGGATGTCACTTACCCTCCTAGCCGAGGTTAATGCTACCAGGAAAGCGGTCTTAAGGGAAAGAACTTTTATTGATGCTGCTGATATAGGTTCAAAAGGGGGCTCTGTTAAAGCAGTGAGAACAAGATTTAAGTCCCATGGCATGATTCTCACCTTCACTATGGGTCTCGACCTACCCGCAGCTTTAATGAATCTACTGACCCAGTAATTATTTGCGATGTTGCAACTAAAGAGTGCCCCCAAAGCTGAAACTTGCACCTTAAGGGTGCTTGTGGAGAGACCTAAGTCCAGACCCTTTTGTAGGAATTCTAGAATCTGGGTTATCGGTGTTGTGTCCCCTGCTACAACCGCCGAGCTCTGAAGAAATTTCTTCCAAATCCTAGCGTAGATCCTAGTTGTAACCTCTTTTCTGCTTTTAAGGAGAGTATTAATTACATTAGCAGAAAACCCCTTATCTGTCAGCAGCGACCGTTCAAAATCCACGCCGTCAGGTGGAGGCCCGCTACTCGAGGATGGTAGACTGGACCCTGGGAGAGCAGATCGGGAATGTCCGGCAGGACCCACGGGTCGGCTATCGACATGTTTCTGAGACATGAAAACCATGCCCTCCTGGGCCAAAAAGGAGCGATTAATATTATCCTTGCCCTGTCCTTCCTGACCTTCCTCAATACTATGGGGAGTAAGGACAGGGGAGGGAAGGCGTAGGCTAGATTGAAATCCCACTGTAATAGAAGAGCGTCCACTGCCAGAGGGCGTTCTTTGGGATTCAGAGAGCAGAACTGTCTCACTTTCCTGTTGCTTTTGGTAGCAAAGAGATCTACTTCCGGTAGACCCCATTTCCGCACAATCAGGTCGAAGATGGAAGTCTTTAATGACCACTCTCCTTGGCTCAGGAGATTGCGGCTTAAGAAGTCCGCCTTGGTATTTTCTTCTCCCCTTATATGTAGAGCCGTTAGAGAAAGAAAGTGTCGTTCTGCTATCTGAAGTAGGCGCCTTGCCACTTCCATGAGAGGACCGGAACGAGTACCACCCTGGTGGTTGATGTATGCGACTGTGACCCGATTGTCGGAGAGCACTCGAACGTGGTGACCCTGTAGATAGACAAGGAGTTTTTTAATCGCTAGCTCTACCGCTGCTAATTCCTTCATATTAGAAGACATTTGAATTTGATCCTGCTCCCATGAGCCCTGAACCATAACGTCCCCCATATGAGCCCCCCACCCAGAGGGGCTAGCATCTGTTGTGACTATTCGGGATATGTCATATTCCCAGGGAACCCCCTTAGACAGGTTTGTCTCATTCTTCCACCAATCCAGGGATCTTATAGTAGCCTGGGACAAGGATAGCTGGCCTTCCAGGTAACCACCTAGCAAATTTTGATACAGCAAGACCTCAGCTTGCAGTGCCCTTGTGTGAAATTGGGCCCACCGAACCGCGGGAATGCAGGACGAGAGGGAGCCAAAAGAGACATGGCCTTCCTAAGCGACATGGAGGGGTTACTGGAAGCGTTTAGGACCTGGTACCGTAAGCGAATTAACTTGTCTGACGGTAAACTACAGTTCTGATTTTGTGAATCCAGAATTAGCCCTAGAAATTGCTGAACCCTCATCGGATTCAAACGAGACTTTTTGGTATTTATTAGCCATCCCAGCCGCTCTAAGGTAGAAATCGCTCTTTTCAGTTGCTCTAGGCAATGCTCTGCCGTCTTTCCTATGATAAAGAAAGTCGTCAAGGTAGGGGACTATGAGCATATTTGATTCACGTAAGTGGGCCATGACCTCCGACATAACCTTAGTGAATACTCGTGGGGCAACCGCCAAGCCAAAGGGAAGGGCGCTAAATTGAAAATGTCGCAGTGATTCCCCCATCTGGATTGCTACTCTGAGGAAACGCTGATGCTCCATATGGATCGGTATGTGGTAATAAGCGTCTTTCAGATCCAACACCACCATAAAGCAATTTTCAAACAGAAGCTTTATTGCTGAGCTGACCGTTTCCATTTTAAATGGGTGAATAATCAGGAATTTATTGAGGGCTTTCAAATTAATAATTGTTCTAAAAGACCCATCCAGTTTACGGATCAAAAACAGAGGGGAGTAAAACCCCTTACCCCGCTCTGCTTCTGGCACCTCCACTAAGACATTCTTAGCGCAAAGCTCCTGAACCTCCAACTCTAGAGCGGCCTGCTCCGATGGCGATGACCTGAGTGGGGTAACTTTAAAGTTATCCCAAGGTACCGAGGAGAATTCTAACCGCAGCCCTGTAGCTATGATGTTAAGGATCCAGCTACTGTTTGAGATTTCCGACCAGGCCGGGTAGAAGGCCTTCAATCTGCCTCCTACCGGCATTGCTAGTCATTGCGAGGGTTTTTTTGTTTCCCTAGGTGGACCTCTAAACATAAACCCTGTACCTCTTCGCCTCTTTTCATCCCATTTGGCTCGTTCCCTGGACGACCTTCGGTAGCTGAACCTCCTTCTGCTGAAAGGTCTTTTATAGGAAGGGGTTGATAGACTGGGAAACTTTTTCTTGTCGTCCCCTGCCTTTTCTAAAAGTTCGTCCAGGACCGGGCCAAAAAGATATTCGCCGTCACACGGAATGGAGCAGAGGCGAGATCTGGCTTGAATATCGCCCGGCCAACATTTCAACCATAATGCCCTTCGTGCTGCATTAGACAGCCCTGCCGCTCTGGCAGCCATTCTTACTGAGTCCGCTGAGGAATCAGCCAGGAAAGCCGCTGCGTTCTGAATTATTGGCAAGGTCTTCCGAATTGTCCCCCTGGAGGTTCCATCTATTAACTGGGAAGCTAACTGGTCTAGCCAGACCATCAATGACCTGGCTGCGCAAGTGGCTGCAACTGCCGGCCTCAGGGCACCTGCCGACATCTCCCATGTGCCTTTCAAGAGGAGTCTGCCTTCCTGTCTAGTGGATCTTTCAAAGACCCCATATCATCAAATGGGATGGAGGATTTTTTAGAAGCCTTCGCCACTGCTGCATCCAGCTTCGGGGCCTTATCCCATTTACCCGTCAGGGGATCTTCAAAGGGATATCTCCGTTTAAACGCTTGGGGTAAGGAGCCTCTTTTTTCAGGCTTCTTCCACTCTCTGTCTATAAGGCCTTGGATGCTACTGTTTAGTGGAAAGGATCTCCGTTTTTTGGATCTAGACCACCAAACATCAGATCCTGTACTGAGGGCTCTGGTTTCGCCTCTTCTACCCCCATGGTGGACCTAACTGATTTGACAAATTTGTCCATCTGGTCCAAGGGAAAACAAAAACGGGTAGCGTCTTCCGTAGAAGACGAGGAGGAAGCCGAAGAGGAAGGCGAGGAGGGTCCTGACACAACTTCACCCCTATCATGGGCGGCAGGTGACTCTGAATCAGATAAAACTGGTACATTTCTACGCCTGGAAAATTCTCCGTGTCTTGAGGACGCTTTCAACTCTGCTCTTATTATCTCCTTCAGGCTTTCGGTGAAATCTGGAGTCTCCTCCGCTATCTAAAAAGGGAAGGGGCATAGGGGGGGTTTACTATGTCATCCCATGCCCCTGCCCTTCCCCTTAAAAATGCCCTACCGTCTGTTGCATGCACGGCTGGCACAACCTCTTAGGCAAGCGTCAGGCAGAGGGCAAGCGCAAAAGGCACATTCCCTGTGCTTGCTTTTCACCGAACACTTCTTCCCCTAGTAACACAAAATGGGGAAAAAACTGTATTACTGGGTATGCTAAATCTGACGATCTCTTACCCAGATTGTACAGCAGTAGGTACCGGATCACGGGGAGGGGGCTTTTTCCCAGCTGCGGAACTTCTGCGGCTGGTGCTCCTGGCCATTGAAGAGGAGCGCTCTGTCTGCTGCTGCTGGCTCTCCTGTTGCACCGAGGGAGCCTCTGCAGTGTCCATCGTAAAAAAATGGGGCAGAAGCGCTTTACCTCTTTCCTAGGCTCCTTATATCCTCCCCCGGATATCCGGATCAGCAGGTCTGGCCAGGGGTCCACCCCCTCCTACTCCCCGCCCCACGGCCCCCCCCGCACCTCCCCGCCGTCCCCACAGCAGGCGCCGTCCGATGATGCAGCCGCCAAAATTTTCAAAAACGCCGGCCGGCGTCTCACTTCCGGTTCCGGTGGTGGAGACTCCGCCCCCTTTTCCCCCCGCTCGCACGGACCCCACCATACCGATGGAGGTAAGTAAAATCCCCCGCTGCATCGCCCCTCCGAGCGGAGATCTCTCCCGACCCCAGCCGCGCTGCTGCAACAGCGGCGCACGACTGAATTTTCAAAAACCCCGCCGCGCCGTCCATAGCCGTGACGCGCGGCGGGAAATTCAAAACCGCCCGCCGCGCCGTCCATAGCAGCGACGCGCGGCGGGAAATTCAAAAAACCCCCGCCGCGCTATCCATAACAGTGACGCGCGGCGGGAAATTCAAAAAACCCCCCGCCGCGCTGCTCACAGCAGTGACGCGGCGGGAAATTCAAATTTAATTTTTTTTTTTTTTTTTTTTTTTTTAAAAATCACGGCTGCACCCTCAAGAGGCCCCACCATGACAGGACCACAGGAGAGGACAGGGAGAAGGCATCGGGACCAGGGAGAGGGGGGGAATACTTACCTACCGGCGCTGGCTGGGAGACAGAGATCCTCTGGATACTGCTCCACCTGCTCCGCACACTGCCGTGGAATCCTACCCGGACCCACCGTGGCGCTTCCAGGGGCTCCGCACCGACCGAGGTAGGAGATCCCCCCCCGCTACCTGGGTCGACCGGCCGGCCTGGGTCCTCCTGAAGATCTTCATCTGTAGGAAACCCGTCCTTTAGGAACAGGAAACCAACTGATGTGTGGGAGAGGTGCCGCCCTTTTATATCTGTAGGTTTCCTGTTCCTAAGGGGCGGATCCCCTCTCTCTGTAGTGCTGTCATGGACGTTCGAATAAATTCTATTTTAGGGAGAAGCACTTGTAAGTGTGAACTGAGCCTTACCCCGGATGGGGAGGATGGAATGTGAGAAATGTGCTTTGTGGATATGGAGAATCAGGACGGCTTTGCGCAGACTTAACCGTGCAGAAAAGAAGCTGCGTCCACCCTCATCTTCACAGTGTGGCAGACACAGCCTGATACATTCCATATTCTAACTTTGCTGCAATCCTTCTGCCATCTTTACTGTAAAAGTGATAGCTCATCATCAGGGAAAGCCAGTAGGAAACAGAGAACTGCATAACTAGCAACACCCGAATATATTCTTATCTTCTGACCATGATAATTATAATGTACAATGGTCATTCAGGGATCTGGGAAGTCTGGGTGATGAGTCTTGGAGGAAATACCATGTTCTTTGAGGTTTCATGGTCTCACTTTGCAGAAGTCTCATTTCACAACTGCGACACTTCTACATGTTATCCTCCACGTCTGGGTCAGATATAAACTAGGAAGAGACGTGTGGTGTGCACGCCACATAATATAATCATCTAGAAACACTGGAATCCCCCAATAGAAATTCTGTACGGGGCCATTAATCACATACAGGAGTGATTCACACTAAGGAAACCCCCTATATACATACAAGTATAAACAGGTTCCATATATATATATATATATATAAATATAATCACACAGAGAGAGAGAGAGAGAGAGAGAGCGCTCCCTGTAGGCGGTGTAAATATTGACTCATGATAATATATATAATGCTGGATCCCTGCAGCTACCACTAGAGGGAGCTTTGGAGCAGACTGCATACAGTTTTATCATGAGTCAATATTTACACAGCCTACAGGGAGCTCCCTCTAGTGGTGGCAAACAGAATGTTAGCAGGAGTTTGGAGCTCTGTACCAGTGACACTGACCTCCGACTTCATTATAAAGCTCACTACTTTTTTAACAGATGCTGAAAAATATGGTGTTTAGGGGATGAGCACAATATTTGCGAAGTCGCAGCACCAATTCTTCCAACACATACTAAATGCACAGGGTGCTTTAAAGGCACTGCTCTGCTGCCCAGGAGGAGGAGGCTGTGAATCATTATGGGTCTGTAATTGGGGTTATTACCGTATTACTCACATGAATGACGCTGCAGGGAAAACTTTAGGTTATGCAATTACCTGCTACATATTTCAAGGGACTGAAGATTTTAGGACTATTTGCATTTCAGCGCTTACATTTTAGAAAATATTTATTTGTGGGAAGGAAATGGTTCGTGAATTAGCCCCTTATTGTCTCGGACACTTCTCATTATGGCGTATTACAGAGGTGGTCTCTGAGACTGCAGCCCGTGGCTCTAGAGGCAATCATCGCTCTAATCATCACCACGTGACACTGCACAATGTGAATGCACTCAGTATTAGACCGCTTTATTACTGCCCAATACCATTATACAATCGCCAAACCGTGCCTAAATAATACCACTATACATGGGACAATTAAGTTTGCACCCAGCTCAAGTAATACACCAATATTCAGCTGTGAAATAACACGGTTATACCATGGCCAAATAATACAATCATACAGTGCTCAAATAATACTGCCATATAGTGCTTACAAAACTAATGCCATACAGTACTTTATAGCATATGAGCACAGCAAGGAGCATGAGCAAAAAAAAGGCCAAAGAGAAGCAGCGCATGCGCACTGCATTACTTTGCTCTGCCCGCGGCACGGTAGAGAGAAGTGCGGCTGTGCAGGAGCGATGGGGCCGGTGTGGTGAAGTAGGATGTGTCATCCAAGCGAAGCAGGGAAGGAAGATGGCAATTGCAAGTGACATCACTTACAAGTATATGTGTTCGCGCGTCCACCAACAAATGTGATATATGGTTTAAGTAAGGGGCATATATTATCCTTACGAACCACTTTGCAATCTCTGAATGCATGTGATACCTTGTCTGCGACTTGTCACATAGATACTATTTTTTCAGCCAGTTTTTTTGTTTGTTGTATTATATTCTATCTACTTATACATATTCTAACTTTTCGGCCATAAGCTATGTATTTTTGTAGAGTGTGGTCCACAATATACCGCATTTCCACGCACTCTGTGTGATGGCTGTCATTTTTATTATGCCTATGGTTTAGTGTGGACACATATCCGAGTTTCTCCTGCCCATTATGGCTCCGGTGGTTTATGTTGCGCAAGCGCATTGTTCCAGTTATGTGCGATTCTGTGAAGTCACTTAGAGACTAGCGCATGCGCAGTAATATATTTGGTGGCCATCTTGGTACTCTTGGCACGTGATGTCCAGCCTCCTCACTTCCACTATGGCTCCGGTGGTTCATCCTGCGCAAGCGCATTGTTTTTGATCATGTACGATCCTGTGAAGCTATCTATGAACTAGCGCATGCGCAACAACATATTTGGCGGCCATCTTGGTACCCTCGGTATGTGATGCTTAGCCTCCTCACTTCCGCCTCCAGGCACTTCCTGTTTGGAGTTTTCGTTCTCAGCTGATGTAAGTTTCTTTCTACCTGTGACCTATAAATATTGAATCCTACAATACCTGCACTATTACTGCTCCTGACGAAGCCACGGAGGTGGCGATACGCGTTGGGCTCTGCCCTCCCTGACCCCCCACTCTCTCCCCTTAGGCTGGGTAACATTTTGGTCATTTTCTATGGGCCACTTTTTTTCAGGTCATTTGACCGCATGGGTTTTTACCCGTACTTTGCTATACATACTATTGGTGCCATCTATAATGCTATTTAATATATATATTGCTTATGTGATATTTAGTTGTACCATTATTGTTTAGTATTTAGAGCAGCCTAGTTATCTATATGATTGCCTTGCTATTTCATTTCGTGCAATCTTTATGGGGATTGATTAGGTGTACATATTGCTATTCTTTGTATATACATATGCTTGCGATATTTTCTTGTGCAATTTGTTTTTTTTCTTTTTTATGGTATATCCACATTATTAACATTTGTACCTTATATATATTTTCGGTTTTTGCTGCATATGTAAATTTTTGTGATATATCATATTTGCATATCACCATGGGTGTCAGGGAGTTATGTACCCTTCTCAGGGATTGTTTGTTTGTTTCATTTTAATTGTTTTTAATTGTGTAGTGTGCCATATTGTAGTTTTCTAATAAAATTGTATTACCTCTTACTAATTGGAGTTCCCTGGTGCATAGTATGTCCTTTTTCTTTGTTTTGTTCTCATACTCTTGACATACTCCAGGTTGAACCCCTCTTGCTTCTTAGATATTTGGGGTTGTGCCCTCCACCTTGTTTGTTTTTGCAAGTAGAGAGGCGGCGCGGGATCAAGAAGCCCATCGGATCCGACCGCCCCACAGGCGAGTATAATAGCTCTTTTTCTTGTCTTGCAGGCCGGATTGGGGGCTTATTTACATCATATCAGAATACTGTATATAAGGACGTCCAGGTATTGGCCGTATCTCATGGGAAAAACTTGGCGACAGGTTCCCTTTAAACACAATATCATAGTTTAATACTAGAGCATAGTTTGACGTTTTCCTTACCAGTTTTCCATTGTTTTTTTCTGCTTATATCTGTATTGTTTATCCCCATAAGTATTTGCTCCATGGACAATGCTACCAGGTGTGCGTCTTGTGAGATGTAGGCATGTCTTTAACATATCTGTTTGAGGGTGAATATATCCGCGCTCCAAGTCAGCGAGTTGCATGTTTGGAAGCCCAGGTAATGGATCTAAATGTGCAGCCGGCAACACTCAGAAGCACTGCAAACCTGGAGAGGAGATTAGAGCTCACTGAGCTTGCGCTGGCTGGGGCCAGTGATATGGAGGAGGGTGGATGTGGGGAAGATCAGGACCCAGAAGTAGGTAGCTGGGTAACAGAAGAAGAAGGGGTAGGGTAAGGGGGAAAAAAATGCCATGGAGCCTAGTCCTGATCTGGCACACCCTAGTAAATATGCCTGTCTGGCTAATATTAGGAGTGCAGGCCCAGGACAACGATCACGACAGCAGGCCCAGGACAACGATCACGACAGCAGGCCCAGGACAACGATCACGACAGCAGGCCCAGGACAACGATCACGACAGCAGGCCCAGGACAACGATCACGACAGCAGGCCCAGGACAACGATCACGACAGCAGGCCCAGGACAACGATCATGACAGTAGGCCCAGGACAACAACTGCTTTACGAAGATAGGAGTGCAGCAAAGGCCAGAAAGATGTTGGTGGTAGGGGACTCTATAATTAGGCGGACAGACAGGTTGATCTGCCGCCGAGACCATGAATGCCGAAAAGTGTGCTGTCTGCCGGGTGCTCGGGTTCGGTATATTGTGGATCGGATAGAGAGATTGCTGGGAAAAACCCAGCGGTCATGGTAACACATCGTCACCAATGACTAAGTTAAGGTACTGCCACACTAAGCTATCCCGCTAGCGATCTCGTTAGCGTTGCATACTAATGAGATCGCTAGCGGGATTGTTTCTATATCGCTAAATGCGGCCACATTTAGCGATATAGTTAACGACGCTATCGCCGTTAGCGATCTTCTTAACGACTTTAGCGGTACAAAAGTACCGCTAAATCGCTAAGAAAAGGTGCCACACAGCGATTAGATACTTACCCAGCGGGAGCGCCAGCGATGAAATAGGGTCCGGAACGATTCCAGCGACGAGCGAGATCACAGCAGGAAGCTCGTCGCTGGAAGCTGCCGCACTGAACAATATCGCTAACAGGATCGCTAAATAGTGACGTTTTTTAGCGATCCCGTTAGCGATATTGTTTAGTGTGGCATACCCTTTAGAGGGAGGTGGAAGGTCCTTAAAAACTATTACAGGGAACTAGGAGAGAAGCTGAAGGCCAGGATCTCCAAGGTGATGTTTTCAGAAGTATTGCCGATGCCACGAGCGTCACTACTTAGACAGCGGGAGCTTAGGGTATGTTCCCATGGTCAGTAAAGTCTGCGGGTTTGACGCTGCGTACATCTGCAGCGGCCAGATGTTACAGCATAGTGGATGGGATTTCATGAAATCCCATCTCTACTATGCGTGCACGGCCGCCTCCGGCAGCCCTGAGTAAACGGACATGCGGCGCGTCTTTACCGACCGCAGCATGTCAATTTATCTTGTGGAGACACTAATCTCTGCAAAATAAAGTCACCCGTACAATGTAATGGGATGCGGTGATTCCACACGATTCAATCAACACATGCAGAATCACCTGCGTTCAAAAGCCGGCAGCGCTTTGGACGCAGCACATAATACTGACCGTGGGAACATACCCTTAGGGAGAAAAATAAGTGGCTTAGAAATTGGTACAGGAAGGAAAGGTTTGGGTTCTTGGAGAGCTGGGCCGACTTCTCTGTCGGCTACTGGCGCCACGGTAGCGATGTGCGGCACTTCAATGGGGAGGTGCAGCTGTGCTTGGGGAAAAATGGTCAGACAGATGAAGGAGTTTTAAACTAGCATCTTTTAGATGTGCTAATAAGGGTATAGATAGAGAAGACAGAGAAAGACAGTGAGAGTCAATGAGGATTTAGGAGAGGCTGGGATATGCAAGGAAAGTAGGAGTAACAAATGTGCTAATAGTATTAAATGTCTGCAGGAAAATGCAGGAAGCCTCACAAATAAAATGAATGAATTGGAAACTCTTATGTTGGTCACAGATGTGGTGGGCAGTATGGAAACCTGGCTGGATGACAAACGTAGAGGGTTACACTACATTTAGAAAGGAAAGGAAAGACAAAAAAGTTGGAGGGGTGTATATTTATATTAAATCCAACTTAAGATCTTTGCTCAATGAGACAGATGACATTGGGGGGCGCTGCAACAATGTAGTGTCAGTACGGGTAAATGTAGGGGGAGGTAATCTGCTGGATCTGGATCTGTCAAATAGACCAGATACCATTTCAGATCTACAGGTCAGGGAGCATTTGGGAAGCAGTGACCATAACATGGTAAGTTTCAATGTAATTTTCAATCAAGCATTCAAAACGGGAAATGCCAAAACCTGGAACTTTAGGAAAACGGATTTCAACAAATTAAGGGAAGAGCTTCATTGTGTAGACTGGGACCATGTAATAGTAACTGGGGATACCAAACATAAATTGGGAGTGTTTAAGGATATACTAGTAGAATCCTGTAGAAAACTTATACCTTCTGATAACACATAAAGGAATAAAAAGAAACCATTACGGATAAATAAGACAAAATTTTCAAGCTGCAAAGTTATCTACAGAGAAACAAATGGCCAGTGACATTAAAATAAATTGTCAAAAATGTTATACATCAATGCCAAAAAGAAAAAAAAACAGAAGGTATAGGACCCTGAAAGAGACAATAGCAGGATAATTCTAGAGGACAAAGAAAAGGCTGAGATATTAAACAGGCATGTCTCATCCGTGTTCACCAATGAATTGTCTGCTACAGGGATCATTCAACAAGGCAAAAATCAAAGTTCACCACCTGATATAACTAGTTTAACACAAAAAGAAGTGCGCCTGAGGAAAATAAACATTGACAAATCCCCCAACCCAGATGGCATTCACCCACAGATACTGAGGGAATTGAGCTCAGCAATTGACAGACCTGTGTATCTCATATTCTAAGGCTATGTGCACACATTCAGAATTGCCGCGGAAATTTCCGCGGCAATCCCGCAACTCCCTGCCACGGGAAATACGCATTTTAATTGGTATGCGTATTCCCGCTAAAAACTAGCGTTTTGCAAGCGATCTGTAGCATCGCTTGGAAAACTGATTGACAGGTTGGTCACACGAGTCAAACATAGTGTTGCAACATGTGCACAAAAATTGCGGAATGCATTCTAATCATATGATGCTTATTGCATACTTTAAGCGTTTTTGCAGCGTAAAACTGCCACAAAAATGCTAAAAAAAAGCGAAAATTCCTGAACGTGTGCACACAGCCTTAGACTCTCTTGTAACAGGGGTGGTGCCACAGGATTGGAGGATGGCTGATGTGGTACCGATATTTAAGAAAGGTGAGAAGATGAATCCAGGCAACTATCGTCTGGTATGACGGACATCAGTAGTGCGCAAAATTTTTGAGGACATTATAAGAGATGACCTGCAGAAATATATTGCAGAGAATAATATAATAACGGACAACCAGCACAGATTCATGAAAGATAAGTCGTGTCTAACCAACATGTTGGGTTTCTACGAAGAGGCGAGTGCAAATCTGGATGTTGGTAATGCGCTGATGTGATTCATCTGGACTTTGATACTGTATCACATAACAGCCTTATACTGAGCTACAGAAGCAAGGACTATGGGGAAACTATATGGAGATGGGAAAGAAATTGGCTAAAAGACAGGAAAGAAAGTCGATGTAAATGGGATATAGTCAGCAGAGGTAATGCACCAGGGACGAAGTAATCCTATTACTGCATATACATTAGATGGGAGAATACTCAGGACTACAAAACAGGAGGACGGGAGAGTCTGGGTACAGTTAATCTGAGCAGCAGCACTCAATGTCAGGCAGCAGCCGCAAAATCAAACAAGATTTTAGGGTGTATAAAAAGAGAGATAAAATCCCGCGATCCCAGCGTATTGTTACCTCTCTATAAATCACTGGTGAGGCCACATCTAGAATATGGGATCCAGTTTTGGGCTCCACATTTTAAAAAGGATTTTCAGAAGTTAGAGTCAGTTCAGAGGCAGCAACCAGATTATTACAAGGGATGGAGGCTCGTCATATGGTGAGAGGTGGGAAAAGATAGGCTTAAAAAAAAGGACGCCTCAGAGGAGATACATGTATAAATATGTGTGTGGTCAGTAGAGGACGGAACACGACTTATTCCTTCCATAGACCGCACTGAGGACCAGGCGGCACTCATTACAGGTGGAAGAAAGGCGATTCTGGCATCTTTATAGGGAAGGGATATTTACAGTAAGAGCAGCGTTTTATACAGGGCCGGATGATTTCCTCGATACACCACATTGCGGGTTATAATTAAATTAGTGATAAAAACGTACAATTGGTGGAGAAAGGTTGGACTTGATGAACGTAGGTCTTTTTTCAACCCATGTAACACTGTGCAAATATAGCACTTAAATAAAATAATATCTTTATACACTGTGGAAATAATCCAGCTCTCATAATACCGCCATACACTGTGGAAATAATACAGCGCTCATAATACCGCCATATGCTGTAGAAATAATACAGCGCTCATAATACCGCCATACGCTGTGGAAATAATACAGTGCTCATAATACCGCCATACGCTGTAGAAATAATACAGCGCTCATAATACCGCCATACGCTGTAGAAATAATACAGCGCTCATAATACTGCCATACGCTGTGGAAATAATCCATCGCTCATATAATAACGCCATACGCTGTAGAAATAATACAGCGCTCATAATACCGCCATGCGCTGTGGAAATAATCCATCACTCATATAATACCGCCATGCGCTGTGGAAATAATCCAGCTCTCATAATTCCGCCATACGCTGTAGAAATAATACAGCACTCACAATACCGCCATAACGCTGTAGAAATAATCCAGCTCTCATAATACCGCCATACGCTGTAGAAATAATCCAGCTCTCATAATACTGCCATACGCTGTGGAAATAATCCAGCGCTCATATAATACCGCCATGCGCTGTGGAAATAATCCATCACTCATGTAATAATGCCATGCGCTGTGGAAATAATCCAGCTCTCATAATACCGCCATACGCTGTGGAAATAATCCATTGCTCATATAATACCGCCATGCGCTGTGGAAATAATCCATCGCTCATGTAATACCGCCATGCGCTGTGGAAATAATCCAGCTCTCATAATACCGCCATACGCTGTAGAAATAATACAGCGCTCATAATACCGTCATACACTGTAGAAATAATACAGCTCTCATAATACCGCCATACACTGTGGAAATAATCTAGCTCTCATACCGCCATACGCTGTGGAAATAATCCAGCACTCATATAATACCGCCATGCGCTGTGGAAATAATCCATCGCTCATGTAATACCGCCATGCGCTGTGGAAATAATCCATCGCTCATGTAATACCGCCATGCGCTGTGGAAATAATCCATCGCTCATGTAATACCGCCATGCGCTGTGGAAATAATCCATCGCTCATGTAATACCACCATGCGCTGTGGAAATAATCCATCGCTCATGTAATACCACCATGCGCTGTGGAAATAATCCATCGCTCATGCAATACCGCCATGCGCTGTGGAAATAATCCAGCGCTCATATAATACCGCCATGCGCTGTGGAAATAATCCATCGCTCATGTAATACCGTCATGCGCTGTGGAAATAATCCAGCTCTCATAATACCACCATACACTGTGGAAATAATCTAGCTCTCATACCGCCGTATGCTGTGGAAATAATCCAGCTCTCATAATACTGCCATACGCTGTGGAAATAATCCAGCTCTCATAATACCGCCATACGCTGTGGAAATAATCCAGCTCTCATAATACCGCCATACACTGTGGAAATAATCTAGCTCTCATACCGCCATATGCTGTGGAAATAATCCAGCTCTCATACCGCCATATGCTGTGGAAATAATCCAGCTCTCATAATACCGCCATACGCTGTGGAAATAATCCATTGCTCATATAATACCGCCATGCGCTGTGGAAATAATCCAGTGCTCATATAATACCGCCATGCGCTGTGGAAATAATCCAGCACTCATATAATACCGCCATGCGCTGTGGAAATAATCCAGCACTCATATAATACCGCCATGCGCTGTGGAAATAATCCATCGCTCATGTAATACCGCCATGCGCTGTGGAAATAATCCATCGCTCATGTAATACCGCCACGCGCTGTGGAAATAATCCATCGCTCATGTAATACCACCATGCGCTGTGGAAATAATCCATCGCTCATGTAATACCACCATGCGCTGTGGAAATAATCCATCGCTCATGCAATACCGCCATGCGCTGTGGAAATAATCCAGCGCTCATAATACCGCCATGCGCTGTGGAAATAATCCATCGCTCATTAATACCGTCATGCGCTGTGGAAATAATCCAGCTCTCATAATACCACCATACACTGTGGAAATAATCTAGCTCTCATACCGCCGTATGCTGTGGAAATAATCCAGCTCTCATAATACCGCCATACGCTGTGGAAATAATCCAGCTCTCATAATACCGCCATACGCTGTGGAAATAATCCAGCTCTCATAATACCGCCATACGCTGTGGAAATAATCCAGCTCTCATAATACCGCCATACACTGTGGAAATAATCTAGCTCTCATACCGCCATATGCTGTGGAAATAATCCAGCTCTCATACCGCCATATGCTGTGGAAATAATCCAGCTCTCATAATACCGCCATACGCTGTGGAAATAATCCATTGCTCATATAATACCGCCATGCGCTGTGGAAATAATCCAGTGCTCATATAATACCGCCATGCGCTGTGGAAATAATCCAGCACTCATATAATACCGCCATGCGCTGTGGAAATAATCCATCGCTCATGTAATACCGCCATGCGCTGTGGAAATAATCCATCGCTCATGTAATACCGCCACGCGCTGTGGAAATAATCCATCGCTCATGTAATACCACCATGCGCTGTGGAAATAATCCATCGCTCATGCAATACCGCCATGCGCTGTGGAAATAATCCAGCGCTCATATAATACCGCCATGCACTGTGGAAATAATCCATCGCTCATGTAATACCGTCATGCGCTGTGGAAATAATCCAGCTCTCATAATACCACCATACACTGTGGAAATAATCTAGCTCTCATACCGCCGTATGCTGTGGAAATAATCCAGCTCTCATAATACCGCCATACGCTGTGGAAATAATCCAGCTCTCATAATACCGCCATACGCTGTGGAAATAATCCAGCTCTCATAATACCGCCATACACTGTGGAAATAATCTAGCTCTCATACCGCCATATGCTGTGGAAATAATCCAGCTCTCATACCGCCATATGCTGTGGAAATAATCCAGCTCTCATAATACCGCCATACGCTGTGGAAATAATCCAGCTCTCATAATACCGCCATACGCTGTGGAAATAATCCAGCTCTCATAATACCGCCATACGCTGTGTAAATAATCCAGCTCTCATAATACCGCCATACACTGTGGAAATAATCTAGCTCTAATACCGCCATACGCTGTGGAACTACAGCGCTCATACCGCCATACGCTGTGGAACTACAGCTCTCATAATACCGCCATACGCTGTGGAACTACAGCGCTCATATAATACCAACATACACTAAGTAATACAGCGCCTCAATGCTGTTGTACAGTGTTTACAGACAGTGGAAAATAACACCGCTATACAGTGCACACATACAATACTGTACAGAACAGGAGCAGCTCCCGACCAGATTCAAGTTAGTCTGCAGTTAGCTATTAGATATTCAAAGCTATTAGATATTCATCAATCGTCCATAACTTTAATTTGAAAAGAGGTACCCTGGACACTAGGGCTCAAAATGATCATCTCAATGTCCTGAATAATATTTGACAAAAAAATTATCAACTGTTTATGTAGTTCAGAAGTTATTCACGTAAATCGCTTATTTATAAATGTTAACGGAAACTTGGATGAGTTTCACCAATAACTTGCTAGGACTATCATCAAAATATACTTCATGGGCAGAATGTTGTGAACTACATCCAGTAAGACATTAATTATTCACAGATTCTGTATGAATTTGAAATTCTTTGTTACATAACGCGCATATTCAAAAGTACTCAATCAAACCAATTTTGCCCAAAAAATTCACAACTCTATGTATAATTGAAGAGTTAAAAAAAATATGCTTACTCCACATGTGCAACATTTTATAGGTACCTCACTGTTTGCTATCACAACTAACGAGAAATTTCCATAGGGGCTTAACCAACTAATCCATGTTTAATTCAAGGTTTGTTGAACAGATGCTAAGTTTGTATGTTAAATTACACTTAATAAAGTTTTATGTCCTCAAATAATTTATATGTAATTGTAACGTCATTATTAACCTTTTTTTAACTTTACATAGTGCTTCTTGTGTTGACACGGGTGTCAGTGGGTGCTCTCGTCCGCTGGCCCGGCGGCCTTTACAAAGACAGCATTGACCAGGGCTCATCCCAACTTAACGCCCGACCTCCGGTCCTCACATAGCGATACACCAGCGATCCCGACAACGATCAGGATCGCTGGTGTATCGCTACATTATCGCTGCTGAGCTGCCAAACAGGCAGCGATCAGCACAGGGACACTGCGGGTAACGTCGCTTAGTTACCCGCAGTGTACCTTGGATACCAGCGCCCTGATGCAGGGAGCTGGTAACCAAGGTACACGTCGGGTTTCCAGGCGCTGCGCAGTGCCTGGAAACCCGCTGTGTACCTTGGTTACCAGCTCCCTGCATCAGGGCGCTGGTATCCAAGGTACACAGCGGGTTTCCAGGCACAGCCCCGCGCCTGGAAACCCGCTGTGTACCTTGGTTACCAGCGGATCGCTGGTCTCTCGCCTGTCACACGCAGCGATGCGTGCCTGTCAGCGGGAAACCAGCGATCAAAAAAAGGTCCTGACATTTCTGACACGACCAGCGATTCACAGCAGGGGCCTGATCGCTGGTACATGTCAGAAATAGCGAGATCGCTGCTGAGATCGCTGTTTAGCAGCGATCTCGGTAGCGATCTCGCTATGTGAGACGGGCCCTTAACACTACTCAGACAACACAGGGTGAGGGAATCACAATATTAGGACTTTATTGGATCCCCAAACAATTAACGGCATATCTATCTATATAATTGTCTAACTTTTAACTTCCGTCTGCAACGGAAATCGTTCATCACTGATTGGTCACGCCCGGGCGGACGTGACCAATCAGCGACAGGCACATCCGACCGCGAATTGGTGCAGGATTTCAACCAGGCACGCCACTGATATCGTCGGGAGATCAGCGGCGTTAACGGCCGATCTCCCGACTGTAGCCACGGGTCATCTCCACGTACATACTCACCTTCTGTCTCACCCTCACCTGTCCGGGCCGGCGCGTCTGCTTCTATCCTGTGCAGTGCGGTCACGTAGTACCGCTCATTAAGGTCATGAATATGGATGCAACGCCACTCCTATAGGCGTGGCGTCCATATTCATGACCTTAATGAGCGATACCACGTGACCGCTCCACAGAGGAAGAAGCAGACGCGCCGGAAGAGAGATGCAGGGGCGTGGAGCAACGGAGCGAGGAGGGTAAGTATGATGGAAGAGCACGAGGGAGCTCAGTGGAGGGTGGGAGTGGAGCCAAGTATACAGGGTAGCAGCGGAGCCATGTATATAGGATTGGATTGGAGGATGGGAGCCGAGCCATGCATACAGGGTAGGAGCGGAGCCATGTATATAGAATTGGAGGGTGGGAGCGGAGCCATATATATAGGATGGGAGTGTGGGAGCGGAGCCATGTATATAGGATGGAAGGGTAGGAGCGGAGCCATGTATACAGGGTAGGAGCGGAGCCATGTATATAGGATTGGAGGGTGGGAGCAGAGCCGTGTATATAGGATGGGAGGGTGGGAACAGAGCCATGTATATAGGATGGGAGGGTGGGAGCGGAGCCATGTATATAGGATGGAGGGTTGGAGCAGAGCCATGCCTAAATAAACGACATACATATTTTAGAATATCCAATACGTTATAATCGGGCCACCATCTAGTCTACTATATAATCGTCTAATTCTGTCTGTCTGCAATGGACATAACGCGTCGCTAATTGGTTTCGCCAGGCCGGACGTGACCAATCAGTGACAGGCGCAGTCCATCTGCAAATTGGTGCAGGATTTGAACCATGCATGCCACCGCTATTGTCGGGAGCCGCGGTAGCCGCGGGTCTCTTGCCGCATGGAGGTCAGCGGCGACGCAGTCGGGAGATGACCGGAGCCAGCCAATTATCTCCCGGCTGATCGCAGCGGAAGTACCCAGACCAGCAGCCTCCACGTAAACACCTGCAGTAGCATCCACGTACACCCTACCAGCAGCAGCCTCTATATACCCCAGCAGAAGCAGCCTCCACATATACCCCAGCAGCAGCAGCCTCCACATATACCCCAGCAGCAGCAGCCTCCACATATACCCCAGCAGCAGAAGCCTCCACATATACCCCAGCAGCAGCAGCCTCTATATACACCCCAGCAGCCTCTATATACACCCCAGCAGCGTCTATATACACCCCAGCAGCAGGAGCCTCTATATACACCCCAGCAGCAGCAGCCTCTATATACACCCCAGCAGCCTCTGTATAAACACCAGCAGCCTCTATATACACCCCTGCAGCCTCTATAAACACCCCAGCAGCCTCTCTATACACCCCTGCAGCCTCATATTTTGATGATCTGTTTAATAATTTTGTTCAGTTGTATTAAGTTCTATGAGCAATAACATTTAATGAAAATGTATATATTTTACCTGGAAAATCCTGTGTATTCATTGTATTAGTCTTAAATCTTCATAAATAAACTACATACATATTCTAGAATACCCGATGCGTTAGAATCAGGCCACCATCTAGTATCACATAACCAGCAAAACAAAAAATGTAACAGGCAACAGTTTCTCACCCTTCCACTTCCAGGGCTACTTACTCCAAGCCAGCAGCACCCCGCTTTCGCCGGGCACCCACCGAGAAAGGAATAATGCCAGATTTAGGCAGCTGAGTACCGCAAAGTCTGTAGTCAGGTGACTGGATTTTCCCAAGCTGGATTCCGTCCTTATGAAGTCTTTGATATCTCAGTCGAATCCTTGCATTTGATGCTGAAGTCCATGTAGTCTTATAATCCAGGTTCAGTTATGGCCGATCCAAAATTGGTACCATGCAGCAAGAGAGACTTGGTCACTGGACAGTCCTCCTTCTATACCCCTGAGATCTCAATTCAGACGTTGGGGCTTCATGATTGGTGGAATAATTAGAGTGTGCTAGATTGGATAGACTCCAAGCCACATACATAATATCCCTAGTAGTAATGGTCTCTAAAGGCTGGGTCTCACATAGCGATACACCAGCGATCCCGACAACGATATGCACTTGTCAGGATCGCTGGTGTATCGCTACATGATCGCTGCTGAGCTGTCAAACAGCAGCTAGGCAGCGATCTGGGACAGCGACACTGCTGGGTAACATCGCTGTTACCCGCAGTGTACGTTGGATACCAGCGCCCTGATGCAGGGAGCTGGTAACCAAGGTACACGTCGGGTTTCCAAGCGCTGCGCGGTGCCTGAAAACCAGCTGTGTACCTTGGATACCAGCTCCCTGCATCAGGGCGCTGGTATCCAAGGTACACAACGGGTTTCCAGGCACAGCCCCGCGCCTGGAAACCCGCTGTGTACCTTGGTTACCAGCGGATCGCTGGTCTCCCGCCTGTCACACGCAGCGATGCGTGCCTGTCAGCGGGAGACCAGCGATCAAAAAAATGTCCTGACATTTCAGCGACGATCAGCGATACCCGGCAGGGGGGCTGATCGTCGCTGAATGTCACACACAGCGATATCGCTGGGGAGATCGCTGCTGCGTCACAAAACTAGTGACTCAGCACCGATCTCGGTAGCGAGATCGCTATGTGAGACGGGCCCTTAACAGACAAGGAAGAGTCAGCTAATTTACATAGAATCTAGCAATACACATAGTAATACAATGAAAGGTTAGCATAATTGATTTGTCTGAGTCTGTGACCTTCCCTGGCAAAGGTAATTACATGAGTCAACAGTAACTTCAAACCTAAGGTACTGCCACACTAAACAATCCCGCTAGCGATCACAATAACGACGCATACTAATGCGATCGCTAGCGGGATTGTTTCTATATCGCTAAGTGCGGGCACATTTAGCGATATAGTTAACGACGCTATCGCGGTTAGCGATCTTCTTAACGACTTTAGCGGTACAAAAGTACCGCTAAATCGCTAAGAAAAGGTGCCACACTAGCGATATATACTTACCCAGCGGGAGCGCCGACGAGAAAATAGGGTCCGGAACGATTCCAGCGACGAGCGAGATCACAGCAGGAAGCTCGTCGCTGGCAGCTGCCGCACTGAACAACATCGCTAACGGGATCGCTAAATAGTGACGTTTTTTAGCGATCCCGTTAGCGATGTTGTTTAGTGTGGCATACCCTCTAGACTCCTAATAGTCTTGTAGAAACAATGAGGGTCTTATCACAAGGTAATAAACAGAATACCTTCATGTCTGGCCAAATTTTAAGAAACTTAACCCATGCTAGGCATTGAAAGAGTCCATGTGGTGACTTTTCTGTTCTGAAGTGATACACTCACTTGGAAGCCATCAAAGTATTCCACAGAGTGGCCCTACTTGGAGGATTGTCAGTGAAATTAATCTGTCCATGATAAGGATTTGTGTTGAATTGGCATACTGGAGTGAACTAAAGGTACTGTCACACTAAGCGAGATCGCTTAAGCGACACCGATTTTATGAAGCAGCAGCGACATCGTCAGCGACGTTGCTGTGTGTGACATGTAGTCAGCGATGTGGCCCCTGCTGCGATGTGCTGATCGTGCACGAACGTTCTGGGCCGTATTTTGACGGTTGGTGTCCCGCTGGTGAGCCTGAATCGCTGAGTTTGACACCCTGTTAGTAACGACGAGCGACCTCGTTGCCGACTCATGTCAGCGGCGCAGGCGGGACCAGGTTTTCTTTCATAACGCCCCTCAGCTCCGATTGGTGGCCACAACATCACCTCAGCAATAAATAAAACTAACTG
The DNA here is from genome assembly GCA_033576555.1 of Oophaga sylvatica. Classification (NCBI taxonomy): domain Eukaryota; kingdom Metazoa; phylum Chordata; class Amphibia; order Anura; family Dendrobatidae; genus Oophaga; species Oophaga sylvatica. Next base: position 139,551,946 of record JARQOD010000008.1, read on the forward strand.
TGCCCCCATCCATTGTCCAGAGCGCTTTGTGGTTGACTCCAACGTTCTGTCCTCATTGTGCGTTGTGTGCGAGGCAGTTAACTATACGTAAGTGTGGGGATTTTGCCATCCTTGTCGCAATAAGTACGCTCACAGCGCTTCATCTTTGCCATTATACCTTCTGGATATTTGGATTTCCCTTGCAAGGTACATATTGTTTGTGATATTTTGTGATGCGTTTTTTGGATAACACACCTTTTCTTTTTGTCTGCTTAACTCCAATATATATACAGCCGTGTTGCCGGGATTTTTTTTTCCTCGCCCACCACTGCAATTTTATTAGATCTTTGTTGCTTTTTGAGGATTTTTTTTTTGTTAGAATCATCTTGTCAACTAGTGTGCAAGGAAGTAGTGATTCAAATGGATATTCATACTCTATGTATTATAGGCACATATTTTGACGAGGCTGAAGTTGGTTTCTTATTCGTTCAGTTTCTTATTCTGAGCTGAAGTTGGTTTTTTATTTGTCAGTTTCTTATTCAGCAAATTTTTCTTTTCTGTTTTTTATGGTTTAACAACAAAAAATAAGCATCAAAATAATAAAAAACAATGCAGCTAGATGCCGTGATGTGAATACACTTAAAATCTGCGCCAAAAATTATAAAACTGGCACAAAAATGGGCATCAAAGTGGGCACCAGAGGGCGTTAATGAAAGGGTTAAGTGACTTTGGGCCACTGAAATGACACTGCAGACATATAGAACAGGGCGCCCAACATTAAAAACAAGTCTCTCCAGTTGGCCCAGATGGGTTCTGGGCATCAGAATAGGCATCAAAGTGGGCACAGTTGATTTTCACAGATTTGACTAAGTAACTGATGTTATTAAGGGGTTAAATGACTTTGGACCACTGATCTCACACTATGAATACAGAGATAGTGATGCCCCGCATCAAACCCAGGTCCCTCCAGCCTGGCCCAAATGGGTTCTGGGCATCAGAATTGGCATCAAAATGGGCAAACAGACAATTTTCACAGTTTTAAATAAGTAACAGATGTTTTTAAGGGGTTAAATGACTTTGGGCCACTGATCTCACACCACCATTACAAACACAGTAAGGCTGGAGACACACAAGCGATTTAAAAATCGGTCCACTTTTGATGCAGGAGAGTCGGATGAGTGTAATGCGAGTGTCAGGCGTTTTTTTTTTTGCGAGTACAATTTGATTTTTCTCACCGATCATCTGATTTACAACAGAATGCAGTGTGATTGTAAGGCCTCTTTCACACATCAGGTTTTCGGCATCAGGCCAAAAACCAGATCCGTCTCATCCAGTGTATACGGTTTTTAAGCTGTTTTTCGACAGATTACGCCGGATCCGGTTTTTAAAAACGCCCTTTTTGGGGTTCCAAACGTGATTGGCTACTGAAAACCTATATATGCACTGTTCCTACAGCCCATCTGGTTGTATAGGAGCAAGTGCCGGTTGGAGAGAAGAGCAAGTGGCTGCTGAAAATGGACGTTGTGATAGGAAACATTCTGAAGAATTTGGTGGATTTCACAGTGGAGGCGAATCGTCTGAAAGCGATTGTTCTGGAGAAGGAGAGAAAGATACAGCAGCGACGACGACAACGTTTATGGATCCACTCCATCACAGCCCAGAGAATGACGCGTGGGGTATATTCTACACTATACGTGGAGCTACGAGGAAACCCTCAGAATTTTTTTGCATATCTTCGCATGAAAATGGAGAACTTTGATTTGTTGGTGGAGCGTGTTGGAGAAATTAAAGTTATGCATGATTGAAAGTTATGGACTATTGAGCACGTTTGATTATATGCGACATAAATAAGCGATTTATGTGAATAACTTCTGAACTACACATAGAGTTGATCATTTTTTTGACAAATATTATTCAGGACATTGAGATGTTCATTTTGAGCCCTAGTGATCCAGGGACCTCTTTTCAAATTAAAGTTATCAATATTTGAATATCTAATATAGCAGAATCTGGTCAGCTCCCGCACACTGGATGACAGTGATGAGTGTCCAGAATGGCTGAGACAAGACTTAAAAAACAAAGCTCGCTGACTCCCGTGTGATGCAACCTGACTGCACACATCGCGGAGCCGGGCGGTACCGTCTCACGTCGGTGGGAGTCACTGGCAGACACGAGCAGACTATGGGGTCCCGGACGATGCGGCCGCCGGTCCCGTGCACTCACAACTCACCGAACTTTTTCCAGTCAGTATCATCCAGAGAGTCCATGATCTCGTAGAAGCTGCACATGACCGAGGCCGGGACCTTGTACAAGAAGACGTCGTGTACGCTGTGGCCGGCCATGGCGAGCGGCGGACACACACCCAGCGGGCAGCGCCGGGCACGAGCATGAGGCTGGAGAGCAGCTAATGAATAACCCCACACCGCCGATCACTTCCCTGCACAAACGACATGACCGCCAACGCGCCTGCGCTGTCACGTGATGTCGGCCTGCCGCGGCCATGATGAAGGTGGCATCTACATGACTATTTACCTGCCGGATAGTAATCACTAACATACAGCTTTTCTTTTGGAGAAACACTAATATATATATATATATATATATATATATATATATATATATATATATATAAAATAAACCTATGTATGTAAAATAATAGTATTAATAAATATTACATTACTATATTACACATATATAAATGCAGAAAAGAGAAACTGTAATTTATAGATTTGGATTTTTAAAAAAAAAAAAGCTGCGTTTTTCGTGGCATTGTTTTCTGTCACAAGTTTTTCTTTTGCTCCCCCTTTCCTTTTGGTGTGTCTATGGCTATAGAAATGGAATTATTTTGGGCAGCTGGTAAACATTTTTTTCTGCTTCACTCGAGCGTTTGAAGCAGAAACTGACCGGAAACTCAGTGTGAACAGTAGCTTTAAGACGCCGCTGCACCCATTGAGATTTTCAGAGGTGAAGCAGCTTTATTAGGGAAATAAAAATGGTTTTGCAGCAAAAAAAAGCAAACGCCAGTAACGCCAGGGGCAATCCTGCTGTAAACCTGCATCTTTGATGCTTTTTTTGCCGATACACCTCAATGATCTTCATGGGTAAAAAAATGCTGTAAAACATTGAAATGTATTGACATGCTACATTTAGAAAAAAAAAAATGTACTGCAGGACGGTAGGCGCGAGGGAAAAAATGCAGTGTGTGAATGAGGTTTTAGAATTCTAATTCATTTTCTTGCTGCTGTAAAATGTTGTTTTCTTCTTTCCCGTCCTATGAAAAAAACTGATGGGAAAAAAATGCATCAAAAATACTACATGTGAACAAGCCCTTAGAGAAAATATTTAATTAATAATTCTAATGTTAAAGGGGTAGAGTTGAGCAAAAAGTTTTGCGCCGCTTTGGTCCGGCGTAAGTCTGGGTCTCCGTGGCAGCCGGTCCACGGTAGTGTTCACTCCTGCAAGCGTCATCCTGGGTGCATTAGTGGGTGATGATATCATGGTGATAGTGAGCCTATGAGGCACCGGGATGCCGGACTCAGCGCTCGTGTCGCTGTAGGCGGCACCAGACTGCTGAGCTCAGTGATTGCCTGCAGCAGTCACATGTGTTGTAGTCGTGACATCACTGCTGCAGCCAGTCAGCAAAATTGAAGCAGGAATCAGAGAGGCACCAAGTAGACAGTGCTGGGCAGAGTACAGCAACTTTTCTTTGCTTTATCCTCCATAAGAACATATAATAAAAACATTTATTACCCATTTAAAATGTCAGTTAAACAAAAGCACAATAAAAATACAGTTCATCTAAAAAAAACCTCACCCAATGTGCCGAATATAGGAAAAAAACCACCTGATGTGACGTGAATGAGGAGCGTAGGGGAGTGCGGTGGCTTTGGGTGTGCACTTGTGGGTCTATATAAGCAAGACACGAGCCTGGCTACAGCGGCAGCAGAGAATTGTATCGCGGCTTGAGACGAGCAGTTTCCTGACGCTCATTTGATGACAGTTTATACTTAAATGCAGAAATTTGGGGCTAAAAATCTATATTTTTTTGTTATTGGGTTTCATTAAAAAAATTGCACTGGTTGGCTGTAACAGGCTCCTTATTTTACTGCACATTCAATTTTGATGTGGTCTGTGGTCATACAAAAGCCCATCACAGCAGGCTTAGTGACAGATTCTCAGTTGACTCCTTCTGCAGCCAGCAGTAGACAGCGCCACACAGAGGCTAGAAAAGGCAAAAGAAACCGATAGTAAAACTTATTTTTAGCCTGAATTACATTTCATTAAGAAAATGTCCCCAAAGGTGGACAACCCCTTTAAGAGTCCAGGGACAGGAGGAGATGGAAGTCTCCCTACATTTTGCTTGATAGTCCCTCATCTCTAGAGTGAGGCCTATGGAAGTCACCACTCATCCAACAGTTATAGTTTGAGGAAGGAGTGGGACGTTAATGTGTGGACGAGGCTCTGGGTCTCCTATCTGGACTTGGACTTCTTGGGCAATTGGTGGAGGTCTCAGTACCCAGCATCATACCAATGTAGCAGTAGTACCTATCATATAAGGAAAAAAAACATTTTTTTTTGGCGGTGGGGAGACAAACGGAACAATGAACTTTACCTCTTGGTGGCACGTTTCAGAGAGATCTATTTACTGATCTGGGTGGTATACATCCTGTTCTCAGACTGCGCATTTTTTTTTTTTTTAAAGCGGATGTGAGATGAAAACTGCAATATATTTTCCTTGAATTCATTTCATTTACAATGCTGTGCAAACGTTTTAGGCAAGTGTGGGAACAAATTCTGCAAAGCAAGAACACTATAAAAAAAACAACAACAACAGAAGTGTTTGTATTTTGTTAACTAATAAAAATAAACTATGGAACAAATGAGAAATCTAAGTCACATCAATATTTGGTGACCGCTCTTCACCTTCATCTCTTCTTCTCGGTTCACTTGTACATGGTTTTTGAGGGAACTTGTCAGTTCCAAACATTTTGGAGAACTGACTCCAGATCTTCTGTGTATGAGGTTTGCACATTTCCTTCTGTGTCTTCATGTGATCCCAGACAGACTGGATGATGTGAGATCAGGGATCTGCGGGGGCCGGATGATCACTTCCAGGACTCCTTGTTCTTCTTTATGGGGAGGTTAGTGTGGGGTTGATGTTTGGGATCGTTGTCTGGCTGCAGAATAAAATTAGAGCCAATCAGATGCCTCTATGATGGCGATAGTATCTGCATTATGCCATTAAGGACTATTTTCAGTGTAAAGAAGAACAAGGAGACCTGGAAGTGATAATCCGGCCCCCCAGAGCCCTGATCTCACATCATCCAGTCTGTCTGGGATCACAGGAAGAGACAGAAGGATTTACACAAGTGACATCCACAGAAGATCTGTGGTCAGTTCTCCAAGATGTTTGGAACTGACAAGTTCCCTCAAAAACTGAGAAGAATTGATGAAGGCAAAGGGCAGTCACTAAATACTGATGTGATTTAGGTTTCTCTTTTGTTCTTTCACCTTGCATTTTGTAAACTTAAAAAAATAAACTAACACTTCCATTTTGAAAAAAAAATCCTTACTTTGCAGTATTTTTCTACACTTGCCTAAAGCGTTTGCACAATTATTTGTTTAGAAATCATTCCTAATGAAAATTCCCACAAAGGCCAAGATCCCTGGAACAACAGCTACTGCTGGTGAATAGCAGACCTGATTGACTGATATAGGGACCGTCCGGGTCGGTCTTGACTTGTGTTATTTAGGGGAGAAAAATATTGTGTAAAATGAGATGAGATTGCTAATTGCTGGGCGAACAGAGCCTTACCTTCACATTATTGTCGGTGTCAAGATGGCGGGATGACGTTTCATCATTTAAAAGGGTAGTGCACTACTTGTATTGTGAAAACTAGTGACAGATCTGGGATCATTTCAATTTGATAAGGTACTCATTTCCACTGTCATCCTGAAGGGGGCGCTTTGAACCTTTTATATTTTCTTGTACAAAATCTCATTTAATGAATGTCTGAAGATAAATCAAACTTTTTCTTAATTTCAAAGAGTAAATAAATTAATTCAAACTGTTGACAATATCCCGTCGGGTCCAAGTTATCACATTTGTAAAGGCAGAATTTGGATTATTTTTAATGTTCTGTAATTCAGGTTTGTGTCATATTAAGGAGATAGAAAACGGAAGTCTGATTTTTAGTATTCAGCACTTATTTCTAGTAAAGGTTTGCTTCATAGGCAGTAATTGTTTCTTTCCATTCGTTTATGTGCAGTCTAAGTCTAAAGATACGATCACATACCACCGAAAGCCACGACCACTTGGCAGAGAATCAGCTCAGGCCTTCATCCGCATGCGACAGCGCGGCAGCCATGGTACATTTAGGAGGAGCGGTTATTGGATTGGAAGTTTTCTGGGTAATTAAACATGTTTTAAAGATTTTAGACTGCTAAAAAAATAGAATAAAATTCATCCCCACTAATCCCCCACAGCTCCCAGGGAATACTAGGTCCATTCTCAACATATCAGACTGGTTAAGCATTGGTGTTGCAGGGGAACAGTGAGGCTGTGTGCACACGTTGCAGATCCGCAGCGGATTTTCTGCGTGGATCGCTGCAGATCCGCAAGTGTTTGACCATACAATGTTAAGCAATGGGGAAAAAAAATTGCTGTGCACATGCTGCGGAAAATTCTGCACGGAATCCGCAGCAATTTATTTTCTGCAGCATGTCATTTTTTAGTGCGGATTCCGCAGCGTTTCTACATCCATTCCACTATAGGAATCCGCAGGCCAAAAAATGCATGACAATCCGCTTAAAATCTGCATAAAAAACACGCGGATTTTTACCTGCAGATTCTGCCAAGAGATGCAGAATCCGCTCAGGAAATTCCTGAGCCCAATCCGCAACGTGTGCACACAGCCTGAGTATTATTATTTTATTCCATGGAAAACCCTTTTTAACTCCTTAACGACCGCCGATACGCCTTTTAACGGCGGTGGTTAAGGGTACTTAAACCACAGCACCGTTAATTCACGGCGCTGTGGAGTAAGTATATAGCGCCCCCCAGAGTCGGATTTTCTCCGGGGTCTCGGCTACCCTAAAAAAAAAAAAGCCTCGATTCTGCATTTGATTTCTCTCTTCTCTGATGTGATCGCATTAAGGCTCATGCCTTAATGAATTAATACTAGGAGATATATATATTTAAATGTCCACTTTAATGAACTAATGTTATGAATCTATATACCTAATTTTTACTTCAATGAATTAATTCTGTAATTTCCATGCATCCTCATACCCCTATTTCCTTGAAAGACCCATATTTTTGCATTTTTGTGTCCCCATATTTATTTATTCATCTGTAACATTTTAATGAATTTGTTTAATAAAATTTGATTTTATGGCATAGAGCTTCATAGTTTTTGTAGGATTTGTAAGTTCCTTAAGGGGTTTAGCTTCCAAAATGGTGTCACTTGTTGGGGGTTTCCACTGTTTGGGCACATCAGGGCTCTCCAAACGCGACATGGCGTCCAGCCAATTCTGCGTTGAAAAAGTCAAACGGCGCTCCTTCCCTTGCGACCTTTTCCGTGCGCCCAAAAAGTGGTTTACCCCCACATATGGGATATCGGCGTATTCAGGAGAAATTGGACAACAAAGTTTGTGGTTCATTTTCTCTTTTAACAAAAATTGGTTCTGAAGTAAATTTTTTGCAAAAAAAAGTTAAATGTTAACTTTGCTTAAGTTCTTGTGAAAGCACGTAAAGGGTTAATAAACTTCTTGAATGTGGTTTTGAGCACCTTGAGGGGGGCAGTTTTTAGAATGGTGTCACATATTTTCTATCATATAGACCTCTCAAAGTGACTTCAAATGTGATGTGGTCCCTAAAAAAAATGGTGTTGTAAAAATGAGAAATCGCTGGTCAACATTTAACCCTTATAACTTCGTAACAAAAAAAAATTTTGTTTCCAAAATTGTGCTGATGTAAAGTAGACATGTGAGAAATGTTATTTATTAAGAAATTTGTGTGACATATCTCTCTGATTTAAGGGCATAAAAATTTCAAGTTTGAAAATTGCTACATTTTCAAAATTTTCGTCATATTTCAGTTTTTTCATAAATAAACGCAAGTCATATACATTTTTTTTTACCACAAACGTGAAGTACAATATGTCACGAAAAAACAATCTCAGAATCAGCGGGATTCGTTGAAGCGTTCCAGAGTTATAACCTCATAAAGTGACAGTGGTCAGAATTGTAAAAATTGGCTCTGTCACTAAGGGGTTAAACGGGATCTCTCAGTAGGATCAAATGTCCTAAATTTTATACACAGGCATACAGGTCATAGAAAGTTGAATAAAATGAGACCTTGATATCTGAAATCCGATGTCTTTTTATAGAGAAATCCACGTTTTTATCACTATGTAAATAAAATGTTAAGATCTATGGGCCGGACATAGATCTCCCTGAGAGTCTGCCTCCAGAGCTTATTGTAAATGAAAGGGGACGATACCAGTGTGAGACATGCAATGACTGACAGTCTGCTCTCCTGATCTACCTGTCTCACACTGGTAGGGACCCTTTCATATATAATAAGGCCTGGAGTCAGATTCTCAGGGAGATCTATGTCCAGCCCAGAGATCTTAACATTTGCATATTAAGAATAATGTGGATTTTTCTGAAATTGGATCATATATATCAATGTATCATTTTATTCAGCTTCCTATGACCTACCTACCCATATAGATGACTTAGGATGGTTCATCCTACTGAGCCACATTCACAGTAATCATTTCCTACTTTGTACGCTGCGTTCACATTGGTGTTATTGCCTCCACTTATCTAAAGATTTGTAATGTTCAATGCATCTGTTATCATTTATAAGATCCGTTTATTGGCTCCATTTATTCTGCATGGGGACATAACTTTAGCGGGTGCAGAGACAACAGGCGTACTTGGGGACCCGGCCACCGAGGGGGCACAAAGGCCCCCCTACCACATGGTAATTAAGGCTCACTTCCACATTTAGCATTACTGCCCTAGATCTCTATGCTACACCTCTGTGTCTGAACTTTCAGTTATCTTCAGAAAATGCACACTCATGCAGAAGATTTAGTTCCTCAGCTACGGAGCCCTTCCCTAAAACAATTCCAGTACGTTGCTAGGTACGGGAAAAAAAATCCCATAACAAAGTGGAAGAGCAGTCAGCTGGGAAACACTACCGCTCCGGTCTAGAGACTGCTCTTTCTGTAATGTATGGAGAGTAAACTCATTTCTTGCATTTGATTAAAGTCCCAGATTTTATGCTAATACATGTCACAATCTCAACACTTGCTTACCGCTGATTATGAGACAGCGAGACCCTGATGACCCCCATTGCTCCAAGCAAAATGACTGACGACAGTGACTTGGCTTTTTTTTGTTAACACCTGTGTGTAAAGTGCATAGAAACCATGTCACGCTTCTGCCAGAAGTATGACGCCGCACGGCAAGATGGAAGGGAAGGGGAGCTCTGCCACTAGGTAAAGATTAAAAGGGGGTACCCCTCGCACTTGCCTTGTGCAACTCTAAGCTCCCTAGATGGGTTCTTTCACCCCGTGCAGTGATCACAATCCTATCCCTGTCTTACCCTGAGAACAACCCTGATTAGTGTAGGGCAGCAGGAACGCTAGTCCAGCTCTAAGGCCGGGGTCAGACATGCGAGAAACTCGCACGAGTCTCGCATGTCAATACCCGACACTGCTGCCGGCACTCGGGACCGGAGTGTGTGGCAGCATGTATTTCTATGCAGCTGAACGCTCCGGTCCCAAGTGCCAGTGCCGGGTATTGACATGCAAGACTCGTGCGAGTTTCTCGCATGTCTGACCCCGGCCTAACGTAAAGATACAGAGGGGAAACAGACAAGGATAAAAGAAACGGCAATCACTCAACACGCTCCCAGACTAGAAAGGGGAAGGTAAAAGGCAGACAAACCAAAATAGTAGATAAGGTAAAGGAAGACATTAAAAAACTTCCAAGAATAAAAGGTAGCACACTGTAGCGCTATAGCTTGCGGACACAAAAATATGAAAAATGAATTGCATCACTGCCTTAGAAATATGAAATATGTTTGGATGTGCCGGTCAGCACACCAGGTCCATTACCCCTTCACAGAGATGTAGATTTTAGTCTGGAGAGAGGATTCATATGTTCCCATGCAGACAGACTTTTCTAAGTGAGGATTGGCATAGTTAGGACCTAGTATACGAGAAGAGCCTTAACGTGGCTACCAGGTACACATAAATTGGCCTTTTTATGCGCTAAGACTTCTCAATTTTTCATATTGCTAAGGCAGTGATGCAATTCATTTTTCTATTTTTGTGTCCGCAAGCTATAGCGTCACAGTGTGTTACCTTTTATTTTTGAATGTATACGAGTTGGTGACTCTAGGTTTTAGCACCTGTTCATACTAGATCTATGTTTGGATGTGCCGGTCAGTTTTTGATATGTATTAAAAAGCTTCCAGACACTCCAGAGATGACTCCTAGACAACCTCTCTTCACACAGCTCACACCTGCAGCTCCAAACCAGGTTATAGCACACTATCACTGGCAACTACAGTACTTAAGCTAAATGTGACGACTCCTGGAGTGGACCCTCTGGGTCGTGATATCAACCCACCCCTGGCGAGCTGACCTAGTGAGAACCACCCCCTATACAGGAAGCGTCAGGGGCAGACCCAGGGGGGTAAAGTACCACGACTGCTGGAACCAGGTGGCAGGCTCACAGAAGACGGAAAAGACAGTGTTAGCAAAGTGAAGATGGGAGTACGCAGGATTCGGGAGTGTGCAAAGCGAGGACACGGGAACATGCAGAGTACAGGATAGTGCAGGGGGTGTACAAGGGGGCACGCAGAGTTCAGGATAGTGCAGGGCGTGTACACGGTGGCATGCAGGAGATGGGAGTGTGCAAAGCCAGGACACGGGAACACGCAGAGTACAGAATAGTGCAGGGCGTGTACACGGTGGCACGCAGAGTACAGGATAGTGCAGGGTGTGTACACGGTGGCATGCAGGAGATGGGAGTGCAAGGCGTGTACACGGGTACACAACAGACAGGAGTGCGTATAGAGTGTGCCAAGAAGCACGCTTGGGTAAGAGGCAAAACAGGGCGCGTGCGGGGAAGCACACCTGGGCATAAGGTAAGGCTGAGCGTGCGCTGGGAAGCATGTTAGAGCACAAGGCAGGGACCGGAGTACAGAGAGCAGCCAAGCAGGTCTAGCTAGGAAGCACAACAATAATCAGGTGCCGCCTACAGGAAGAGGCAGCCTGATATAGGGAAAGTGTGCTGGAACTTCCAGGTCATGTCCTCCAAGACCAGAGAGACGTCAGAGATGGAGCGGCTGTAGTTAAGCTCAGGAGGTGCGCGTGCGCACTCGGCGAGACCCACAGACTTGCCGCGATACCGGAAGTGATGACATCGGGCACTGAGCCCCGGAGGAATGCAGTGAGAACGGCATGACACCAAAAAAAGTGAATACTTTTATCAGAGGGGAGTGGAGAAATCAGAACAGCTGAGATAACTCAGGATGGAGAGATCTAGGAGACAAACAGAACTGTTTAACCCTTGCAACAAGAGAGCAAGAGAAATCTGCACAGCCAGCTGGAAGGCAAAGCAGATCCAATCAGTGCAGGTGTACGTGTAAGCCAGACGCCGAGCTCGTCTGACCCCTCTGTCATGGTATGCCCGTGACACACCAGCATTCATAAAGCAATAAGATATGCCATCACTTTCTGATTATGGGGTCTCCCACCAATCCTTAGAATATAAGCACAGCAGCATCAGTTTAGTGTTGTACCCAATTCACAATTTCCCCCAGAGTATTGAGGACAAAGCGCTGACTGCATGCTGCAGCCCCTTATTGTGAGCATTGCAGGAGGTCTTGGCAATCGAACCCTCACTAATCTCAATTTTTTTTTCCTCTTTGTTGCAGTGGTTTGAATACAAAAAGTACGGCCACATTGGCAACCCCTTCATTTTGAAGGAACATGCTGACAAAATGACAATTGGAGCCTAATCCCCAAGTAACAGCCCATAATGTAGCCTCTCTTCAGATACTTTAGATGTAAGAAAATAAAAAAGGAATGTAGGGATTTTGGATGAAAATCTCCCTTACAGGTGTCATCTGGCACCAATGAGACATGAAGTATTAAAGGTCAGCATTCAGAAGAAAGGTCACCAAGAAATAGATGGATGGCCATGGTCAGCCAGAGTGAGGACTGCGGCTTCTCAGTGGCTGTCTAATCTTGCTCATAGACAAGTACACTCCTGGTGTCCGCATACACAAAGCTGATAATTTGGGTCTGGCCTGAGCCGATATTGCGGTCTATATACATACAGTTAAATGGATGTGTGAATTCAGCCTTAAACACGTGGAAGCCCAGTATACTCCTCTATAAGCTGGAGTAGAGAGCCACTAAAAAGCAGCGTCCATTTATTTTCCTAGCGAATAAAATGCATTTTCGAAAACAAAATAATTAGAACGAAATCTATCTATAGGATATATATATATATATTTTATATATACACAATGCATAGTCCATAAAAAAGAGAATAGGGTTCTGCACGGCTATGCTCGATGCACTGAAAATGCCGGCTCCGCCAATCACTGGCTCAGGAAGGTCACAGCTTCAGACAGGAATTGGCTGATAAGGTAATGGGACCGGGAAGCACAGACCAGTGGGACCTGGGGACAACCTTAATGGGATCAGTAAGGACTAAGTATCATTTGTTCTATTTCCATTATACATACATTGTATCAGGTGAAAAACTCCTTTAAACCTGGAATGTATGAACTTTACCAAAATTACACCACTTTTGTCCATGGCACTGTAGCTTACTAACCTTGATTTCATTTTTCAACTTCATTTTTTTTCCATTAAATCTTTATCTGTACAATGTCTTTTGAAATTGTATGGAAACAGTCAACAAGCTGCTTATTCTTGGTAGATTTCGATTAGCTTTTTAGTGCACAGTGATGTTCTGCTGATGAAAGGCTCTGGGTTTATTTTTTCTGAGTCTTCAATAATTCCAAGGACATAATATAAAACGAATGTTAAACAGGATCCATCAGGTCTCCGGACATGTCTGTGTTCAGAAAATGAGCGTAATCCCCATAAAATAACAATTCTGGAGCATCTCTCCTTGGAATTCTGTGCAGCATACAGCTCCTCTGTTATTCTTCCTGGAAACGTATGAATAAATAGGGAACAGTCGGGATGTGTCCTAGCCAGGAGACTAAAAGGTTCCTCTTTATTTTTCAGAGCTATTCCCATGGGTAAATAAAATATTTATATGCAACTCCACTGAAGACCTGAATAGCCTCACATAAGACTCTGTAGAGCCTCCACTTTCTGTACGTTGTATTTCAGTTTGCCCTAAATTATCCATACATTACAGTAAAACCTCATTTCAGCCTTCATTAAAAACAAGATTAAAAGACGCCAAATGTGTCCCTGGTGCAGAATTCTGAAACGGGAAGGCATTAGTAGACTTGCATCTATATCAGCACTTTTGCTTTCTCTCATGTATCTGTAAAGCTCATATACTCCCAAGGTTTACCCTTTAACTGAGCATTTCTACTTGCAAATCCCATGATCCACATTTTCTAATTCTCCACGACAAAATCAGGGTCAATGAATAGGGATCACGGGATATATAGACCCCCATACAGTCAAATAACCATCGAAGGTATATGGGGGTCTCCCAATTCTTCTGGACTGTTGACATTTGAAAGGCGAATAATTGGGCAGTTTGAATTCAAAACGTCCAATCCTTTTGTTGGTAAGGTTTAATATTAGGCTCACAAGAAAAACTAATACCGTAAAATATAATTTTTAATGATCATCAATAAAAATACACTACTCTACTACACTTCGACAGGCCAGAAAGCACCGGTCATAAATTGTTTTGATGGTATCCCAGAAAAAAACTTATATCACAGTCCTTATTTCCCCCAATAATTCCCTACTGTGCCCCTACCGAAGCGGAAGTTGGCACCCTAACTTGAACGCAATATTGGCGCGACCGCTCAACAATGGCCTCTCCCTGTGTAGCCAGAAATGTCTGGTCATAGCCACCAGGACAAAGCCCATAAATGGTTTTAATATTAGGAGGTTAGGACCGTCCAGAATATGGTCACCGTGACGTGGTGGGATGGCTTTTGCATGTTTTTTTAATAAAAATTATGTTAACTAAGCACTCTATATTATTTCCATGTACTATTGCTATTTATCTACTGCAGGGTATTTGCTTATGTTTTATCTTGGGTTTTGTGTGTTTAGTGGCCAGTGTGAACATGCACCTACACACTGCATCACACCAGCATATATTCCAGTTCATCTTTTTAGTTGTTTTCTTTGCACCCTATACAGATAAATATGTGGCGTTCCTTGCTTTTGAGCGTACATTACATTCATGTAGTTCCTATTGCTGCGTGTCCACTAACCGGGTCTCAGTCCTTCTCCACATTACATCACTTGACAAATGGTAAGGTTTTAATATTCGAGGTTAGGACAGTCCCAAATAGCGTCATCATGATGTGGTGGGATGGCTTTTACATTTTTTTTCATCAAAAATGTTAACTAAGCATACTATATTATTTTCATGAACTACTGCTGTTTATTTACTGCAGGGTATTTGCTTGTTTTTATCTTGTGTTTCATCTGTTTAGTGGCCAGTGTGAATATGCACCTACACGCTGCATTTCTTCTAATTTCTCAATTGCACTATTATATGCAGCGAGTTAAGTATTTAAAATGTCACCAATTGTAAGTAAATCTATTTCCAAAGCTGCTATTGACATGAGATTCTCACCAGAAGTTGGTAACAACCCATTCAATCCACACAGGCAAAGACATTAAATTATAGATATCCACAAATTATGTGCAATAATGAGAAATGACACAGGGAAAAATTATTGAACACGAAGAAAAAGAGGTGCAAAATGTCATGGAAAGTCATGACATCAGCTGGAATCTATCAGTAATTAGAAAGCAATCCTGCCACTTAGTGAAAAATAGTATCAGCTGGTTCAACTGATGGTCTATAAAAAAAGGTGTCTCATCACCAAGGTGCCACACAAGAAACATCTCATGATGGGTAAAACTAGTGAGCTGTCTCAAGACCTTCACAACCTTATTGTTGCAAAACATACGGATGGCATTGGTTATAGGATTTGTAAACTACTGAAGGTTACAGTGAGCACTGTTGGGGCCAGACGTTCAAAGAACATAATTTCACAATAAACTGGCCACGGCCAGGAGCCCATCGCAAGATATCAGACTGAGGAGTGAAAACAGTTATCAGAAGAGTTGTCCAAGAGCCAAGGACCACCTAGGGAGAGCAACAGAAAGAGCTGGAATCAGCAGGTGCAATTGTTTCAAAGAGAACTATAAGTATTAAGGTACTGCCACACTAAACTATCCCGCTAGCGATCACGATAAAGACGCATACTAATGCGATCGCTAGCGGGATCGTTTTAATATCGCTAGTAGCGGCTTTATTTAGCGATGTCGTTAAGGACGCTATGCGGTTAGCGATCTCCTTAACGCCTTTAGCGGTACAAAATACCGCTAAATAAAAGGTGCCACACTCAGCGATAATACTTACCCAGCGGGAGCCCGACGATAAAATAGGGTCCGGAACGATTCCAGCGACGAGCGAGATCACAGCAGGATCTCAGCAGGGAGCTAGTCGCTGACAGATGCCGCACACAACAACATCGCTAACGGGATCGCTAAATAGTGACGTTTTTTAGCGATCCCGTTAGCGATGTTGTTTAGTGTGGCATACCCTTTACACTCAACTTACTACCATGGCTCTGTTTGCACACTCACAATGCAAATGCCATTTGCGAACAAAAAGCTTATTTAAAAGGGAACCTTGTTTTGTCCCCATGCCCCTCCAATCCCAGTCAGTAGTCAGCTATGTGATTTAACTTCTTCCCTGTATAATTCAGTTAAATAAATCTTTTATTAAAAGTACATTTACCTCCCCTGCCTTTTCCTGTGCTAATGAGGGCTTTGACTAGTCGATAGGGCATTAGTTGCCCCAGACTAGTCGGCCCTATGGGCGTTATAACATAATTTGCACGAGCCAGCGTCATCGCCAGGTTATGCAAATCTGCGCACGCGCGCCGCTCTTTCCGACATTGTCACTACGTCTCTGAGGCCGCGTGTACACTTCCCGTCTTCAGAGATGCTCACTGCCCATAGCCGGAAGTCTTCTTCTGAACTTCCGGACTTGCACATTGTGCGCTTCTCAAGGTGTAACAATTGTAACGGGTGCCAAGTGTCTCTGGCGTACTCAAAAAATAAGTTTGAAGCCCCGTGGCATTATGTCTCTAGGCTGTTGCCTTTGTAGATTGGATGGGTTGTTATGGACATCTGGTAATAACTTCATGTCAATAGCAACTACAGAAATATATTTACTTAAAAAATTGGGGATGTGTTCAATACTTATTTCACCCACTACAAATTCTTCTTGCTTAGGGTCAATGCCTGTACCCTCGTCCACTCATTCTAAGATCTGTGGGCCGGACACTGATCTCCCTGAGAACTTAACTTCAGACCTTATTTTAAATGAAAGGAAGCGTTACCAGTGCGAGACATGTAATGACTGACAGTCTGCTCTCCTGATCCTCATGTCTCACACTGGTAATGACCAGTCTCATTTCAAATAAGTTCTGGAGACAGATTATCAGTGAGATCTATGACAGACCCATAGATCTTAACAGCTAATTTACATATAAGAAAAACGTGGATTTGTGTGGAATAATATGTCAGACCGCAGGTATCATTTTATTCAACTTTTTTAGATAGCTTAGGAAGGTTGATCCTACCGACCGATTCCCTTTAATATTTTTTTTCCTTAAATAAAATTGAAGAAAGATTGTAAGCTTGCGAGCAGGGCCCTCATTCCTCTCCGTATCTGTTGATTTATGTGATTGTTATTCTGTAATGTCTTTTATTGTCTGTACAAGTCCCCTCTAAAATGTAAAGTGCTGAAGAATATGTGGGTGCTATAGAATTAAAATTATTATTATTAAATTATTGGTTATTTTTTTTAACTATATTAACTAGTGTAGAAATAGACCTTGACAACTTGTATTTGTGATTTAGAGTACTTTTATTCTAGTAGTTTGACTGTTGTCGAACTTTTTGTATTTCCTTCTCGGGTAGACACAAAAAGCTAGGTGCTCTCAGTTTTGTTTGCAGACCATCTGATCACAGAAGGCAGACTATATGTGTTGTGTTCTAGCCTTTAAAAAAATATATTATTTTTTTCCTTGTTTTTAAAGTGTGTGAAATTTGAACCTATGAATGAAGCCTTAATTTCCACATGAGCAATTAAAGAAACAGCATTTCCATCTCGTGTTTGTCACACGTAGCACCTTCCTGGAAGGGCTGCAGCCATTGTTGGCCAGTCTCCTACTGCAGCATGTTATGGGATCAAACGTGAAAATAATCCACTGGAGATCAAGTAGCTCATTAATGCACTTACTGGAACAGGATTGTGCTGTGTATGTGATAATTTTCTATCAGCCATGACAGGTTGGAAGGAAGCGTTTAACAATCAGACCTTTCCCAGCATGTGATGGTCAAATTGGTTGTTTGCCATGCGGCTTATTTCTTGGCTCAAGAGGCTAAATATAACTTATTGTCAGCATTTTGATCCTATCAATAAGTGAAGTCTGCAGTCAGGATAGCAGGGAGGTAATAGGGTCAATAAACTGAACAAGTGCATCTCTTAAAATAATGCCCTTCTGTTTGCTGCTGAAAATTAACTGCATTGCAATAGGCAGGAGTCACAGACGTATTTTACCCTTACAATATAGGAATGTGTATTGTGGACTATCCTATGCTTCCTTAAAGGGGTTGTCCAGCATTAATATTCTTAGGATATGTCGTCAATATCAGATGGATGAATAGACGCCCGCGCCCCCCACTGATCTGCAGGTACCTGGAGCCAAGGCCGATGATGCTCCACTGTGTATGGAGCCAGATGATCACAGCGCAGCACAATGTGTAGTTGCCAATAATCTTGGGTACTGCAGCTTAGCTCCTCATAAAGTGAATGTGATCTGAGCTGCACTACCGGAGAACGGCCACTACAAAGTGTACGGCACTATGGTGTCCGGCTTCTATGGACTGAGAATTGTCCAGTTGTAAGCAGAGCGTGGAGGAGGTCAGACACACAGATCTCATATTGATGACCAATTTAAGTTCTAGACAATCCATATAAATATATTTAGTGTTAGAACAAAGTGAATTTATATCCTGTTAAATACAAATACGCTCAAAAATGTGCGTGAAATGTTATAAAATTGCACTTACCAGCATGCGGTATGGGTCAGATATCCTGACCTCAGCACCAGATTTCAGCAGCACCACTTCTGTGTCCCTCCTCCTGGATGTTGGTACATTGTGATCATTCTTGGCGTATACAGTATGGTTTTCCCATGTAATTCTTAACATCTTACCATTCCTTCTGAAGTGCACGTTCTTCAAGACAAGTCTGTACAATGTCTGGTGCAGGACGAAGATCAATAGACGATGTTGCAGCCTGAATGAGGGAAGGAATTTCAATTTCTAGAACTCACTTCTCAGTACATTTAATGGTCGTCTTCTGTCAAACGGAAAATCGTGGTTTTCGACTAACAATTGTGTAATTGTTAATCCATGAATTAGCCGACTACAGAATCTGTACAGCACTGCACGTAGACCTTCCAGCTCCCTAGTATGGCGTTGCATAGATTCCATGAACTGCTGTACATGCATTGCTCAGACAAGCATATGCTAAATAGTGCATTTTTAATGTAAAAAAAGATGATTTTTCATCCAAATTGTCATCCTTATATAATCTGTATAACCATGTCTTGACGTATGTATCTGCTAAAGCTCTTCTCAAAGATTTTTTTTCCCCAGAACCTCAACACTCGACATCAATGCCACCTGAAGAACAAATACATCTTCACCCACAGGGCTAGCCGTAGTGCCCTAGGCTGTCATGGGGAGGTGGGAATTTAGCAAGGTTGTATTCTGATGTAAAAAAAAAAAGTAGCAGATTTTGGCACACCATTTTGTTAGGTGTTTTGTACTTCTCCCATCACGTTTTAGAAGCACATCCCTGAGATTAATAGTTGTTTGTTTTGGCAAAATTTAAGCAGAGGAGGTGGAGCAAAAAAACTATGCAGATGTAAAGGCAAGTCTACTCTAGCTCATAGGTTGAACACACTTTATTTTCTTGTGTGTAGTCAGGCAAAGATGAGGCATCCACCTCAATAAATTTGGCACACCTACTCCAGGGAAATGCTGTTTAAAACTGAGATATAAAAAGGGAGTTTCTGATTTGGCCTCTTTTCCTAAGTCATGTGGCAAAGGTCCTTTACAACGAATATGTTAGCTGGATTTTGCTATGTAAAATGACAGCATGATGTAGGGTCAGAGAGCCTGATTCCAGCAGTGTGTCACTTAGTTTACTAGGTGCAGCACTTATGATAAAATCAGTTTTCTCTGCTGCAGATCTAGCAGAGCACTGAATATTGAGCGCTGTAAATCCCCACCCACACCACTGCTAGAGAGCTGTCTGTGTACACTGTATATTGACAAAAAGCAGCTAATCAGTGTTGGGGGCGTAGCGGGACCAGGAGGCAGGAGACACCTAGTCCTGTAGTGATAATCTCCTGGTGATAAAACACAGATTGTACTGAAACATCAAAACAGTCTAGTAAGTGCCACATCACTGGAATCAGGGTCTAGGCCTACAGCATGCTGATCTCCAATTACATAGCAAAAACCTGCTGATACTCTCTAAAAGGGTTGATATAGACTATAAGAGCCTGTGCAGACTTGTTCCTTTTTTCTGAGCTGATTTGTCCAGCAAAGTGAATCAGAATCCTTAACTCATGCACAAAAATACTTAACATATGCACATACCCTTAAGGGTATGCCACACTAAACAATATCGCTAACGAGATCGCTAAAAAACGTCACTATTTAGCGATCCTGTTAGCGATATGTTCAGTGCGGCAGCTTCCAGCGACGAGCTTCCTGCTGTGATCTCGCTCGTCGCTGGAATCGTTCCGGACCCTATTTCATCGCTGGCGCTCCCGCTGGGTGAGTATCTAATCGCTGTGTGGCACCTTTTCTTAGCGATTTAGCGGTACTTTTGTACCGCTAAAGTCGTTAAGAAGATCGCTAACGGCGATAGCGTCGTTAACTATATCGCTAAATGTGGCCGCATTTAGCGATATAGAAACAATCCCGCTAGCGATCGCATTAGTATGCGTCGTTATCGTGATCGCTAGCGGGATTGTTTAGTGTGGCAGTACCTTTAGGATTGCTAATAGGTGGCACTAGAGGTGCATTCCTCCTCTTATCTGAAGAGGTTGTTTGCACATATAAAGCCAATCTTCAGTGACCCAGGGCTAGGAAATGCTCCCCACTACCATTCATAGTGCAGACAGTAACATCCCACTCTCTGCCCAACTTACCTTTCCTCTCCTGGATCTCAGACCAGCACAGCCACTAAAAGTTTACAAAGCTGTTGATTTCCGGCTCCATATACTGTGAACGTCCAGACACCACGACTATTGACATTAGCTGCTTCTGGAGGTATGGGTTGTAGGACTCCCAACGATCTGATATTGATGACCTTCCTAAGGAAGGGCAATCAATATCTATGTCCTGGAAAACTCCTCTAAGGGTGACAGGGGAGTTTTGAAATAATTTGAAAAGTTATTAGTAAAATAGTGCTTTTTCATTAGTGGATTTACCCCTTTTGTTAGAAAAATATGCATTTTATGTCTTAGTGGGCCTGATTCATCATTTGCATTTTCTTTTCTTTTTTCTAGTAGTATTGGTGCCAAAATCTTTGAAAATGCACAAGTTTCATAGTAAAAAAAAATGCTGTCTCTGAAAGGCTTTGACTTTTGCATATTCTGTTAAAATTTTGCAAAAAAAAAAAAATATATAGGAGTACATAAAATCTTTCTGGGGGGCTGCAGTACATGTGCGCAAAAATAATGCGACTTTTTTTTTTTAAAAAAAAACAACTAACAATTGATGAATCTGTCACAAACATCTCAAGAGCAAAGACAAACCCCATCATTGTTGGAGTCATAATAATAATATAAAAAAAGTTGACTAAAAGGCACAGATTAAAACAATTTGGAGCAAATCAACAGATATAAGGCACAAATGCAATAATGTATGGGGCACAGTGGCTTTCTGACAATGATACAACGCAGAAATAACCCCACGAGACAGCTAGTACAGAAGGGTGGGACTAGGTGTAACAATGGAGGCCATGACTAGGAAAAGCGTTCAGCATATTTATTTATGTGTTACAAAGCAGTTGTGTTTGGAACAGTTACTTCAGTTTTGTTTAACAATACTAACTTCAGATAAAACATTTATCGACGTTGTCTTTACCCATCAAAATCTACACACAAATATAAAATTTTTAACACCACAGTTTTAACGGACTAGCAAGGAATTCAATGTCTTAAAACAAACTCAAATCAGGTTCTTTTTTTTTTTTCCTTTTTTCGTTTAAAGGGAGTAATAACCTCGAGAGGGAAATTTAGGGAAAGAAAAAACAGGCACTAGTTTGATACACGTGGTAACAGAGCGGAACTGTACAGAGAAAGCACTCGGCATACATTTAATTAACAGTCCTTGTATATTTGGTCATATGATGTTCACTACGGATTCTTGAAGCAAAAAAAAGTCTGTTTTGTACGGCTGTTAACGGAAGCAGTGAAGAACGGATTCCCTGTGTCAACGTGGGCTGGAAGCCACCTAAAAAGGAACTTATCTATTTTGCTACTTCTCAGTTAGCTTTTCTAACACTGTTAAAAGTCAGACATCACTTAGTTCAATGTAAATATATTGATTTCACGGATATGAACTTGGAGCCCATGGGAAGTCTAAGTTACGTTTAACAAAAAGAAAGAAACTAGATGGGTTATCCGATCCTTCAGGGAAGACAGAAAATAATCTGGTGAAGACAAGGGCACATAGCATATTAGTGAACATACAATTGTATATTTGACATTTGCAAGTCTAGCGCTTCCTTCACGGCACTGAGGGAAGCAGGAAATCAATCGCCCCGCATTTACCTCCATTTACATGGAGCAATCACCGGCACTGTAGATGATCAAGTGATCGTTAGCATGATCGCTTATAGTTTATTACTGTCGGCAGCACATCCCAATGCACAATAGGTGTCTGACTTGCGGACAGTGATGGCAGGAAGCTGCAATCAAAAGTGGCTTCCATTGTGGTAAAGCCCATCATTGTATTACATCTGAATGACTGCCATGCAATGTTTCCTTTCCCTTGCTGTGAATTAAAAAAAAATCCATTTAAAGAGTAAATAAACTTTGACTTATTATATGTATATATTTATTAATCTATATTTTATAAATACACACAGTTTACGCCCTTTAATTGCCTGAAGATCATTAGAGTCCAGGTCCTGTGACCCCCAGAGATCACTCAAAAGACCTCTGAGAAGTGTGCAGATCTGGAGGCAGGAGTGCACGGCTCCTGCCTGACCAAGCGCACAGGGTGGAGTACACATGCAATAGAAAATTACTGAGAGACCTCCAGTAATCGTTAAAAAATCTGTAAAAAGCACACATCTCTGGATACAGGTGCACACAGCTCTGGATACAGGTGCACACAGCTCTGGATACAGGTGCACACAGCTCCCGCCCAGACCCAGCACATAGCGAAATACTAATTCAATGGGCTCCCCCAGTAATCACCCAGAAGAGTTCTGGGAAAGAGCACAGCAGTGGCTGCAAGAGTGCTCGGTGTGGAATATGGAGTTAATAGAAAGTTCCTGGCTTTCTATTGAATCTACTTCTTTGCTAAGCTGCGCACTTCTGAGCTGTTTTTTGAGCAGTCAATGGTGGTGTCGGGAACTGAACCCCACTCCCAATGATCTGCAGGCAATTAAAAATAAGTAAGAAATAAGTCAAAAGTTCAGCTACTCTATAAACCTGGGCATCCAAGAGCCACACAAAATAACATCAAGGAAATTTCAGCTACATAACAACGTTTATAATGCTCTTTTCATATTTCAAGTCTTAAAATAAGAACGCTCCACCACGGGCCTGGAAGCGCACCCCTTACCACAGTTAGTGGAAGCATAGCTATATCATCCCTTCTCTCAAAGTTTCACTATATCCCAAATGTCATGTTATTTCAACTGAGAAGTGTTAAAGCATATAATGGAAACACGTGTTCCTTTCATGTCCTGCTTCCAATTAACACAGCAAATAAAATGTTTTCCCGAAATATATATTTATAGCGAGAGAGCGATATAGATAGTTCATATAAAACCAGAAGGATTGCGGAGTTGACGGATTTGCTTTTGACATACAGGCAGACTGACGGGTGGTCGTCGTTATATTTCCCTTCATTTATCCTACAGATTCCAGACATATCACAAGTAGCTTGTCACAAATCAGCAAACGCAGAAAGAAAAACTAAAAGAGTGCACAAAATGGAAAAGAAAAATGTTGAAATGATAAAGAAGCTATGAAAGCATTTTTCATTTTAATGGTGCAAGGACTAATAAACACAAAAGAAAATGGGAACCTGCACATGATTCAGTCATTCCAAAATGGTGAAATGTTTAATATAATGTACATAGTAATATATATATAATATATATATATATATATATATAGGAAATTGTCAGGAAGCCGATTTTGGGATCTGTACAGTGGAGTAGTGACGCATAAGGAGAGATATTAAGACTATGGCATGCTCCAACACAGAACGTCACATATTTTTCCATCAGAGTATTACCAGTTTTGATATGATGTTTTACCTGCCTGATATTAGACTAAACAGCACAAAACAAAATCAAGTTAGTATTTTTCTAATGGTATTGTAGTATTCAGGTAATGGGGCAGGTACCCTATAAAGCCCATGGACAGGCGTGTGACTGTAAGACCTTTTTTCTAATCTCAGGCAAATTTCTCCTGTAACTTGTGAATGAAAATATGAGCAGGATTCCGGTGAAAGGAAGCAAACTAAACAACGTGAGAACGTAAAACACTTCCTAATGTAACACAATGCAATGAGCTAGTGGGCAGTGATTGTGAACGCAATGGCGTCTAAGCTCGGGGCAAGGTCGGAGTGCTTACATGGAGATCTCTGGTGACATACCCTTGGTAAATGGCAATTACAGAGAAGCTCTGAAACTTTCCCGCAACAGGAAATAACAGGATTTCACTTTTCAAAAAGGTAGAAATGAATGTAACCATTAGGCGCAAAAAAGCCCAGCAGCTCGGCTGAACTGTAATGTGAAAAATAAAATATGGCCGCAGCATAGAGGTAACGTCACATCTAATCTCATTCTACCTCAATCCAGACGGAACAGCTTTCTTCATACTGGAGTCATGGGTGTATAACGTAGATCCCTTTTGCAGCACACCCGACTAATCCTATATATGGGTTTGTTTTTGGGGTATTTCTTTTTAGCATGCAGAATAGGGCAGCAGACTACACTATTTTCCATGGAACAGAAACCTGATGGATCTGATCAAGGATGGCAATATGATCAAAGTGAAGAATGCTGATATATCCTACCCTGCCATACGTGTCAGCTCACTGGATACTGTAGAGTACAGCAATTCCCAATACTTGCAAAAGGCACATACCTACTGATAAGAAACCGAAAGGCTGCAAAGCCCCAGTACTCCAAGAAACAGGGAGCAGCTCTGTTTTTTATTAGTTAAAGGCTATTGAACAGTGAACCGTTGGACCAGTTAGGCTGGGGTCACACTGGTGACAAAATCGGACGACTGCAATGCGATGAAAAATCGCATTGCAGTCGGACCTATGTTAATCTATGGAGCAGCTCCCAGTAACAGATTTTTTGTGGTCCGTTTTAAACGTCCGAGTGCAATCGCAGCATGCTGCGATTGTCACCGATTGTGGGTCGACTATCGCCAATGCAAGTCTATGGGAGCGATGAAAAATCTGATTACAAACGGACCGCACGTGTGACTTGCGATTAAATCGCATCGTGTCCTTTAGAAAAGCCGGCAATTCATCCCCGGCTATACTGTAAAATCACACTGACAGCTTTAATAAAGAATCGAATCAATACATATCCACACATAGAATCCACATATATATATATAATATATATCATTGTGACATATATATATATATATATATATAATATATTATATTTATAGTTCTTACACTTCTACATACTGTACTAGCCGCTAATTCAATTGCCGGCTTTAGTGAAATCCCAGAAGCCGACATGAAATGATACATTGTTTTGACACAGTTAACCATGTAATTTCAAGTATTTTGATATATGTTTTAAACTTACAATTACATAAGTATATTTGTGCAAAATTTCAGACATGTAGGGGTTAATTAAAGGTGTAAATTCGTTGTAAAAAAATGGGGTTTTTTTACAACGAATTTACACCTTTAATTAACCCCTACATGTCTGAAATTTTGCACAAATATACTTATGTAATTGTAAGTTTAAAACATATATCAAAATACTTGAAATTACATGGTTAACTGTGTCAAACAATGTATCATTTCATGTCGGCTTCTGGGATTTCACTAAAGCCGGCAATTGAATTAGCGGCTAGTACAGTATGTAGAAGTGTAAGAACTATAAATATATATATATATATATATGTCACAATGACATATATATATATATATATATATATATATATATATATATTATATCTGTGTTCTATGTGTATATATCTATTCTTTCTTTTGTGATTTAAATAATATTCTTTTGGATCCATTATATGTCAGTTTTGCAAGCCTGCGATAAATTCTCACAAGTCGGATGTAAATCGGATGTTACAACTATGGTCAGATGCGACTAAATCGCATTTTTCCTGGAAAATCGGATGCCAGACGGATGACTGTTCATGACATTTTGCTGCGATAATCGTCCCACTAAAACGGTCAGCTTTTTTAGTCGCTGTGTGTGATTCCAGCCTTAGATCCATTATTATCGAGCTTCGAAAGGAGTTCCTAAACTATTGAAAAGGTTGTCTGACTAAATAAGGAAAATCTTCACCATTTAGCATATATCATGCCAATAAAATTACTAATATATATTGATTTTCAAAAGTGCATAGATCGAAGGATTGAGACTCATTAGCCAATCTCAACAAAAGGTCTCTGTGTCCCTGAGGTTCTTGAAGGGGGCTGGCTACCTGATTCATTTATAAGCTAAGCCAGGACCCTTTTCTGTTTAATAAACAGTCAGCTCCCTTCAAGCACCTTACTGACACACAGATGGGAAGAACCACTGTCCTGTGTTGTAATCTCACTGCAAGGGCTTAACTTGCTCATGCCTGCGGACCATACATTGCCCCTTCAAAGCCAGGGTACATAATTTTTCACCTCGACCAATGGTCTTCATGGAGAAAAAAAACAAACCCGAATCCAGCATGCATCACTTTTATGTGTTTTCCGATACAGAATAATGTATACAGGCAGCTCCAGCACCCATCCACAACACGGCCGAGGACAGGGAGCCTATTAGTATGCATGATGGCCCATATACAATAGGGCTGTCTAAAGCCGGTTTCATCCATCCACGGTTTTCAGTCTGTGCCTGGACTGGCCGCAGATCTCCTGGCATAATCACAGGCATACATGAAGCGGACGAGTTCACGTCACAAGACCCATGGCCACTCCAAGAAAACAATGCACAACCAAAGATGTGTCAAAAAGGCCTTAAATAATGGAAGCAAAATCTCCAGGACTGGCTGCTGGCATGGAAATACAATCTATGCACTTTTGAAAATGAACTTTTACTTTTTACATTTACCCTAAAAATAGTTTTTTCTTTAGCTGTACAACATCATCTTGCCACGGATGACCCAATACGAAACCAAGACCATGCAAAGGCCCTATATGAAGAGTTCCTGTTATTTCGCAATAAATATCTTAAAATGTCATTGAACGGGTCCCAGCAGGAAGCAGACGTCTTGTGTTTCAGTCTGGGTTCTCAGTTTACTCGTTAATTATATTCCATGTCAAGCTTCAATCTACTAGATTTTTTTTGTGAAGAACAACGCCAATTTACCAAAATATTACATGATACACAGAGACACATAATGGCTCGCTCCCTCAAGATTAAATCGGATGAATGCAATCAGATTAAAAATTGGATTGCATTTGTGCCAATTGGATCCTGTGCTTCTGTTCTCAATGGTGTTTTCTTTCCTTGCTCTGATCAAATCGCGATCGGAAGGGAAAAAAAAAGCAGCATGCTGCGATTGCATGCTAAATTCGGATCACACGCACCAATATAAGCCTATGAGTGCCTGTGAAACATCGCACTGCACTCAGATATCACCAGAGTGCAGTGCTATTTCCGCCGATGCCGGCAGCATAGGAGATGGAGAAATCACTTTCTCCGTCTCCTCTGCAGCAGTGCAGCGATCCTCTCATGTGAGAGGATCGGAGCACAGAGCACTGACACTCAGCTCACACTCACAGCAGAGCAGGAGCCGAGGGTCATTACCATGTCACATCTGATGCTCTCGGACCGGATGTGATATGCTAGTGTGTCTCAGGCTTACTATGAGCATAAGGTCACTTTCCAGCAGCTGTAACACACCTTTAACCAATTTAGCTATATGGATGGTAACTGTCTTTCGGTTTAAGGTATTAACACAATATCCTATAGATTTGGCAATTTTGATTTTATGCAATGTCTGTATCTATTATTTTAAAAAAATAGAAATTGAAAAATAAGCTGTTTTAAAAGTGAACTTGCAAATCGACTCTGCGGTCTAGGCAGATGTACAAACCACAAGTCTTTTCTTGTACATCTTCATACTTCCTCAAAAGTGTATCACTGTAAATCCACGCTGCTTTGCCTACTACTTCCTGAAACACAAGATTCAGATTAAAACTCCTACACTATCTTTTCTTAGAAATAACCAACAGTTTGCTCCATTTAGGCTATAAAAAAAGAAGTGGAAGTTTCACAGGAACAAGCCATTTGGAAATGACAACAGATGACAGGGGCTCCCGGTGTTGTAAGCGTTCTGTACAATGATACGATCGACGCTCATATAGAGAGCTGTCACCTTAGCTGTATATTAATACTCCCCCTAGTGGAAGAAGTGGTATCAAATATATCCAGAATGTTATCCTGGGGAGGAAGTGGAAAAAATGGACATGAAATTGTGTGTACTAGTTTATAAGTCGAGGATGTACAGACAGGTCCTGACACGCGGTAGCAAAGTACAAGGCCCATAACACAGCACATATGTGTACAAAGGTAGTGACTACATGCAGTTCACTATCACATGACATTATTATATAGAAGATCAGACCGGATGATGAACATGTAAATATCTATATATAATAACAATGGAACTGAAAATCAAAACATGGAGAAAGACAAAACTGTAAGGGCTATTCAATGAAAAGGGGATCCTCAAGTTGGAAAGTTTTCCCCTATTCAATGGACAGGGACTACATTTTCAATAGTTGGGGGTCTGGCTGCTGTGGCCCCTAGCGATCCAGAGAACCGTTCGATCATGCGTACTGTCTCTCCATTCATTCTATTGGGAGCGCTGAAGATCAGTCAAGGGCAGAGCTCAGCAATCTCCGGCGCTCCCATAAAGTGTGAATGGAACGGCAGTGTGGATGATCAACCTTCTTCTCCATTCAGCCGGGCTCCTCAAGAGTCCCAGTTCTTTGGGGGCAACGGTGACCCCCAGCAATCAGGAAGTTATCCCCTATCCACATGATGGGGGATAACTTTCAAACTTGAGAATACTACTTTAGGTCCACTGTTCATGTGCTTGTCCTAAAAGCACCGGATAATCTTATTAAAAGGTGCACGCCTCTTCATAGATTTATCGGTCCACCTTGCACCTCTAACAAAAATCTAAACCAGCTCAGAGGCTCAGGCGTAAAATGTAATTAATTTGTTGTGCAGCCTTAGAAGATGGGCAATAAGTTGCATTTTGTGCAAGTATAGAGCGCTTCCTAAATTTCACATGCTCAATACAGGGATAAAAGAGGTAAATCGGACTAGAGAAAACGGATTTAGATACGTAGCCGTATAGCAATGGCCGCATATAGCAAGATGGGATCTGACAGGATGCACGATATCATAATAAGCCGCAAAGCCCCCACATGTGCGCAGAGACATCTGCAGATCTAAGGAACTGGTTGCCATATATGCCTGGTTTGGTCAAATGTAAGGATTGACGTAGTTTAATGATGTCACACGTGGATGTGATTGGGACAGTCACAACATTTAGGAATAATGATGAATATAGAAGGGAGGAAATGAGCTCACAAATTATTTTCTTCCATTCTTAACCTCTTAAATTAATTTAATAATCATAATAATAATAAAAGGGTAAATGTAGATGCTGTCGGATCGCAAGTTATTGAAAGGAGCATAACACATGCATAAACTACTTTATATATGATGAGTAACTAAATGTGATGAATGGTCATTATGGAAGCTGCGCGTACATATGTGCTCCGCATTCATATATTTATTGTCCCTGTAACTATACAGTACTCACATTTAACGCCTCTCAGAGAGTGTTTACCCTATTCACTATACGTATTTATATAATTGCCTTGTAATGTTTTCATTTCCTGTTCTGTCCAGATGTCACCGTATCCCAGAATTCCAACTTGGACATTTATGATATATGCACAGGAAACGCTGTGAATGTCTGACAGAGGCAGGTCTCACCTTTAGGATCAGTGCACTGGTCATTGCACTAATAGTTCGCAGCATGGAAACAGCCGCCGTCCTGTTAAGCAAGTCAGGGACCCCCATTCTTCCCATATAGTCGCAGATACCAGAAATGAGAAAGACCGAGTACACTTGAAGTTATGTTCAAAAGTAGAAAAAGTGCACGTTTCCTATGACAAATCTGCTAAGAATCCATGGCAAAAGTCACATGACATGGGTTACATATGGATTTTTCTTCTGTAATTAAATCTGAACAAGGCCTTATAGGCATCGGAAACTTTGAAAGCAGTTTATACAGTCGAGTTCCCTTTTAAGGAAAGCATTTCTTTTGGCAACCAAATTCTATTGCCATAAAGTAAGAAAATGCTGTGTATTTACAGCTGGGCTCTATGACTTAGGATTTCCTCATGATTTCCAGTAAAAATGGAATCCACATTGCAGTGTCGGATGCATTGCATGAGTACTACTGACTTTTGAACTCCAGAGCCATTTTTCCCAAAATCTGCGACAGCGGCTCCTAACAAATCCCTAGATGCAGATGTGAAATGAGCTTTTCTTCCCTTGAAACCATAGCTGCAAAGCAACAAGTCACCTAAACGTAAGGACATGTTCAGGTGAACATACAGGACTGTCCGTGTAAGGACTGCAGTCCCTAGACAAACCGCCGGTCTAATCACTGGAACAATAAGCCCAGAAAGGAGACTGTGAAGGGTCCTGCATTGTGGTCCATACACGTACTGCATAATATGCTCGTATGAACGGAGCCGAAGAGTGCTAAACCACCACCAAAGGGAATTCTGGTAGCACAAACATGAAATGAATGATCAAAGCAAAGCCAAGGTTGGTTTGTGTATTTTGGTAAGCAGACATTTACACACGATATCTGAGAGTACGGATGCAAAATCTTTCCTATGATGACAATATCCTCAACACAACTAAAGTGCTCTCTATGAAAAGGCATTTGCGAAAGGGCACTTGATTTTTTTTCCAAAATAAAGTGCACGTCTCCCGTTAAACATAATAATAAAAAAAATATCAATATCCTGAAATATCACGGTTACATAGCAGTCATCTGTGTTCTTTCAATCGGGCAGCCAATGGAAGCAAAAAAAAAAAACACTCAAAACCATGATGCGGCTGCACGCATTCCAGTGCTAGAAAAAATCTCTGAATGCCAGATATGTGGTGGTAGTGGAAACATGGAAGTGGCTTTTCTAGTTGGCGGATTTCCCGCTTATGGGATAAAATAGTACTGAAAGACAATGAGAACGGTCTCACCTGACACTCAACAATCCTGTGTCATTCCTCCAAAGGATTGTGTAACAGAGCACGATTCCTCGTAGTCACCGCCGACAACCACGCCGCCTCCCTTTAACATGTATCATGCCGAGATTCTGTAATGATCCGGTATACACAAGGTGTTCATCGTGTGATGCACGGATGCAAGGACTTTCTCTGTAAACAATGGGATTCTTCATTTCCAAGCAGACGTAAGGTGCAGGTTTATAAGGACTTCCAAGTTTCGCCATGCCATGGTCATGATTATGTAATGACTGTATTATTAGACTTTCAATTAGATTATATACATACCTTTTTTTCTCCTTTATATAATGCTAATATTCTGACAACGCATGAAGAGAAAACATAGTCTTGGCATTAACACACACAATGGTGTTTACCAATTCATATAATTCCTGTAAATCGAAATGCTGATATAATTATATGATTTTATATATAATATATTTATATATATATATATATATTATAAAATATATTATACACACATACATATATACAAATATATATATATAATGCAGTATTTCCTAGGAGTTAAGCATGTTTCTAACCATACATCCATGCAAACTCACAGCCTCCTTACAAATATTTAAAAAGGCCCTTACGTGACATTTTTGACATTTTCATAAAACAAATGCTAGCATAAAAGAGTCATTTACTCAGTTACCGCCTGTGCTTCTCACATACAGCCACAAACCTTAAGGTGTCACTTAAAGGAAATCTGTCAGCAGATCTGTAATCGGCCAGCAGCATGATGTAGGGGAAGAGACCCTGATTCCAACAATGTGTCATTTGCTGGTCCGGAAAGTTGTCAATATGATAAAATTCCGCTTTTCTCTGATGCACATATAAAAGTACTGAATGCTGAGCTGTGTATAACCCTAACCATACCATTGATTGACAGAAAGCTGCTAATCACTGGTGGGGGCAGGGTTGGACCAGGAGGCACAAGGCACCTAGTCCTGTAGTGATAATTTCCTGCTGATAAAACACTTATATCACTGAAACAGCAACATGCAGACTAATAAGTAACATTGCTGGAATCAGGGTCTCATGTTGCGCTCAGATTACATAGCAAATACCTATTGTCCAATTCCCTTTAAGCAACTACTACTGTTCTAAGCTTTTTTTCCATGTGGAGTGGGAATATGGAGTGAATGCTATACTAGACAAACAAAAATTTATTTCTAATGGGAAGTCCTTATGAAACTGCAAAAGAAAAAAAAAGAAACACAACAAATGTCACAAAAACTAACACTTAGGCTGTGTTCACACGTCACATTTTTGCTGCGGTTTTTATGCAAATTAAAAGCTGCTTTGTACAGTACCATTAAAATCTATGATATATCAGAAATCTCATGCACACACATTGGGTTTTTTCCTGACTGAATTGGAAAACTGCTGCATTTTTTAAAAGAAGCAGCATGTTACTTTCAGCATTTTTGCACTCATAGGAAGCAATGTGTCAGTGCAACAATGCAGCAAAAACATTGCCATCAGTTTTTGTAGCGTTTTTTCACCCATTCATTAGTGCAAAAACGCAGCAAAACATGCTTTTCGTAAGAAGCTTCTTTCCTGCCAATAGAGTAGGTTTTGCCTGCAGAAAAAAAACGCAACGGTGTGAACATAGCCTTAGAGTTTCGTAGCTTCATGTAACAGAAAAACAAATGTTAGTGTATTTACATAAAACATCCAAAAATTTTAAATAAAATCCCTAGATTCGCGACTTCATGCACGTCGACTCTGGTTTGGATTGTACGGGTGAGAAGAACAGTGCAATACTGATTATTACTAGAGAGAAGTAACCACTTCTGTTACATTAACTGGAAGAACATTTCATGTTATTCTCCCCCATCCTATCTGCACATACAGATGGGCGTACGTCTACAGATACAGCGGCACATGTCTGGATACTGTCGCATCCTCTTCATATGATTACTGCCAATAGTGTAGCTTATTGCAGAGCTGTAGCGAGGATTCATCTCAGGCGTGAGAAATCAGGTTTTCGAGTACTAGATACCCAAAGAAATTTTCGTCCAGTTCCCGTTTAGTTCAACATGGCCAGTTATGTAACCAATAGTGCTAAAAAGGACTACGTATATACATGAACCACTGTGGGATAAAACCAACCGTCACAATGAACTAAAAACAAAAAAAGGGAAGCGATTACTTCATTAGGGACCAGGTAAAATAATGTTTAACATGTTGCCGGCTCAGTGCATGGGAAGAGATTCATTTGGCAATACTGTGGTCTGTGTATACGTTGATCACGGATTGAGTTACCATGTAAGATATTGAGACGTTGATTTGCAACACGGCGAGCCCCCACTAGAGATGGCACAGTGTGCTAAACAGGAGCAAAGCTTAAGTTGGCATACCTAAAACAGTTAAGGAGACAGCCCACCTTGGTCAGTAGTATGATGCAGATTAAGCCATGATCAAAAGGAGCCTATTTAGTATAAAAAAAAGTGCAAAGCTGCTTCTGGCTCTGTTAAAAGTCTTCACCCCTGACTGACTGTGCTCGTCGGTATTAAAAAGATCCACATTCGACATTTACTCCCACCCCAAAGCTACGAAACTCCAAGCTACAGGAGGAAAAAAAAATAGACTTTTCTTTACTTCATTTATAGGGAAGCTTTGTCAGAGCCCTACCAACAAGGAGAAAAGACAACAGCTGCCTTTATATATATATATATTTTTTTATAACTGTTTTTTGTTAATCTTCTTAAAGTCAGCTAACTCTCTCCGTCACTGGTGTTCTTGTATCGACCGCTTCCTCCCTGGTCGGTCTTTGTACAGATGAAGAAACAATGTCTTTTCGCTCACCTTCCCCTCGGTTTTTGCACTTATCTGCAGGCTGAGTCTTAGGTGGCTCCTGAGCACATCCATCATTTTCTGGGATTTTCTCATCTTTGCAGATTTTGACACTTAAGTCCTGAGGCTCGGGGGCACTTATGCTGTCTTTTGAAGTCTCTGGCTCTGGGTTGGTAGTGGATGCTTTTGATTCGGAGTGGTGGTGGTGATGATGATGATGGTGATGGTGCAGTTGTTCCTTTTTCGGCAAGATGATTCTGCTTTTAGGACTACTCTCTTTGCTCTTGCTTTCAGGGCTTTTTGCAGGCTTCTGTATATTAACACTTTTTTCTAGAACAGTGGAAGGATATTCCGGGGTCTCTGTGTCTATAACATCTATACACACAGTTTCCCGTGTCTTGCGTTTCTTTATTGGTAATACGGTCTCTAAAAGTGGCCTAATGGAAGACTCTTTGATTGCTTTTTTCTTTGCTGCCTCTGCTGCGGCTGCTGCTGCGGCTGCTGCAGCAGCAATGACACTGCCTGGCTTACGGCCCCGTTTTTTCGGTGGGTCAGTATCTAATTTTCTTTTACGGCCTGGACGTTTGATGACCAGGACTTGCTCTGATGTTGTTGCATCTGATTCTTCCTTATTTTCTGAAAAAGGCATCTTCACTAAAAGCTTTCCTGGAGTCTTTTCTACGACACGTTTAACTTGGACCCCCTCTAATTTTACAGCTGGTTTAGCTTTCACACTTCCTTTGGGTCTTCCTCTTCCTCTGCCTGTTCCAACAGGCTTAGGAGCTTTGGGTTTCTTCGGCTGCTTTTGCTCCCTCCGAGAAGGACTGCCTCTCCCAGTTACCGTGAAGTCAAAATCATTTGGATCAAGGGTTGTGTCTCCTACCTTTTCGAAGTATGCTATAAGCTCAACTTTGGATCGAAAAGCTTTACCAGTTGGGCTAGTAAAAGGGGGAAGATAAAAAAAAGATACATAAACATCATGAATGTACATATGTTATAACACTATTAGATCTAGCTTCACATTAAAAACATTGAAAGCTTAGACAAACTTCTAACCTCTGAAGGAGGAAAGCTGAAGGTTAATAATACATTGAATACAAGTTATACCATGTTTGGCTGTGCATATTAGCTATCTCTTCCAACCCCTCCATGTACATGACTACTTGTATGCATATACTCTGTATTGGAAAGAAGAAAAAGCCATTGTCAGACAGAAGAAAAGGATTGAGCATATTGAAATTAACAGCTCAATCCTTCTCAACTCTGATATTTCCCTTAAGGAAAAAACTGGACAGCCCACATACACAATAGATGGTCAGCAGACATTACACTTTATTAGGCTAGTTTTCCTTGTTCAACAGGACTACTTACCATTGTCAAATTGTCAACACTGCAATGGTTGTTGTCTTTCAGACCACCACAAGGCATGAGGTACATAGCAGACAATGAAATCTAGACTTAGTGACACACGGTGGTGAAATGGAAAGCACAGACAGTGGGTTTCAGCTCAGTCAGAGAAAATGACATTTAAAGGGAACCTGTCAGCAGGATTGTGCACAGTAACCTACACACAGTGTCAGGTTGGCGCTGTTATACTGATTAAAATTATACCTGGTGATGAAATCCGTCTTCTGGTTGTTCTTTAATCTTTATTTTCAGTTTTGTGTTAATGAGATTCTCGTGCCCTAAGGCGGGGTTGGGGTATGTGGTGCTGATTATATATTCATAATGAAGACTGCTGACAGGTCATTGATCCCTCCCTGACCTCCCCCCTAGTTCGGATAATGATTATCTGTACATACTTTAAAAAAAAAAATAGGAAAATGGCGCCAGCGTCGCCTGCACAGTAGCTGCTATTGGTGTCTGCTGTGGTGATCCGATAGCTGCTACTGAGCATACGGCGCCATCTTACTGGAAAAGAAGAAAAAAATTCCTCCTCCAAGATGGCGCCGCCCGCGCAGTAGCCCTCTCGGCTATCTCCGAGCTGCTACTGTGCAGGCGGCATCATCTTGAAGGAGGAATTTTTTTCTTCTTTTCCAGTAAGATGGCGCAGCCAGAGCATGTGCAGCAGCAGCTATCGGATAACCGCAGCAGACACCAATAGCAGCTACTGTGCAGGCGCCATTTTTAAATTGTTTTTTTTTCCCTCTAGCTAAATAACCAGAAAAAAAATGTATTATTGGCACACAAAACATGAGATTTTTCTGCCTGCAGAGTAGCTGCTATTGGTGTCTGCTGCGGTTATCCGATAGCTGCTGCTGCACATGCTCTGGCTGCGCCATCTTACTGGAAAAGAAGAAAAAAATTCCTCCTCCAAGATGGCGCCGCCCGCGCAGTAGCACCTCTCGGCTATCTCCGAGCTGCTACTGTGCAGGCGGCATCATCTTGAAGGAGGAATTTTTTTCTTCTTTTCCAGTAAGATGGCGCAGCCAGAGCATGTGCAGCAGCAGCTATCGGATAACCGCAGCAGACACCAATAGCAGCTACTGTGCAGGCGCCATTTTTAAATTGTTTTTTTTTTCCCTCTAGCTAAATAACCAGAAAAAAAATGTATTATTGGCACACAAAACATGAGATTTTTCTGCCTGCAGAAGCTTTTTTTTTTTTTTTTAAGTATATACAGATATTCATTATGCAAACTAGGGGCAGTCAGTGAGGGATCAAGTGACCTGTCAGCAGTCTGCATTATGAATATCTAATCAGAGCACCACATACCCGAACCCCGCATTAGGGCACGAGAATCTCATTAACACAAAACTGAAAATAAAGATCAGTTATCATTTTAATCAGTATAACGGCGTCGACCTGACACTGTGTGTAGGTTACTGTGCACAATCCTGCTGACAGGCTCCCTTTAAGGCCGGGGTCACACTTGCAACTGAGATGCGAGAAACTTGCGCGAGTCTCTCGCCTCATTACCCGGCGCTGCCGCCGTCACTCGGGACCGGAGTGTGTGGCTGCATGTATTTCTATGCAGCTGAACACTCCGGTCCGAGTGCCGGAGGCAGTGCCGGGTTTTTAGGCGACTTTCTCGCATTGCAGTTGCAAGTGTGACCCCGGCCTAAATGTCTGATCCAGGACTTCACACTCATGGCCTCGGGATCGATGTTTTATCACTGAGGTGCCAACTTCTCTGTGAGCGCTGCATTCTCTTTATTCTGAATAGCAACAGAATGGCTTGTCTATATGTACTGCATTCAAGTGAATTTGATGATCCACTTATACGGACGATTAGATGTGCCTGTGCTAAGAGACTTTGGGAGTCCAAATGATCAAACATCAATGGCCTATGCCAAAGACATCAAATGCAGCACAACAGTACTGTATTAGTGCTTTGTACCTGAAAAGCTTTAGATGTCACTTTTAAAGCTATGGCTATTCGGCAGTATGTGCTCCTATGTTATGGGTATGCAGCAGTGGTGAAGCCAAAAAGCAACAGAAAACCTAACAAAACAGAAACTAGTGGTAATGGGAGCTCAGGAGCGTGATGTTCTGTTTGCGTTGAGATGAATACACACACATTTTGCAACAGGCTGAAATTGAAACTTTTATAACTTATTGAATTGTTAGAATATATCTTAAAGCTTATTTTTAATCTAGCCACATGCAAGTTAGGTAAGCTTCTTTATTGCTAGAATGGTTTCGGTTCTGTGTATATATACAAAAATTTCATGTGATAGCCCAGACGCCTATATGATCCACAACTGCTTGATACAGGCGTTTACTGAAACTCATTTTCCAACCATTGACTGAAGGATTCGCCAGTTACAAGGAAGCATCTGTAAAGGTAGGTCACTTCTATCAGCCTAATTGAAGGGGTTACCCAGGACGGTTTCATTTTTTTTAGCACAGACCTAAGAACTAACAGACACGAAGTTGCTAACTACAGTACCGGTCTGTTGTGCCCGACACCGATCTCAGCCGGCACAGAGTAGTCACTGACAGCTCCTCCTAGCAATTCAGCGGCAAATTAGCATTCCACTGACGTCACATCGACAGTGTGCTCATCCGCTCTGTCACGGTCTGTGACTGCCAATATCATGCTGACTGACAGTGGGCTCACCACTGCCTAATTGTAGGGACCCATCTGTCAATCCAGTCCACGTCATGTAGACAGAGCAGCCTGGAAGAAAAACAGCTGCTATGTTGACGTGGAGCAGCTGTATCGACGGCAGGAGACCACTTTGAGCCGGCATTGGGTAGAACTGCCTGATTTTAGGACCAGTGTAAAAAAAAACTGTCCTGGACAATCCCTTTAATATAATAGTATGATATGAGACCAGCTTAGAAGCATAAACGTGTTCCTTCGTATGTTTATTCATTATGACACAGCCGACCAACCAGTATTTTGTCTTTATGATCCACTTTACGTCCTACTACTATTGGATCAAAGATAGAAAGCCCCTTAAAAGAGTTATTTTCTTTGGAACACATCTGTCATCAGGTTATCTCTGGGGGTCTATACCCTGCTTCTCAGTGCTGTTACCACCGGCAGTCAACTGTGACTTACAATGCCTATACAGGAGAAGTGAACTCAATGAGCTGTCCATATGTACATACACAAGGTGACTCCTTCATAGCTTGTTAGCATCGCTTACCTCTGGCTATTACATGAGGACCCTCTTCTTGTAAAGGAGTTGTCCATGTCACAGAGTAGGCTATACAATTATGATCACTTGGGTCCGGTTGCCGAGAACCCCAAAGATCCTGACAACCAAGGTCCCATATAAAAGGTAAGGTAGTGAGCATATATGCCCACTGCTTCATTGAATGTCTATAGAAGTGGCTGTCATACTTTCTACAGCTCCATTTCCACAAGGGACTTTCGGCCCCACGTTCTTGTGGTCAAAGTTCCAGCAGCCAGACCCCGAGTCCTGCGGATCAGCTAATACATGTTATATATGGGACAACTCCTTTAAAGAGGACCTGGTCAAAAAGACTAGCTTTTGTTCTGATTTTATATTTTATACTAAAATATTTTCGTAATCCTCCATACATTCCTAGGGATACGCATCTTTTAGTGCACATTTTTATGGTCATTACAAGGTAGTGTGGCTCACAGAATAATCCAGAGCAGTCTGAGGCCATGCCCCAGAGGATCAAATAAGCCATGCCCCAGAGGATCACATAAGCCACACCACCTTGGGTAAAGTCCATAAAAATTAGCACAAAAAAGCCCATATCTCTGTAACTGAATAGTGGATTAAAAAAAAAAATTAAGAAAAAAACTGTCCACTTTTGACCTGGTGACAAGTCCTCTTTAACATAAACTACCTAACAGGATATTTATGATGAGTTTTCTAAACCTGAAAATTACAACCCATTTTCCGTATGGTTTCAGGGCACTGACACCATTTAGACATCCACATTGCTAGTAATTTTGGACTACTTACTTTATCAAATAGACATCGAATTTTCCGGCAGATCGGCCAGATTTTCTTTGTTTCAGTTTTCTTGTCCAGCCCTCAGGAAGAGTGGGGTCTTCATACAAAGGCCCTCTATCTCTAATAACAGAGCGCCTTTGCTTTGGGGAGGCAGAGGCTTCAGCAGGCACCACGGGTGCAGCCTCGGCACTTTCTGGTACTTCTGCTTTTCCCTCTTCACCGGGCTCCTCTGCCTGCTGCGCTGACGGATGTCCTTCTTCCGGTATGTCATCATCATTCTTTTTATCCTTTTTAACTTTCCTGAGTTTTGGTGGTTGATCTTTCTGGTCTAAATCTTCGGTCTTTTCCTCCCTTAAGAATAAAATAAGATTGGAATTGAAACAAAATGCAGATCACAAAATCATATGCTACCTATGGTATCGTAGTGGTATCTATTCATACCTATGGTACATGGTTTGAAAATGGTTAAATTTTTTCAGCTTTATATTCGTATCCACTGGGTTTAAAAGTAGTCTACAAAGTGAAACCCCCCCTATCCTAAAAAAAAATTTCAGGCTCAAATAACCAGCAGGAAAGGGGCAATAAACATCGAATTAAGCCACACGAGAGGTTGACGGAATCATTATACATACCTCACTAATGCATATTCTGACTGTTCAATTCAATAGCAAAGTCAGGTCCTCTCCATCTATGTAATAATTGTGAAAGAGGAGGGACCTGCCTTAACTATTGACATGAGCTGTCAGCATGCCCCTTTATACACCACACTCAGGATGACTCTGGAGACGCTTTTCTCTTTCGAGCACAGAGCTGGAATTCTAGCTGAAGGGATGCCAGCACATTGGTAAAGCGGATACTGGAGTAG
Organism: Oophaga sylvatica; assembly: GCA_033576555.1. Lineage (NCBI taxonomy): Eukaryota > Metazoa > Chordata > Amphibia > Anura > Dendrobatidae > Oophaga > Oophaga sylvatica. The sequence goes on from JARQOD010000008.1 coordinate 139,592,074, forward strand.
CTTAGCTACTAATTAATCAACATCCAAGATGATTCTTTTTAAACTAAAATCCCCTTTAAATTTGATTAGAGCGATTATCCAGCACCTTCCATTTCCACATTGGGAAGTGAAACCAATATATATTTCTATGACAAGATGTACAGTGCCTACAAGTAGTATTCAACCCCCTGCAGATTTAGCTGGTTTGATAAGATGCAAATAAGTTAGAGCCTTCAAACTGCAAACGAGAGTAGGATTTATTAACAGAAGCATAAATCTTACAAAACAAAAAGTTATGTTGCTCAGTTGAATTTTAATAAATTTTAAACATAAAAGTGTGGGTCAATTATTATACAACCCCTATGTTTAATATTTCGTGGAATAACCCTTGTTTGCAATTACAGCTAATAATCGTCTTTTATAAGACCTGATCAGGCCGGCACAGGTCTGTGGAGTTATCTTGGCCCACTCCTCCATGCAGATCTTCTCCAAGTTATCTAGGTTCTTTGGGTGTCTCATGTGGACTTTAATCTTGAGCTCCTTCCACAAGTTTTCAATTGGGTTAAGGTCAGGAGACTGACTAGGCCACTCCAACACCTTGACTTTTTCCCTCTTGAACCAGGCCTTGGTTTTCTTGGCTGTGTGCTTTGGGTCGTTGTCTTGTTGGAAGATGAAATTACGACCCATCTTAAGATCCTTGATGGAGGAGCGAAGGTTCTTGGCAAAAATTTCCAGGTAGGCCGTGCTATCCATCCTCCCATGGATGCTGACCAGATGGCCAGGCCCCTTTCTCTGAGAAACAGCCCCACAGCATGATGCTGCCACCACCATGCTTGACTGTAGGGATGGTATTCTTGGGGTCGTATGCAGTGCCATCCAGTCTCCAAACGTCACGTGTGTGGTTGGCACCAAAGATCTCGATCTTGGTCTCATCAGACCATAGAACCTTGAACCAGTCTGTCTCAGAGTCCTCCAAGTGATCATGAGCAAACTGTAGACGAGCATTGACATGACGCTTTGAAAGTAAAGGTACCTTACGGGCTCGTCTGGAACGGAGACCATTGCGGTGGAGTACGTTACTTATGGTATTGACTGAAACCAATGTCCCCACTGCCATGAGATCTTCCCGGAGCTCCTTCCTTGTTGTCCTTGGGTTAGCCTTGACTCTTCGGACAAGCCTGGCCTCGGCACGGGAGGAAACTTTCAAAGGCTGTCCAGGCCGTGGAAAGCTAACAGTAGTTCCATAAGCCTTCCACTTTCGGATGATGCTCCCAACAGTGGAGACAGGTAGGCCCAACTCCTTGGAAAGGGTTTTGTACCCCTTGCCAGCCTTGTGACCCTCCACGATCTTGTCTCTGATGGCCTTGGAATGCTCCTTTGTCTTTCCCATGTTGACCATGTATGAGTGCTGTTCACAAGTTTGGGGAGGGTCTTAAATAGTCAGAAAAGGCTGGCAAAAGAGATTATTAATCCACACATGTGAAGCTCATTATTCTTGGTGCCTGAACTACTTCTTAATACTTTAGGGGGACCAAACAGAATTCTTGTGGTTTGAGGGGTTGAATAATAAATGACACTCTGAATTAACTTTTAACGTTTTTTTTTTTTAAAAAATTACAACAAAAATTTTTGCTGCAGTACATTTCCCACTTCCAGGCTGATCTACAGTACAAATGTCACAATGCCAAGTTAATTCCGCATGTGTCAACCAGCTAAATCTGCAGGGGGTTGAATACTACTTGTAGGCACTGTGTTAACAAATGCTGTTTTTTTCTCCAAAAATTTCTGCAAAATCACAGCCATAAAAACCACAACAAGCGGCGAGAACATGAAATCTACTGTTTGCTCAAATACAAAACAATAAGCGTAGGATGGATAAAGCCACTGAACTGGTTGTTACAAAGTGCTGTGCTAAAGGCCACTGAGTTTAGATTTATGAGTAAAAGGAGTTTCTAATAATCATCTGTTTTAAAGACATTGGCAGAAGCACAGACTATTACTGGCAGAAGCTTTAAGTAGTTGGCATGACGGATTTAGATTTGTTATGGTATTTAGGATGCTGAACTACTCTTTATTGGGAAACACTGGATAAGAATGAAAAAACTAAAGAAGAATTGTCAATTTTAGGCTAGGGCTTGTGGCACAATGATATTAAGACGACAAATGTCGAGCTACTGATTATGACCAAAGTCACACAGGAACCCAGCAAGGTTGGATTTAGGCTCATAAAGAGATCATATTCACTAATGTTAGCTGCTTAATATTGCTATCTTATGCCATTCCTGTGGAGTCTAAAGCCGGTCAAATACATTAGATGGCCATCAGCCATTTGAGTCAACTCTCCCATACACAGGAGCACTCCTGTATTCTTTACGAGAAAGCTGCCGACTGACATGTCAGCTTATCTCCAGGAGAACAATGTGATTGGCAGTCCCAAATCGGACATGCGCGATCAACATTTGTCCCCGCATACATAAGACAGTAGGCCCAAACCATAAAAATTGTTGGGTTCGGCCAACAGTCTAATATGTATGGAAGCTTGAGGAAGGTCAGGTAGACAATAAACAGACGTAGATTGCTGTTGTTTGCTTGTACTTTCTCCACCTGATTATTATTTCGCAGCAGGCAATAAAAAAGATTTTTCCATGACATTGTGAGTGCCGTCATCTTCACTTCTACTACTTGGGTCTTTCGCCTTATTCATCCCCCTAAGGCCTGTTTCACATGTCATGATATTTCCGGTACTGGAAAAAACAGTACCGGACATATCAGTGTCCGTGTGTCATACGTGTGGCAACTGTATGCTGCATCAGTATCACACATACCGGCAGCTGGGAAGCAGCGGTACTGTTAGCGCTATTACCCGTTGCCAGGTGCTGAAGATCACTTGCATCATTCTCCCCTGCTGGTACTGTGATCAGTGCGAGTAGGGGAGAATGTTGAGAGTTATATTCGACTGATATCAGCAACAGCAGGCGGCTGGGACTACTATTCAAGGAGGTCACCGCTGCTCACTGATGCTGCGCTCACAGCAGCTCATTTATCAGTGGTTCTCAGCCTGGACGGTCGCATCTTGGAACCGTCCAGGTTGAAAACTATTTAACCTCAGACATGGATTACGGCGTGCGACAGAACATCAGACAGGTGAAGGATATTGTTGTTTTTTTTATTTATCTTTTATTACAGTAGAAGTTGGCTTCAATGGAATGGGCGTTATACTCACTTAACTGTGTTTGTTATTTTAAATAAAAATGAAAAAGTGAGTGCTGTTTTAAGTTCAAATAAAAGACTTTATACTTGCTGTGTGTTTATTTACCATACAACCATAGGATTAGTAATAGATTACTAATCTGTGGGCTTGATGTCGCCTGACAATATAAAGGCAACATCAACCCCACAAATACCCCACGTGCCATGGCCACAGGGAAAGTGGAAAGAGCTGGGCAAAGCACCAGAATTGGTACATCTAATAGATGTGCCTTTTCTGGGCGGCTGTGGGCTGCTATTTTTAGGATATGTGGGGGATGGGGTGGCTCAATATCCATGGCCCCTTACCAGCCTGAGAATACAAGCCCCCAGCTGTGAAGGGATGGACCTGTCCGACTGACAGAGGATGTCTCTCTGGAGTATTCTGCAGTGGAACAGGGCAAAGGGGATCGCTTCTGAGGCTAATACCATCCTCCCCAGGACCCTCATGGCCGAGCGGAAAGACAGAAGTCGAGGTTCTAACAGAGAGAATTCCCTGCTGGAGGGTTGTCCTTTTCCTTTCGGGTAGAAAGACCCTTGACTGACTGGTTTTGAATAGCATGCCTAAGAACTCTAGGTGCTGAGTTGGTGTAAGGCAGGATTTTTCCTTGTTGATAAGCCACCCAAACCGGGAAAGAGTGTCGAGGACAACGGATGTTTTCCTGAGCATGAGTGAAGGATGGAGCCTTGACGAGAATATCGTTGAGATACGGGACAAGCACTATGCCCTTGACTCTTAAGATGGCTACCAGTGCCGCCATAATTTTTGTAAATACCCTGGGGGCTGTTGCCAGACCAAATGGTAGGGCCACAAACTCGAAATAATCCTGCTGGATAGCGAAGCGCAGGAATTTCTGGTGTACTGGAAAAATAGGAACGTGCAGGTAGGCGTCCCGAATGTCTATGGAGCACAGGAATTCCTGTTCCTCCATAGAAGCAATCACCGAGCGAATCGACTCCATCCTGAAACGATGTATGCGAACCCACTTGTTTAGCATCTTGAGGTCTAGTATCGGCCGAACTGAGCCATCCTTTTTTGGTATCATGAACAGGTTTGAGTAAAAACCTGTTAAACGTTCCGGCTCAGGAACGGGGATGATTACTCTTGAGCTGAGGAGAGAGGTGATGCTGCAAAAAAACCCGGGCAAGAGAAGCGTCTCTTGGAGGCCGGGATGCGAAAAAACGGTCCAGCGGGAGCGAGTTGAAGTCTATTTTGTATCCTGTGGATACCACCTCTTTTACCCAAGCGTCTTCTACCGAACTCAACCAAATGTCTCTGAAGGAGAGAAGACGGCCTCCCAGCTTGGGAAAAAAGCTGGGATCCTTATAAGCGTCAGGCTGAAAAGGATCTACCCGGCCTAGGCCTGGCAGATTTGCTGTGGGAGTTACGAGAGCGCCATGAAGGGGTCACTTGAAAGGAAACTTTCTTTTTATCCTTAGGCGCCTGTGATCTCTGTGAGCCCTGGGCATAAGCGTCTGTCGTCGGAATACGCCGAAAGGGACAAAAAGGCTGGGCCTTTCATTTCAGGGGGTATCGATGAGACTTGGACTGAGGGAGAAGGGAGCTTGTGCCCCCGGTTGCATCTTTAATAATCTAGTCCAACCTTGGACCAGAGAGGTGGGAACCCTGAAAAGGCAGACCAGTAAGGGATTTTTTTAATATAAATCAGCTTGCCAGGATTTTAGCCAGACAGTCGTCCGGACAGCTACCACGTTACTGGACGCTTGAGCTGCACAAGATACAGTGTTAAAGGCTGCTGACACCAAATACCTCCCTGCCTGTGAGATCTGATCCGCTAGATCAGCTAGTTGTCTATGGTGCCCCGGCCAAAATGCCCTGTCTAAGCTGTTTGGCCCATTTTGTTGCTGATTTAGACACCCAACCTGAGGCAAAGGCCGGACATAATCCACCAAAGGGGAGACTGTCCAGTTGGCAGTGAGATCCGGAGGGAAAGGATGGGATATAGGGCCCTAAAACGACTTCCTCTCTGAAACCGCCTGGTCGGATTCTCCCTCTCCTTTGCCAAAACTTCCTCAAAATCTCTGTGGGAGGCGAAGACTTTGGAGGGGGCTTATGGCGCTTAAACAAAAACGCCTGATCAGCGGGTTTCAATGTGGAGTCCTGAATGTTAAAAGTCTCATTGACTGCGGCAATGAAGCACTGAACCATATCCTTGATGTCCTGGGAATGCTCTGGCCCGTACTCTGAACCCTCCTCTGAGGCTGTCTCTGATAACGCCTCGCCTGATTCCGGGGAGGAGGATCGGGATGAGGCCTACTGCCAGACGAACTCTGGCGGTGAGATGGATCGAGAAGGGGACCTGGCCTGGTGGCCCTGCCTGAGCTTCTTACGGTCTCTAGAGGTCCCAAAAAGGACTGCTTAGGCACTTCGGCAACCACTGGAGTCTGAAGTGGCAATTTGTCAAGTGCCACTACCAAGGACTGTGATACCTTGGTGGGATCGGCCACGGATTTAGACAAGGAGGAAGCCCAACATGGGCAGGGAACCTCACTCTCTTCTGAGGCGAAAGATGACCCCTGGGCGGCGGGCAAGGCAGCATCGTCAGCCTCCTGAGCTAGAACAGGGGTTCTGGTAGGAAAGGTAGGTGGGGTGTTCCCGCTTCCCTGCGTAGGTGATAGAGTGGCTTTACTACAGTCGAGGCACAGAGGGGAGGACTGACCTGAAGGAATCCTGCCATTACATGACGTACATACAAAGTATATAACAATGGTAGCAGATGAAGAGGAGGAACGAGACTGTTCTCCCTTGGGCATACTGACTGACCCACTAACTGATATTAGACGGTTAGGGGAGTATAGTGCAGAAAACAAAGAACCAACAGTAGCGCAGCAACTCATGGTACTGGTGTCCTGTGTCCCCGACACCAGCGCCAGGAGAGCCAGCAGGATCAGAACAGCTCCCCAGCCGCTTCAGAGAAAAAAACACAGCTGCCCCGAGAGTGAGAGCGGTGTGGCAGTGAAGGCGCACCGCTAGGCCCGGTGTGAAGCCAGGGTCTAAATTTTCCGTGTCCCAGCTGCCGGAACATTGAGGGAAAACAAAGGGGGGCTGCCCGGAATGAGGAACGCCGAGGACTGCCGCCGATGAAGGAGCGCACCACTGGGCCCGGCGGAAGCCGGGGTCTAGATTTTTCGAGCCCCTGCCGCCAGAGCATTGGGGAACATGGAGGGGGTGTGCCCTGGAACGCCAAGGTCTGCAGATGGGAAGAAGCGCATCGCTAGGCTCGGCGCGGGATCCAGATTTTACATGTCCCTGCCGCAGGGGCCTTCCCTGAAGCCGCTGCTACAGGAAAGGTAAAATTTGACGGGAGCTTTCTTTTTTTTTTCATACTAACAGGTTAAATCCAGGGTTGTAGCCCTTTGCTTTCTGCTTACTATATTTTCCGGCGTATAAGACGACTTTTTAACCCCTGAAAATCTTCTTAAAAGTAGGGGGTCGTCTTATACGCCGGGAATCGTCTTATAGGGCGGTGCGGAGGAGTGGTCCCGATGACAAGGTGAGGGGGGGGGCCCCACCGGGAAGGTGTATATGAAGTACCATATCCCTATTACCTTCTTGCGGTGCTCTGTGCAGCTCTCTGTGCTTGGAGGGGCGGCAGCGGCTTTTGATCAGCATTGGGGACTCGACCGGCGGCTCCTTATGCAGCGTAGGGGGCTCCGCCGGCAATTCTTTAAAGCCCGGAGGCCACCGCAGCTCCATTGCATTGAGGGAAAACAAAGGGGGGCTGCCCGGAATGAGGAACCCGAGGTCTGCCGACGATGAAGGAGCGCATTACTGGGCCCGGCGGAAGCCGGGGTCTAGATTATTCGCACCGCCCTATAAGACGACACTCGGCATATAAGAAGACCCCGACTCTTAAAAAGATTTTATATTTTAACTGGAAAAAGTTGGGGGTCGTCTTATACGCCCAGTCGTCTTATACGACGGAAAATACGGTACCTCGTGAAAAGGAGCAGATTTACCTGGAGAAAAGATTGCTGTCCCAACTCTTTTCTGCAGGACATCTCCTTCAAGTCAGGCTCTGGTGGGCCAGTTGTGGGAGACGGAGGTCAGGACTGGGTCCGGTCACCTAAACACGCTTCTGTGTAGGGGTTAGGGTCCTGCCTATGGGAACTATCAGGATACGGGGTGGCAGTACACGCCTACTCATAGTCCCTGTGTGGGAGTACAGTAGTGACATATCCATTCTGTGTCCCTCCAAGTTTACCTAAAAGGGAACGACGAACATTGAGGTAGATATGGTCTGTCCACTTCCTACTGACACTAAGCAAAAACTGATTGTTCTACAGCCAGTCGGAGGGGTGTATACTGCGGAGGCGGAGTTAACATCTTTTTCATGGCACAGTGTCAACCTACTGGTGGCAGCAGCACACACCCATGGTTCCTGTGTCCCCCAATGAAGCGATAGAGAAATGCCACTATCAATTTAAATCGCTGTTACTTGTCCACCCACCGTACAAAAAATAAAAACACAACATGTCCAATATATACCAGTATTTGTTACAGAATGGGAACAATTTTTTAAGTGTATTTTAGGGGTAAAAAAAAGTGAAAAACAGTTATTTCCTTTCGTTTTTCAATATCACCAAAAAAAAATAGAATAAGACAGTGACATTTAAATAAAGTCTCATGTATCACGGAAATAAAGGTTTCAGAAATTACTTGAAAATTTGACATTTTTTTTACAAACCTATAAACCGCATGAAAAAAAAAAAAAAATGTGCCTGCGTGGGATAAATGGCCGATATTGAACTGGTTAATATACTTTCACTATATTACCTACATATTTTTAGGATAGAAATTGACAACTGTAGCAAAAGGCCAGCACCTTCACAGGAGACATTGGAGATTATTTTCTCCAGAAAGGGTCTGGGAGGAGAGGCAAGGCCTGATGGTTTCCATCATGGAGTACGTCCTTACTGCATATACTGCAGCGCTGCTCTTACAATGAGCTACAAAAGCCGTGTCCCGATTGCGTCACTTTATTTCCAAACAATGACTTACAGAACAATATGTCACACAGCTGAAGCAGAACTTCACAGCCGTCCTGTCCTGTTTGATGGACTCAATGCCTGTTGGTAATAACACTCTCCTATTCACAGTCCTGCTTTTGGTAAAAGTGCAGCATAGATAGGATGCAATTAGATGTCCTATTTAAAATTCCGCCCCATTGTAAAATAGGCTTTTAACAATGAGAATAAAACCTACTTTCTACATTTTGTACTTTCATTAGTCAACTGTTCAGTGAAACCCCAACAGAATATTTGATTCACCATGCAGCGATTCCTATGAGCTTTTAGAGATTTGCTAGCTGATCCTGTGTGACTTTTTACACATCATTAGACCATGGAGTTCACTTTACAGGGAGCCTATCAGTGCAGCTGCCATTTGCAGTATAAGCTCATTATTTTTCCGTAGAAATTGTCATGTTAAACTACATTAGTGCGGTATAATGACGATGCCTAAATGCTGGTACAGTATGAGTAATTGTCTGTAACTTTGACAAGGTGTTCACAATTTACAGTCTTTCTTGTCAGCTTTAATAGGATAAAGAGAAACAGGCGTGGAATAGGAGAGAATTAATCTCTATAGAAGGAGTTGCACTTGAAAAGCAGCGGTAAATAAAATTGCAACTTTTCTAATGGGCTGTGGGGTTAAAGAAACAGAACAAGTAAAAAATGAGTTTCTTGGGCAATGACTCCATGAAAGGTCCACAGATGACCCCAGGGCTGGGACTAGAGATATGCACATATTACAAAGCCTACTGCACAAGGAATATAACAAAGCACTAGGCCACATACTGCAAGAGTCCCCATAACAGAGGAGCTCTAATGTTTGGGTAGGGAACTTCGCATACAGGAGTGCTTTGCCATAAATGGGGCTTGCCCACTCAGATATAAATGACAGGAGTTTTAATAATAATCTTTATTTAATAATAGTAATCTTTATTTTTATATAGCGCTAACATATTCCGCAGCGCTTTACAGTTTGCACACATATCGTCGCTGTCCCCAATGGGGCTCACAATCTACAGTTTTCCACGTTTAGGCAAAAAAAAAGTGGACCCCCAAAGTTGCCGGCATAAAACTTATTTTAGGCCTCATACTCACTGGTGCCGAAAACGGATGAAAATCAGACGATAAAAAATCGGATGCAAATCTGACCAATGTTAGTCAATGGGTGAATTCTCATTAGCGATTTTTTTCTCATCAGATATTGGTGTGAGAAAAAAATCGCAGCTTGCTGCGATTTGATGCGATTTTGGGATGAAAATCGCCAATGCAAGTCAATGGGTGCGATTAAAAAACGAACAGCACTCGCACCATGCAAGTGCTGTCCGATTTATATGCACCAGTCTCCTTTGAAAAGCCGGTAATTCATCCCCGGCTACTGTAAAATCACACTGACAGCTCACAAAACACTAGATACATACACATAGAATACATATATATATATATATATATATATATATACATGTCATTGTAACACATACATATATATATATTTATAGTTCTTACACTTCTACATACTGTAATAGCCGCTAATTCAATTGCCGGCTTTTGTGAAATCACAGAAGCCGACATGAAATGATACATTGTTTCCACACAGTTAACCATGTCATTTCCTGTATTTTGATATATGGTTTGAACTTACAATTACATGAGTGTATTTGTACAAAATTTCAGACATGTAGGGGTTAATTAAAGGTGTAAATTCGTTGAAAAAAAATGCGTGGGCTCCCGCTGTATTTTCTCCACCAGACAGACAAAGCAAGCGAGTGGGGGCAGATAATAATAGCCTAGGGAGGGTACATTTTTTTGTGCCCCCCCTGGCTACTAACATCTGCCCCCAGACACCCCAGAAAGGGCAAATCTATAATTAGATTCGCCCTTTCTGGCACTTTGCCCGTCTATTCCCATTGCCCTGTAGCGGTGGCGAATGGGTTAATAAGGCGTTAATGTCACCTTAGTATTGAAAGGTGACCTTAAGGCAGGTTAATAATTGAGAGCTGTCAATTAGACAACTATCAATTATTAATCCTATTGAAGTAAATAAAAAAACACAAACACACTTTAAGAATAAATAATTTTAATGAAATCAAAACACATATTTTTGACCATCTTTTATTTCACTCTTAATCCGTTCGAAGCCCTTGTTCTTCTAAAATAAATATAAAATAATAAAACAACATTATTCTTACCTATCTGGCTATCTGTCACGTCCCACGATGTAATCCTTCACAAAGGGTTAACTAGCAATCAGATAAGCAGCACAAGTAATCCTGCGTGCTCATCTGATAGCTCCTGAATGAATGAGCTTATCTCCTGCCGACAGGAGAGGATGTGATTAATGAATGAAGCTTAATTGATTGTATCCACTTTCACGTTAGGTCAGGTCACTGAAGTGAAAGTGGCAATAAATCAATTAAGCTCCATTCATGAATCTATTCCTCTCCTTTCACTGGGAGAGTAACTGATTCATTCATGGGAATACAGCTAGTAGACAGCATTATTAGCTCTCTGCCAGCTGTAAACTGTTAACCCTTTCTGATGGATTACACCGTGGGACCTGACTGTACATGGGATTGGTAAGAATAATTTTGCTTTTTTATTTTATTTTTATTACAGGAAATGGTTTTAGCAGGAAAATAAAATATGGTCAAAAACTGTGTGATTATTTCATTAAACTTATTTTTTATTAAACTGTGTGTTTGATTTTTGTATCATACAATAGGATTAATAATTGATAGTTGTCTAATTGACAGCTCTCAATTATTACCCTGCCTTAAGGTCACCTTTCAATACTAAGGTGACATTAACGCCTTATTAACCCATTCGCCACCGCTACAGGGCAATGGGAATAGACGGCAAAGTGCCAGAAAGGGCGAATCTAATTATAGATTTGCCCTTTCTGGGGTGTCTGGGGGCAGATGTTAGTAGCCAGGGGGGGCACAAAAAAAATGTACCCTCCCTAGGCTATTATTATCTGCCCCCACTCGCTTGCTTTGTCTGTCTGGTGGAGAAAATACAGCGGGAGCACACGCATTTTTTTTCAACGAATTTACACCTTTAATTAACCCCTACATGTCTGAAATTTTGTACAAATACACTCATGTAATTGTAAGTTCAAACCATATATCAAAATACAGGAAATGACATGGTTAACTGTGTGGAAACAATGTATCATTTCATGTCGGCTTCTGTGATTTCACAAAAGCCGACAATTGAATTAGCGGCTATTACAGTATGTAGAAGTCTAGGAACTATAAATATATGTATATATATATGTCACAATTACATACATATATATATATATATATATATATATATGTATTCTATGTGTTGTGAGACAGTGAGAGTATGGGTGTTGAATGGGGTGTACATTTCACCTAGATACTGTGCTGACTGGTATAAGGGAAATGTATGGCTTTGTAAACCTAGTGGTGGAGAAAGGTCACTACACCTTACATTCATTAAACACTTGCAGCTCAGGCCTGAAACTACTCAGGTGTTAATTAGGAGACCAGAAGTAGGTGTCTGCGAACACAGTCAGAGAGCACGCTTAGTCTGGACACAGGAGGGGTCCAGGCACAGAAGGTGTCTCCAGGAGTTTGCGCTATCTCAGTCTGGGTGCTCGATGTACCCCGGACACAGGGGTAGTCTCTGTGAGAATCCATGCGGATAGCTGCTGAATAGGAGGGGAGCTCTCTCAAGTCTGGACGTTGAAGGTGCCTTCAGACACAAGGAGGAGACTCTGTGAACCTCAATGCTGGTAAATGCTGGTAAATGCTGAACATATGTGTTGTTTTGGCCCCGGCTGTTAGAGTCGGGACCCGGATAGATAGGGAAATCTATCTAAGTGTAATTAGTGGCTAGACAAGCCTAGGTCTTCTGTTTATGATTTGTTTTTATCTGTTTGCTGTGGACTTTAAATAAAACTGGTTGCGGCCAGTTGCACCAGTACTGCTGTGAATGAACTGTTTCCGTGCCACTCTGTCTACCCAGACGGCGATCCCAGAGCTATATCCCCTGAAAAGCTTACAGTGTGTATATGTATTGTTTCTATTCTTTATTAAAGCTGTCAGTGTGATTTTACAGTAATGCCAGGGATGAATTAGCGGCTATTATACTATGTAGAAGTGTATGACCTATATATATATATTATATATATATTAGATGTATATATATATATATATATTATATATATAATTATTTGCTTTTTGTGAAAAATTTTTTGTTACAATGTGATTTTTACATGACTTTTTACATAGAGATAACTGCTCTATGTAAAACTTCATGTTAAAATCGCATTGCATACAGATGGAAAACTGATGGAAAACTGACAGAAAACGCATGGTGCGATTTAAAATCGCATCAAAATCGCATGCCTTTTTACAACAAATGTACCGTTTTTTTCCTGCAGAAAACGGACCGATTTTTTTTCCAGCCAGTGAGTATGAGGCCTTAGTTGTATTTTGTGGTCTTCTAAATGTAAATTAAAAATAGAAAAAGAGGTAAATAGTAAGAACCCTTGAGCCAAGTGATTGGCTGCCATAGTGTCATGAGCTGTTGACTGGATGTCACCGCTGTAGCCAAAAACATAACGGATTTGAGCAGTGGAGGAGAGTTGACTCTAGACCCAGGAAGGCGACTATTATTTGATAATTTTACATGACAGGCAAATTTCGTGGTCTGCTTTTCTAACAGTGGAAAACCCCTTTTACCACTTCAAGTCCAGACACTTTTGGTATTTTTGTGTATTCTTTTGTACACATGGGCTCTAAAGTTCTGTTATTCAAACATATTTTGCCTAATTTTTATGGCAATTTTATACATATGGGGGGGGTTGCGGCCCTCTTTGGGGCTGATATAGACTTTATAGGTTTGTACTCAGCTGCGGTTGAGGTAGGCACAGGAAGCAGTGTCCATAAAATGACCAGGCACGTTTGTCCCCTTAGTGACAGAGCCAATTTGCAGCTTATCGACAGGGCCAATTTTTACAATTCTGACCACTGTCACTTTATGAGGTTATAACTCTGGAACGCTTTAACGAATCCCGCTGATTCTGAGACTGTTTTTTTCGTGACATATTGTACTTCACGTTAGTGGTATAACAAAGTTTTATATGACTTGCTTTTATTTATGAAAAAAATGGAAATATGGCGAAAATTTTGAAAATTTAGCAATTTTCAAAATTTAAACTTTTATGCCGTTAAATCAGAGAGATATGTCACACAAATTTCTTAATAAATAACATTTCCCACATGTCTACTTTACATCAGCACAATTTTGGGAACAAAATTTTTTTTTGTTACGAAGTTATAAGGGTTAAAAGCTGACCAGCGACTTCTCATTTTTACAACACCATTTTTTTTTAGGGACCACATGACATTTGAAGTCACTTTGAGGGGTCTATATGAAAGAAAATACCCAAAAGTGACACCGATCTAAACACTGCACCCCTCAAGGTGCTCAAAACCACATTCAAGAAGTTTATTAACCCTTTACGTGCTTCACAGGAACTGAAGCATTGTGGAAGGAAAAAATTAACATTTAACTTTTTTTGTAAAAACTTTACTTCGGAACCAATTTTTTTTATTTTCACAAGAGTTAGAAGAAAAAATGAACCACAAAATTTGTTGTGCAATTTCTCCTGAATACGCCGATACCCCATATGTGGGGGTAAACCACTTTTTGGGCGCACGGCAGAGGTCGCAAGGGAAGGAGCGCCGTTTGACTTTTTCAACGCAGAATTGGCTGGATGCCATGTCGCGTTTAGAGAGCCCCTGATGTGCCTAAACAGTGGAAACCCCCAACAAGTGATCCCATTTTGGAAACTAGACCCCTTAAGGAACTTATCTAGATGTGTGGTGAGCACTTTGAACCTCCAAGTGCTTCACAGAAGTTTATAACGTAGAGCCGTGAATATAAAAAAATCATATTTTTTCCACAAAAACGATCTTTTCACCCCAATTTTTATTTTCTCAAGGGTAACAAGACCCCAAAAGTTTTTGTGCAATTTGTCCTGAGCATGCTGATACCCCATATGTGGGGGTAAACCACTGTTTGGGTGCATGGCAGAGCTTGGAAGGGAAGGAGCGCCGTTTGACTTTTTCAATGCAGAATTGGCTGGACGCCATGTGGCGTTTGTAGAGGCCCTGATGTGCCTAAACAGTGGAAACCCCCAACAAGTGATCCCATTTTGGAAACTAGACCCCTTAAGGAACTTATCTAGATGTGTGGTGAGCACTTTGAACCTCCAAGTGCTTCACAGAAGTTTATAACGTAGAGCCGTGAATATAAAAAAATCATATTTTTTCCACAAAAACAATCTTTTCACCCCAATTTTTATTTTCTCAAGGGTAACAAGACCCCAAAAGTTTTTGTGCAATTTGTCCTGAGCATGCTGATACCCCATATGTGGGGGTAAACCACTGTTTGGGTGCATGGCAGAGCTTGGAAGGGAAGGAGCGCTGTTTGACTTTTTCAACGCAGAATTGGCTGGACGCCATGTGGCGTTTGTAGAGGCCCTGATGTGTCTAAACAGTGGAAACCCCCCACAAGTGACCCCATTTTGGAAACTAGACCCCCTAAGGAACTTATCTAGATGTGTGGTGAGCACTTTCAACCCCCAAGTGCTTCACAGAAGTTTATAACGCCCGGGCGTGAAAATAAAAAATCATATTTTTTCCACAAACCTGATCGTTTAGTCCCCAATTTTTTATTTTCCCAAGGGTAACAGGAGAAATTAGACCACAAAAGTTGTTGTCCAATTTGTCCTGAGTACGCTGATACCCCATATGTGGGGGGGGGACCACTGTTTGGGCGCACGGCAGGGCTTGGAAGGGAAGCAGCGCCGTTTGACTTTTTCAAACCTAAATTGGCTGGAATTGAGATTGGACGCCATGTCGCGTTTGGTGAGCCCCTGATGCGCCTAAACAGTGGAAACCCCCCACAAATGACACCATTTTGGAAACTAGACCCCTTAAGTAATTTATCTAGATGTGTGGTGAGCACTTTGAACCCCCAAGTGCTTCACAGAAGTTTATAACCAAGAGCCGTGAAAATAAAATCATTTTTTTCCTCAAAAATGATTCTTTAGCCCGCTATTTTTTTATTTTCCCAAGGGTAACAGGAGAAATTGGACCCCAAAAGTTGTTGTGCAATTTTTCCTGAGTACGCTGATACCCCATATGTGGGGTGGAACCACTGTTTGGGCGCATGGGAGAGCTTGAAGGGAAGGAGCGCCATTTTGTAATGCAGACTTTGATGGAATGTTCTGCGGGCGTCATGTTGTGTTTGCAGAGCCCTTGATGTGCCTAAACAGTAGAAACCCCCTGCAAGTGACACCATTTTGGAAACTAGACCCCCCCCTAAGGAGCTTATCTAGATGTGTGGTGAGCACTTTGAACCCCCAAGTGCTTCACAGAAATTTATAAACGCAGAGCCGTGAAAATAAAATGTCATTTGTTTCCTCAAAAATGATTTTTTTTTAGCCAGCTATTTTTTATTTTCCCAAGGGTAACAGGAGAAATTAGAACCCCAAAATTGGTGTGCAATTTGTCCTGGAGTACGCTGATACCCCATATGTTGGGGTAAACCACTGTTTGGGCGCACGGCAGGGCTCGGAAGGGAGGGAGCGCCATTTGACTTTTTGAACGCCACGTCGTGTTTGGAGACCCCCTGATGTGCCTAAATAGTGGAAACCCCTCAATTCTAGCTCCAACACTAACCCCAACACACCCCTAACCCTAATCCCAACCTTAACCCTAACCCAACCTAACCCTAAACCCTAATTCCCAACCCTAATTGTAACCCTAACCCAACTCCAACCTTAACTCTAATTTAACCCTAAGGCTAGGTTCATATTACGTTTTACCAGCCCGTTCAACACATAGCGTTGACGGGCTGGTAACGGTATTGCATAACGCGATGACGTTACGCTATACCCGTTAGCGCAGAGGAATCAGCAGATGATTCATCTGTGCTAGCGGTGACAGAGCCCAGACGCTGCAGGCCGCGTCCGAGGCTCCGTCACTGAATGACGGCACGTCGCGAACGCATGCCGCTTTACGGCATGCGTCACGATGTGCCTTCAAATGGGGGTGAATGGCAGTGACGTCATCATTCAGCGGCCGGCTGTGGCACAGAGCGCGCGGACGTCGGACAGGTAAGACGTGTGTGTGTATGTCTCTGTGTGTGTCTGTGTGTATGTAGTGCGGTGCTTTGTGTGTGTGTGTGTGTGTATAAGTATGTGAGAGAGTGCTTGTGTGTTGTCTGTGTGTGATGATGGGCAGGCATTGCTGATAATGGGGAGGCATTGATGATGATGATGGGGAGAAGATGATAATGGGCAGGCATTGCTGATAATGGGGAGGCATTGATGATGATGATGGGGAGAAGATGATAATGGGCAGGCATTGCTGATAATGGGAGGCATTGGTGATGATGGGGAGAAGATGATGATAACGGGCAGGCATTGCTGATAATGGGGAGGCATTGATGATGATGATGATGGGGAGAAGATGATAATGGGCAGGCATTGCTGATAATGGGGAGGCATTGGTGATGATGGGGAGAGATGATGATAATGGGCAGGCATTGATGATGGGGAGAAGATGATGATGGGCAGGCATTGATGATGATGGGGAGGAGATGATGATGGGCAGGCATTGCTGATAATGGGGAGGCATTGATGATGATGGGGAGAAGTATGATAATGGGCAGGCATTATGATATGGCAGGATGATGAGGGAAGATGATGATGGGCAGGCATTGATGATGATGGGGAGGAGATGATGATGATGGGCAGGCATTGATGATAATGGGGAGGCCATGATGATGATGGGGAGGCAATGATGATGATAATGGGGAGTCTTTCCACAGCGCCCTTTCCTGAGCTGTAACAGTGCAGAACGCAGTACAGCGCAGAGGAGAGCTCCATATTTTGTATGGAGCATTATATGGGGACCAGTATCCTGTATGGAGCATTATATGGGGACCAGTATCCTGTATGGAGCATTATATTGGGTCCAGGATCCTGTATGGAGCATTATATTGGGTCCAGTATTCTGTATGGAGCATTATATGGGGGGTGACATCCTGCATGGGGTATTATATGGGTGATGAGGGGGAGACTGTGGTGCCCATAATATTGTATGGAGGACTGTACTGTCCAGTCTGTACTGTGCGCTGTGAGGATTTGGCGGTTTTTGAGCTATTGTACAATTTACAATAGATATCACTCATGTAATGTAAGAAGAGAAGTATTTGGCATTGTACTGTACCCATATTTCTCTGCTGTATCTGTGCATCATGAATCGTGGTCTGTGTTAAAGGGGCCCACTGAGGCTCTTTCGCCCGGGGCCCATAAAAACCTGGAGCCGGCCCTGGCACCAACACTACATTTCCCACAATGCACCGTTAGCAGGGCCGGCGTCAGTCCGGCCCTCGGCTTGTAGCAAATTTGTTTTTTTGGCCCTCGGTGTGTTTGACTTTGACATCCCTGACTTAGGCCATAGATGACTTTGTCCCTTTTAATAAGTCCATCAGAGGGGCTGCTATCATGGCGAAGTTAGGGATAAACCGGCTGTAATAGCCCATAATGCCCAGGAACGCTCTGACCTGCTTCTTTGAGAGGGGTTGTGGCCAACTCTGGATCGCCTCAACTTTATTTATTTGTGGCTTTATTTTGCCCCTAACTATGACATAGCCCAAGTATTTAGCTTCCTCCATTCCCATGGCACATTTCTTCGGGTTTATGGAAAATCCCGCCTTCTGTAGAGCATCAAGTATTGCCTGGATTGCTCAGATGGCTTCCCTAATCCTGGCTGAAGATCACGATGTCATTCAGGTAAGCCGCTGCTACCTCTTGTGGGGATTATGATCTGGTCCATAGCTCTCTGGAAGATGGCTGGAGCTCCTTGTAAACCAAACGGCATCTTTGTGTAATGGAAGCATCTGTCTGGCGTTGAGAAGGCAGTCTTATCCTTGGTGTCTTGGGACATGGGAATTTGCCCAAACTCTTTTGTGAGGTCAAGGGTGGTAATGTACTGGGTCAGCCCTAGCCTCTCAATCAATTTGACACGGGGCATTTGGTATGTACTGAACTTAGACACCTCATTCAGCTTCCGATAGTCATTGCAAAACCGCCATTCTCCATCTGGTTTCGGCAGTAAGACTATGGGACTGAACCAGCCACTCTTGGACTCTTCAATGACCCCAGTGTCAGGAACACCACACTGCACTTGCTCACTGAGGCAGTGCGTGTGTCCTGAGTAAACAAACTGTGCCCGAAGATACCTGTGGAGCGGAGCAGCAGCAGTGAAGACGTGTGCTTCAGACAACCAGAACCTGAAGCATGTGACTGCTGGGGGCATGGCCTAAGCTCCGGAGAGCTAGAAGATGAAGGAAAAGTCCTAGAAGGGTAACTATGGGACAAAAATACCAAGGGGCATAGACAGAACGGATAGTCAGGACGTAGCCAAGGGATCATACACAGAGAGGGCGGCGCAGTACAAGAGAAGCAGGCAGAGCGTAGTCAGGACGTAGCCAAGGGGTCGTACACAGAGAGGGCAACGTAGTACAAGAGAAGCAGGCACAGGGTAGTCAGGATGTAGCCAGGTGGTCATACATGGAGAAAGCAGCAGAGTACAAAAGGGGCAGGCAAAACTCGAAACAGGGACACAGCCAAATCAGAACCAGAAAAACGAAACTTAGCACAGGCACAAAGCACTGGCACAAGCACAACAGGGTCAAACACACTCAGCCAAGGGTCAGAGTATAAACGACAGGGAATGGCCCCACAATGAGGCTATAAGAAGCCTCCCAGAATCCCAGAGTGAGGCCATCCAGGTTGTACTAGGAAAAAAGGAGAAAAACAAGTCCACTACAAAAAATACAAATTTTATTCAAAAATAGACACATAAGAGAGAAACAGGACTGTGAAGAAATTACATGCACAGTGAGTCTATAAAAGCATACAAGAAACAACCATGGAGTGCAAGAAATGACCTGGTGTTGGTCCAAACAGTCTAAAGAATGTAAGCCATAAAGGGCAGGGCAAATCCAATCCACCAACAAAAAAAACAGTAATACTAAGGGTTAAACGGTAAATCCAATCATATGGGCAGTACTGTATAATTCAAATGGAACAACGGGGAGTACTGTTAAAACACCCACCATTCTGACAAATGCAAAAAACAGTGTTACAATCCTGCCCATGGACAACTTGCAGGTCCTGACAAATAACAATGGCCCATAAATGGATGCACACATGTGGCTTAACACTATCAAACTGCAGAATCAGTACAAGTGTATAACTTCCAAAATAGGAAAATAGGACAATACCGCCGCTTGCAGAGTTACATCAGGAGCCCAGACAAGCCCTAAGAATAGATTAGTGGAGCGGAAGGCCCTTACCCATTGTGCAGCAGACTGGGACACACCAGGTCAGTCCCCGACGTACGTTTCACGAACAGAAAGTTCGCTTCTCCAGGGGGCGTGTACTAGGATCATAGAGCATGAGGTTCTGACAGAGCCTCATGTCTGGGTAAACTTGAATCTGTATCGGATTCCCGAAGCCCGCTGAGAGGTAATCTCGAAAGAGGTGAAGCGAATGCTGAGCCTGGGTGTCATGGTTTGCTGAGTTTCTGGGATTAGGTGGTTTTAGGGTTAACCTGGTAGTTCTGAGAACAGGTCTCTGTTCGAATGTAGAAACTCTCAGCAGTGTTGCTTTTGGGCACGTGGCAGCGTCTCTGCCATCTTAACCTCTTCCACGTCAGCTTCAGACTTTGCCACCAAACACGGAGATTCCACGGGCTCCCTATCTCGCCAGGGCTTAATCAGGTTGACATGGTACACCTGGCTTCCTTCTCCTTGGTTGGTCAACTTTATAGTTGACGTCACCAACCTTTTCAGCTCTTTTATAGGGGCCCTGCCACTTGACCAGGAATTTGCTCTCCACCGTAGGTACCAGCACCAGTACCCGATCCCCAGGGTTGAAGTGTCTCACCCTCGCCGATCTATTGAACACCCTTGACTGTGCCTTTTGTGCTTTGAGGAGGTGTTCGTTTACGATGGGCATCACCTCGGCAACTCTGTCTTGTCACATACTCGATTACACTCGGTAGGGTGTTGACTCCACCTCCCATGTCTCCTTTGCAGCGTCCATGAACCCACGGGGGTGTTGGCCATACAATAGTTCACAAGGGGAAAATCCAGTGGAGGCATGTTGGACTTCTCTGATGGAGAATAGAAGAAACGGCAGTAGACAGTCCCAGTCTCGGACGTCCTCTACGACCTTCTTCAACATGGCCTTCAAGGTTTTAGTAAACCTTTCCACGAAGCCATCCGTCTGTGGATGATACACTGAGGTTCGGAGTTGTGTGATTTGCAGGGTTTTTCACAATTCCCTCATCACCTCTGACATGAATGGGGTCCATTGGTCTGTTAAGATCTCCTTAGGCAACCCCGTTCTAGAAAATATGTAGATCAACTCCTGGGTTATACAACTGGCGGAGGAGTTTCGTAGTGGTACAGCCTCTAGGTACTGTGTAGCACAGTTCAGTACTATCATGATATAGTGATGCCCTCTAGCGGATTTGATGAGGGGTCCCACTAGATCCATGGCTATGTGATCAAATGGCACCTCAATGACAGGCAACCGCACTAAGGTGATACAGAAGTGAGACACTGGGGAGGGCAGCTGGCAGGTGGGACATGACTTATAATTAATTTACGATTTCTCAGTGACAACTGGGCCAATAGAACCTCTGGAAAATCTGTTCCGGTTTGTTTTTTTGACGCCCAGATGACCACCTAACACATTTATGGGCCATGTCTAACACCTTGCGTCTGTATGGCCCTAGCACCAGTAACTGCTCAATTATCTCTATGTTATTGACTTTCACTTCTGCAGTCGTTTCCACCCAGGACATGCGGTATTTCTGCAGCAGTCACACTGCCCCTTGGGATTCAAGCCTGCGTCCTCTACCAATTGTAGGGGTTTGTACTCAGCTGCAGTTGAGGTAGGCACAGAAATGCCCTTTTAACTCTCTCAGCACTATACGTGCTGGAGCATGCTTCCCGGGTTTACGTCACCGAAGCTACCAACCTCGACGATACTTCCCTCAAGCACCTGTCCGGCAACCATCTTACAAGACAGAAAAAGGTTTTTTGTTTTCTTTTTAAATAAAAAAAAAAAGGAAATACATATCTTTTTTCCAATTTTTCTGATACCTTTTAAAACGACAGAGTACCACGAAAACGTTTTATTTCTGATTTTTTTTATTAGGGGAGCAGATGGAAAAAGTCTGACAGTGACTTTCTTCTTTTTTAATTGTTTTATTTTTTTTTTGCCACATTGTATCCCCATAAGATTGTAAAAGAACTTTGGAGGGGGGAGGGCATTTTTAGTACTAAAATACAGATTTTTATTACCGATTTCCCTTGTAACTGGGGCTGGCATGTTAGCCACAGTTACAGGGTAAATTCAGCCGTCTGTCTGCAATGTAAAGTTGATCAGGTTCTGCTTAGACGCAGCTGCTCCTGTACCTCATGACACCCAACATTACCACTAAGACAGAATGAGGATTGTTATTGCTTCCTAAACTCTATACACAGCAGAGAACCTATACTGAGAAAAAGATCCTCCAACAACAATAATAATGATCATAAATATTACATTTTATTGACAGATGAAGATCTATACACAGCACCCTATCAACACCGCTTGTACAGCGACCAGGAAGGTAGAGACCGTAATAAACTCCCTGCCTTCTCTATGGGTAGTCCTTTCAGCGTGATTTACAGACCACATCATGGGAAAAATATAATTGCTTTACTATAATAAAAAAATAGACATATGGATTTCACTATTCAATGTGGGGGGAAGCTAGTATAATAGAAGCAAACGGCAATGAAAAGAACGGCCTCCAGCGTTGCAACATCAGTGGAGTACAGACAAGTTTGCACCGAGTCTGATTACTACATCAGATATTATTTTGATAAATACTATTTGATTAACACAATGGCATAAAGACTGATCAATGTAGATTCAACATTTCCCCTTCACTATGCTCACAGGGGCAGACTTTGAAGCAAAGTAAATTCAGCCTCAATATGAAATACAGTCAATTTTGATTGTGTGAGTTAATAAAATGTACAAGAGGAAAAAAAGTCTATTTCACTGCTGGGCTGATTCAAAGATAGAGTAAACCAGTGTCATATCTTAACAGTTCAGACACAGAGGTAGCTCGTCCTTCATTGCTGTGTTGTCACATCAAATATTCAAATAACCATCTATCTTTAAGGGCCTCAATTACTCTTAAAGGGAATCTGTCACCAGGTTCTTGCTCCTTCATCTGAAAGCAACATGATCTAAGGGCCCCGTCTCACATAGCGACACACCAGCGATCCTGACAACGATCAGGATCGCTGGTGTGTCGCTACATGATCGCTGCTGAGCTGCCAATCAGGCAGCTCAGGCAGCGATCAGGACAGCGACACTGATAGTAACGTCGCCTAGTTACCCGCAGTGTACGTTGGATACCAGCGCACTGATGCAGAGAGCTGGTAACCAATGTACACGTCGGGTTTCCAGGCGCTGCGCTGTGCCTGGAAACCCAACGTGTACCTTGGTTACCAGCTCCCCTGCAGCAGCGCGCTGGTATCCAACGTACACGTCGGGTTTCCAGGCACAGCCCCGCGCTTGGAAACCCGATGTGTACCTTGGTTACCAGGAGATCGCTGGTCTCCTGCCTGTCACACGCAGCGATGCGTGCTGGCCAGCGGGAGACCAGCGATCAAAAAAAAAGTCCTGCCATTTCTGACACGACCAGCGATTCACAGCAGGAGCCTGATTGCTGGTACGTGTCAGACATAGCAAGATCGCTGCTGAGATCGCTGTTTAGCAGCGATCTCGCTATGTGAAACGGGGCCCTAAGGGCAGGAAGCCTGATTCCAGCGATGTGTCACTTACTGAGCTTCTTGCTGTCATTTTAATACAATCAGTTTTCTCCCTGCGGATCTAGCAATTCTCTGTATGACCCTGCTCACACCACTGATTGGCAGCGTTCTAGTTACACGGTGCATAGGTAGAAAGCTGCAAATCAGTGATGGGAGCTCATGAATATGGTGGACAACCTGGCAGCAAGTATACTAGTCCTCTAATGAAAAAATCACTTATCAGCAGGAGCCAAGTGACATATTGCTGGTATCAGGGTCTCTGTCTCTTCATTATGCTGATCTCAGATTAGGTGGCAAAACCCCAGTGACAGAGTCTATTTACGGTAACCTGTCATCTCGTTTTGCCGCTATAAGATGCGGCCACTGCCTTTCGGGGCTTATCTACAGCATTCTGTAATGCTGTAGATAAGCCCCCGGTCCGACCTGAAAGAAAAACGAGTTATATTATACTCACCCGGAGGGGCCGTCCGATGTGGTCCAGTCCGATGGATGTCGCAGGTCCGGCGCCTCCCATCTTCATGCGATGTCGTCATCCTGCTTACTTCGTGTCGCGCTTCTGCACAGACGTACTTCTCTGCCCTGTTGAGGGCAGAGCAAAGTACTGCAGTGTGCAGGCGCTGAGCCTCTCTGGCCTTTCCCGGCACCTGCGCACTGCAATACTTTGCTCAGCCCTCAACAGGGCAGAGAAGTACGACTGTGCAGAAGCGAGATGCCGGGAGCGAGGAAGCAAGCAGGAAGGCAGCGTTGCATGAAGATGGGAGGCGCCGGACCTGCAACACCCATCAGACCGGACCGCATCGGACCGCTCCACACACCCCCCCCCCCCGGGTGAGTATAATATAACTCGTTTTTCTTATCTTTCAGGTCAGACCGCGGTCTTATCTATAGCATTACAGAATGCTGTAGATAAGCCCTAAAAGGCAGTGGCCACATCTTAAACCGGCAAAACGAGGTGACAGGTTCCCTTTAAAGGTTGGATTCATCAATACAGCTCTTTGCTATATGTCCATGCAACCTTACAAGACTGCCTAGAGCAAAAAAATGTACATGCAGAAGCATTAAGATATCTTTTAGCAAACAAAAACTAACTTATGTCTTTGCAGATGATTGCTGCAAAAAACAGCATTACCACAAACCACACACACACCAGAGGTAACTAGTGAAATGCAAACAACAAACTAACAGTACTGGCAGAGTAAGGCAAAAGTAAAAAATAGCAAAAAATCTCTTAACATTTTTTTAAACTGTTTAATTTCTATGAGACTGAAGGCGTCACTGGAAAAAAAAACGTTTAATGACAATTATGTGGAGATCCAGCTCACGGTGAGATGCAAGTACGTTTACAGCGATGCTGAAATTATTTAATTCCCTAAGCAGGTGCCTTCAATCTAAATATATGTATATTACACATACATACACAAGATCAAACGGTTGACAATTAGCTTTGTAGGCAGATACATCTGAGAAAAAACTAGGATAAGCCATAATGTTAAGATTTCTGAGGGTCTGGGCTCACCTGAGCAATAGACCATAATGGCAGTGATGGTTAAAAAGAACATCAAACATTTTGGAGTTTTGTTCTCTTGTACAGCATCATTCCCAACTATAGAATTGAGTGGCGTTTATGAAGACTATATGAAAAAAAAAAAAAAACAGCCACGATAACAAACCTACGAGACAGTTTCTCTTTCACATTAACATCATGGCCTCCAGATGCAATGTCGCTTCGATAGATCAAAGCGGTGGCTGAAGGACTCTACTGACTGATAAGGCCGGTCGGGGTACAGACATTTGCATGGGAAGAGTATGCTGAGCTATTACTGCAGTCTAGTGACATCTGACATATTAAGGGTTAAGAACAAATTTTGTGGAAAGCCACAGTACAGTCGTGGACAAAAGTTTTGAGAATGACACAAATATAAATTTTTACAAAGTCTACTGCTTCACTTTTTCTAATGGCAATTTGCATATACTCCAGAATGTTATAAAGAGTGATCAGCTTAACAGCAATTACTTGCAAAGTCAATATTTGGCTAGAAAATTAACTTTATCCCCAAAACACATTTCAACATCATTGCAGCCCTGCCTTAAAAGGACCAGCTAACCTCTTTTCAGTGATTGCTCCATTAACACAGGTGTGGGTGTTGATGAGGACAAGGCTGGAGATCAATCTGTCATGATTAAGTAAGAATGACACCACTGGACACTTTAAAAGGAGGCTGGTGCTTGGCATCATTGTTTCTCTTCTGTTAATCATGGTTATCTCTAAAGAAACACGTGCAGTCATCATTGCAATGCACAAAAATGGCCTAACAGGGAAGAGTATCGCAGCTAGAAAGATTGCACCTCAGTCAACAATCTATCGCATCATCAAGAACTTCAAGGAGAGAGGTTCCATTGTTGCCAAAAAGGCTCCAGGTCGCCCAAGAAAGACCAGCAAGCGCCAGGACCGTCTCTTAAAAGTGTTTCAGCTGCGGGATCGGGCTACCAGCAGTGCAGAGCTTGCTCAGGAATGGCAGCAGGCAGGTGTGAGTGCATCTGCACGCACTGTGAGGCGGAGACTCTTGGAGCAAGGCCTGGTCTCAAGGAGGGCAGCAAAGAAGCCACTTCTCTCCAGAAAAAACATCATGGACAGACTGATATTCTGCAAAAGGTACAGGCAGTGAACTGCTGAGGACTGGGGTAAAGTTATTTTCTCTGATGAATCCCCTTTTCGATTGTTTGGGACATCAGGAAAACGCCTCATTCGGAGAAGACAAGGTGAGCGCTACCACCAGTCTTGTCTCATGCCAACTGTTAAGCATCCTAAAACCATTCATGTGTGGGGTTGCTTCTCAGCCAAGGGAATCGGCTCTCACAGTCTTGCCTAAAAACACAGCCATGAATAAAGAATGGTACCAGAATGTCCTCCAAGAGCAACTTCTCCCAACCCTCCAAGAGCAGTTTGGCGATCAACAATGCCTTTTCCAGCATGATGGAGCACCTTGCCATAAAGCAAAGGTGATAACTAAATGGCTCAGGGAACAAAACATAGCGATTTTGGGTCCATGGCCTGGAAACTCCCCAGATCTTAATCCCATTGAGAACTTGTGGTCAATCATCAAGAGATGGGTGGACAAACAAAAACCTAAAAATTCTGACAAAATGAAAGCATTGATTGTGCAAGAATGGACTGCTATCAGTCAGGATTTGGTCCGTAAGTTGATTGAGAGCATGCCAGAGAGAATTGCAGACGTCCTGAAGAAGAAGGGTCAACACTGCAAATATTGACTTGCTGCATTAACTCATTCTAACTGTCAATATAAGCTTTTGTTACTCATATGTTTTGCAATTATATTTCTGTCTGTGATAAAAACATCTGTCAAACACACAAAAAACCAGAGGGCAGCAGATCATGTGAAAATATAATATTTGTGTCATTCTCAAAACTTTTGGCCATGACTGTATAGTGCCAGATGATATTTATGAGACCAAACAGAAAAAAATAGTGCACCCAACCCATCCAATGCCATAAGCATCTTATCTCCTAAATATGGTGCTATAGGACGAGTATCAGTGCTCACCATATGCAATACGCCTTTTTGCAATTCATCCATGTAATAGGCCATATCAGACAGTTAAGTGAGTTGAGATATTTAAAAACAATAAAGATAACCATTACTCAGGGTACGTTCCCATGGTCAAGAAATGCCGCGGATTGGACGTTGCGTACATCTGCTGTGTCCAACCCGTAGCGGCCAGATGTTACAGCATAGTGGATGGGAATTTCAAGAAATCCCATGTCCACTATGCATGCACCAACACCTGCGGATCACCTGCTGAGATGCACATGCGGCTCGTCTTTCCAGACCGCAGCACGTCAATTTATCTTGAGGAGACGCGAGTCTCCGCAAGACAAATCTCACCCATACAATGTATTGGGACACGGTGAATCCGCACGGTTCAGTGAATACATGTGGAATTATCTGCGTTCAAAAGCCGGCAGCGCTTTGGATGCAGCGGACATGTGCTGTGTCCAAAGCGCTGCCAATTACTGACCGTGTGCACCCGGACTTACATGTGGGTTTTGATCTGATCAGATCTCATTCTTGGCACTGCAAAAAGTGAAACTAGCAATTAATTCTGTACAAATAATTGCACTGAAAATGTCCAAAAAGTGTACATAGTACTGTATTAGGCTGCAAATCCTTGTGGAAAATCTACAGCAAAATGATAATTACTTACCGGTAATTTGATTTTTCAGAACCATGACAGCACCGACCGTGAGAGTATGGTATCCGCCCCCAGGAACAGGAAACCTGTAGCAGAGATAAAAGAAGGGGGGCGGTACCTCTCCCTCAGTTTGTTTCAGAGTATGTAAGGTAACCGCCAAAATTAGTCGTTATATATACACATATACTAGCATATTTACGACCTTTACCTTCTTTATTTATTAATTTATACATGCAAAATTTTTTTTTTTTTTTTTTTTGAGTCACACAACCATCACCAAGATAGGGCGGGAATTAATACGGTGCTGTCATGGTTCTGAAAAATCAAATTACCGGTAAGTAATTATCATTTTTTCCCTTCACCATGACAGCACCGACCGTGAGAGGAAGAAATAGAAGAGCCTCCTAGGGTGGGACAACAGCAGATAACACCTTTCTACCAAAGGCTAAATTCGAGGAACCTAAATCTAGCCTATAATGACGAAAAAAGGTAGACGGTGACGACCATACCGCTGCCCTGCAAATCTGCTCTATTGACGCATTTGCCCGTTCAGCCCAAGATGTCGCGACAGCCCTTGTGGAGTAAGCCGTTACACCCAGTAGGGGAGTCTGACCTGATGAAGAATAAGAAAGTGAGATAGCCATGCGTAACCACCGTGCAATTGTAGCTTTTGAAGCTTTTTACCCCTGTTTGTCCCCTGGAAGGAGATAAAAAGGGCTGATGACTGTCGCCAAGATTTTGAAATTTCTATATATTGAAGCAGGCAACGTCTTACATCCAAACAATGAAAGGTTTGCTCTCCCTGGGATTTTGGGTTGGCACAAAACGAGGGCAAAATTATCTCTTGGTCCCTGTGGAATTTTGTATTAACCTTCGGAAGGAAGGCTGGGTCAGTTCTTATGACCACTTTGTCATCCATAAAGGTAGTATATGGGGGATTTACAGAAATGGCTTGTAGCTCACTGACTCGCCGAGCTGACGTCAGGGCAACCAAGAGCACTGTTTTTAGTGTTAGAGCCTTTATAGAAATAGATGAGATGGGCTCAAATGGTTTTGTAGTTAATGCATTTAACACTAAATTTAGATCCCAGGGAGGTACCTTAGGCACAATTTTCGAGGGTCTGGCTGAAAAAGAGGCCCGAATGAATCTATAGATCCATGGGTGATCAGCCAGTTTTTTGTCAAACAGCGCACCTAGTGCTGAGACATGCACCTTTAGAGTGCTTGTGGACAATCCTTTTTCCAGGCCTTTTTGTAGGAACTCTAGAATCTCCGACATCGGGACCATCTGGACTGTCCCCGAAAACCGTCGACCCGAGAAGTTTAAGAATTTTTGCCAGATTTTATAATACTTGTCCGAGGTGACCTTTTTCCTACTAGTGAGCAAAGTAGTCACCAAGGGTCCTGAGAACCCCTTTGCTAATAGGAGTCCCCTTTCAGGTTCCAGGCAGTGAGGTGTAGATTGTGCACCTGAGGATGTTCCACTGGTCCCTGGTGTAGTAGATTGGGAACATCGGGTAAGATCCATGGGTCCGAGGCGGACATGCGTATGAGCCATGTGAACCACGCTCTCTTTGGCCAGAAGGGCGCTATAAGGATCACATGGCTCTTGTCTTCTCGTATTTTCCTCAGGACTATTGGTATTAGAGGAAATGGTGGAAAAGCATATGCCAGTTTGAATTTCCAGCGGTGTAGTAGTGCATCTACTCCTTCTGGTTGTTCTCTCGGGTTCAGGGAGTAAAATCTGTTTACTTTCCGATTTTCTTTTGTAGCGAACAGGTCCACTTCTGGTCTGCCCCAGCTGGCACAAATTTTCCCAAATATGTCCTGATTTAGGGACCATTCTCCTTGGTGTAGTATATGCCGACTCAGGAAATCCGCCACTGTATTGTCTGTCCCTTTCAAGTGCGTGCTTGACAGGGATAACAGGTTGTTTTCTGCCCATGCGAATAGCTCTTTTACCTCCGCCATCAAGGATGGTGATCTTGTACCCCCTTGTCGATTTATGTAAGCTACTGCCGT
The DNA here is from genome assembly GCA_033576555.1 of Oophaga sylvatica. NCBI lineage: Eukaryota > Metazoa > Chordata > Amphibia > Anura > Dendrobatidae > Oophaga > Oophaga sylvatica. The sequence continues at coordinate 139,621,519 of JARQOD010000008.1, forward strand.
GTTGTTGTCTGATAGTATTGTGACGTGTCTTCCTTGTACCTCTTTTTCCAATTGATACAGCGCTAGCCTCACTGCTGTTAGTTCTTTCAAATTGGGGGATGTTTCCCTCATTGAGGGTTCCCATAGGCCTTGTACAAGTCGTCCTATTAGATGTGCTCCCCATCCCGAGGGACTTGCATCTGTAGTCAGTATTACCTGATTGTGAACTGACCAGGGCACGGCTCTTTTGAGGTTTTTGGGTTGTAGCCACCATTCCAAAGAGTTGAGGACTTGTGGCGTTAGGGTGAACCGCCGGTTCAGACTGGTTGGATCTTTTGCCTGTTCGGCTAAGATTTGCGTTTGCAGTTCTCTTGTATGGCTTTGTGCCCACTGGACCGCTGGTATTGTTGCTGTTAACGTTCCCAACAACGACATTGCTTGTCGGATTGTTATGGCCCTGCTTGATCTTAACTGTTGTATTTTGTTTTGAATGGAGTCTACTTTCCTGTCTGGAAGGACACATTCTTGATTGCAGGAATCTAACACTATTCCTAAGAATTCTTGTTTTCTGGCAGGGAGTAGCTTTGACTTTTTTACGTTTATTATCCAGCTAGGCTGGTTAAAATTTCTAACATCCTTTTTATTGCATCCTTGCATTTCTCTTCGGTATTTGCTATTACTAGGAAGTCGTATAAATAGGGTACTAGTAATATATCTTCCTTTCTCACAAAAGATGCCACTTCTGAAATTAATTTCGTGAAGATACGGGGTGCTACCGAAATCCCGAAGGAAGACATTGATACTGCAGATGCGTAGGGTTTTGTGCAATCTGTACCAACAATCTTAGGTATTTTTGATGTTCTTTCCAGATTGGTACATGGTAGTATGCGTCCGTCAGATCGATCACTGCCATGTAGCAGCCCGGTTCCAGCAACTTCACTGTTGATTTTAATGTTTCCATTTTGAATTTTTCCACTCGGATGTATTGGTTTAACGCCTTCAAGTTGAATATTACCCTTAAGGAGCCGTCTGGTTTTGGAGTAAGAAATAGGGTACTGTAGAACCCTTTCCCTACTTGATGACGTGGTACCTCCACTAACACTTTCTTTTCCATAAGGAGGGTGATTTCTTTTTCCATTGTAGCCTGGTTCTTTTTGGCGACCTGAGTTATCTTTAGTCGCTGTGGTGGGAGGTTGAGAAACTTTAGTCGTAGGCCTTCGGATAGTAGATTGGTTACCCACCGTGAGGCGGGCAATGTTTCCCACTGGTGTACAAATTTCCTCAGTCTTCCTCCCACCGGAGACTTGGCGTCATTGACGTTTAGTATCTGATCTGGTAGGACCCTTGAAGAGAAATCCTTTCTCCCTTCTTTCTCCCCAAGGCCTGCCTCGGATAGATCTCTCATCTGGTCGACCTCTGCCCCCTCTATTCCTTGCTCCACAAAAGGACGAGCGAGCATCATTCCAACGACGTCTTGAACCATACGGTAGCGGAAATCGTTTCTTCTTATCCGATGCTTTCTCCAATATTTCATCCAATGCTTTCCCGAACAAGTATTGTCCATCACAGGGGATTGCGCAGAGTTTTACCTTCGACTGGAAGTCTGCCGCCCAGTTTTTAAGCCATAATGCCCTGCGACCTGAGTTAGAAAGAGCGCATGCACGGGCGGCACCTCGCACAGAATCCACCGCTGCATCCGCTAGGAACCCTGCTGCTTTTTGTAGTGACGGTATTACGTCCAATAATTCTTCTCTTGGGCATTTATTTTTTATCTGTTCACTGAGTTCTTCTAACCATTTGACCATGGCCCTAGCGGTGCACGTGGCGGCTACCCCTGGTTTAATTGACCAGGCCGATGCTTCCCAGGCAGATTTTAAAAAAGCATCCGCTTTTTTATCAAGGGGGTCTCTCAAGGCCCCCATGTCCTCGAATGGTAACGCTATTCCTTTAGATGTACTAGCAATGGCGGCATCTAGCTTAGGGGCTTTTTCCCATTCCCCACATATTTCTTCATCAAACGGATATTTCCGTTTTAATGCTTGTGGCACAGACATTTTCTTGTTGGGTTTCTTCCACTCTTTTTTAATCAATTTTAATAGATTTCCATGGAAGGGAAAAACTTTACGTTTTTTCCCCTCTAGGTTACTGAACATAGAGTCATGTACCGAAAGATGCTCTTTTGGCGTCTCAACCCCCATGGTAGATCTAATCAATTTTAACAATTTCCCAATGTCTTCAGACAAAACATAAGGGCGACCATATTCCTCGTCGAGGAATCTAGGTCTGAGCTTTCCGAGATTTTTAACTCCGTCGGTTCACCGTCCGATTCTACGTCACTTTGTGTAGGAGGGGGGGGGGGGGATGACCTGAACTGACTGGCGTGTTTTGTTTAACTCCTCTTTAACCGTCGTTTTCACTTCTTGATGAATAACGGCTCTAATATCCTCTAACAAGGACGGCGATTCCTCCGCTATCGTTTTCTGCACACATGAACGGCACAACCTTTTACTGTAATCTCTGGGAAGCGTTTTTTTTACACAAAGCACATGCTTTGTTTTTTTGTTTGGCCGTAGCTTTCCTGCCCTAGGGAGAGGGGAACAGGGAAAAAGGCCATCACTATATGTTTCTTTCGCCTTACAAAGGCACTCACCCACCGACCCCCTGGTACCACAGCGGTCTGCTGGCCTCCCTCCTCTGGCACGCGCTCCTCTGCTCCTTCCATCTCCAGGTGCTGTGAAGCGCTTCTGCAGTGAACACTGCTCATCGGCACGATTTCCTGCCCTCAGGCAGGCTATATGCGAGGGGTGGGTTCAGGGGGGAGAGCGGTGTGCGCGTCTCTGGAGCGACTTCCTCCGGAAGTGTCCAGCACACCGCTTCTCCCAGCGTGTGGCGTCACTTCCGGTGCGACCGGAAGCCGCCCCACTCAGTCGGCGCCAGCGTCGTGGTGGACACGCCCACCCCGGCTCAGCCTCCTGCTCGGAGCGGCCGCCGGGGAGTCCACGGGGGGCGAGACGCTGCCAGGCAGCCCCAAGAAGCCGGGATGGAGAGCGCGCGCCGCCGCGCTCAGCTGCAGTGCCTCCCCATCGGACCTCGGTCTCCAGACCGGCCATCCAGGGGACGATTCCCCACACAGGTATACTGCCCCACAGGCATCCACCTGCAGGAACAGGAAACCAAAACTGAGGGAGAGGTACCGCCCCCCTTCTTTTATCTCTGCTACAGGTTTCCTGTTCCTGGGGGCGGATACCATACTCTCACGGTCGGTGCTGTCATGGTGAAGGGAAAAAAGTGCTATATGTGCAAATAGAGTATGAAGTGACTTCTCAGGCAGTGGTAGAAATTTTGCTAATGCTGTGATTTTTTTTTTCTTTAAATCTGTTTTCCATCTTTCTGGAATGTTTCTAAAAATGCAGATGTTTTTTTCTACAAAAGCCTAATGTTTGTTGGGTCTTCTTGGTGTGAAGACACTGCTGCCCTGTGTGCTTCAAGCACAAAGAATCTGCAGCAGCCTGACCAGGGCTGTGGAGTTAGGCTGTGTTTCCACGGTACGAAAACACAGCGCTTTGGACGGAGCGGAAAATCCGCTCCGCCCAAAGCCCCGCCCCTTCTTAACGCGCGCTCATTCCGGATGTGTTCAGGACACCTCCGGAACACATCCGGAATGATCGCAGGGCTGCAAGGGACTAGGACATGCTGCGGTCTGAAAAGACGCGCCGCATGTTCGGAAATGCAGGTCTTCCGCCTGCGTGTTTTGCAGCATAGTGGAGACGGGATTTCTTTAAATTCCCTTCCACTATGCTGTAACATCTGGACGCTGCGTGTTTGACGCTGCACCAACGCACAGCGTCAAACACGCAGCAATTCGGACTGTTTCCTGATAGTGGAAACATACCCTTAGTCAGCCAAAGCACCGGCTCCAACTCTGACTCCTCAATTTCCCTGACTATCGACTCCATAGCCCTGGTCACAACTGAGCATGTAGATAAAGTGCAGCAGATTCCTCTCCACTATGACTCCATAGCCCTGGTCACTACTGAGCATGTGCATAAAGTGCAGCACAGATTCCTCTCCACTACGACTCCGTAAGCCCTGGTCACTACTGAGCGTGTAGATAAAGTGCAGCACAGATTCCTCTCCACTACGACTCCATAGCCCTGGTCACTACTGAGCATGTAAAGTGCAGCACAGATTCCTCTCCACTACGACTCCATAGCCCTGGTCACTACTGAGCGTGTAGATAAAGTGCAGCACAGATTCCTCTCCACTACGACTCCACAGCCCTGGTTACTACTGAGCATGTAGATAAAAGTGCAGCACAGATTCCTCTCCACTACGACTCCATAGCCCTGGTCACTACGGAGCATGTAAAGTGCAGCACAGATTCCTCACACTACGACTTCATAGCCCTGGTCACTACTGAGCATGTAAAGTGCAGCACAGATTCCTCACACTACGACTTCATAGCCCTGGTCACTACTGAGCATGTAGATAAAGTGCAGCACAGATTCCTCTCCACTACGACTCCATAGCCCTGGTCACTACTGAGCATGTAAAGTGCAGCACAGATTCCTCTCCACTACGACTCCATAGCCCTGGTCACTACTGAGCGTGTAGATAAAGTGCAGCACAGATTCCTCTCCACTACGACTCCACAGCCCTGGTTACTACTGAGCATGTAAAGTGCAGCACAGATTCCTCACATACGACTTCATAGCCCTGGTCACTACTGAGCATGTAGATAAAGTGCAGCACAGATTCCTCTCCACTACGACTCCATAGCCCTGGTCACTACTGAGCATGTAAAGTGCAGCACAGATTCCTCACACTACGACTTCATAGCCCTGGTCACTACTGAGCATGTAGATAAAGTGCAGCACAGATTCCTCTCCACTACGACTCCATAGCCCTGGTCACTACTGAGCATGTAAAGTGCAGCACAGATTCCTCACACTACGACTTCATAGCCCTGGTCACTACTGAGCATGTAAAGTGCAGCACAGATTCCTCACACTACGACTTCATAGCCCTGGTCACTACTGAGCATGTAGATAAAGTGCAGCACAGATTCATCAACTAAAAGCCAAGATTCTTAGATCAGAAATAGAACAGACATTTATAGGACATTTTATAACTTTCCCAAATTATTAGGAAAACATTTACAGCACATCCTGCACGCAACTACTCAACCCAATTTATTACATATTTTCGGAGTCTGTCAATTTTAAACCGACTCCAACTCAGACTCCACCAAAATGGACACCGACCCCACAGCCCTGGCCGCCTGTCAACTGTATTGTGTTACCATTGACCAATTCTCTGTGGCCCTAAAATGACTGTGAACAAAGTATAGTAAGATATATAATGCATGCACTCACACTAGTAATACAAAGTAAAGGCATATTATCCCCATATAATCTTTTTGAAAATGGCTCTGCTGATTTGCTCTCAACATCCTTCCTAAAAGGGTCTGCTTTTTTTTACTACCAGAAATAGCGCCACCTTGGGCATGGGCTGTGTGTGGAATTGCAGCTTCTGCTTACTCAGGTAAATGGGTCTGCGGTGCAATCCAAGCATAGCTCATGGACACAAAACACAGTCTGTTTTTTTATAATCCTGGAAAAGCCTTTAATTTGAAGCACCATAATAATATTCCTCAGGCGTGTTCAATAGTGATAATTTCATACATTTGTAAATCTATATGAAGACAATTACTTATTTAATTTCACTTCATTGCTACATGCTGTTGTTTTATGAAATGTAGGAAAGGTTACGGTTCTTGCCCCTTACGCCCTCCGCACTCCAGATGTCCTAGCTGGTGGCTTTAGCAGGAATGCATGATTACTAAAATTCACTTACATCAAAACTGGGAATGTGAAAGCCCATTAGTAATATCCTCGCACATTACTAACAGTAATCCAAGCTGAGCAGGGAAGCGGTGTACGATCAATACCTATACCCAGCAAATCTAAATACTAAATGCCATTCAGATAAGAGTTCATCATCAGCAAAAATGCTTTCCCAAGTAAAAAGGAGATAGACATGACTGCGGCTTTTCTAAGCTGAAATAAAAATAAAATATGTGACTAAAAACAACAAAATAAATGATGCAATTCTCATAAAGCTTATAGCTGCATATATTTATCACTATACAGGTCATCCTGAAGAGAAGTAGCTGTAATTGCACAATGTCTGGGTACCCAAACTCACAGCAGATAATTGGGAACACTCGAGCACCTAACAGCTATCAGTATCATTTTTAACCCATCCGTGTTGCATCCATCTACTGTCTTATTTTCAATGACTGGTTGCAAGGGGGAACTTGGAAAGCCTACGGTAATTTCATTTTTTTGCAGTGCATAAGGTGAAATCTGCAGCATTTCCACATGAAATCCACCACAAAATCTGCACAAATAAAAATCGACAGCATATCGTTCATATGAAAACTGGGTTCAGCACTAAAAACGCACAACAAATTTACGGAATAATGCTAGTGAACAAAGACCAGTCACACAGGGCAGATTTTTCTGCTGCGGATTAGAGGCCATGCTGCCGCATGACAATTGCGTCATTGTTAAGGTACAATCTCCTGGGTCACACACAGCAGAAAATCTTCTGTATATACAGTATCAGCAGTGGGATTGTTTGCCAAAATCCACACAATGCAGAAATAACCCATAGCACGCTGATTTATGCTGCAGCAATTTTTGCTGATTTACAGGATGAAATGTGCAGAAACGCCTCAGTATTTCCGCAACAAATGTACACTAAGTTTACAGATCCCAGTCATTTTTTGCTAAAATTATACAGCACCTTTCCCAAGAAAACCATAAATCACTCGGCTCAGCAGACAGGTTCCCTTTATATGCCGTATTTTAGATTTCTGAAACATAACATTTTGCCTTCACCATTTCTTCAGACAAAACTGATTTCTCAGAACCTCAGGAAGTAAGTAGCAGCTGACACAGTACCGTTATTCACATTGTGTGGTTCAGGACAATGGCTCCACTAAGGCTATAAGTATGCACCATACAAGCAGTTTGCCCAAGCATGGGTTTTATGCCTGCACTGACGGAAGAAGGTGGCAAGAAGCTTCTGACAGTCACCAGAGACTCCCACCTTCTCATCTGGAGCAGAGACAGAACTGTACCCATCCCTGCTCCTCCAGCTCAGCAATAGACTTTGGTTTATGGACAGGAATGGTCAGTTGGACACAGGGTGGATAAAAATCAATGATTTTTTTAAAAAAAATCAAAAAAACGGATTTTTGATTTAATCGGATTTTTTTGATTTAAATTGGATTTTTTTCAATAAACTGCTTTTTGAGGAAAATATTTTACCATCCAAAGGTTCTTCCATCATGAGATAAAGCTGAGTTGTTTAACTCAGTACAATAAAGGCTGTATATGTGATATTGTAAATTTAAGATGAGAGGTACAATGGTGAGTAGGAAGATATAAACACCTGTCGCACAAAAAATCAGCACATCTGAATCCAAAAAGTGGTCTATCAAGCACAGTATATCAGATAATGTTGAAATAAATCAGTCAATTTAGTATCCGGACAGGAAAACAATATATATTCCCAAAGTGGGGTAATATATCATTCCATATAATATGTGGATAATTAATCCATCATATCCTGCCTGGAGCATAAATGTGCCAAAGAGTAAGACAGATAGATCTGATATGGCATTAGAGAGAGAAGAGGGGGACAGAAAAAAGAAAGAAAATCCCCCCCACACATCTACCAGCTCCTGTGAGGTGCCATGTCAGCTGCGGAAAAAGATGCTGGAAAGTGCTTACCCATATTGGGGAAATGTAACGGACCGGTACGTGCCCCGACGCACGTTTCGCTCCTTGAGCTTCCTCGGGGGGCAGTGTGTCTTACTCTTTGGCACATTTATGCTCCAGGCAGGATATGATGGATTAATTATCCCACATATTATATGGAATGATATATTACCCCACTTTGGGAATATATATTGTTTTCCTGTCCGGATACTAAATTGACTGATTTATTTCAACATTATCTGATATACTGTGCTTGATAGACCACTTTTTGGATTCAGATGTGCTGATTTTTTGTGCGACAGGTGTTTATATCTTCCTACTCACCATTGTACCTCTCATCTTAAATTTACAATATTGTGAACATTTTAGTAATATTTGTTAAATAAAGTTTGTATCTTTTATATATATTATTGCCTCATGTCTCTATTTGGGCTGGAAGCTCTAATTCTTTGTGGTATATTAAATGATAGAGAGTTGCCCTGTTCCATTTTGGAACTATGTTTAAACATGTCACCCAGAGTTCTGGTTTAATCAAAAAAAGGCTGTATATGTGTAACATTCACAATGCCATGCTCTTCCAGAGGTTTCTGTAGGATTAGGGGCAGTTTCTTCCTATGTTTCACAGACGCTCGCTTTACTTACGCAGTTCTCAAAAGCGGAATTTGACTCCAGCCTCTTCTTCACGGCAAAAATGTTACAACATGAACAGAGTTGAGAAAAGACCTTAATCCTATTGTTCTACAAACCTATGAATACAGAATCAACCCCTTCAGTGCCAAGTCCAGAAGTTAGACAATGTTTCTGATTGTTTGGAGTGGAATAGATCTGCACAACACAAGAAGAATGTGAATCTAAGTGTGAGGAGGAGGAAGGGCAAGCAGACAAGAAATGATCACGTGTGACTTCTCTCCTCCGTTACTAGGTGTTTGTAATAACAGAGGATGTAGTTTAGGCTCACAGAGCGGAGCCATTTTGTTGGGGACTGCAGTGAATTGACAAGTAGGCTGTCACTGAGGACGACCGGCAGCATCTATTCTGTTAGTCCATGTGCTCGCTGTATTATAAACTGAGCACAGATACGTGGAGAGTATCACACACTGGGATTATTCACAGCACATGACACACTGCATGTATCTAGATACAGGGCTGAGTGTAGTGTATCGCATTATGGATTAGATACACCGGTCTGGGGCATATCGCACTTGATGAAATTAGATACACAGTCTGGGGCGTATCGCACATGATGAAATTAGATATACGTCTGGTAGAAACTTTGATTTAAATCACTGATTTAAATCAAGCCTTACTGACTAATGATTTAATCGTGATTTAAATCGTGATTTAAATCAGTTTGATTAAATCAAATCCACCCTGGTTGGACAGGAGCGCAAAAAGAGGTACATTGTGATATAATTGTGCTAGTATTTTCCCATTAAAGCTAGTTAAGGTTTTTTAATAGGAAAAAAAAGCCAATGACACATAAACTGCTCCAAAAGTGTAAAGCAAAACACCCCCATCCAACTACCCCCAGGTTTATAACTCCCTATTGAATTACAGCCGACTTCCTCCCATATCCCCATCCCCCATTAGAGGCTTTTTTAACATGCATTTTCTTCTGGACTATGCAGTTTTCCATTCCTATATAGAAGCTTATGGAAATAATTGCATTTCATGAGCATGCTGCATTTGTCAAAAGATTTAAAATAAAAACCACCCGCCTTCCGCCATCAAAAAGCAAAGTGCAGTCTGTGTAGTGCATTTTTTAAAGAGAAATGTTATCAGGTTATGCATGTTAAAACTAAAGTATACTATATTTGCACAGTAAGGGAGCAGTCAGACGGCTGTATTACTCGCGCGAGAGTCGCATCTCAATCCTTGAACTCTCCTGACCTGAGCGTGACGGCATGTATTCCTACACATCTGGCCAGTCCAAGGATTATGATGCGATTCTTGCACAAGTAATATAGCTGTCTGATTGCACCGTTATGCTGATTTCATACATACATTCAGTGAAGAAATCTGCAGCCTGGTTGTGCTAAAATCATCATTAGAAGTTTCAGTCTCTGTACATTGGAGCGGACTGTGGGTAGGGTCTTCAGCTCTGCCATGGCCCCTCTCTGCCTCTGGTGTCTTAATTTTCTTATTTCAATTTTGTGCCTGTGCCATCCTAGTAGTAGGTGGTGATTGCGCACATTGATCTAGCTTTGGGCTCCAGTAAAATGGTTATAATTCATGCCACATTTCAAAATTTTTGCACAACTACTGGAGGGAGAATCCGCTGTGTGACCCGTGTGGACAAGCATAGAGGGGTTTTCTAGACCCATAAAATATTTTACAAGCACCTAAAAACAGAATAAAAGAAGAAACTTACAAATCCTTTGCCACTCATGTGGTGATGTTACCATGGTCTAATGCCAGTCTTTGTTTACCATATTTCAGTGATGCTGTGTCTTTATTTCATGGCCTACACTGCAGCCACACCGTCAGAACTGTACGAATTACCTGACTCCCCTAAATTTGCATTGTAATTTACAATTTTCAATTCTAGAATCGAAACGCCAACCTCCTAAACCAACAGTCGCCAGATAATCAGAAAGCGACTAGGACCAGGAAAGAGCTCGCAGGGGATTGTCAAGAGCCATTAGGCCAGTTTCCCACTTCTGACATTCACGGGGCAATTACAGACAATTCATGGGTTTCCTAATCCGAACTCAAAAGCTTCATTTGGGGTTGTTGAGCTTTGGTTTGGGGACCTGAGGTCGGTCAGGACTCAGACCATGAATGTCACACATGTGAAACTGGCCTTGGGATGTGCACTTCGCCTTAAGCAAACATGGGAAGCTTTTCCCGATGTACACTTCATGGTCACATAGGCCTCTTTTATGGTTGACTGATTTAGAAAAAAGGAAAAAAAAAAAGGTATCTGGCGCTTCATCATATACCATTTTGTAGCTCAGGAACCTACTCTAACTTTTTAGGATAGGGGATGTAATGTGAGGAACAATTCCCGGACTCGCCTAATTAATTAAAATCTTAGAACATAGTTGTATAATTGTGTATTGGTGATTGTAGGTAATTTTTCGACATTTCTTTTAGCATTAATCTATGTATTTTCGCTGTTAGTGTGCTCTAATTTTTGAGTTGTTACATTGCACATTAAAGTTTTGTTCTATCCCCAGGATAACAAAGCTCCCTGGCTTCCTACACTGCGTTCCTGAAGCGTGACAGATCTGACCAGCAGCATGCTCGCTTCTGCAGCAAGGGAGAAGACAGGGATACACAGACTGGTCATAATACGCAATTCAGACAACTTCAGAGTGCCGCGGGCAAGCTCCTTACCTAGGTAACTTGCCACTGAGAGTGGCTGGTAATTTAGGTAATGAGCTGTACACTACTTGTATAAATGAAAAATCCCTCTGTTCTTTATAACAGAGGATTTTTAATAGGAGGTAAAATTGGAAAGTTGATTATTTTTACAAGCACTTTGCAATTTCTCCCATTTCTAAAGAAATTCTGACAACCCTTTTAACTATAGCTTGGGAAGAATGAAGCCTGAGAAATGTAAATGTTAGGTGAGGAGGCTCTCATCTACATACATTGTTATATGATGTATGATATCATACAAGTCTATAACAAAAAAAAGTATGAAAGTTCTACATCCAAAGGGTGGTTATGTCCTTGGACGCTGCCAAAGCATTAGACAGTGTAGAATGGAGCTACCTATGGGCAGTTATGAAAAAGATGAGCTTTGGTCGTTATTACATTGCTTTAAAGGGAATCTGTCACCCCATTTTTCGACCATCAGCTGTAGCCACCGCCATCAGGGGCTTATCTACAGCATTCTGTAATGCTGTAGATAAGCCGCCGATGTCACCTGAAAGAGAAGAAAAACGAGTTATATTATACTCACCCAGGGGCGGTCCGCCGTCCGGTCCGATGGGCGTTGCGGTCCGGCGCCTCCCATCTTCCAGCGAAGCCTTCCTCTTACGCCTCCCGTCGCGGCTCCGGCGCAGTGCTCTGCCCTGTTGAGGGCAGAGCAGAGTACTGCAGTGCGCAGGCGCCGGGAAAGATCAGAGAGGTCCGGCGCCTGAGCACTGCAGTACTCTGCTCTGCCCTCACCAGGGCAGAGCACTGCGCTGGAGCCGCGATGGGAAGCTAAGAGGAGGGCTTCGCTAGAAGATGGGAGGCGCCGGACCGGACGGCGGACCGCCCCTGGGTGAGTATAATATAACTCGTTTTTCTTCTCTTTCAGGTGACATCGGGGGCTTATCTACAGCATTACAGAATCTCAATTACAAATTGTAGACAAGTTTAAATACTTTGGAATAAGTGTCTGCACCAAGCCTAAAGACTATTATAAGGTTTCACTCACTCGGCTGCTTCAGAGGTAAATCAGGACGCACTTTTATATCAAAAAAGTTCATCAGGTTTATTACATCATAAACCTCATAGTAAGTCCTCTCTGTAACGTCCTGCCTGGACACATGGAAGTCTGTCCACACTGGTAAACTCCCACACACTCTCTTCAGGTGCCAAACACACTCCATTACATATGTGTAACTCCACCCACAGGTGAGGTCAGGAATCAGGATCACATGGTTAGATCACATGGTCATGACCTCACCACAGGTCCTTTAGATACACACCATTACACACAGGTTTTATCCTAGGTATTTAGACACATACCCCTTGGGTGGGTTTGTAGGTGACTGGACCCGCCCAGCTCTCCAAGTCACCTGGAAGCCTCCCAATGTATAGCACAACTCAGCAGTAGATCTGCTGAACCAAAACATATCCAGGCTTCCATCACAGGGCCACCCACCTCTGCGATACATACCGTCCATCCATCACATGCCTCCATGCATATCCCGAGGGCCATACACAGTGCCCCCTAGCTGCATCAGGGGTCATTACACCACACTATGTAACATTAAACATAGACCCTTTGTTAGATAAATTTAGAAATAAGGTTAACGCATGTTCCTAACTCCTGCTATTAGTTCTAAGCAGAGGAAATCTAATCAATGATCCTTATGCCACAATTGTTATATGTGCTGCATAATGCTCCTTGTTGGCTTCTCCCCCCATATTTTGAAAAGTACAAACCATGTTCAGGGAATTAATATGATGTAAACAGCATGCTCAAATAAAACTAGACACTCTCTAACGTAATAAGGATAACCTTGGATTGGCCATTACAGATCCATGGCTGTATTTTATTGCATCCCAATTACCACACTTTCATTGGTTAGACACACAACCTTCATCTATGACAGAACTACAAGGAAGGATAAATAATATAATCTGATTGGAAAGAGGAGTCTATCATAAAAGTAACTCTATTCTCAAATTTGAAAAGATATGGAGTCTTAAGTTGGATAGCCCAGGGCTGCACACACATCTTCTAATTAGAGATAATATTTACGATGTCATCCCTTAACTATTAGTCCTCTTTTTTCCTTCTTCTCCCTCTTCTATGAATTTTACACTCAATTATTCTAAAACTGCTCTGAAAATGAAAATGGTCCTAAAGGAATGTTCGGATCTGGGTATAGTTTGGGTTAGGGAATTGAAGTTGAGATACTTTGTCTATATTTTATGCTATGGAAGTATAATGTCATTTGAAAGATGGAAAATTTGTATTTTGAGTTTTTCAATAAAAATTATTTGATTTAAAAACAAAGTTCTACTTCTGATTACTGTCACACTTTAACACTGCATGCAATGGTGACATAAGGAAAGCAAAAACTGTGCCATCATATTCCCTAACCTGTCTGGGAACCCTCCTCAGTATAAAATGCTGATGGGATTTATAATACCAGCACTGACTACATCTTCCCTCCTGCTTCACGGGATCCGCATGAGACATCTCTCAAAGCTGGTAGTATTTACAACTTTTTTTTTTAATGAAGTACGGTAATAGTTATGGATCCTTCATTACAAGCATAAAGCCCCAATACAGCTTGTGGGTGTGCTACTGAAAAAGAATATCTGTGAATATAAAGTCCCTTAAGTACAAAGCAATCTTCCATTATTGCGATTTCATTTTTTTTCCTCCAACAGCCAATAACATTGTTATTTTTCACTCGACAGCCATATAAAGGCTTGATTTTTTTTTTTTTGCATATAGTTTTGAATGCCCCTTCATTATACTGCATATTGTACAGAATATAGGAAAAAAATTACGGTGTACGTGCAGTTAAGATTGTAAAAAAAAATAAAATATGAAAATCCGCCATTGTTTGTACAGTGTTCACTGTGTGGTAAACATCATCTGGTACCTCCAGGTCTGTATGCTTACAGCAACAATTTTTTTTTTTTTTTTTTTTTAAATGGCTTGAAATTTTTTTTTGCTTGGCATATACCTTATGGAATAAATATTTTATTAGTATGGGCAATTACAAACGCAGCAATATCAAATGTGCAAAAAAAAAAAATTTTCACAATTTGCTATTTACATCTGTCGATATAAACCTTTATACTTTTTGGGAGGAGCGGTTTGTTTTTAAAAAAATATTTTTTAGTGATTTAGGAGACTTGAATCTGCGATTTCCTATACAATACCTTACATTACACTAGTACTATACTACAAAAAAAATGAACAAATCTGGCAGATTTGTTCATTTTTTTATGATATGGGTTTGGTAACCATTTGATCAAGGCACCTACACATTTCCACATTTGGGAGTGACGTGTTTTTCTTCAAAATTTATTGTACCCTATTACACGGGCACCCCCTCCAGCATCATAGTATTATCAGTTCATAATATTGATTTACATTATATAGTCGATTTTCCCTTTTTCATTAGAGTTGAAATGTCTATTAATAGTTTCTCATATACTGAGACACAAGTGGCTGACATTATTTCACAAGTCACAACCACAGGAGATTTTTTACAAATCTCAGGTAGCGAGTTTAAAACTCGCGATCTTGAAAGGGAATCCCGCCACTTAGTCAGTTTGGAGTTACATAGCATTACAATAGCAGAGTACATCAAAACTCAGAGGATCCCACGGGGCCTTCGCGTCTCATTGAGACCTACCTTATTTCAAGACAATAGTGATTTTTGACAAAAATTTGAACAAATCTTGAATAAGTGCTCGTTAGATTTGATGACATTAACCTTAGAGAATTTGAATAAAGAAATAAAGACTTGCCAGGAGAAGGTCTCCACTGTTGAAACCCAATTGAAAGACTCTCTACCTAAAGAAGAATTTGAAGCCATCAAGATCCGAACTAAGGAAAACATTGAAACTTTCAGGAAAGAAACAGAAAAACGGAAGAGACAGAAATTTATTAGAGACACACAGGTCTATTTACAAAAGAGAGTGTATAGATGGCAGGGTTCTTCCTCTTTCCGTCCAGGTTACCGTCGCTTCAGAAACACAGATGGCACTTCAGCCTCAAGTTCGGACAGCGAACGTATGGACTACAACCGATCTTTTTTAGGTTCCAGCAGAGGGAGACAATCAAGAAAAGGACGAGGCGGGGGGTCAATGTTACAGAAATGCAGCGGCAAGGGATGCATACGAGATCCCAGGTAATAACTTAGTTATTAATATTTCCTCTAAGAGTTTCGATGTACCTACTATGAACTTGTTAAAAAAGGGACTTTCCTTTTGTCCCACGTATAGATTTAATCTATTTCAACTTGATGTAGACCTACAAAGGTTCTTTAGGAACTTACGCCTAAAGGCTTATTTTGACACTGTAGAACCAGTTAATATACCAGTTTCACAACCCGCTCCAATCAGCTTATCTAAGTTGGGTCTTCGGCTCCAGAGCAGCTTCATGCCACCTAAAAACAATCATCCGGTAGAAACCTATATTGCCCGTATCAGTAGAGAGGTATCGGTCTTCTCTAAAAAGATCTCAAAAGGTGAATTTCATCTACAATCCAACCTTAGCAGGGATGATCGTATAGCATTGAAATTGATAATGAGTGACCAAGATATTATCATAAAGCCAGCGGATAAGGGGGGAGCTACTGTGATCATGGACAGATCTATGTACACTACCGGTCAAAAGTTTAGGGTCACTTAGAAATTTCCTTATTTTTGAAAGAAAAGCAGTTTTTTTCCAATGAAGCTAACATTAAATGATTCAGAAATACACTCTATACAGTGTTAATGTGGTAAATGACTATTCTAGCGGCAAACGTCTAGTTTGTAATGCAATATCTTCATAGGTGTATAGAGGCCCATTTCCAACAACCATCACTCCAGTGTACTTATGGTATTTTGTGTTCGCTAACTGTGT
Organism: Oophaga sylvatica; assembly: GCA_033576555.1. NCBI lineage: Eukaryota > Metazoa > Chordata > Amphibia > Anura > Dendrobatidae > Oophaga > Oophaga sylvatica. The sequence goes on from JARQOD010000008.1 coordinate 139,637,548, forward strand.
AAGAAGGCTAATAGATGGTTAAAATACCCTTTAAAACTCTTGTGCAAGTATGTTAACACAGCTGAAAATCGTTTGGTTGATTAGAGAAGCTATAAACCTGACCTTCCTTTGAGCTTGTTGAGAATCTGGAGCATTACATTTGTTGGTTCCATTAAACTCTCAAAATGGCCAAAAAAAAAGAACTTTCTTGTGAAACTCGACAGTCTATTCTTGTTCTTAGAAATGAAGGCTATTCCATGCGAAAAATTACCAAGAAACTGAAGAATTCATACAATGGTGTGTAGTACTCCCTTTAGAGGAGTGCACAAACAAGCTCTAACCAGAGAAGAAAGACAAGTGGGAGGCCCCGCTGCACAACTGAGCAACAAGACAAGTACATTAGAGTCTTTAGTTTGAAAAATTGACGCCTCACAGGTCCTCAACTGGCAGCTTCATTAAACAGTACACATTAAACGCCAGTGTCAACATCTACAGTGAAGAGGCAATTTGGGGATGCTGGCCTTCAGGGCAGATTGGCAAAACAAAAGCCAATATTCCTCTGTCCAATGTCTGTGTTCTTTTGCCCATATTAATCTTTTCCTTTCATTTAAGCCAGTCTTAAATATGGCTTTTGTTTTGCCAATCTGCCCTGAAGGCCAGCATCCCCAAATCGCCTCTTCACTGTAGATGTTGACACTGGCGTTTAATGTGTACTGTTTAATGAAGCTGCCAGTTGAGGACCTGTGAGGTGTCAATTTTTCAAACTAAAGACTCTAATGTACTTGTCTTGTTGCTCAGTTGTGCAGCGGGGCCTCCCACTTGTCTTTCTTCTCTGGTTAGAGCTTGTTTGTGCACTCCTCTAAAGGGAGTACTACACACCATTGTATGAATTCTTCAGTTTCTTGGTAATTTTTCGCATGGAATAGCCTTCATTTCTAAGAACAAGAATAGACTGTCGAGTTTCACAAGAAAGTTCTTTTTTTTTGGCCATTTTGAGAGTTTAATGGAACCAACAAATGTAATGCTCCAGATTCTCAACAAGCTCAAAGGAAGGTCAGGTTTATAGCTTCTCTAATCAACCAAACGGTTTTCAGCTGTGTTAACATACTTGCACAAGGGTTTTAAAGGGTATTTTAACCATCTATTAGCCTTCTTACACAGTTAGCGAACACAAAATACCATAAGTACACTGGAGTGATGGTTGTTGGAAATGGGCCTCTATACACCTATGAAGATATTGCATTACAAACTAGACGTTTGCCGCTAGAATAGTCATTTACCACATTAACACTGTATAGAGTGTATTTCTGAATCATTTAATGTTAGCTTCATTGGAAAAAAACTGCTTTTCTTTCAAAAATAAGGAAATTTCTAAGTGACCCTAAACTTTTGACCGGTAGTGTATATAGAAGAAATATATTCACAGTTGGGTGTACAAGAAATCTATAAGGTCTTATCCTATAATCCATCTGCCCAGATTAGAGAAAAAATAGTCGATATTGCTGCTAGAGCCCTTATGCTACGTATTATAGATACCAAAATGAAAGAATACCTAATCAAGGATGATCCCATGATCCCAGTATTCTATGTACTCCCCTAAATCCACAAGAGGTTGGATAGACCACCGGGCCGTCCGATTGTGGCCTCCACAAACTCTATTTTATCCCCTCTTGCTGTTGTTCTGGAAAGGATATTTACACCTCTTATCAAAAAAACTCCCTCTTTTCTATTAGATACGAGTGCTTTTCTACACCTAATTCGAGAGATGGGACAATTACCCAAAGACACTATATTAGTAACTCTGGATGTGAATAGTCTTTACACGTCTATAGAACATTCAAAAGGTATAAGGGCAATTAGAAAACTGTTGGAGGAATCCTCCTTTGATTCGGAGGTGATGTCCATTATTCTGGAAATGTTGGAATTAGTTCTGACTATGAATTTTTTCATGTTTGAAGACACCTTTTATCTCCAGAAACAGGGAACTGCGATGGGGTCTAATGTGGCACCCCCGTATGCCAATTGCTACATGGCCTACTTTGAAAGAGATTATGTATACCCCAACCATTTGTTTGAAACACACTGTCTATTGTGGCGTCGATATATTGACGATATTTTTTGTTTGTGGGGGGGTACTCTTAGTAGCTTGCATCTCTTTCTTGACCAATTGAATCAAGTATGGCCAGAGTTAAAGTTTACTTTGAATTACGACCTAAGGAAGATTAACTTCCTGGATACAACGGTACTATTGGATGAGATGGGCAACCTCTCATTGGACTTATTTACTAAGGAGACTGATCGTAACAATCTTTTACATTACCAAAGTTGCCATTCTAATGCAGTTAAACGATCAGTGCCTACGTCACAATTTGAACGGGTTAAGAGAATAGTTAGTGATCCTGAGATTTTATCACGTCGGTTGGACGAAATGGGAAACAAATTTCTAGAAAGAGGGTATCCACGGAGACTATTAAGTCGATCCCGAAACCACACTACCAATCACACTAGATATATTACCACACCTAGAATCCCATTCGTCCACACTTTTCACCCTTTTATGTACATTTTGCATAAAAAGATACGTAAACATTGGCACATACTTCGGGACAGTTTCCCAAGTGTTACTGAATTTCAGGTCCCCTTCTTACCCTGTTTTAGAAGGGCAAGCAACATCCAAAATAAAATTGTGCGAGCGGATATAGGCTCTAAGATCAGAATCCCAATGCAACAATTTCTCAGTACCCAGAAAACTGGTACATACCCATGTCTCCATTGTACACAATGTACCAACGTATTGAAGGGTCCTAAAATTTCTCATCCCCTAACTGGTGAGGATATTCCCATCAAAGGGTTTCATACGTGCAATTCTAAATCTGTAATATATGCAATTAAATGCCCTTGTGGCAAGGTTTATGTGGGAGAAACTTCCCAAGCCATAAAAGATCGCATCTCACATCATAAATCAGATATCAGATGCAGGAAACTCCATTTACCTGTTCCATTCCACTTTAATGAGATGAGTCATTCCATAGCCCAGCTTAGATTTTTTGTTTTAGAGCAGGTTAATCTGAATAGGAGAGGAGGTAATTTACAAAAGAGACTTCTATTTCGAGAAGCCTTCTGGATACACTACCTTAATAGTATGGAACCCAAGGGGTTAAATAGAGAGTACAATGTGACAAATTTATATTAAATGTGGTGTTCCATTTGTTGGTAATCTTTTCCTCTTTGATATATAATTGTATACATGTCCACATACTCATTATTTTATTCTTCTTATAGGTTGCCACATAATTTCTTATCGAATCGAGTACTCACCTTTATCACCCGTTCCAGCGCGGTCCACTTTCACTGGCATGAGAATCGCTACCCCATCACATGACCTTGCGTTCCACAGAGCGGGTCACGAGCCGACTTCCTGTGCAGTTCCTATTCACTTTTCGGCCACTTACGTCACCACAACGCGCCAGCATAATACATTGTATGCGTCACTCAGAACGGACCCTCTTCGACTTCCGGCGTCCACCGCCATTTTAAGGCACACATTAGACACAGAACTTTGAGCGCACTGCACTGGCGTATTTGCCGTTTCGATATAGCGCTACTAATCTTGTCTTTTGCCATATGGGAAGTCTGGTCCGGTAAGATCATTGTCTGTTACTTGGTGCATTTGTGTAGCATAATGATAGTTAATTCCCTTTGGGATCCTTTTGTCATATACAGGAGCAGCGCGATACAGATTAAGAAATCCTATGATAAAAGCGCTTTATTCTATGACCCCCTTATATGGCTTGTTAACCATTACTTTCCTCACTATTGACTCATGAAGAGTCACATGCGGGTAAGAGCAGTCTTGTTATTTTCATTCAAGCTCATGGAGCTCGGCAATCATAATACAACTCTGAGGAGATTTCTTTATCATTATATATAGGAACCGCGCCCTTTAACATATGCCGATAAGCACTAAACAGGAGCGCTTTTATCTAAAGATTCCTGCTATATGTGTATATATATATATACTCCTTTCTGGTAAGAGCTTTTCTCAATTATTACCTTTTGGGCTCATAGAATATTTATATGGTTCTTTTTGAATATTCACAAATAGTGGTCCACCTCTTTTTCAGTAAATATTCTTTGACTCTGAACCAATGACCAAGTGAGCAGGATCACATTCAATTTGTAAACTCCTTCTCTGGTAATTATGTTTACTGTTTATTCTATTTTTGCACTGTTCTTTAAGAAACCTTATAGGGACTACTGCAGATGTTTTTATAATTGCTCTTATGACATTTCCTCATAATAGTTCTTTGAAATCAATTTTCTAGTTCACTTTAATCATGATAATGTAAATATTTTCTTTGTATCTTTGTTTTTACCTTCTGTTCTTCTGTGAAAACGAATGACTATGATTCTGTACAATTTGTGACACATTGTTTTGATGTATTTTTTGCAGTCTGATGAAGGTCGAGGTTTTTCGACCGAAACGTTACTTTGGACGAAGAGTGCCAGATTTGTTCATTTTTTTATCATTCATTTTTTTATGATATGGGTTTGGTAACCATTTGATCAAGGCACCTACACATTTCCACATTTGGGGAGTGACGTGTTTTTCTTGAAAATTTATAGTACTATACTACAACCGTAGTATTACTACTATACTATAGTACTGCAGTGCATTATAAAACTACTGGTCTCCCATGGTCAGCCACCAGCCTTTTGTGGGCTATGTAATCCAGTTCCATTCTTGGTATTTACGTTGCTTCCTCTTGAGTGTGAGCTGACACTTTGGCTCTCAGTTCCTGAGCTAACGCCATAGTGATAGCCCTACAGTAACCAGTAGCCCACAACTATCCCTCCTGAGCTGCTCATACAAGTATGTGTGTGTTTTAAACAGGGAACGGACTGCTGGCAGCAGCTTATCTGTTGCAGGAACACAGCTCTCTTTATTTTTTTTTTATTAATGGCATCAACTGCATATTAGTAATGTTTACTGTAGAAGATGTAGGAACTACTTCAAGAACAGTTCTTTGGGAAACGACACCGCATTACAATGTGGTAAAACCATCCAAAATGTCCCATATGGGGCACGCCGGTTTGAAATGCTGAAGTACGCTCTTTTTATAAAGTTCCAATCACATCCATGTTTGATTCCTGCAGGAACAAATAATTTGAAGAAAACCCTGTGGGCCTACACCCAAAAGAATCACTGAGGATTTTGTTGCAGAATTGCTGCACTTTTCATCTTTTCCATTGCTCGGCAGCATGTACTTGCCTTTTTAAAAATCTCAACTACAATGCTATGGCAGGTTGAAAACGCCCTGCTTATTCTCTTCATGTGCCCATAACCTAGAGGGGGTAACAAGATGATAACCTGAAAACAAGGAAAAGCTTCCCAGCACCACTGAAAAACAAGCAAATGGGCCACTATACGTAGGGTAATCAATACTTCATGGAGAAGTCATTCTCAAACAAGTCTGCACTGACTCAACTCAAACTGAAGGCTGTTGTAATAATATATTTTTTGTTATAATATATATATATATATATATATATATACACACAGGGTGGGCCATTTATATGGATACACCTAAATAAAATGGGAATGGTTGGTGATTTTCAAGATGGGTGGTGACCATGGCAGCCATTTTGAAGTCGGCCATTTTGGATCCAACTTTATTTTTTTCAGTGGGAAGAGGGTCATGTGACACATCAAACTTATTGTTAATTTCACAAGAAAAACAATGGTGTTCTTGTGTTTTAACGTAACTTTATTCTTTCATTAGTTATTTACAAGTTTATGACCACTTAAAAAATGTGAACAAAGTGCTGCCCATTGTGTTGGATTGTCAATGCATCCCGCTTCTCCCACTCTTGACACACTGATAGCAACACCGCAGAAGAAATGCTAGCACAGGCTTCCAGTATCCGCTGTTTCAGATACTGCACATCTCGTATTTTCACAGCATAGACAATTGCCTTCAGATACGAGATGTGCAACATCTGAAACAGCGGATACTGGAAGCCTGTGCTAGCATTTCTTCTGCGGTGTTGCTATCAATGTGTCAAGAGTGGGAGAAGAGGGTTACATTGACAATCCAACACAATGGGCAGCACTTTGAACACATTTTATAAGTGGTCATAAACTTGTAAATAACTCATGAAAGAATAAAGTTACATTAAAACAAAGAACACCATTGTTTTTCTTGTGAAATTCTCAATAAGTTTGATGTGTCACATGACCCTCTTCACATTGGAAAAAATAAAGTTGGATCCAAAATGGCCGACTTCAAAATGGCCGCCATGGTCACCACCCATCTTGAAGTTTTCCTCCTCCTATATACTAATGTGCCACAAACAGGAAGTTGATATCACCAACCAATCCCATTTTATTTAGGTGTGTGTATATATATATATATATATATATATATATATATATTTGTGATTTGTATTTTCCAAACCTGCTACTCTTCTGTTTGCCATGATTTGTAAAAATGTTTGCTCTAGATGGCTTTCAATTCTTGGTATTTACTTTGCTTCCTGTGAGTGTAAGCTGCCACTTTGGCTCTTTTCTGACACCGATTTTTTTTTTTCAACCCTTAAAAACATTCACCGGGAATGTTCCTGGCATAGGAGTCTAAAGGAAAAATTAAAAATATGCCACACAGTTTTATCTGTCACCCAGAAAACGCCATGCAGCTGTATTATTCCATACAGCAAGTTTCATAATCCTGACTCTCGTGACCCGACTTATAAAGCCACAACATTCTGATGGGTCCAATGCATGAATATCACCAGAGACCAAAAGACCCTAGCAATTTAATTATGTCTTGGGTTTTAGCATAATGTGCATTCTTTTTATGAGAAATACCGTAAGTGGATGCATGTAGCTCCTACACAGATGTGAACAGAGCCTAATTCACTGCTTCAGTGCAAAAACATGTTCATATGCCAATTAATCTCTACATGCATTTTAGGTTATTTGGATTCATGCAGTGCACTTTATTTTGCCAACACAAGGATTGACGGAAATGTGTCACAAAACACTGATCATGGTTCTAAATCGGCAAGTGTTCAGCACATAATTTATTGTTGTGTACAAGAAAAATCACGGACCTCTGAATGAGGCCTAAGGATTATTTACGTGTTGCATTTTAACTGGACGTTTTAGTACCAGCAAAGTGAATGAGATTTCTGAAACCTCACACACAACTGCTCATTTGTTTCCTTGCAGATTTGAACCTTCAAAGTGTTTTTCAAATCTGCAACTTGCCAATTCTTTGTTTGTTTGTTTTTGCATCGTTTTTTTCATCTACTCTATGGGAAAAAATGCAAGTGAAAAAGCGGCAAAACAGCGTGTGATCTACACAGCGTTTTTCCTGCCAACACTATGATTGTTGTTGCAGGAGAAAAATCTGATGCATATACTAAACATGTGCAATTTTTTTGTAGTGAACTTGATATTTAAGGTACTTACTGACATACAGACATTTGACTTGTTTGTCTTGTTGCACAGAGAGGTTATAAATGTCAGAAAATGAGACAATAAATGCTATGTGCAAGGAACCAGACAGTATATGGAGTGACAGCAAGAAAAACTATTTATTAGGAATGGATATGTACAGTAAACGACTCATTGAGAATTTCATCTTCAACTGAAATTCTACCACTAACCACTGAATACTTGTTGAATGAGAATCAGGGGTTAATAACAGAAGCACACATAGTGATCAAACATAAACGCTGTCAAATGTGCTCCTGAAAGCTGATTTGAGGGTCCGCAGCTAAGTGGAAACAAGGTTCTTTACATCGCAGTGTCCATTCCCAGCCGTCATGTGCAAAGAAAATATTGTAATTGCAAATTTACAATTGAAGGTTTGTTTGTTTCCCTTTCTAAAGCTCGCTGCAGCCCTTTGAGCTTTTCTTCCTCTGCAGGGCCTTGCTCCTCGTTTCAGTTGTGTTATGTTTCAGCATTTTTCGTTTCTACAGTCATTACCATTTATATTATGTAACCTAGTCCAGCCTTACAGCTAATAAACAACATGTAGTTTCCTCGGTTCTCCCCCCAAGATCAGCTCATTGGGACAAAATTTTTGACAACCACATTTAAAACACTAGAACTGCTCAATCTATTAACCCTTATTGGCAAAAGTGAAATCCCCTGTAAGTCCCTGATAGGGCCTTCAAACTACACAAAAACTTACAGAATCTGTATTTTCTAGAACCTGAGAAGACAACTCATCTGGATCCATTGTATTCATCTAATGATTTCACTCACCTTTACACAACGCTCCATCAGATCTAAGAGTTTGACACCCATCAATGTTTCATGCACTATGATCTTGACGATCATCATCGTAAATGTCAAGATGAACGGATTAACTCCTTCATGGTCACTCAACAAATGCTACAGTTGGACGGTGCATCATGGTGTTACATGTTCCAAACAAGGACATGTAAATTCGGTCTAAAACCTTATTAATGCAATCACTTTCATATGCATCACATCAGATTTCTATCCAAAAAAAGTGTGTTTTTCATCCATACGTAAATTTTATTTTTCACCCCAATTGCCTCATTCGTTTTACATAAGAAAAAAATAATTAAACTGGATCCGTTAATCAAATCAAATTTGTTTTGTTTGCGCTGTTCTGAATGAAATATAAACATGAGTGTGAGCTTTTTTTTGGGGGGGGGTGGAGAGTGATTTTTCTTTTAATAGGATTCTAACACTGAGTTTGACAGTTTTCAAAATCGTTCCCCTGAACGGGGCCAAAGACTATAGTGAGGTCGTTGTGAAGTCTGATTTGCAGACGGTTTCTTTGCATCCTAAAATTGAAAAATATGTTGTCTGATTAAGGCCCGGTTCATGCTGTTTCGTAGTCCGAGTATGGACTGAGATGCAGAAACTGGCTGCGGGTATCCTGACATGAACTCGCAGCCTCATATGAAATATGGATCTGTTAATAGGGCCCAAGCCTAACTAAACTGCTGATAAGTACCATACGATAAACCGTGTGGTGCCTTTGGACCACTGAGGACGAAACACACATTAGTATGCACACAGTGCATGCAGTCGACATTCAGTGGGTGTAATAGTGTCTATAATGTCGAGAGAACGTCTAATGTAATGTATTTGATTTGGGATGTTCTGCTGAACCAGACAATAGACATGTTATATACTTCAACTTCTCAGGACACAGATGTCCAACATTTACTGACATTTATGGTTACCCATAGTCAGATATAACACGGATCTTCTAATACTTCTGATCACAACAGTAACTACTAGTAGAAATAGTCAATCATTTACACTAATCATATGTTTAGGGTAGAGCCAAACAGTGATGCCAAACCTCTGACCACCGCAATATAGTCAATTGACACACGATTTTGCTTCACTATAGTGCCGCCATTGGCCAAGCTTTCAACACACTGTCTGCCTGAACCCTTTACTCTGATAAAAAGTAAAAATCCCCTATGTAGCAAATTAATAAAACACTGTAGCTGTTTAACATCACAAGACCACAGCTAAGTCATTAAACCAACTGTTATTGTGTGAAAGTAGGGCTATATGAAAACATTATGATCCCCAAGGCCTCATTCAGAAGAGGATATTTTCAGCCTGTGTAAACGACCACACGAGGCAGCCCCTGCACCCCTCGGAATGTGGATGACCACACAGGGCTGCACATACAGCTATTAATATGGCTTTCTGTTCCTGGAGTAAGATCTCATTCACAAGTGCATTTTTTTCTTATTTTTAGACAAGAAGAAAACGGATTTTGATCAGGAATTTGTTTTTTTAAAATCTGATTTTCATTCATTTTTGGTTTGTGCACCATTCATTTTTCTCATATGCAAAAAAGACAAAAATCATTTCTCCTACCCAATAAACATTAAACATGGACAGCACTTGGATGACACACAAGTTGCATCTGTGTGCTGTCTGTGCTTTTCCAGGACCCATAGACTAGACTTGAATGTGCTTTTTTTGATTTATGAATGCTCAGACTATAATGGGAACAAGTTCCACCCATGAATAAACCATGCATGTGAATCACAGACATCTGAACAAGTCATAAGGCCTCATTCAGACAAACATGTTTCATGTACGTGATCTAAATGTTGTTTTTATACATGGAACACATACTGATTATGTTCACATGCTCGGGTTTTCTTGTGCACTGTGTGTCCCAAGGAAAAAAAAAAGATACAGATCCAAATTTGAATCAAGTCACAAATCAAACCCATGAGTCTGTGAAAAACTCAGACAGCATTCGAAAGTGATCATAATGCTGTTTCATCAACTGTATGACACCAGAAACCTCCATTAGTTATTTACCATACGGGAAAAACTGCTGAAACACTGATGGGAAAAATGGACACCAATCAGACACTGATGAAAAACCTGACCATTCACACTTATGGAAGGCAGCCCTTTGTTTTCATGGAAAAATAAATAAAATAATCGGACGTCTGAATGAGGTCCGAGTCTGTAAAATCACTGATTAAACTATGACATTATCTTACTGGGATACAAAATCAGAGCACAGGTCAATCTACGGGATGCAGGTGCCACCTACTTATCTACTGTAATGTAATTCATCTTTACAGTGCACAGTTGGGTCGGGAAGACCTCACTGTGGAATCTTTTCTTTCCTACAATATGTGCAATTTTTGTGCAATATTTAGTCTACTTACATGCTGATAATTCTTGATGTACACGAAGAGCTGAGACAAGTGGCTTGGATGACCATTGACCACATATGCAGTGGTCATGTTGTGGCTTTTAACCACAGCAATCCTCTGACTATGGGGTCTTTCCATTGTTTTCTGCACAATGGCTTAATTTTGCAGGGAAACATTACGATCGTCTGCAGTCTTGCAGGTGAAACAGAGGTTTCCCAGCACGATTAAATAATTGGGAGAGGAAACAGCGGCACGGGGCTACTGCACCATGACTGTTTCGTGTGACAGCAGCATGCAGTACACCAAGGAGCCAAACATTTTATATTATATATATATATATATATATATATATATACACTCACTAAATATTATAGTGATGAGCGAGCATGCTTGAGTGCTAATAGAGCATCTTTGACGTGCTCTCATACTATGTTTGAGTTGCCGAGACCGTTTGGCAGAAGCAACACATGCAAGCATTGCCTAACCAACAGGCATCCCTGCATGTGTTGTGGCTGTCGAACAGCTGCGAGACATTCAGCCCCAGCGACTCAAACATAGTATGAGAGCACGCTGAAGATGCCCTTTCAGCACTCGAGCATGCTTGGATAACACCTTATCTGACCACACTCGCTCATCACTAATTGTAGATTAATTTTTCATTTAAACATAAGTCATGATGCATATGTGAACAGAGCCTTAGAGGGGCTTTCACTACTGCTACCACGATACAGGTAAGAATTATACAATGGAACCACACCAACGCAGAATCCCTGTTTGTTGTAGGTCCTGTGCACATGTTCCAGATTTGTTGCCTTTTTATTTTTTGCGTAGATTTGTCACAAAACCTGAAGGGTTACCCAATGCTACAAAGTAAATGAGAATGCTGAATCTCATACAAATCTTGCTTATTTTTGACTTGCAGATTTGGTGCAGATTTCAATCTGCAGCGTGTCAATTCTTTCAGTGTTTTTGCTGCAGATTTCACGTCTACTATTGCGTGGGGAAAAATCTAAATTGAAAATGCATGTAAAAAAAACCTATTTTATGCAACTTTTTCCTGCCAAGAGATGCAGAAATGGTGCAGAAATTTCTGCACCAAATACTTTTCACAACAGAATATCCAAAGCTTTCCAGCCACACATTCGAACATCAACAGATATAGTAGCTAGGAAAAATCAACAATTGGCTAAGTTAACATTGCACATTTGGTTAGAAAATTATCCCCTGGCCAAAACCACTACAGCATGTGTTTTTACAATGCTCTTTCAGGTCTATGTGGTTTTTCCAGGGAAAACAGTACTGGCCAAAACACAAACACTAAGGCTAAGTGCACACGTTCAGGAATATTTGCGTTTTTTTCCGCGATTTTCCGCGGTAAAAACGCTAAAAAAAAACGCAAGCATTAAGCATCCTATACATGTTAATTGATTCCGCATGTTTTGGCCACATGTTGCGTTTTTTTTCCGCGAAAAAAAACGCTTCGCGGAAAAAATAGCAACATGTTCATTAATTTTGCGGAATGTAAGTGGTTCATGTGCGGTGGTACCCAGGGTCTGGAGGAGAGGAGACTCTCCTCCAGGCCCTGGGTACCATATCCCTGGTAAAACATTAAAATAATAAATAATGATATTCTCACCTTCCGGCGGCCCCCGCAGCCTTCCCCGCCTTCAGCAACGCTCCCGGCAACTCCCGGTCCAAGAGTTCTTTGCGAGAATCACCAGATGGCATTGCGGTCTCGCGAGATGCTACGTCATCGGGGTGATTTGTCGCAATGCATCCTTGGGACCGGGAGTTGCCGGGAGCGTCGCTGAAGGCGGGAAGGCTGCGGGGGCCGCCGGAAGGTGAGAATATCATTATTTATTATTTTTTTTATTATTTTTACATTAGATCTTTTTACTATTGATGCGACATAGGCGGCATCAATAGTAAAAAGTTGGTCACACGTGTCAAACACTTGTTTGACTCGTGTGACCAACCTGTCAATCAGTTTTCCAAGCGATGCTACAGATCGCTAGGAAAACGCTAGCATTCTGCAAGCTAATTACGCTTGCAAAACGCTATTATTCTGGCGGGAATACGCATACAAAAAAAGTGCGTATTTCCCGTGGGAGAAGTGCGGGATTGCCGCGGAAACTTCCGCGGCAATTCCGCAACGTGTGAACTTAGCCTAAAATGTGACTATACCATGCAGAAATAGCCTTGGACCTCAATCTCATTTGTGTATTTCAAGAAAAAGTTTAATTGAAGGATTGTCATCTCTTACAAACCAATTACTGGCTGACAAAAATATACAGGTGTGAATGAACCCAAAGTGGGAATGCAAGTGGGGTCTACACCACTGCTGCATCCAAATGATCCAGAACAATTTGTAAGAACAGCTGCAAAACTTTCTGCAACTGCCATATTTATCAGAATCAAAACTGATGAGGAGCATAACAATACCCCAACAAACATCAGAAACCACATTTTAATAGGGTTGTAGAAAATGAAGAATATTAATTTCTATCCATAAACAGCACCCGTCAATGGGTTGTAACTGGTATTACAGCTCATCACCATTCAAGCAGTTATGTTCCACTTTTTTTTGTGCATATCAGTGAAAGGGGTTGTCCAATGAAAAGTTATCACCTATCCACAGAATAGCTAATAACTTTGTCATAGGTAGAACAGGGAATTTTTATCCCCTTTACCAAATGGCAAGGCAGCTCGGAAGCCGGATAACAGCTCCATTCATTCTCTACAGTGCTGCTGGAAAAAGCGAAGCACAATGCTGGCGCCCCATAGCGAATGAATGGCGCTGCGGTCTCATATGCACACTGCCCTGCCATTCTAAAGGGTATATGTGCCCTGTACTGCCAATAGCTGCAGGTCCCATTGCTTGGACCTGCACTGATCAACAATATATCAACCTTCCTGTGAATAGGTGATAACTTGTTTTCACCGAACCACCCTTTTAAATGGATTTGGAGACTAGAAATACTCCAGATTTTACGATCAAATTATTGACCTCAAGTATGCAGAAAAAGGCCTCATTCACGTTAGTTTTTCAAGAACTATCAGTATTTTTCATTGATGGCACTCATACCTGACAGTCTATGGGGGTTTTACACATGTCATTTTTTTCTTGATAAATATAAAGAACCTGGCACTCAACTTAATGCTGTGAAAAGAAGATTTTATTTGTAGTACTAGTAGTGCTAGTACTACAAATAAAAATTCCTTTTCACAGCACTAAGTTGAGTCCCAGGTTCTTTAAAATTATCACATGGTGTGGGAACCTCCCTCAGCACCCTCTGCAGTTGTGCACACGCTATTTTACGATACAAGATTTTTTCTTGGACCAAGTTGTCAGTGCAAAATGAGTAGACACGTCGAGTGTCGGATCTAAAATGGCAATGCAAGTCTGTGGGTCAGTGGAAATTATCTGACAGCACTCGGATGCCATCTATGTGTTGCCTGTTTTTCGCTGACTGATAAAAGGTGAAGAAACTTTTTTCATCAGTGAATAAAAAAAAAATGATGAAACTGACCAAACACTCATGAAAACCACTGATGAAACAAAGTCCATGTTTCTATTTTTTTAAGGCCGGTGTCACACACAACCACAAAAAATCGGTCCGTTTTAGACGGTCGACAATCGGATCAAAATAAAAACATCACACATCCTTCTGGCATCCGATTTTCCTTCAAAGATGCGATTTAATCGCATGTGTGTGTACCTTGTAACATCCGATTTTCATCCGACTTGCGAGATTTTCTCGCAGGCTTGCAAAACTGACATATAATGGATCCAAAAGAATAGTATTTAAATGCCAAAGAAAGAATAGATATATACACATAAGCACATATATATATATATATATATATATACACATGTCATTGTGACATATATATATACATATATTTATAGTTCTTACACTTCTACATACTGTTATAGCCGCTAATTCAATTGCCGGCTTCAGTGAAATCACAGAAGCCGACATGAAATGATACATTGTTTCCACACATTTAACCATGTAATTTCATGTATTTTTATATATGTTTGAAACATACAATTACATAAGTGTATGTGTGCTAAATTTCAGACATGTAGGGGTTAATTAAAGGTGTAAATTCGTTGAAAAAAAAAATGCGTGGGCTCCCGCTGTATTTTCTCCACCAGACAGACAAAGCAAGCGAGTGGGGGGCAGAAAATAATAGCCTAGGGAGGGTACATTTTTTTTGTGCCCCCCCTGGCTACTAACATCTCCCCCCAGACACCCCAGAAAGGGCAAATCTATAATTAGATTCGCCCTTTCTGGCACTTTGCCCGTCTATTCCCATTGCCCTGTAGCGGTGGCGAATGGGTTAATAAGGGGTTAAAATGACCTTGCAATTGAAAGGTCACTTTAAGCCAGGTTAATAATTGATAGCTGTCAATTAGACAACTATCAATTATTAATCCTATTGTATGAAAGAAAAATCAAACACACACAGTTTAATAAAAAAATAAGTTTAATTAAATAATCACACAGTTTTGACCATATTTTATTTTCCTGCTAAAACCATTTCCTGTAATAAAAATAAAATAAAAAAGCAAAATTATACTTACCAATCCGATGTACAGTCAGGTCCCACGGTGTAATCCATCAGAAAGGGTTAAAAAGGTTACAGGTCGCAGAGAGCTAATAATGCTGTCTCAGACCTGTATTCCCCTGAATGAATAAGTTCCTTCCCAGCGAAAGTAGAGGAATAGATTCATGAATGGAGCTTAATTGATTTATTGGCAATTTAACTGTAGTGACCTGACCTAAAGGAAAGTGGACACAATCAATTAAGCTTCATTCATGAAACACATCCTCTCCTGTCGCCAGGAGAGGAACTTATTCATTCAGGAGCTTTGAGCTGAGCATGCAGGATTACTTGCACAGCTTGGCTCAAAGCTAGTTAACCCTTTGTGAAGGATTACAGCGTGGGACGTGACAGATCGGCAGAATAGGTAAGAATAATGTTGTTTTATTTCTTTTTCTTTATTTTAGGAGATCAATGGCTTCGCACGGATTAGTGTAAAATAAAAGATGGTCAAAAAAATGTGTTTTTATTTCATTAAAATTATTTATTCTTAAAGTGTGTGTGTTTTTTTATTTACTTCAATAGGATTAATAATTGATAGTTGTCTAATTGACAGCTATCAATCATTAACCTGCCTTAAGGTCACCTTTCAATTGCAAGGTGACAGTAAGGTGAGATTAACCCATTCGCCACCGCTACAGGGCAATGGGAATAGACGGGCAAGTGCCAGAAAGGGCGAATCTAATTATAGATTTGCCCTTTCTGGGGTGTCTGGGGGCAGATGTTAGTAGCCAGGGGGGGCACAAAAAAATGCACCCTCCCTGGGCTATTATTATCTGCCCCCACTCGCTTTGCTTTGTCTGTCTGGTGGAGAAAATACAGCGGGAGCCCACGCATTTTTTTTCAACGAAATTACACCTTTAATTAACCCTACATGTCTGAAATTTTGCACAAATACATCATGTAATTGTATGTTTCAAACATATATAAAAATACATGAAATTACATGGTTAAATGTGTGGAAACAATGTATCATTTCATGTCGGCTTCTGTGATTTCACAAAACCCGGCAATTGAATTAGCGGCTATAACAGTATGTAGAAGTCTAGGAACTATAAATATATGTATATATACATGTCACAATGACATGTATATATATATATGTGTTCTATGTGTATATATCTATTCTTTCTAGTCTTTATTAAAGCTGTCAGTGTGATTTTACAGTATAGGCAGGGATGAATTGCCGGCTTTTCTAAAGGACACCGATGCGATTTCATCGCAAGTCACACAGTGTGGTCCGTTTGTAATCAGATTTTTCATCGCTCCCATAGACTTGCATTGGCGATAGTCGACCCACAATCGGTGACAATCGCAGCATGCTGCGATTGTACACGGACGTTTAAAACGGACCACAAAAAATCTGATACTAGGAGCTGCTCCATAGATTAACATAGGTCCGACTGCAATGCGATATTTCATCGCATTGCAGTCGTCCGATTTTGTCGCCAGTGTGACTCCGGCCTTATACATAAAAACGGACATCTGAATGAAGCCTAAAGCCTCAGTCACAGGTCAGTTTATTCACGTATAAGAAATACAGACTAAGTTCACCAGTAATTTGTCAATTTCATCAGTGTGATAAATTTGCCGAACCTTCACATTGCCCAAACTAAGTTAAGACAGCATCAGTGCTCATTCAGGAGTCCGTTTATAATCATGTGTGCTGTCAGTTTTTTTTACATCATATTCTAGAAAGCTGTTCACACGTCAGACACAGAAACAAGGCCTATTGTAATCTGATTTTCAGATCAAATTTGCCAATGTAACTGAATGAGTGAATGGGAAAAAAAAAAAAAAAAAAAAAAGGAAACCGCACAAGATGCCATTCATATTACATCCATGTGCTGTACCTTTTTTTCACTGACTTGTTGCTAGAAGCTCCTTTTGCATGTGAAAACACATGATGGTAAAAATTGACACAAGCAAGCACCAAAAATACATTACACTCGAATCCAGCACACTAATGAAAATCGGTTTATTTTGGGGGGTTTTAAGGTACAAAGAAAAAAAGACAATATGTGAATTCAACCTTGATTTGTGACAATGCCAAACATTTCAAGCATTTTTTTGGTCTTTTTTTTCTACCATTTTAAAAGTCCTATAGAGAAGCCTTAACATGCTGTGCTTCAAAAAACACCTGTGCTAACATTTGGCTGTTACGATTCTGTCCTAAAAAAGAAAAAGTTCTTAAAAATTCTAAATGAACAAGGCAAAAAACACTGAAAACACCTGTGTGTGTCTTGCCTCAAAGGGGATATCTACTTTTGGAAAAGTGGGCCTGAAACGTTTCTTGTAGCGTAAATAAAATTAGATAGTACTAATGCAGGTGTTTACGACGTTGTAATGTATAACAAGTAAATAAGAGGTGATAAATGGCACTGGAGCTGCGGATATTGGGTATAATTTTATTTTACAACATTACCTGTTGTTAAAGTCTTTTTAAAATACTGGATCACCCATGCTGGAAAAGAAAAATGCATTTTTTGTGGCAATTCAATGAGGAATGCGCAGAACCAATACATCTATTTTGTGGCGTTCTTTTTGTTTGAGCATCATAGCCCCACTCCTACCACAAACAAAAAAAAAAAACACTGCATGCTCCAGACATTTTTTTTCATAGATTTCTATGTATGAAAAGAACAAAAAAAGAATTACATTGCAAAAAAACACCTGAAATTTGAGGACATTTTTACAAGCACAAGAATTTTTACAAGAAAAGCTACAACAAAGTGTTTCAAGGCAGTCTTGGTTTGGTTTCTGACACATCAATTTTTACAAAACATTTTTATATATATATATATATTTTTTTTCTTTTCAGGACTAAATATCTTACGCACTACATACAATGTGTTTTGATGCATTTTCCTTTTAGGCTATGGTTCCACGGTCCGGAACCATAGCGCTTTGGACGGAGCGGAAATTCCGCTCCGTCTAAGCCCCGCCCCCCTTTCTGACGCGCGATCTTTCCGGAGGTGTTCAGGACACCTCCGGAAAGAACGCAGGGCTGCATAGCCCTGTGTTAAATTCTGTTGCGGCGACGCACCGTCGCCGCAATACGCGAGGACATGCTGCGGTCTAAAAAGACGCGCCGCATGTCCGTTTACGCAGGTCTGCCACCTGCGTATTGTTACGCATAGTGGAAACGGGATTTCTTGAAATCCCCTCCACTATGCTGTAACATCTGGACGCTGCGTGTTTGGCGCTGCGCCAGCGCACAGCGCCAAACACGCAGCGTTTCCTGACCGTGGAAACTCACCCTTAGGTCGGTGCCTTTTATCCCAAAAAACAGCATTCTCTTGATTTTTTGCTTTTCTAGTGGGCTTCTCTGTTGGGACTTAGGGTATGTGCACAAGTTGCGGATTTCGATGCGTTTCCGCAGCGTTTTTGGACGCGCGGAATTGTATGAAATCCGCAGTGTAGTGCACAGCCAATGTAATTCAATGTGAAATGCAGAAGAGCTGTGCACATGCTGCGGAAAAATCAGATCTGCAGTGGATTTTTTTCCATAGCATGTCAATTGTTCTTGCGGAAGTCTCTCAATTGTTCTTGCGAATCCGTAGCAGCGTTTTGACTCAGGCACATAGTCTCTCTCTCTCTCTCCAAAAATGCATTACAACGAATCACTTTTGGCATTCAAATCCGCAAGCATTTTTAC
>JARQOD010000008.1:139656584-139698229 GCA_033576555.1 Oophaga sylvatica
GCCCAGCAAAGGAATAGACTTCTGCAGGGGTATCATAGGAAAACCACAACGTTTGGCAAAATCAAAATCCATCAGGTTTATAGCTGCCCCTGAATCAACAAAAGCCTGAGCTGAAAATGTGGACATGGAGCAAATCAAGGTAACAGTCAACAGAAATTTAGTCTGAACACTACCCAAAACAACTGAGCGCGCAAAATGTCTTCCCCGCTTGGGGCAGACGGAAATAGCATGAGAAGCATCACCACAATAGTAGCACAACTTATTACGCTTACGAAATTCATGACACTGTGCCCCAGAAGTCACTCCATCACACTGCATGGGCTCAGGGGCTGGCCCGCAAGACATCACAATCTTACGCATATTTCTACGCTCGCGCAGACGTCTGTCAACTTGAATAGCTAATGACATAGAGTCATTGAGACCAGAGGGGACAGGGAATCCCACCATAACATCCTTTACAGTCTCTGCCAGACCCTTCCGAAAAAGAGCTGCCAGAGCATCATCATTCCATTTAGTAAGGACTGCCCACTTTCTGAATTTCTGACAATACAGCTCAGCGGCTTCATGACCCTGATTCAATGCCAACAAGATTTTTTCAGCTTGATCAGTAACATTAGGTTCATCGTACAATAACCCCAGAGCCTGAAAAAACACATCAACATCATTCAAAACAGGATCCCCAGGTGTCAGGGAAAAGGCCCAATCCTGAGGATCACCGCACAACAGGGAGATGACAATTTGAACCTTCTGCGTTGTGTTCCCTGAGGATTTAGGCTTCAAAGCAAAAAACAACTTACAGTTATTTTTAAAATTCAAAAACTTAGACCGATCCTCCAAAAATAAATCCGGCAGAGGGATCCTAGGTTCCACAGCAGGCAACCCAGCAAGATAGATAGCAATACTCCGAACTTCAGCAGCAAGCTGCTACACACGATAGGACAAATGCTTGACCTCCTGTTATGTTACGGTAGCTGAGGAGTGCAGGTAAAAAAGGCAATACACCAGAGCAGTTGGAATCTATGGGATTGCAGTACCCTGACTAACCACCGCAACTAGAGGCAGCCGTGGAGCGTTCCTACGATGGTCCTAGACGCCTCGTCACAGCCTGAGAAACTAACTACACCTAAAGATAGAAATAGGAAAGCTATCTGCCCCGGAGCAGAACCCCAAAGATAATAGAAAGCCCCCAAACATGTAATGGCGGTTAGACAAGAGGAAATACTGACACAGAAAGAAAATAGTATGAGCAAACGCTGGGGCCCAAACTATCTAAATAGAAAAGGACAGGAAGGGCACTTACTGCAATCCCAGAAAACCCTGAAAAACACCAACTCTACTAATTTCAAAATCACCTGAGATCACACGACCTCTACCACCTAAATTAGTTCTCTGGTGTAACAAAAACAGCAGCCACTGAAAAAAACTGCAAAAAGCAAAAGTACAAAACACAGTGGCTGGACTAAACTGAGAGGGCAAAAGCCCCCGGAGGGGACCCAGAAGGCCCCCACAGAAGTGCAGGACAAAATGCAAAAATATAGCAAAAACACAAAATAAGAAATTGTCTTATCTGATAGCAGGAGATGCAGACACGACACAGCAGGCTACAAGGGAAACTGGAAAGAAGGATTCAGACCAGAACAATTGATCACCGGCAACCCTGATGGGAAAATGACTCCCTTATATAAGACCAATCAGTAACACCTGATTCCCAGTCCTCACAATCCTCACTAGTACCGCTTGTAACCACCAGAGGGAGCCTCTGCTCAGAACTCATCTCAAACCCATTCACAACAGTACCCCCCCCTTGAGGAGGGGTCACCGAACCCTCATTTGAGCAACCAGGTCGGTAAGGATGAGTTCTATGATATGCACGGATAAGTCTCCTAGCATGGATGTCCGAAGCAAACACCCAAGAATTGTCTTCCTGACCATAACCTCTCCATTTAACCAAATACTGGAGTCTTCGTCTAGAAAAACGAGAATCCAATATTTTCTCAACCACATACTCCAGATTGCCCTCAACCAAAACAGGGTCAGGAGGCACAGCAGCAGGAACCACTGGCTCAACAAACCTCTTCAACAAGGACTTGTGGAACACGTTATGGATCTTAAATGTCCCTGGAAGAAGCAAACGAAAAGAAACAGGATTAATAATCTCCATGATCTTATAAGGTCCAATGAACCTAGGCTTAAATTTAGGAGATGCTACTCTCATAGGAATATTCTTTGAGGACAACCAGACCAAGTCCCCCACTTTAAACCGAGGACCATCAGTCCTATGCCGGTTAGCAAACCGCTGGGCCTTCTCCTGAGAGAGGGACAACCTCTCCACTACCTGGTCCCAAATCTGCTGCATACGCTCAACAACAGAGTCAACACCTGGACAGACAGAAGCCTCCGTCTGTCCTGAAGAAAATCGAGGGTGAAACCCAGAATTACAGAAAAACGGAGACATCAAAGTGGCAGAGCTAGCCCTATTATTAAGAGCAAACTCAGCCAAAGGCAAAAAAGAGACCCAGTCATCCAGATCAGCAGACACAAAGCATCTTAGATAAGTCTCCAATGTCTGGTTTGTTCTCTCAGTTTGACCATTGGTCTGAGGATGAAATGCCGAGGAGAAAGACAATTGAACACCCAGTTTAGAACAAAAAGTCCTCCAAAATCTGGAAACAAACTGGACTCCTCTGTCAGACACAATGTTCTCAGGAATGCCGTGTAAACGAACCACGTGCTGAAGGAACAACGGCACCAATTCAGAGGAGGAAGGCAACTTAGGTAATGGCACAAGATGTATCATTTTGGAAAACCTATCACAAATTACCCAGATGGTGGTCATTCTCTGAGAAACAGGAAGATCGGAAATGAAATCCATAGAGATATGGGTCCATGGTCTCTTGGGCACAGGCAATGGCATCAACAAACCACTAGAGCGAGAGCAAGGCTTGGAGCGAGAGCAAGTCCCGCAGGACTGCACAAATTCCCTGACATCGCGAGACAAGGTAGGCCACCAAAAGGACCGACTAACCAAGTCTCTGGTACCAAAAATTCCGGGATGCCCAGCCAATGCGGAACAATGAATCTCAGACATCACACTCTTTTTCCATTGGTCCGGGACAAACAATTTTCCAACAGGGCAGCGCTCGGGCCTATCCTCCTGACACCCCTCCAGAGCAAGTCTCAAATTAGGCGAGATGGCGGAAAGAACTACACCCTCCTTCAAAATAACAGAGGGATCAGATAGCTCAGGAGAGTCCGCAAGGAAACTCCTCGAGAGGGCATCCGCCTTAACATTCTTAGTGCCAGGAAGAAAGGAAACCACAAAATTAAAACGTGTGAAAAACAAGGCCCACCTGGCCTGTCTAGGATTGAGTCGCTTGGCAGATTCCAGATAGACCAGATTCTTATGGTCCGTAAGGACCACCACCTGATGTTTGGCTCCCTCCAGCCAATGTCTCCACTCTTCAAAAGCCCACTTCATGGCCAATAACTCCCGATTACCCACGTCATAATTACGTTCAGTAGGAGAAAATTTTCGAGAGAAAAAGGCACAAGGGTTACTTTTAGAGGTCTCTGGATCTTTTTGGGACAAAACGGCACCTGCCCCAATTTCAGAGGCATCAACCTCCACCTGAAATGGCAGAGAAACATCAGGCTGCCGTAGAACAGGAGCAGAAGTGAATCTCTGCTTAAGTTCCTGAAACGCAGAGACTGCCTCAGGAGGCCAATTCACCACATCAGAACCCTTTCTGGTCAAATCAGTTAATGGTTTAACAATAACAGAGAAATTACCAATAAATTTACGATAAAAATTGGCAAAACCCAAAAATCTCTGAAGAGCCTTTAATGAAGTAGGTTGGACCCAATCACAGATGGCCTGAACCTTGACCGGGTCCATTTCAATAACAGATGGGGACAAAATGAATCCCAGAAATGAGATCTTCTGTACGCCAAAAAGACACTTTGATCCCTTCACATACAGAGCATTCTCTCTCAAAATCTGGAATACAGTTCGAACATGTTTCACATGAGAGTCCCAGTCATTAGAAAAAATCAAGATATCATCCAAATAAACAATCAGAAACTTGTCCACAAAATCCCTGAAAATGTCATTCATGAAGGACTGGAAGACGGAAGGAGCATTAGTGAGCCCAAAGGGCATCACAAGGTACTCAAAATGCCCTTCAGGGGTGTTAAATGCCGTCTTCCATTCATCCCCGTGCTTAATGCGAATAAGGTTATACGCCCCCCTGAGGTCAAGCTTGGTAAACCAAGTAGCGTTTTTCACCCTGGAAAACAGGTCAGAAATTAAGGGTAACGGGTATTGATATTTCACAGTAATATTGTTCAAGAGACGATAATCAATACACGGCCTTAATGAACCATCTTTTTTGGCCACAAAGAAAAAACCGGCACCTAAGGGTGAAGAGGATGGTCTGATATGACCCTTCTCAATGATTCCTTGATATAAGACCGCATAGCGTCATGTTCAGGTACAGACAAGTTAAAAAGGCGACCCTTAGGGAATTTACTACCTGGCACTAATTCAATAGCGCAGTCATAGCTCCTATGGGGAGGTAAGGATGCAGATTTACTTTCGCTAAACACATCAGAAAAATCAAACAAAAAGTCAGGAACATCCTCAGCCTGGGGGGAGGCAGAAAAAACAGGAGTGTTGGTATTAACACATTGGCAGCCCCAACTGGTTACAGACACAGATTTCCAATCCAAAACAGGATTATGAGACTGTAACCAAGGGAAACCCAGCACGATAATGTCATGCAGATTATATAGAACCAAAAATTTGCAGCACTCCTGGTGATCAGGTTCAACCCTCATTATCACCTGAGTAGAGAACTGAGGTTTATTCTCAGCCAAAGGGGTAGAATCGATCCCCAGTAGGGGAATAGACTTCTGTAGGGGTATCAAGGGAAATCCACAACGTTTAGCAAAATCATAATCCATCAGGTTAATAGCTGCTCCAGAATCAACGAAAGCCTGAGCAGAAAATGAGGACAGAGAGCATATCAGAGTGACAGTTAATAAAAACTTAGTCTGAACACTACCCAAGACAACTGAGCGTGCAAAACGTCTTCCCCGCTTAGGGCAGACTGAAATAGCATGAGAGGCATCACCACAGTAGAAACATAACCCATTGCGCTTTCGAAACTCATGACGCTGTGCCCCAGACACCACTCCATCACACTGCATGGGCTCAGCAGCTGGCTCACAAGGCAACACCACTCCACGCATACTTCTCCGCTCACGCAAACGTCTGTCAATTTGAATCGCTAATGACATAGAATCATTGAGACCAGAGGGGACAGGGAATCCCACCATAACATCCTTTACATTATCCGACAGACCCTTCCGGAAAAGGGCCGCCAAAGCGTCGTCATTCCATTTGGTCAGGACTGCCCACCTACGGAATTTCTGACAGTATAACTCAGCGTCATCAAGCCCCTGATTTAATGCCAACAAGGCTTTTTCAGCTTGATCAGTGACATTAGGCTCATCGTACAATAACCCCAAAGCCTGAAAAAATGCATCAACATTACTCAAAACAGGATCCCCAGGTGTCAGGGAAAAAGCCCAATCCTGAGGATCGCCGCGCAGGAGAGAGATGACAATTTGAACCTGCTGCGCTGCGTTTCCTGAGGACTTAGATTTTAAGGCAAGAAACAATTTACAATTATTTTTGAAATTCTGAAACTTAGCTCGATCCCCTGAAAACAAATCTGGCATGGGGATCCTAGGTTCCACAACAGGCAACCTAGCAAGATATGCAGCAATACTCCGAACCTCAGTGGCAAGCTGATCCACACGGCCAGACAACTGTGCAAACTCCATTGGGAGAAAAGATCCTCCCCAGCACCCAGAGATACAGAGGGAAAAAAAAAAAAAAAAAAAAATGCAACAAACAGAAAAATATCTCTGACAACTTTTCTTCCTTCAAAATATTTTTTCCCTTCTGTGAGTACCATACAATTTTTATGGCCGGTGATACTGTTATGTTACGGTAGCTGAGGAGTGCAGGTAAAAAAGGCAATACACCAGAGCAGTTGGAATCTATGGATTGCAGTACCCTGACTAACCACCGCAACTAGAGGCAGCCGTGGAGCGTTCCTACGATGGTCCTAGACGCCTCGTCACAGCCTGAGAAACTAACTACACCTAAAGATAGAAATAGGAAAGCTATCTGCCCCGGAGCAGAACCCCAAAGATAATAGAAAGCCCCCAAACATGTAATGGCGGTTAGACAAGAGGAAATACTGACACAGAAAGAAAATAGTATGAGCAAACGCTGGGGCCCAAACTATCTAAATAGAAAAGGACAGGAAGGGCACTTACTGCAATCCCAGAAAACCCTGAAAAACACCAACTCTACTAATTTCAAAATCACCTGAGATCACACGACCTCTACCACCTAAATTAGTTCTCTGGTGTAACAAAAACAGCAGCCACTGAAAAAACTGCAAAAAGCAAAAGTACAAAACACAGTGGCTGGACTAAACTGAGAGGGCAAAAGCCCCCGGAGGGGACCCAGAAGGCCCCCACAGAAGTGCAGGACAAAATGCAAAAATATAGCAAAAACACAAAATAAGAAATTGTCTTATCTGATAGCAGGAGATGCAGACACGACACAGCAGGCTACAAGGGAAACTGGAAAGAAGGATTCAGACCAGAACAATTGATCACCGGCAACCCTGATGGGAAAATGACTCCCTTATATAAGACCAATCAGTAACACCTGATTCCCAGTCCTCACAATCCTCACTAGTACCGCTTGTAACCACCAGAGGGAGCCTCTGCTCAGAACTCATCTCAAACCCATTCACAACACCTCCATTGGGGAAAAAATTCCTCCTCAACCCCCAAAGAAAGAGAGGGAAAAAAATGCAACAAACAGGAAAAAAAAAATTCTGACAACTCTGACAACTTTTTTTTTTCCTTTACTATTTTTCCCTTCTATTGAGTACCATAGAATTTTCAGTATGGCCGGTGATTCTGTTATGTTTTGGTAGCTGAGGAGGCAGGAGCAAAAAACCGCTTAGGCAGCCTAACACCAGAGTGGTTGGAAACTAATAGGTTGCAGACCCCTAAACTAACCGCACAACTAGAAGCAGCCGTGGAGTGTACCTACGGTGGTCCTAGACGCCTCGGCACAGCCGAAGAGATAGCTATCCCTGAAGATGGAAAGAGGAAAGCTAACTGCCCCAGAGTAGACCCCAAAAGAGAAGGAAGCCCCCAAACATATAATGGCGGTTAGACAAGATGAAAATATGAACACAGACAGAAAATAGATTGAGCAAACGCTGGGGCCCAAAACTGTCTAGATAGGATAGTACAGGAGAGAATACTGTCTGCAACCCAGAAAAACCCTAGGAAAAACTCCAACACTTCTGAATCCAAAAACACTGAGACCACACGGTCTCGACCACCTATATCAGATCTCTGGTGTGGACACGTAGCTACCCAGCAGTAAAATATCACAAGAACTGAGCAAATGAACAAATACAAAAAACGAACGGAGACCAGCCAAAGCCCCCCAAAGGGGACCCGGCTGAAGACAAAAAGCAATGCAGCAAAAAGCAAGGAATTCAAACCACAGTAAAAAAAACTGAAAGAGACTTATCTGAAAGCAAGCAGGAGAGAGCAGGAAAGCAAGCTGAATTCCAACCTAGACCAGGAAGCACAATTGATCACCGGCGAGGATCATGGGAGGTCAGCTCACTTATATCAGGCCAGTCAGTACCACCTGACAACCACTCATTATCTGCAGGTGTAGGACTCTTGGTATTCAACTTAGGTTCAATACCCTCAGCAACCACCAGAGGGAGCTTCAGCTCCGAAGTCATCTCCAAAACGTTCACAACATGATGCCAATAACATTATACTGTATTGGGGCAGATTGATTTACTATTGATCTTTCTGTCCTGATCATTCGTCATTAACATGTATAAAGAGGACGGCAAACAAACGCTGAACGTTTTCAATATTATCAATCACATTCGTTTAACAGTCTTAACTCAGCGCATGTAAATGCAACCTAAATGTTTGACTGTGATGGTGCAATTTGTGAGCATTTACGGCCCCACTTTAAACTTTTTCCCAGGGACCCACTTTGTCTAAAGCCAGCCTGTCTCCTCTTCAGTTCCTCTAGACTCCTGTAGTTAGATGACCTTTGATGACATCATGGCTGTTTTGCACAAACAAAAGTGCATTTTTGTCAATAGATCTTAGATTAATAATAACTTCCACCTTTGGATGTGTTTAGATTAAATGTTCCTGTGCCGAGATAATCTTATAAATGTGCCCCTGCTGTGTAATGGCTGTGTCTGATTGTGCAGGAACATGGGAGGGGAGTATACATACATTACAGCTTGGGATCACTAATGATTCTTTATTTGAAGTAAAACATTGTTTAAAAAAAGGCAGGGAAACATCTTACCTCAAATAAAGAATTGTCTGTGATCCTCTGCTGTGCCTCTTCTGCTTCCCACCCCTACCCAGGAGATGTGATATGATCAGACCTTGTCTCTGTACAGTCAGACACAGCCATTACACAGAACTGTTATGTTTTGGTAGCTGAGGAGAGCAGGCAAAAACGGCAATACACCAGAGAGGTTGGGATCTACTGGATTGCAGTACCCTGACTAACCACCACAACTAAAGGCAGCCATGGAGCGTTCCTAGGTTGGTCCTAGATGCCTCGTCACAGCCTGAGAGGCTAACTACACCTAAAGATAGAAAGAGGAAAGCTATCTGCCCCGGAGCAGATCCCCAAAGAACATAGGAAGCCCCCAAACATGTAATGGCGGTTAGACAAGAGGAAATACAGACACAGACAGAAAATAGTATGACCAAACGCTGGGGCCCAATCTACCTGGACAGAAAAGGATAGGAAGGATACTTACTGCAATCCAAAAAAACCCTAAAAAAAGTCAACGCTACTAATTGCAAAAACACCTGAGATCACACGACCTCTGCCACCTAAATTAGATCTCTGGTGTAACAAAACTAAGCCGCAGCCACAGAAAAAACTGGAAAAGGCAAATGAACAAACATCAGTGGCTCCAGAGGAACCGAGAGGCGCCCAAGCCCCCCGAGGAGGGGAACCTGGCCAACCTCACAGAAATGCAGAGAAAATTGCAAATGAAAGCACAAAAACAAAAAACAGAAAATATCTTATCTGAAAGCAGGAGAAGAGGCAAGACTCAGCAAGCTTCCAAGTGAACCAGGAAACAATGTTGAGACAAGAACAATTGATCACCGGCAACCATGATGGGGGGAAACCTCCCTTATATCCAGCCAGTCCGTGATTCCTGATTGCCAATCCTCATTGAATGGTTCAGTACCGTTTGTAACCACCAGAGGGAGCTTCTGCTCAGAATTCATTTCTAAAACATTCATAACACAGAACACAGCAGGGGAACATTTATAAGATTATCTCAGAACAGGGACATTTTATTTAAACACATCCAATTGTGGAAATTATTATTATTCCAAGATCTATTGATTAAAATTAACTTTGGTTTGTGGGAAAACCCCTTTAAGCACTCTTAAACTCAGAATATAAATGCTGGGGACCCCCAAAGAGAGTGAGGCCCTGAGAAATTGCCCAGTTTTCCTCCCTTTCCTCTGACGCTTGCCTGTCTCATCTTCAGTTCCTCTAAACTGCTTCAGTTAAAGGATGTTAAGTGACATTATAGTCACATGACCTTGATGTCACCAGGGCCCCACTTTGATGTTTGCCCAGGGCCCCACTTTGTCTAAAGCTGGCCCTGCATGCACTCAATAACATTTTGCATATGACAATTACAGACAATGGCTAGTGACTGGCTCATGCAGCTTTACATTTATATATATTTTTTTTATTAAAGATGGCTGAATCATGCAATACAAGCACTTTTAATCTTTTATGTTACATCTAATTCATTACCGATTGTAAGCTCTGACAAGCAAAGCCCTCACACTCCTCTCGCATAGCACTTGGCCGTATTCTACGGTAGTGTGACTCCGGCCTTAAGCTGCTAATCATACCATGCCATAAAATTCTATGGGGAACCCAGTAGCATGGTAGTGTGAATACCAAGCATGCTTATTACTCCACAATGCCCCCCACTTGACAAAATTAAGAGATACCATCAATTTAACATTCCCACTGCTGTAGGTTCACAAAAAGGTGACCCACCACACAATTTTTTTTCATTAATTAATATCTATTTATTAAAAAAGTGCTCAACAGGGCTTAATAATTAATAATAATATTCAATAATAAGTATTGGATCCTATTATATCATAAATGTAATTAAACAGTGTACCACACGATGTCTCAGACCATTTCAATCACTAAAGTTTGGTATAAAAGTAAAAAAAAATAAATAAATAATCTTAGGAACACCTGTGATTTCTGGTCCCATAACAGAGCCATATTTTAGCGCTGAAAGCAAAAATTGATCCATTAATGTAAACACACAGCTATTTAAAGAGTTCCTCTTGTGATCTTATAAATTTCTTTACTCTAGGACCACGATTCATCATTTGCAATTTTTTATTACGTCACCTTTCTATTTTTGTCTTGTGGCATTCGTTCCTGCTTTTTCCTCCAAATTCTTCAAAATGGCGTGTGCAGTTCATGATTTTTTCACAAAATCAAAAAGTCTCTTTATTTCCGTCTTCAACCCTTTTTTTATGACTCTCTAGTGGAAAAAGTTACAAGTTTGCAAAATATAGCTAAAAGAGAAAAAAATTCTGGTGTACATAAAATTACTCCAGTTGGCCAATGGAGAACAAAAAACTTTTTTGGAAAAATAATGAATCGGGAAAAAACATCTGGAAAGCATAAACCCCACCCTCAGTGGCAAACTTTTAAAAGATAAAATCCGATAAAGGCATAAAAAAATGACTTTAAAAAAAAGCTAAAGGGACAAGATGAATATGATACCAACAAAAAAACAGGAGCAAAAAAGACAAAAAAAAGTGCAAAAGCAATGATGGATCGGCCCCAGGGAGTTTTTAAGCGGAGTCTAGTGATGAGCAAACGTGCTCGGAAAAGTTGTTATTGAGCATGCTCATGTGCTGAGTGTCTTCGGCGTGCTCGAATAACATGTTCGAAACCCGCGCGGCTGCATGTCTCACTCATCACTAATGGAGTCTTTTGGAGCCGGGCCTCTCTGAAAAAACTCTTGTAAGAATCGCTCAAGAAATGCTTGAAAGACTCATATCTTATATACAACCACTTTTCTGGTTATATGTTCAGTCTTTAGAGCATTTTTCTTCTGTTTCAATTTTTGAAAAATACCTGATGGGAAAAATGAAAGCGAATGTCACTTCTGTAAAGTATACTCTGATGGAAACCACTCCACACTAGACACTGTTGCATTAAAGGACAGGGGAAATAAAAATATTTCAGGAAAAAATATAAGGTTTCTACTAGAACATTTGTCATTTTTGACCTCTTCAAAGAAAATTAAATGAGCACATACGCTAAACAGCTCACTGAATTCCAACTTCTTGGAAGAACGAATTCAAAATGACAGAATAAGGGTACGTCGAGTATTTTGTGGATTTTCCCCATAGAGTTGCATTAGATACAGAAAAGCCACCACAGGTAAAAAAAACGCACGTAATCCACAAGTG
Source organism: Oophaga sylvatica (assembly GCA_033576555.1). NCBI lineage: Eukaryota > Metazoa > Chordata > Amphibia > Anura > Dendrobatidae > Oophaga > Oophaga sylvatica. The sequence continues at coordinate 139,668,225 of JARQOD010000008.1, forward strand.
ACTGCATCAATTAAGCTTAGTCAAAGCCAAATACCAGCAAATATATATATAAAAAAATGCAGCTTACTTTAAAACATGACATACCAAAAAGAGACAAAGGCCGCAGAATCAAAAACGCAATAAAAGCACATGTAAAAAAACGCAATGAAAGAAAACGCAAGTAACCTAATTTAGTTAATAGATACAGAAATGCTGCAGAAAATCTACAACATTAAAAACTACCCAATACTCATTGTGGGATCATAGCCTGAAAATTACATAATTTTTATGCACCTTTTTTTTACAAGCAGATTTTGGGAAATGTTTTTTTACAGGCCTTTTATTGAAGCATTTTTAAATTCTGTAGTCAAGCCTATAAGAATAAAATGCCATACTTAGAGAATGGGGCATTGTGAAAAAAATGTCACTCGCCAAAAAAAAACCCACACATCTAAATCAAGGAAAATATCCTTATTGACTTCCAGGAGAAACACTAGAGAAAAAAACACTATGTGAAACTACCCAACATATGTGGAATTATGCAAATACTCTTTGAGCCAAAGTCAGAAGTGAATCCAGCAGAAATGAAACATCTAATTCCTTCATTTATGTTTGCCGTTCCTTTTGATTCTACGGTATTTTGGCTTCCCAAAAAAAATCTGCCACAAAAAAAGTGTCAGATTTATCAATTCTATCTAAAAGAAAAACTCTTTATTTTATGAAGTAACCAATCACAGCCCAGCATTCAATTTGCCAGAGTTGATTAAGAAATAATAGCTGATTGGTTGGTACAAAAAAACAGGACATTTTTTTTTATTTATGGGGTGTGAGTATTCACATAGCCAAGCCTGGACAACCCCTTTAATTGTCTAACCATAATATCATGTAGCTGCTTTGATTTTACCAACTCTAAAAACTGAGAGTTGAAATTTGATTGATTGCCATGATCAATTACTCCATTTTTGCTCTGCAGTATTTTTAGGCCATCGGTTTCCTTCGAGGTTTCTGCTAAGTATAAAAAAGTGACGAGATGACGGTGATGTCACTACTTTAATAAAAAGAATCACATTTTTTAATCATATTTGTAATAATTAAGGGTATTTAAAATTATCTCACATACCAACCAGCAGTGGAAATGAGAAAAATAAAAATGACCGTCTTTTAGTCTAGGCAAATTATTTTTTTCTTTTTATTTATTTATTTTGTATTTTAGAACTCTGTCTGTTTTTGCAGACAAATTATCCTGAAAATATACTTTAACTATATACATTGATATAATGATTCACTTTATATTTTTTCACCTTTTTGTATTTATTTGTGGCTTTTGCTGAACATCTGGCCTAATGCAGAATTGTACTTTTAATAATATATTTATTATAGATTTTATTTTATTTTACTATAATATGCATATATAAAATAAAAGCTCTGAAGCAATACAACTTCCTTCTAGATTTATTGGAATTTTCTAGTAAGCTTTGAAAGTGAAAGTAAAACTGATTGCTTCCTATAGCATATTGTAATGTCAGAATGACATTTAGGAAATGGATGGAGGTATATAAAAATGGTTTAAGGGCATGAAATATGTTATAATAATAACTCCAGCGCTACTGCTCCGGTGGTCCTACATAAAGGTCAGTAATTCACATGACCATTGCAGCTAATCCCCAGCCCTAATAGCTATGTGCTGTATGTCTGTATGACTATTAAAGGATGTGATTGGCTGCAGTGGTCACACGCATTATGGACAGGTTGGCATCACTGCAGGATTATGAAGGACAACAAGAGGTGAAGTGCTAGAGTGGAAGGGGGTTTAGCAGGAAAGTAATGGTTATTTTAATATTTTACCATATTTTCCCAGGACTTTCCTTTTGAAATGGATGGGATGATGGCAGGAGACCTTTAAATTTGCAAACTTTTTGCACATAAAGCTATGTCTGATAGGAAAGTTTGTGGTCATATGAAAAACAGGCCTTGGGCACACATGAATAAGCCAATTTGTCCACTCTGTACCTTAATTTTTTAAAATATATTCTATAGGTCAGTAATGGAGTTTAAATGTTATATATACAATGTTTATACATTTTTTTGAGGACACACTGTGATGCTGCACTCTTTGGCATGTGGTCAATGCAGTGACAGCGGATTTTCCACTCTTTTTGCAGCAATGTATCTTGTATTGCAGCAGTAAGACGTTTGCAGCTTCTAGCAGACGGCCTTCAGGGTTAATTCTCCTTGCTAATGTATATTTGGCTTGTGGTGTTTGACTATGAAGACACATAGATCTGCATAAAGGCTGCGTGCACAAAACGGTGGGCTTTTTTAATCATTATAGTTGCAAATCATCTCCAGTTTTTATATATTCATTGTAGCAATAGAAAAGTATGAAAATTGTATAATATGTTTTAGCTAAAAAAATGCTGTGCAAAATGTGTGCTTTTATCTAAGTTGACCCAAGTGAACAGTTATAATCCATCGCACACTAGTTCTACCAGCAGAATCCAAATATTCAGTGTTTTACAACTAGACAAGGACTATTTTATAATCAGATTGGATGGACAGTTATGTAGTTAGAGCTCAGTGCAGCCTATAACTTTTTTTTCAGGTAGCTAATATATTATTATAGTTTGCTCTAATTAAAAAATGACCTATAGCCTATAAGGCCATACAATGATGATATGTACCCTACACAGGTGGCGGAAATCTTACAGGAATTTCTGTGACGGAAAAATCAAATTCCTACAGCTGAAAGGTGATTTTTGCAAGATGTGCATGGATTTATACACAACACATTCAGATGTATTGCAGGGTGCTATCCAAGCGATCAGGAGATGGGACATTCAAGTCTCATTCATATACGAAACCGCATTAAAAAAAGCTAAAATAAATAAAACAATGAATACAAAATTTAAATTAAAAGTATGAAGTCCGATATTTTTACATTAAAAAAGTATCCATAATTGGTATTGCCATTTTGACAATATCCCGTTCAATACAATTATCACATTATTTATATTGTACATATTATTTGACAATGCCGAAACTGATGTTTTTTGTTTATCACATTACATAAAAATGGAATAAATGGTGAAAAAACAATAACAAAATGAATGTACTCTAAAATGGTACTGATCAAAACTTCGAGACATTGTGCAAAAAAAAAAAAACTCCCTAAACAACCCAATGTCTCATGACAAACTAAAAATGTCATGGCTGTTTGAATGCAGCAACATAGAAACAAATTATATACAAAAGTGTTTTTATTGTTTACAAATAAAAAAAAGTTTAGCAAAAATTATAAACTTGGTTATAGCCATTATTGTAAGAACATGCGGAATAAAGTTAGAAAATAATTTATATAGCACTGTAATCAGTGTAAAAAAGAACCCACAAAAAATGTCAGAATTGTTCTGTACTCTCCCCCCAAAAAAAATTAAACAATACATTAATTGTACCCTAAAATGTACTATTAAAAAATGGAAGAGACGTCAATAGAAAAATATAAAAAAGGCAAAATAGAGAAAAAAAACAAACCCTATGCTCTGAAGGGGTTAAAAAATATTGTCTACTGTAATTATTTATTGAGATTAGGGAAAGTAAACATATATAAATAAAAATAGGGGTTAAAACTGCACACCATTGTGCCACTCCACTCATTGCACATGACTGATCAGAGATACAGTACAAATCTAGATTGCCACTCAATGGTTAGAATTTGGAACAAAACAATCACTATTAAGTGATTTTCGCATGAGTTATAAGTAAAATATTTTTTTTAGATTATACTTTTTCCCATGCTATTCCTTTAGTCTAATTGTGGACAAATAGTGTAAAATGGACCCTGTTTTTCATACATAGCCTTTGCTGCACACATTATTGTGCCCATTACTGTCCCCTCGAGTTGTAGTCATATATATTTTGCATCATTTATAGGATTCCGATAAAAAAAAACCTGTCCACTTTACGTCACAAAATAAATAATATCCAACAAGGTATGGACATCAAGGATGAATTTTATTTTCTTAGTGCACTTGTGCCTTAAGAGTCGAGGGGGTCTCCTTGGCCCATGTGACAGGATCAATACTAAGAAAGAAAAAAACCCTTATAGGAAGAGCAATTGATTCACCTTAGGCCCCATCAAAGAGAACAGGTCAGTGGTTTTAGCTTTTGAAAGAATAATTTTATGTAATATTAGTAGCTACATTATGTAAGAGAATAAGTTTAATCTGAGCAGGCCCTGTATGCAAATTACCCTGTAGAAGTCATGGAGGTGGAGTAATGGAGGTAGAGTTATGGAGGTAGAGTAATGGAGGTAGAGTCATGGAGGTGGCGTCACGGAGATGGAATCATGGAGGCAGAGTCATGGAGGTAGAGTAATGGAGGTAGAGTCATGGAGGTGGCGTCACGGAGATGGAGTCATGGAGGTAGACTAATGGAGGTAGAGTCATGGAGGTGGCGTCACGGAGATGGAATCATGGAGGCGGAGTCATGGAGGTAGAGTAATGGAGGTAGAGTCATGGAGGTGGCGTCACGGAGATGGAGTCATGGAGGCGGAGTCATGGAGATAGAGTAATGGAGGTAGAGTCATGGAGGTGGCGTCACGGAGATGTAGTCATGGAGGTGGAGTCATAGAGGTGGCATCACGGAGATGGAGTCATGGAGGTGGAGTTTTCTTGGGAGAAGAGTTAAAGGGAATCTGTCACCAGGATTTTTCTCTTCCATCTAAGAGCAGCATGATGTAAGGGCAGAGACCCTGATTCCAGCAATTTGTCACTTACTGGGCTGCTTGCTGTGCTTTTTTTATAAAAAGTTCTCTGAATGCTGAGATCTGTATAACCCAGTCTGCACCACTCATTGGTAGTTTCATATGTACACTCTGCATAGGCAGAAAGCTGCCAATCAGTGAAGGGATAATACAGAGCAGTTTAAAGGGAATCTGTCACCTAATTTTTGGGATATAAGCTGCGGCCACTGACAAGTTAGATTATACTCACACGGGTGGCGGTCCGGTCCGATGGGCGTCACAGGTCCGATGCCTCCCATCTTCATGCGATGATGTCCTCTTCCTTGCTTCTGTCGCGGCTCCTGCACAGGCGTAATTCTCTGCCCTGTTGAGGGCAGAGTACTGCAGTGCGCAGGAGCCAGGAAAGGTCAGAGAGGCCCGGTGCCTGCGCACTGCAGAACTTTACTCTGCCCTCAACAGGACAGAGAATTACACCTGCGCAGAAGCTGCAACAGAAGCAAGGAGGAGGACGTCATTGCATGAAGATGGAAGGCGCCGGACCCGGACCTGCAACACCCATCGGACCGGACAGCCCCCCCGGTGAGTATAATCTAACTTGTTTTTCAGGTTACATCGGGGGCTTATCTACATCATTCCAGAATGCTGTAGATAAGCCCCGAATGATCACAGCTTATATCCCTAAAATGAAGTGACAGATTCCCTTTAACTAGTCCTCTAGTGATAATCTCCTGCTGATAAAACTGCAATTTTATCAACTCTACTGAAAGCAGCCCAGTAAGTAATATATCACTTCAATCAGGGTCTCTGCCCATAAAGTATACTGCTCTCAGATCAGGAGGCAAAGGTCCGGTGACAATGTGACACGATTGACAAGCCTGAACACAGGGTACGTCATGTCAAGATCTGGTGGCTTCTGGAGGCCGGCACAAGTATACGGATCCTCAATTTGCATGTGCTGAAAGCCGTCAGCGTGTCAGAAGAGGGTGTAAGAAGGCCTGCGATCCGGGCCATCAATCAAGACAGATAATATGCATTTTAGCCCCGACTCTGTGACTCTTCTGCCCAATGGCTCCACCTCCATGATTCCTGCAAGGTAGTTTTCATATAGCAATCAAATGAAGCTACTAATATTACATTACTTTAAGACCGGGTACACACACTGGAAACATTCACGCTCCATTTAGGACCCCCAAACTTGACAGCCTCATGTACGCTGCTGCGTTCGGGTCGCCACTCAGACCGGTGGCCGGTATTGGCCTTCGAGGTCCGTTCTTGGGCCGTGAATGTCGGAAGTGTGAAATTGGCCTTGGAAAGCTGACGTCTAGGTACGCGGTGGTGGCTTATGGCTGTAAAATCTACGAACAGGTCCCTGATAGACAAGGAAGCACCCAGTGACGGGGGCCACAAGCCGCTGGTCTGCGGGGGGCGCTGTGAGGGTGGCAGAGTCGATGCTTTACACTGCAGGTCCATTTCCACGCACTAAAATATTTCCTCAGGCGATTTGTTACTATCTCGCCCACTTTCCAGCTAAAGCATCACTACACAAGCCACCATGAAAACCATCGCTGTGTAATTCCCCCTTACACGGCTTCCTTCATTTACAGGAAGTCTTTTAGGCTTTTCTCCATTTACAGAGATTATTAACACGGTGCAAGAAAACACAATCCTGTATTTTAAACACAAAAATCACCCCTGACAGGAATCTGCTCCAAGTTCCCGCCTAAATAATAGTAACTGCGTCACCACAGACTACACCGTCTATGAAGCGGCCACGCCCCCTCCATAAGGTTCCAATAGACGAAGGCGGGTTGTATGCAAATGAAGGGCGGGGTTATCCGTGAAACCTCCGCCCTTTTCCCCTCTGTACAATGAAACATTCCCTGACGTCACTGCGAGTAAGAAGCGACAGAGGAGGCAGGTAGGCTCGGCACGCGCGGTGACGTCACCCCGCCGCTGCTCTCTCCCGCCCTGCCCACTCTTTTCCCTCCTCAGCCTGTGGAGGAGCCGTTAGAAAATGGCCGCCGCGCCGAGCGGAGAGGAGAGACTGTAAGTGCTGGGTCCCCCTTTTTCCTTCCGCTTCCCCTTCCCGCCCTCTCGCTTGCCGAACGCCTGCCATTATGTCCGTGTGTGGTGTGTGAGGGGGGCGGGGATGTGTTTTTTTTTTATGAATCCCTCAGGCTGAGAAGGGGGGCGGGGCTGTGGGGATAAAAATGTCCCTGACACCGGCTGTGGCTTTCCTTCTTCGGTGCGGTGTGGGGTGTCGCACGGTGCCGGTGGTGGGGAGAGCTGAGGGGCACCGTCCTGGGTGGGATTTACACAGTGCGTCACTGAAGACCCCCTCAGAGCAGAGAGGCCGAAAACTGAAGGGGGCTGGGCAGGGGGCCTGCTGCATGGCCCACCAGGGGTGCTGACCATCTGTGTATCGCTCACCGGAGGAAAGATGGTGCTGCTTAAGGGGTCGGTGTCATCCCTTTTAAAAAAAAACAAACGTATTAACGTCGCCTGTTGCGTTATGTTGACAAACATCTGATTCTGCCAAGGAGGCGTGTGAGCGTGGTGGTGTGCGTGCGTTCACGCCGTCGCAGCAGTTGTGGCTGAGGATAGCCCTCCGGCGGTCAGTCGCTCATCACCTGTCCATCGCTAGGCATCAGGTGTATTTAAAGCCCCCAATACACATTAGACTAACGCTGCTATAGAGGGGCAGTACATAGGGACCCTACTGCGGATGATGTTAGATTTCAGCTGCCGATCCTTCTCTTCTGTAAGCGATAAGCCGCTGGTGACCGGTGGTACAGAAAACTGGAGGAGAATGAGCGCGAGGTGGCGGACTATCTAAAGGGTATGATGGGTTTCAGAATAGGACGCGTGAACCATAACCGGAGGACGGCCAGTCAATAGCGCCTCTCCTACCAATACGGAAATTAGATGCCCAAAAACTCCCGTAAGGGATTATCCTTAGGTACGTATCTGATCGCTCAGGAACCCGTCAATCAGTGGCACTTTCACCAGTCCCTGAACGTTTCAGCAGTGTACCCATACCACCACTGCCCCATTCCTATAAAGGGTGGGATCGCCATTGATCAGACACCTATCAGTCAAAGACACTTTTTTTTTTTTTCTTAAGAGTGCCTCTCATTTCCACATCTGGAGGAGACAGTCCCTACTGAAGTGGCTTACGTTTAGGCCGGGGTCAGACTTGCGAGAAGCTAACACGAGTCTCGTGCGAGTCTCTCGCATCAACACCCTGTGCTGCCGCCGGCACTCGGACCGCAGCGTTCAGTTGCATGTATTTCTATGCAGCCGCACGCTCCGGTCCTGAGTGCCAGCGGCAGCGCCGGGTGTTGATGCGAGAGACTCGCTCGAGACAATATGCAGCCGCACCCTTCAGTTCGAGTGCCACGCAGCGCCGTAGTGTTGATGCTAGGACGTCTGATCGAGGACAATATGCACCACCAGCTCCAGTCGAGTGCCCAGCCCCAGCGCCGGTGTTATGCGGGACTCGCTCATGACAAATATGCAGCCGCACCTCCAGTTCGAGAGTGCCTAGCGGCAGCGCCCGGGTGTTGAGGCGAGAGACTCGACGAGATTTATCAGCGCAGTCTCAGTCGAGTTCCGCGACAGCACCGGGTGTGATGCTGGGAGACTTCACGAGACTCTATGCAGCTGTACGCTTCAGGTCCGAGTGCCGGCAGCAGCGCCGGGTGTTGATGCTAGAGACTCGCACGAGACTGTATGCAGCCGCACGCTCCGGTTCGAGTGCCAGCGGCAGCGCCGGGTGTTATGCTAGAGACTCGCACGAGACTTATGCAACCGCACGCTTCGGTCCGAGTGCCAGCCCCAGCGCCGGGTGTTGATGCGAGAGACTCGCTCGAGACAATATGCAGCCGCACCCTCCAGTTGAGTGCCAGCGGCAGCGCCGGGTGTTGATGCGAGAGACTCGCACGAGACTCTATGCAGCCGCACGCTTCAGTCCGAGTGCCGGCGACAGCACCGGGTGTTGATGCTAGAGACTTGCATGAGACTCTATGCAGCTGTACGCTTCAGTCCGAGTGCCGGCAGCAGCGCCGGGTGTTGATGCTAGAGACTCGCACGAGACTGTATGCAGCCGCACGCTCCGGTCTGAGTGCCAGCGGCAGCACCGGGTGTTAATGCTAGAGACTCGCACGAGACTCTATGCAACCGCACGCTTCGGTCCGAGTGCCAGCGGCAGTTCCGGGTGTTGATGCAAGAGACTCGCACGAGACTCTATGCAGCTGCACGCTTCAGTCCGAGTGCCGGCGGCAGCGCCGGGTGTTGATGCTAGAGACTCGCAAGAAACTCTATGCAACTGCATGCTTTGGTCCGAGTGCCAGCGGCAGCGCCTGGTGTTCATGCAAGAGACTTGCATGAGACTCTATGCAGCCGCACACTCTAATCTGAGTGCCGGCGGCAGCATTGGGTGTTGATGCGAGAGACTCACACGAAACTCATGTAAGTTTATCGCAAGTCTGACCCCGTCCTTGGTAGGAATTCTGCACCAGTCCTATTAAATACAATAGGACATGTGAAAGATAGCCGTGGACACTGCGTCAGTAGCACCTCTCGCCTAGCAATAGAGAAATGAGGGCGCTAGATCAGTCCTTTAATATTGCGAGGTTGTCTAGGGCCTCCTTCACACATCAGTGTCTCCAGTACGTGTGGTATGTTTTTTTTTTTTTCCACAGATGCCGCACGTATCCATGATAACCTATGTTGGTGTTTTGTTTGTGTTTTTACATTGACCATGTTCCTTTGTAAAACATATAGAGACATGTTTTTTTCTGGCAGCACGGATGACATGGGCCAATACAAGTCTATGGGTCCATAAAAAACCATGCAGCACGCGGCAGCAATGTAAAGTCCGTGTGCTGTACGTGTTTAACATTACAAAGTTTCAGCTCTCCTTTGCAACTTAATTTTTTCTTTAACCATACCGGAAAAACATGGACACACTGATGGAAATCACTGTTGGCTCCAGTATCGTTTTTTCACGGATATGTGAGGGAGGCCTTAAGAATGAAAGGATTGGCAATCAACATCTGATCGCCGGGGATCGCATTAAGGCCACATTCACACGTTCATTTTGTTGTCAGTATTTTTCCATTGGTATTTGTAATCCAAAATCAGGAGTGGAACAATCAGAGGAAAAGTATGATAGAAACACATTACCTCGTCTGTATTTGTCACTCACTCTTAGTTTCTTAGTTTTGTCTTGCAAATACTGATGTAAAATACTGTATCTGTGAATGTGGCTTAATTGTGACAGTTGGAGACCGCTCTAGGCTGTCTTCACTAGTGCTGCACACGCTCAGCGCCGTGGCAGCGTGCACGTACAACCACTGATAATTTCAGAGAAAATCCATTCTGGTGACTATTGGGATCAGACGCTTATCACTTTTCTCTTGTCAATCTCAGGGCAACTTCGTAAAGACGTTAACTAGCTCCTCTCATTTCTACACTGGCAGGATTTGACGTCCACTTAGAAAGTGTCGTACTATTAGCCCAGTAATGAGAATAGGACACATGAGCTGTATCTGATGGATCGGTAGCACCAATCGTCCAATGCAGAAGTGAAAGGCATTGTGTAACCTTTTAAATACATGAGGTGGCTTAAAGAAATGACGAATCAACACCTAACTTTAAGCGTTTGTATGACCAGACCACTTAATTAGTTAAATATTTTGGTGGCCATTGTTATCTATTTTTCCATCAGTTCACAATGTAAGAAATTTCTCTGAAATCAAAAGTGGCTACCTATCCCTGATGGTCGTCGGAGTAAAATACCCCAAATCTATTTAAGGATGTATGTATTTGGACCATATTAAAAGTAGAAAATGGTGATGACCACTATCATTAACAACTTTTCTTGCCACTTTTCAACATTTTTAAGAACCCTGCCAATATTTAGTGTACATATGGTTTATTATTAGCAATATCTACCACTTTTTTTTCACCACAAAACTAGCACCCTGATGCAAAAAAAAAATAAAAAAAATGTAACAAAAAGCAGCACTAACTTGATAAAGTGGTGTAAGGTCGTTAGCGTGGAAACTTGTGACCATTCAGTGGTTCACGCTACCTGTTGACCATGTTGTTGTCTTGAGATGTAAAAGTAGATGCAATGTTGTCCGCGCTGCTCATGATCAAATGTGGGGAAAAAAATGCTAAAAAATGTCTTCAATAAGAATTTGCAGATAATCTACATTTGTAGCACTAACGCCTATTCACAATGTTCGTTACAACCCTGAATGTTCTCAAGCGATCAGGCACCCGCTGGGTGTTTCTTCTGAAGCAGGAGCAGCAGCAGGAATGTATTTTTCTTGGTTTTATGCAGTAGTAGTAAATAGCATTTTTTAAAAGTAACTTTCACACTTCTCATTACCATTAATATCATTGTGTAGATAATCTAGATTGCCTGTAAAACCTGCAATCCTGAGATTACGAGGTCGATTTCCAGAGATGCAGAACTAGTAATCTGTGTCTTTTAGACTCCATTTGGATTTGGAGATTATATCACATATGCACAGAAATTAACCTATGATGTGGAATTTAAACTTGCATAATGTCAATTGATGCTGCAGATTTCACGTTGATATGAATTTATTTATTTTAATCAGATCATTTTTATTGATAAGACAGAATGCATAACATTGTTACCAATATACCATTGAATAATAACTTGTTCATAATTAAGATTAAGACTATACATTACTGTTATGCATTTAATTGTATCAACAACTTTCCATATATCCATCTTATATATTTTATTTATTTATATATGGGAAGTACTCAGCAAGTACACATCAAAATTTCTGACAAATGCAACAAAGAATCTACACATGCAAATTTACCCTGACAAAAAGCAACTTTTTTTTTCAGCAAAAAATGTGGTTATGATCCATTTTTTTTAAAATGCTTGCTAAAATGAAAAAAATGTGAATGTCACTTTTTTTTACATAGCTTTTTTTAAAAAAAAAAAAAAAAAAACTATTTTAATCTTGTTACACATACATATAATATGTAAAAATAAAGTATATATATATTTAGATTTTTTTTATTCCCATAGAGAAGCATGCTTTAAAAATTCCAGAAAAGTGTCGTGTATACCCTATAATGGCAGGAATCCCATCTGCAGTTTTTGAGGTAGACGTGGATTGAAAAAAGAAAGTGAAATATGTAGGAAGGATTTCTACTTTTCTATAGCGTGATACCTTATGGCTGTAGCTAAAACACTGGATAGAAAAATAGTGTGTGATTCCTGCCTTTTCGTACCATTTGTATTCAGGGTCATTTTGTGTATGAAAAAAGAAAACATTGACCATAAGGGTATGTGCAGACGTTGCAGATTAGTCTGCGGAATTTTGTGCAGAGAATCTGCACCTCCTGGCAGAAAACGCATGTAAAAATGCTTGCGGATTTGATGCCAAAGTGATTCGGATTGTAATGCATTTTTGGAGAGAGAGAGAGAGAGAGACTATGTGCCTGAGTCAAAACGCTGCTACGGATTCGCAAGAACAATTGAGAGACTTCCGCAAGAACAATTGACATGCTATGGAAAAAAATCCACTGCAGATCTGATTTTTTCCGCAGCATGTGCACAGCTCTTCTGCATTTCACATTGAATTACATTGGCTGTGCACTACACTGCGGATTTCATACAATTCCGCGCGTCCAAAAACGCTGCGGAAACGCATCGAAATCCGCAACTTGTGCACATACCCTAAGTCCCAACAGAGAAGCCCACTAGAAAAGCAAAAAATCCAGAGAATGCTGTTTTTTGGGGATAAAAGGCACCGACCTAAGGGTGAGTTTCCACGGTCAGGAAACGCTGCGTGTTTGGCGCTGTGCGCTGGCGCAGCGCCAAACACGCAGCGTCCAGATGTTACAGCATAGTGGAGGGGATTTCAAGAAATCCCGTTTCCACTATGCGTAACAATACGCAGGTGGCAGACCTGCGTAAACGGACATGCGGCGCGTCTTTTTAGACCGCAGCATGTCCTCGCGTATTGCGGCGACGGTGCGTCGCCGCAACAGAATTTAACACAGGGCTATGTAGCCCTGCGTTCTTTCCGGAGGGTGGTCCTGAACACCTCCGGAAAGATCGCGCGTCAGAAAGGGGGCGGGGCTTAGACGGAGCGGAATTTCCGCTCCGTCCAAAGCGCTATGGTTCCGGACCGTGGAACCATAGCCTAAAAGGAAAATGCATCAAAACACATTGTATGTAGTGCGTAAGATATTTAGTCCTGAAAAAGAAAAAAAAATATATATATATATATTAAAAATGTTTTTGTAAAAATTGATGTGTCAGAAACCAAACCAAGACTGCCTTGAAACACTTTGTTGTAGCTTTTCTTGTAAAAATTCTTGTGCTTGTAAAAATGTCCTCAAATTTCAGGTGTTTTTTTGCAATGTAATTCTTTTTTTTGTTCTTTTCATACATAGAAATCTATGAAAAAAAATGTCTGGAGCATGCAGTGTTTTTTTTTTTTTTTGTGGTAGGAGTGGGGCTATGAATGCTCAAACAAAAAGAACGCCACAAAATAGATGTATTGGTTCTGCGCATTCCTCATTGAATTGCCACAAAAAATGCATTTTTCTTTTCCAGCATGGGTGATCCAGTATTTTAAAAAGACTTTAACAACAGGTAATGTTGTAAAATAAAATTATACCCAATATCCGCAGCTCCAGAGCCATTTATCACCTCTTATTTACTTGTTATACATTACAACGTCGTAAACACCTGCATTAGTACTATCTAATTTTATTTACGCTACAAGAAACGTTTCAGGCCCACTTTTCCAAAAGTAGATATCCCCTTTGAGGCAAGACTCACACAGGTGTTTTCAGTGTTTTTTGCCTTGTTCATTTAGAATTTTGAAGAACTTTTTCTTTTTTAGGACAGAATCGTAACAGCCAAATGTTAGCACAGGTGTTTTTTGAAGCACAGCATGTTAAGGCTTCTCTATAGGACTTTTAAAATGGTAGAAAAAAAGACCAAAAAATGCTTGAAATGTTTGGCATTGTCACAAATCAAGGTTGAATTCACATATTGTCTTTTTTTCTTTGTACCTTAAAACCCCCCAAAATAAACCGATTTTCATTAGTGTGCTGGATTCGAGTGTAATGTATTTTTGGTGCTTGCTTGTGTCAATTTTTACCATCATGTGTTTTCACATGCAAAAGGAGCTTCTAGCAACAAGTCAGTGAAAAAAAGGTACAGCACATGGATGTAATATGAATGGCATCTTGTGCGGTTTCCTTTTTTTTTTTTTTTTTTTTCCCATTCACTCATTCAGTTACATTGGCAAATTTGATCTGAAAATCAGATTACAATAGGCCTTGTTTCTGTGTCTGACGTGTGAACAGCTTTCTAGAATATGATGTAAAAAAAACTGACAGCACACATGATTATAAACGGACTCCTGAATGAGCACTGATGCTGTCTTAACTTAGTTTGGGCAATGTGAAGGTTCGGCAAATTTATCACACTGATGAAATTGACAAATTACTGGTGGAACTTAGTCTGTATTTCTTATACGTGAATAAACTGACCTGTGACTGAGGCTTTAGGCTTCATTCAGATGTCCGTTTTTATGTATAAGGCCGGAGTCACACTGGCGACAAAATCGGACGACTGCAATGCGATGAAATATCGCATTGCAGTCGGACCTATGTTAATCTATGGAGCAGCTCCTAGTATCAGATTTTTTGTGGTCCGTTTTAAACGTCCGTGTACAATCGCAGCATGCTGCGATTGTCACCGATTGTGGGTCGACTATCGCCAATGCAAGTCTATGGGAGCGATGAAAAATCTGATTACAAACGGACCACACTGTGTGACTTGCGATGAAATCGCATCGGTGTCCTTTAGAAAAGCCGGCAATTCATCCCTGCCTATACTGTAAAATCACACTGACAGCTTTAATAAAGACTAGAAAGAATAGATATATACACATAGAACACATATATATATATATACATGTCATTGTGACATGTATATATACATATATTTATAGTTCCTAGACTTCTACATACTGTTATAGCCGCTAATTCAATTGCCGGGTTTTGTGAAATCACAGAAGCCGACATGAAATGATACATTGTTTCCACACATTTAACCATGTAATTTCATGTATTTTTATATATGTTTGAAACATACAATTACATGAGTGTATTTGTGCAAAATTTCAGACATGTAGGGGTTAATTAAAGGTGTAATTTCGTTGAAAAAAAATGCGTGGGCTCCCGCTGTATTTTCTCCACCAGACAGACAAAGCAAAGCGAGTGGGGGCAGATAATAATAGCCCAGGGAGGGTGCATTTTTTTGTGCCCCCCCTGGCTACTAACATCTGCCCCCAGACACCCCAGAAAGGGCAAATCTATAATTAGATTCGCCCTTTCTGGCACTTTGCCCGTCTATTCCCATTGCCCTGTAGCGGTGGCGAATGGGTTAATCTCACCTTACTGTCACCTTGCAATTGAAAGGTGACCTTAAGGCAGGTTAATGATTGATAGCTGTCAATTAGACAACTATCAATTATTAATCCTATTGAAGTAAATAAAAAAACACACACACTTTAAGAATAAATAATTTTAATGAAATAAAAACACATTTTTTGACCATCTTTTATTTTACACTTAATCCGTGCGAAGCCATTGATCTCCTAAAATAAAGAAAAAGAAATAAAACAACATTATTCTTACCTATTCTGCCGATCTGTCACGTCCCACGCTGTAATCCTTCACAAAGGGTTAACTAGCTTTGAGCCAAGCTGTGCAAGTAATCCTGCATGCTCAGCTCAAAGCTCCTGAATGAATAAGTTCCTCTCCTGGCGACAGGAGAGGATGTGTTTCATGAATGAAGCTTAATTGATTGTGTCCACTTTCCCTTTAGGTCAGGTCACTACAGTTAAATTGCCAATAAATCAATTAAGCTCCATTCATGAATCTATTCCTCTACTTTCGCTGGGAGAGGAACTTATTCATTCAGGGGAATACAGGTCTGAGACAGCATTATTAGCTCTCTGCGACCTGTAACCTGTTAACCCTTTCTGATGGATTACACCGTGGGACCTGACTGTACATCGGATTGGTAAGTATAATTTTGCTTTTTTATTTTATTTTTATTACAGGAAATGGTTTTAGCAGGAAAATAAAATATGGTCAAAAACTGTGTGATTATTTAATTAAACTTATTTTTTATTAAACTGTGTGTGTTTGATTTTTCTTTCATACAATAGGATTAATAATTGATAGTTGTCTAATTGACAGCTATCAATTATTAACCTGGCTTAAAGTGACCTTTCAATTGCAAGGTCATTTTAACCCCTTATTAACCCATTCGCCACCGCTACAGGGCAATGGGAATAGACGGGCAAAGTGCCAGAAAGGGCGAATCTAATTATAGATTTGCCCTTTCTGGGGTGTCTGGGGGCAGATGTTAGTAGCCAGGGGGGGCACAAAAAAAATGTACCCTCCCTAGGCTATTATTATCTGCCCCCACTCGCTTGCTTTGTCTGTCTGGTGGAGAAAATACAGCGGGAGCCCACGCATTTTTTTTTTCAACGAATTTACACCTTTAATTAACCCCTACATGTCTGAAATTTAGCACACATACACTTATGTAATTGTATGTTTCAAACATATATAAAAATACATGAAATTACATGGTTAAATGTGTGGAAACAATGTATCATTTCATGTCGGCTTCTGTGATTTCACTGAAGCCGGCAATTGAATTAGCGGCTATAACAGTATGTAGAAGTGTAAGAACTATAAATATATGTATATATATATGTCACAATGACATGTGTATATATATATATATATATATATATGTGCTCTATGTGTATATATCTATTCTTTCTTTTGGCATTTAAATACTATTCTTTTGGATCCATTATATGTCAGTTTTGCAAGCCTGCGAGAAAATCTCGCAAGTCGGATGAAAATCGGATGTTACAAGGTACACACACATGCGATTAAATCGCATCTTTGAAGGAAAATCGGATGCCAGAAGGATGTGTGATGTTTTTATTTTGATCCGATTGTCGACCGTCTAAAACGGACCGATTTTTTGTGGTTGTGTGTGACACCGGCCTTAAAAAAATAGAAACATGGACTTTGTTTCATCAGTGGTTTTCATGAGTGTTTGGTCAGTTTCATCATTTTTTTTTTATTCACTGATGAGAAAAAAGTTTCTTCACCTTTTATCAGTCAGCGAAAAACAGGCAACACATAGATGGCATCCGAGTGCTGTCAGATAATTTCCACTGACCCACAGACTTGCATTGCCATTTTAGATCCGACACTCGACGTGTCTACTCATTTTGCACTGACAACTTGGTCCAAGAAAAAATCTTGTATCGTAAAATAGCGTGTGCACAACTGCAGAGGGTGCTGAGGTAGGTTCCCACACCATGTGATAATTTTAAAGAACCTGGCACTCAACTTAGTGCTGTGAAAAGGAGATTTTTATTTGTAGTACTAGCACTACTAGTACTACAAATAAAATCTTCTTTTCACAGCATTAAGTTGAGTGCCAGGTTCTTTATATTTATCAAGAAAAAAAATGACATGTGTAAAACCCCCATAGACTGTCAGGTATGAGTGCCATCAATGAAAAATACTGATAGTTCTTGAAAAACTAACGTGAATGAGGCCTTTTTCTGCATACTTGAGGTCAATAATTTGATCGTAAAATCTGGAGTATTTCTAGTCTCCAAATCCATTTAAAAGGGTGGTTCGGTGAAAACAAGTTATCACCTATTCACAGGAAGGTTGATATATTGTTGATCAGTGCAGGTCCAAGCAATGGGACCTGCAGCTATTGGCAGTACAGGGCACATATACCCTTTAGAATGGCAGGGCAGTGTGCATATGAGACCGCAGCGCCATTCATTCGCTATGGGGCTGCCAGGCATTGTGCTTCGCTTTTTCCAGCAGCACTGTAGAGAATGAATGGAGCTGTTATCCGGCTTCCGAGCTGCCTTGCCATTTGGTAAAGGGGATAAAAATTCCCTGTTCTACCTATGACAAAGTTATTAGCTATTCTGTGGATAGGTGATAACTTTTCATTGGACAACCCCTTTCACTGATATGCACAAAAAAAAAGTGGAACATAACTGCTTGAATGGTGATGAGCTGTAATACCAGTTACAACCCATTGACGGGTGCTGTTTATGGATAGAAATTAATATTCTTCATTTTCTACAACCCTATTAAAATGTGGTTTCTGATGTGTTGTTGGGGTATTGTTATGCTCCTCATCAGTTTTGATTCTGATAAATATGGCAGTTGCAGAAAGTTTTGCAGCTGTTCTTACAAATTGTTCTGGATCATTTGGATGCAGCAGTGGTGTAGACCCCACTTGCATTCCCACTTTGGGGTTCATTCACACCTGTATATTTTTGTCAGCCAGTAATTGGTTTGTAAGAGATGACAATCCTTCAATTAAACTTTTTCTTGAAATACACAAATGAGATTGAGGTCCAAGGCTATTTCTGCATGGTATAGTCACATTTTAGGCTAAGTTCACACGTTGCGGAATTGCCGCGGAAGTTTCCGCGGCAATCCCGCACTTCTCCCACGGGAAATACGCACTTTTTTGTATGCGTATTCCCGCCAGAATAATAGCGTTTTGCAAGCGTAATTAGCTTGCAGAATGCTAGCGTTTTCCTAGCGATCTGTAGCATCGCTTGGAAAACTGATTGACAGGTTGGTCACACGAGTCAAACAAGTGTTTGACACGTGTGACCAACTTTTTACTATTGATGCCGCCTATGTCGCATCAATAGTAAAAAGATCTAATGTAAAAATAATAAAAAAAATAATAAATAATGATATTCTCACCTTCCGGCGGCCCCCGCAGCCTTCCCGCCTTCAGCGACGCTCCCGGCAACTCCCGGTCCCAAGGATGCATTGCGACAAATCACCCCGATGACGTAGCATCTCGCGAGACCGCAATGCCATCTGGGTGATTCTCGCAAAGAACTCTTGGGACCGGGAGTTGCCGGGAGCGTTGCTGAAGGCGGGAAGGCTGCGGGGGCCGCCGGAAGGTGAGAATATCATTATTTATTATTTTAATGTTTTACCAGGGATATGGTACCCAGGGCCTGGAGGAGAGTCTCCTCTCCTCCAGACCCTGGGTACCACCGCACATGAACCACTTACATTCCGCAAAATTAATGAACATGTTGCTATTTTTTCCGCGAAGCGTTTTTTTCGCGGAAAAAAAACGCAACATGTGGCCAAAACATGCGGAATCAATTAACATGTATAGGATGCTTAATGCTTGCGTTTTTTTTTAGCGTTTTTACCGCGGAAAATCGCGGAAAAAAACGCAAATATTCCTGAACGTGTGCACTTAGCCTTAGTGTTTTGTTGCCAGTACTGTTTTCCCTGGAAAAACCACATAGACCTGAAAGAGCATTGTAAAAACACATGCTGTAGTGGTTTTTGGCCAGGGGATAATTTTCTAACCAAATGTGCAATGTTAACTTAGCCAATTGTTGATTTTTCCTAGCTACTATATCTGTTGATGTTCGAATGTGTGGCTGGAAAGCTTTGGATATTCTGTTGTGAAAAGTATTTGGTGCAGAAATTTCTGCACCATTTCTGCATCTCTTGGCAGGAAAAAGTTGCATAAAATAGGTTTTTTTTACATGCATTTTCAATTTAGATTTTTCCCCACGCAATAGTAGACGTGAAATCTGCAGCAAAAACACTGAAAGAATTGACACGCTGCAGATTGAAATCTGCACCAAATCTGCAAGTCAAAAATAAGCAAGATTTGTATGAGATTCAGCATTCTCATTTACTTTGTAGCATTGGGTAACCCTTCAGGTTTTGTGACAAATCTACGCAAAAAATAAAAAGGCAACAAATCTGGAACATGTGCACAGGACCTACAACAAACAGGGATTCTGCGTTGGTGTGGTTCCATTGTATAATTCTTACCTGTATCGTGGTAGCAGTAGTGAAAGCCCCTCTAAGGCTCTGTTCACATATGCATCATGACTTATGTTTAAATGAAAAATTAATCTACAATTAGTGATGAGCGAGTGTGGTCAGATAAGGTGTTATCCAAGCATGCTCGAGTGCTGAAAGGGCATCTTCAGCGTGCTCTCATACTATGTTTGAGTCGCTGGGGCTGAATGTCTCGCAGCTGTTCGACAGCCACAACACATGCAGGGATTGCCTGTTGGTTAGGCAATGCTTGCATGTGTTGCTTCTGCCAAACGGTCTCGGCAACTCAAACATAGTATGAGAGCACGTCAAAGATGCTCTATTAGCACTCAAGCATGCTCGCTCATCACTATAATATTTAGTGAGTGTATATATATATATATATATATATATATATATATATAAAATGTTTGGCTCCTTGGTGTACTGCATGCTGCTGTCACACGAAACAGTCATGGTGCAGTAGCCCCGTGCCGCTGTTTCCTCTCCCAATTATTTAATCGTGCTGGGAAACCTCTGTTTCACCTGCAAGACTGCAGACGATCGTATGTTTCCCTGCAAAATTAAGCCATTGTGCAGAAAACAATGGAAAGACCCCATAGTCAGAGGATTGCTGTGGTTAAAAGCCACAACATGACCACTGCATATGTGGTCAATGGTCATCCAAGCCACTTGTCTCAGCTCTTCGTGTACATCAAGAATTATCAGCATGTAAGTAGACTAAATATTGCACAAAAATTGCACATATTGTAGGAAAGAAAAGATTCCACAGTGAGGTCTTCCCGACCCAACTGTGCACTGTAAAGATGAATTACATTACAGTAGATAAGTAGGTGGCACCTGCATCCCGTAGATTGACCTGTGCTCTGATTTTGTATCCCAGTAAGATAATGTCATAGTTTAATCAGTGATTTTACAGACTCGGACCTCATTCAGACGTCCGATTATTTTATTTATTTTTCCATGAAAACAAAGGGCTGCCTTCCATAAGTGTGAATGGTCAGGTTTTTCATCAGTGTCTGATTGGTGTCCATTTTTCCCATCAGTGTTTCAGCAGTTTTTCCCGTATGGTAAAATAACTAATGGAGGTTTCTGGTGTCATACAGTTGATGAAACAGCATTATGATCACTTTCGAATGCTGTCTGAGTTTTTCACAGACTCATGGGTTTGATTTGTGACTTGATTCAAATTTGGATCTGTATCTTTTTTTTTTCCTTGGGACACACAGTGCACAAGAAAACCCGAGCATGTGAACATAATCAGTATGTGTTCCATGTATAAAAACAACATTTAGATCACGTACATGAAACATGTTTGTCTGAATGAGGCCTTATGACTTGTTCAGATGTCTGTGATTCACATGCATGGTTTATTCATGGGTGGAACTTGTTCCCATTATAGTCTGAGCATTCATAAATCAAAAAAAGCACATTCAAGTCTAGTCTATGGGTCCTGGAAAAGCACAGACAGCACACAGATGCAACTTGTGTGTCATCCAAGTGCTGTCCATGTTTAATGTTTATTGGGTAGGAGAAATGATTTTTGTCTTTTTTGCATATGAGAAAAATGAATGGTGCACAAACCAAAAATGAATGAAAATCAGATTTTAAAAAAACAAATTCCTGATCAAAATCCGTTTTCTTCTTGTCTAAAAATAAGAAAAAAATGCACTTGTGAATGAGATCTTACTCCAGGAACAGAAAGCCATATTAATAGCTGTATGTGCAGCCCTGTGTGGTCATCCACATTCCGGAGGGGTGCAGGGGCTGCCTCGTGTGGTCGTTTACACAGGCTGAAAATATCCTCTTCTGAATGAGGCCTTGGGGATCATAATGTTTTCATATAGCCCTACTTTCACACAATAACAGTTGGTTTAATGACTTAGCTGTGGTCTTGTGATGTTAAACAGCTACAGTGTTTTATTAATTTGCTACATAGGGGGATTTTTACTTTTTATCAGAGTAAAGGGTTCAGGCAGACAGTGTGTTGAAAGCTTGGCCAATGGCGGCACTATAGTGAAGCAAAATCGTGTGTCAATTGACTATATTGCGGTGGTCAGAGGTTTGGCATCACTGTTTGGCTCTACCCTAAACATATGATTAGTGTAAATGATTGACTATTTCTACTAGTAGTTACTGTTGTGATCAGAAGTATTAGAAGATCCGTGTTATATCTGACTATGGGTAACCATAAATGTCAGTAAATGTTGGACATCTGTGTCCTGAGAAGTTGAAGTATATAACATGTCTATTGTCTGGTTCAGCAGAACATCCCAAATCAAATACATTACATTAGACGTTCTCTCGACATTATAGACACATATACACCCACTGAATGTCGACTGCATGCACTGTGTGCATACTAATGTGTGTTTCGTCCTCAGTGGTCCAAAGGCACCACACGGTTTATCGTATGGTACTTATCAGCAGTTTAGTTAGGCTTGGGCCCTATTAACAGATCCATATTTCATATGAGGCTGCGAGTTCATGTCAGGATACCGCAGCCAGTTTCTGCATCTCAGTCCATACTCGGACTACGAAACAGCATGAACCGGGCCTTAATCAGACAACATATTTTTCAATTTTAGGATGCAAAGAAACCGTCTGCAAATCAGACTTCACAACGACCTCACTATAGTCTTTGGCCCCGTTCAGGGGAACGATTTTGAAAACTGTCAAACTCAGTGTTAGAATCCTATTAAAAGAAAAATCACTCTCCACCCCCCCCCAAAAAAAAGCTCACACTCATGTTTATATTCATTCAGAACAGCGCAAACAAAACAAATTTGATTTGATTAACGGATCCAGTTTAATTATTTTTTTCTTATGTAAAACGAATGAGGCAATTGGGGTGAAAAATAAAATTTACGTATGGATGAAAAACACACTTTTTTTGGATAGAAATCTGATGTGATGCATATGAAAGTGATTGCATTAATAAGGTTTTAGACCGAATTTACATGTCCTTGTTTGGAACATGTAACACCATGATGCACCGTCCAACTGTACATTTGTTGAGTGACCATGAAGGAGTTAATCCGTTCATCTTGACATTTACGATGATGATCGTCAAGATCATAGTGCATGAAACATTGATGGGTGTCAAACTCTTAGATCTGATGGAGCGTTGTGTAAAGGTGAGTGAAATCATTAGATGAATACAATGGATCCAGATGAGTTGTCTTCTCAGGTTCTAGAAAATACAGATTCTGTAAGTTTTTGTGTAGTTTGAAGGCCCTATCAGGGACTTACAGGGGGATTTCACTTTTGCCAATAAGGGTTAATAGATTGAGCAGTTCTAGTGTTTTAAATGTGGTTGTCAAAAATTTTGTCCCAATGAGCTGATCTTGGGGGGAGAACCGAGGAAACTACATGTTGTTTATTAGCTGTAAGGCTGGACTAGGTTACATAATATAAATGGTAATGACTGTAGAAACGAAAAAATGCTGAAACATAACACAACTGAAACGAGGAGCAAGGCCCTGCAGAGGAAGAAAAGCTCAAAGGGCTGCAGCGAGCTTTAGAAAGGGAAACAAACAAACCTTCAATTGTAAATTTGCAATTACAATATTTTCTTTGCACATGACGGCTGGGAATGGACACTGCGATGTAAAGAACCTTGTTTCCACTTAGCTGCGGACCCTCAAATCAGCTTTCAGGAGCACATTTGACAGCGTTTATGTTTGATCACTATGTGTGCTTCTGTTATTAACCCCTGATTCTCATTCAACAAGTATTCAGTGGTTAGTGGTAGAATTTCAGTTGAAGATGAAATTCTCAATGAGTCGTTTACTGTACATATCCATTCCTAATAAATAGTTTTTCTTGCTGTCACTCCATATACTGTCTGGTTCCTTGCACATAGCATTTATTGTCTCATTTTCTGACATTTATAACCTCTCTGTGCAACAAGACAAACAAGTCAAATGTCTGTATGTCAGTAAGTACCTTAAATATCAAGTTCACTACAAAAAAATTGCACATGTTTAGTATATGCATCAGATTTTTCTCCTGCAACAACAATCATAGTGTTGGCAGGAAAAACGCTGTGTAGATCACACGCTGTTTTGCCGCTTTTTCACTTGCATTTTTTCCCATAGAGTAGATGAAAAAAACGATGCAAAAACAAACAAACAAAGAATTGGCAAGTTGCAGATTTGAAAAACACTTTGAAGGTTCAAATCTGCAAGGAAACAAATGAGCAGTTGTGTGTGAGGTTTCAGAAATCTCATTCACTTTGCTGGTACTAAAAACGTCCAGTTAAAATGCAACACGTAAATAATCCTTAGGCCTCATTCAGAGGTCCGTGATTTTTCTTGTACACAACAATAAATTATGTGCTGAACACTTGCCGATTTAGAACCATGATCAGTGTTTTGTGACACATTTCCGTCAATCCTTGTGTTGGCAAAATAAAGTGCACTGCATGAATCCAAATACCTAAAATGCATGTAGAGATTAATTGGCATATGAACATGTTTTTGCACTGAAGCAGTGAATTAGGCTCTGTTCACATCTGTGTAGGAGCTACATGCATCCACTTACGGTATTTCTCATAAAAAGAATGCACATTATGCTAAAACCCAAGACATAATTAAATTGCTAGGGTCTTTTGGTCTCTGGTGATATTCATGCATTGGACCATCAGAATGTTGTGGCTTTATAAGTCGGGTCACGAGAGTCAGGATTATGAAACTTGCTGTATGGAATAATACAGCTGCATGGCGTTTTCTGGGTGACAGATAAAACTGTGTGGCATATTTTTAATTTTTCCTTTAGACTCCTATGCCAGGAACATTCCCGGTGAATGTTTTTAAGGGTTGAAAAAAAAAAATCGGTGTCAGAAAAGAGCCAAAGTGGCAGCTTACACTCACAGGAAGCAAAGTAAATACCAAGAATTGAAAGCCATCTAGAGAAAACATTTTTACAAATCATGGCAAACAGAAGAGTAGCAGGTTTGGAAAATACAAATCACAATATATATATTATATATATAATATATATATATATATATACACACAACCTAAATAAAATGGGATTGGTTGGTGATATCAACTTCCTGTTTGTGGCACATTAGTATATAGGAGGAGGAAAACTTCAAGATGGGTGGTGACCATGGCGGCCATTTTGAAGTCGGCCATTTTGGATCCAACTTTATTTTTTCCAATGTGAAGAGGGTCATGTGACACATCAAACTTATTGAGAATTTCACAAGAAAAACAATGGTGTTCTTTGTTTTAATGTAACTTTA
Organism: Oophaga sylvatica; assembly: GCA_033576555.1. Taxonomy (NCBI): domain Eukaryota; kingdom Metazoa; phylum Chordata; class Amphibia; order Anura; family Dendrobatidae; genus Oophaga; species Oophaga sylvatica. The sequence goes on from JARQOD010000008.1 coordinate 139,693,181, forward strand.
TTCTTTCATGAGTTATTTACAAGTTTATGACCACTTATAAAATGTGTTCAAAGTGCTGCCCATTGTGTTGGATTGTCAATGTAACCCTCTTCTCCCACTCTTGACACATTGATAGCAACACCGCAGAAGAAATGCTAGCACAGGCTTCCAGTATCCGCTGTTTCAGATGTTGCACATCTCGTATCTGAAGGCAATTGTCTATGCTGTGAAAATACGAGATGTGCAGTATCTGAAACAGCGGATACTGGAAGCCTGTGCTAGCATTTCTTCTGCGGTGTTGCTATCAGTGTGTCAAGAGTGGGAGAAGCGGGATGCATTGACAATCCAACACAATGGGCAGCACTTTGTTCACATTTTTTAAGTGGTCATAAACTTGTAAATAACTAATGAAAGAATAAAGTTACGTTAAAACACAAGAACACCATTGTTTTTCTTGTGAAATTAACAATAAGTTTGATGTGTCACATGACCCTCTTCCCACTGAAAAAAATAAAGTTGGATCCAAAATGGCCGACTTCAAAATGGCTGCCATGGTCACCACCCATCTTGAAAATCACCAACCATTCCCATTTTATTTAGGTGTATCCATATAAATGGCCCACCCTGTGTGTATATATATATATATATATATATATATTATAACAAAAAATATATTATTACAACAGCCTTCAGTTTGAGTTGAGTCAGTGCAGACTTGTTTGAGAATGACTTCTCCATGAAGTATTGATTACCCTACGTATAGTGGCCCATTTGCTTGTTTTTCAGTGGTGCTGGGAAGCTTTTCCTTGTTTTCAGGTTATCATCTTGTTACCCCCTCTAGGTTATGGGCACATGAAGAGAATAAGCAGGGCGTTTTCAACCTGCCATAGCATTGTAGTTGAGATTTTTAAAAAGGCAAGTACATGCTGCCGAGCAATGGAAAAGATGAAAAGTGCAGCAATTCTGCAACAAAATCCTCAGTGATTCTTTTGGGTGTAGGCCCACAGGGTTTTCTTCAAATTATTTGTTCCTGCAGGAATCAAACATGGATGTGATGGAACTTTATAAAAAGAGCGTACTTCAGCATTTCAAACCGGCGTGCCCCATATGGGACATTTTGGATGGTTTTACCACATTGTAATGCGGTGTCGTTTCCCAAAGAACTGTTCTTGAAGTAGTTCCTACATCTTCTACAGTAAACATTACTAATATGCAGTTGATGCCATTAATAAAAAAAAAATAAAGAGAGCTGTGTTCCTGCAACAGATAAGCTGCTGCCAGCAGTCCGTTCCCTGTTTAAAACACACACATACTTGTATGAGCAGCTCAGGAGGGATAGTTGTGGGCTACTGGTTACTGTAGGGCTATCACTATGGCGTTAGCTCAGGAACTGAGAGCCAAAGTGTCAGCTCACACTCAAGAGGAAGCAACGTAAATACCAAGAATGGAACTGGATTACATAGCCCACAAAAGGCTGGTGGCTGACCATGGGAGACCAGTAGTTTTATAATGCACTGCAGTACTATAGTATAGTAGTAATACTACGGTTGTAGTATAGTACTATAAATTTTCAAGAAAAACACGTCACTCCCCAAATGTGGAAATGTGTAGGTGCCTTGATCAAATGGTTACCAAACCCATATCATAAAAAAATGAATGATAAAAAAATGAACAAATCTGGCACTCTTCGTCCAAAGTAACGTTTCGGTCGAAAAACCTCGACCTTCATCAGACTGCAAAAAATACATCAAAACAATGTGTCACAAATTGTACAGAATCATAGTCATTCGTTTTCACAGAAGAACAGAAGGTAAAAACAAAGATACAAAGAAAATATTTACATTATCATGATTAAAGTGAACTAGAAAATTGATTTCAAAGAACTATTATGAGGAAATGTCATAAGAGCAATTATAAAAACATCTGCAGTAGTCCCTATAAGGTTTCTTAAAGAACAGTGCAAAAATAGAATAAACAGTAAACATAATTACCAGAGAAGGAGTTTACAAATTGAATGTGATCCTGCTCACTTGGTCATTGGTTCAGAGTCAAAGAATATTTACTGAAAAAGAGGTGGACCACTATTTGTGAATATTCAAAAAGAACCATATAAATATTCTATGAGCCCAAAAGGTAATAATTGAGAAAAGCTCTTACCAGAAAGGAGTATATATATATATATACACATATAGCAGGAATCTTTAGATAAAAGCGCTCCTGTTTAGTGCTTATCGGCATATGTTAAAGGGCGCGGTTCCTATATATAATGATAAAGAAATCTCCTCAGAGTTGTATTATGATTGCCGAGCTCCATGAGCTTGAATGAAAATAACAAGACTGCTCTTACCCGCATGTGACTCTTCATGAGTCAATAGTGAGGAAAGTAATGGTTAACAAGCCATATAAGGGGGTCATAGAATAAAGCGCTTTTATCATAGGATTTCTTAATCTGTATCGCGCTGCTCCTGTATATGACAAAAGGATCCCAAAGGGAATTAACTATCATTATGCTACACAAATGCACCAAGTAACAGACAATGATCTTACCGGACCAGACTTCCCATATGGCAAAAGACAAGATTAGTAGCGCTATATCGAAACGGCAAATACGCCAGTGCAGTGCGCTCAAAGTTCTGTGTCTAATGTGTGCCTTAAAATGGCGGTGGACGCCGGAAGTCGAAGAGGGTCCGTTCTGAGTGACGCATACAATGTATTATGCTGGCGCGTTGTGGTGACGTAAGTGGCCGAAAAGTGAATAGGAACTGCACAGGAAGTCGGCTCGTGACCCGCTCTGTGGAACGCAAGGTCATGTGATGGGGTAGCGATTCTCATGCCAGTGAAAGTGGACCGCGCTGGAACGGGTGATAAAGGTGAGTACTCGATTCGATAAGAAATTATGTGGCAACCTATAAGAAGAATAAAATAATGAGTATGTGGACATGTATACAATTATATATCAAAGAGGAAAAGATTACCAACAAATGAACACCACATTTAATATAAATTTGTCACATTGTACTCTCTATTTAACCCCTTGGGTTCCATACTATTAAGGTAGTGTATCCAGAAGGCTTCTCGAAATAGAAGTCTCTTTTGTAAATTACCTCCTCTCCTATTCAGATTAACCTGCTCTAAAACAAAAAATCTAAGCTGGGCTATGGAATGACTCATCTCATTAAAGTGGAATGGAACAGGTAAATGGAGTTTCCTGCATCTGATATCTGATTTATGATGTGAGATGCGATCTTTTATGGCTTGGGAAGTTTCTCCCACATAAACCTTGCCACAAGGGCATTTAATTGCATATATTACAGATTTAGAATTGCACGTATGAAACCCTTTGATGGGAATATCCTCACCAGTTAGGGGATGAGAAATTTTAGGACCCTTCAATACGTTGGTACATTGTGTACAATGGAGACATGGGTATGTACCAGTTTTCTGGGTACTGAGAAATTGTTGCATTGGGATTCTGATCTTAGAGCCTATATCCGCTCGCACAATTTTATTTTGGATGTTGCTTGCCCTTCTAAAACAGGGTAAGAAGGGGACCTGAAATTCAGTAACACTTGGGAAACTGTCCCGAAGTATGTGCCAATGTTTACGTATCTTTTTATGCAAAATGTACATAAAAGGGTGAAAAGTGTGGACGAATGGGATTCTAGGTGTGGTAATATATCTAGTGTGATTGGTAGTGTGGTTTCGGGATCGACTTAATAGTCTCCGTGGATACCCTCTTTCTAGAAATTTGTTTCCCATTTCGTCCAACCGACGTGATAAAATCTCAGGATCACTAACTATTCTCTTAACCCGTTCAAATTGTGACGTAGGCACTGATCGTTTAACTGCATTAGAATGGCAACTTTGGTAATGTAAAAGATTGTTACGATCAGTCTCCTTAGTAAATAAGTCCAATGAGAGGTTGCCCATCTCATCCAATAGTACCGTTGTATCCAGGAAGTTAATCTTCCTTAGGTCGTAATTCAAAGTAAACTTTAACTCTGGCCATACTTGATTCAATTGGTCAAGAAAGAGATGCAAGCTACTAAGAGTACCCCCCCACAAACAAAAAATATCGTCAATATATCGACGCCACAATAGACAGTGTGTTTCAAACAAATGGTTGGGGTATACATAATCTCTTTCAAAGTAGGCCATGTAGCAATTGGCATACGGGGGTGCCACATTAGACCCCCATCGCAGTTCCCTGTTTCTGGAGATAAAAGGTGTCTTCAAACATGAAAAAATTCATAGTCAGAACTAATTCCAACATTTCCAGAATAATGGACATCACCTCCGAATCAAAGGAGGATTCCTCCAACAGTTTTCTAATTGCCCTTATACCTTTTGAATGTTCTATAGACGTGTAAAGACTATTCACATCCAGAGTTACTAATATAGTGTCTTTGGGTAATTGTCCCATCTCTCGAATTAGGTGTAGAAAAGCACTCGTATCTAATAGAAAAGAGGGAGTTTTTTTGATAAGAGGTGTAAATATCCTTTCCAGAACAACAGCAAGAGGGGATAAAATAGAGTTTGTGGAGGCCACAATCGGACGGCCCGGTGGTCTATCCAACCTCTTGTGGATTTAGGGGAGTACATTAGAATACTGGGATCATGGGATCATCCTTGATTAGGTATTCTTTCATTTTGGTATCTATAATACGTAGCATAAGGGCTCTAGCAGCAATATCGACTATTTTTTCTCTAATCTGGGCAGATGGATTATAGGATAAGACCTTATAGATTTCTTGTACACCCAACTGTGAATATATTTCTTCTATATACACTACCGGTCAAAAGTTTAGGGTCACTTAGAAATTTCCTTATTTTTGAAAGAAAAGCAGTTTTTTTCCAATGAAGCTAACATTAAATGATTCAGAAATACACTCTATACAGTGTTAATGTGGTAAATGACTATTCTAGCGGCAAACGTCTAGTTTGTAATGCAATATCTTCATAGGTGTATAGAGGCCCATTTCCAACAACCATCACTCCAGTGTACTTATGGTATTTTGTGTTCGCTAACTGTGTAAGAAGGCTAATAGATGGTTAAAATACCCTTTAAAA
>JARQOD010000008.1:139698329-139751338 GCA_033576555.1 Oophaga sylvatica
TCAAAAATGGGTGTTCAATTGTCTTTCCCTCGGCTTTTTCATCCTCAGACCATGGCAAACTGAGAGAACAAACGAGACTTAGAGACTTATCTAAGTGCTTTGTGTCTGCTGTCAGGATGACTGGGTCTCTTTTTGCCTTTGGCTGAGTTTTGCTCTTAAAAATAGGGCTAGCTCTCCCAAACTTTGATGTCCCGTTTTTCTGTAATTCTGGTTTTCACCTCGATTTTTCTTCAGGACAGACGGAAGCTTCTGTCTGTCCAGGTGTTGACTCTGTTGTTGAGCGTATGCAACAGATTTGGGACCAGGTAGTGGAGAGGTTGTCCCTCTCTCAGGAGAAGGCCCGGGGTTTTTGCTAACCGGCATAGGACTGATGGCCTCGGTTTAAAAAGTGGGGGACTTGGTCTGGTTGTCCTCAAAAAATTTTCCTTGAGAGTAGCATCTCCTAAATTTAAGCCTAGGTTCATTGGACCTTATAAGATCATGGAGATTATTAATCCTGTTTTTTTCGTTTGCTTCTTCCAGGGCATTTAAGATCCATAACGTGTTCCACAAGTCCTTGTTGAAGGGTTTGTTGACCCAGTGGTTCCTGCTACTGTGCCTCCTGACCCTGTTTTGGTTGAGGGCAATCTAGAGTATGTGGTGGGGAAAATATTGGATTCTCGTTTTTTAGACAAAGGGACTCCAGTATTTGGTTAAATGGAGAGGGTTATGGTCAGGAAGACAATTCTTGGGTGTTTGCTTAGGACATCCATGCTAGGAGACTTATCCGTGCGTATCATAGAACTCATCCTGACCGACTGGTTGCTCAAATGAGGGTTCGGTGACCCCTCCTCAAGGGGGGGGTATGTTGTGAATGGGTTTGAGATGAGTTCTGAGCGGGCTCCCTTGGTGGTTACAAGGGTACTAGTGAAGATTGTGAGGACTGGGAATCAGGTGTTGCTGACTGGTCTTATATAAGGGAGTCATTTTCCCATCAGGGTTGCCGGTGATCAATTGTTCTGGTCTGAATCCTTCATTCCAGTTTCCCTTGTAGCCTGCTGTGTCGTGTCTGCATCTCCTGCTACCAGATAAGAATTTTTCTTCTTTTTTGTTGTTGCTATATTTTTGCATTTTGTCCTGCACTTCTTTGGGGGCCTTCTGGGTCCCCTCCGGGGGCTTCTGCCTTCTCAGTTTAGTTCAGCCACTGAGTTTTGTTCTTTTGCTTTTTCCACTTTTTTCAGTGGCTGCTGTTTTGATTTTGTTGCACCAGAGAGCTAATTTAGGTGGTAGAGGTCGTGTGATCTCAGGTGATTTTGAAATTAGTAAGTTGGTGTTTTTCAGGGTTTTCTGGGATTGCAGTAAGTACCCTTCCTGTCCTTTTCTATTTAGTTAGTTTGGGCCCCAGCGTTTGCTCATTCTATTTTCTTTCTGTGTCAGTATTTCCTCTTGTCTAACCGCCATTACATGTTTGGGGGCTTTCTATTATCTTTGGGGTTCTGCTCCGGGGCAGATAGCTTTCCTATTTCTATCTTTAGGTGTAGTTAGTTTCTCAGGCTGTGACGAGGCGTCTAGGACCAACGTAGGAACGCTCCACGGCTGCCTCTAGTTGTGGTGGTTAGTCAGGGTACTGCAATCCCATAGATTCCAACTGCTCTGGTGTATTGCCTTTTTTACCTGCACTCCTCAGTTACCGAAACATAACAGTAATATATTGTGAGATTTTGGCCAACAACCACAGTTCCTCAGTAAGAGCATTGAAAATGGATCATGTATTGGCCTTCCAGCATGACAATGACCCGAAACACTGCCAGGGCAACTAAGGTGTGGCATTTCAAGGCATAACCAGTCTCCTGACCTGAACCCAATAGAAAATCTTTGGAGGAAGCTGAAACTCAATGTTACTCAACGACAGTCCCGAAACCTGAAAGATCTGGAGAAGATCTGTGTGGAGGAGTGGACCAAAATCCCTGCTGAAGTGTTGTGCAAACTTGGTCAAGAACTACAGGAAACATCTAACGTCTGTAATTGCAAACGAAGGTTTCTGTACCAAATATTAAGTTCTGTTTTTCTATTGTATCAAATTTCATGCAATAAAATGCAAATTAATTATATGAAAATCATACAATGTTATTTTTTGGATTTTTTTTTAAGATTCTGTCTCTCACAGACAGTTTTATTGAAGTGTACCTACAATAAAAATTTAGACCCAACTCAGAAAAGATTGCACATAATAGAACCAAAGTGCTATATAAGATTATAATTTTATTGAAAACGTTTGAAAACATATAACCATATTATAAATAGGGATTACAAAGATGGTGAAAAAATACCAAGAAATGGCACCGCAGGAAAGAGGTAAATATAGTTTATATAACAAAAATGCTCCAACCATCCCAGAATTACATTTTGTATCACAACCTGTGTCACACTGCCAAAGACCAATAGAACAAATCAGATATGTGCGTTGGAAATGGAGGGGCAGAAAGGGCAAATAATATTCAATCAATTACCTCAGACCTGCCGGTGCCACGAGCCCTACGCGCGTTTCAGCTGAAAGTGCCTTCTTCCGAAAAAATTACAGGCCTCTCCATTCTTTGTAGGTGGGAAAACAAAATAGCAAAATCGACAATGTATCAAATACTTATTTTTCCCCACTGTATACTGTACTTCTGATGCCAGACTAAAATATTAAACTCACCAAAAAAAAACCTTCTTAAACAAGGACTTAATGGGGATTGTTCACGATCAGACACATCACCCATAAAGGTCAGACTTACTGTTAATATACCCCTTCTTTACATTTTTTTGTATAGACTCAGTGGCAATATGCACACTGCTGCCCACAGTGATGTTGTTATGGGTTTACCGCCACAGAGAAGGGCCAGAAGACTGCAGCGTCTGATTTCACATACTTCTGCACTGATTAGAAGCACTTCGCCTTCATATTAAACAGTGCAGGTTTCTGCTATCAGTGCTGGGGTTAATCTGTTCTGCTGAGAGCTCCTGGAGCTTTCTTACTTTGATGGTCTCAGCTGTTCAGTGTTTATCACTCTCCTCTGCTCGCCTCTTGCAATCAGGGATTACCAGTGTTAGCTCTATGCTGCCTGATTGGAATTGGAGGTGAAGATGTTGGTTGTTTGTGGTGGCATTTTGGAGTATTTACTGTTGCGTAGTGATTTGTCTGTGCATACCCTCATCCTCTCCTATTTGGTTTTTCCTCCCTTTACTTTGCAGTGTTCCATTCTTTTGTTTGTGAGTACATATTTGTATGATTGATATTTTCATTTATCACTGTACATCTTCCCTTGTTAGTCTGGTTTTGTGTATGAAGGTACACAACTCCCCACTTTCTTTAGTGGTGTAGGGGACAGATAAGGGCTGATTCAGGAGATTAGTAAGGCACGTGGCCCTGGCGTCTTCACCATCAGAACTAATCCAGGGAGCAGGGATAGCTTGGGTGCCCCTAGGAAGGAAGGAGCCACTAGCCACGGGACATCTTGCTACGGTGCCATGACAGATGTGATGTCATATCATCCAGTCATTGCATTCTCTTACATTGTGACTTACTCTCCCCACCAGTAGGGGCAGAATGTGGGATACCATAAGTCCGATAGCTTTGGAGGATTTTTCTCTGTCTTTGACAGCTTACATGCATTTACTGGTGACTTTTTTTTTATTAAGTTCAATTGCGAAAAATGTAACTACTCACTAAGTGTTACTTTTTTATGCATGAATTGATACTTGAGTAAATTAATGCAAAATCAGATTATAAATATTATAGAATTACTATCCACCCATACAAATAGTAGAAAAATTTACAGCAACCACGGAAGGATGACCTTAATAATTGATTGGTTGCTTCTCATTAGCAGATCTTGTTTTTCTACACCTTGTTCTTCAATGCCTTATACAGAAGCAACCCTTCAGAGGTCTCGGCTGGCTTCTCATGCCATGTATCTTTTTATTATGAACATTAATGATTATGATTTTATGTCTGCATTTGAAAAAGCCTGGGAATTATTTTCTGAGGGTTAAGCCTTTCTTAGCCTCCCAGAAGCAAATGTGCCTAAGGCCGGTGTTACACTTGCGTGTGTCATGCGAGAAACTCGCACATATTTTGCAAAAATCATATGCATAGTTAATAGCCTATATTTAATAGGTTTTTTATTTTTTTATTAACAAAATGTAACCCCCTTCCCAAAAATGATGTAACAATAATTGTAGAAATGCATACAAAAAGCCAGGAACTGCAATACGGTGCTGTATTGATATGGCTTGTACAGATGTAAAATTTGACTAGCAAAACAGATGTCTAAAAAAAACTACTTGCAACAGGCACACTTTGTGAGGTACACAGTCACAGTTATATGTCTGGATTTTAGTGAATAGTGAAGGATTGTACAAGAAATGCAAAAACTCAGTACTGACACTGATTACAGATTTTATTTTTCCCGTAAAAAATATTGTGCTGTCTTGCTTCTGCTTTCTAGGACATTAAGAATTAAAAAAAAATATGCCATTCAAATGTGGCAGGATGGATGATAAAAACACTGTATCACTGAACAATCACACTGAGTCTGGCACTGCTGATGACAGCTCTCTTATCTCTCTTTTATCTATCATCTGATTCTATGATTTAAGGTACTGCCACACTAAACAATCCCGCTAGCGATAGCGATAAAGACGCATACTAATGCGATCGCTAGCGGGATTGTTTCTATATCGCTAAGTGCGGCTTAACTTAGCGATATAGTTAACGACGCTATCGCGGTTAGCGATCTTCTTAACGACTTTAGCGGTACAAAAGTACCGCTAAATCGCTAAGAAAAGGTGCCACACTCAGCGATATATACTTACCAGCGGGGGCGCCGACGATCTAAATAGGGTCCGGAACGATGTCAGCGACGAGCGAGATCACAGCAGGGGCCTCGTCGCTGACAGATGCCGCACACAACAACATCGCTAACGGGATCGCTAAATAGTGACGTTTTTTAGCGATCCCGTTAGCGATGTTGTTTAGTGTGGCATACCCTTTACACTCTGTACTACACACATCTTCATCACTGCTGCAAGAGTACAACATATTATTGTCTGGAGTATGGTTTTAGGAATTGCTCTTTCTATTTCTATTGCTGAGCTGTGAGCTCTGATGTCCTCACTATCAAAATAACCCTAAAATGGCTGCTGCATTCCCTGTCTTGACTTTTATATAGGCTATGATAGTCCCTCCTGATTGGCTGCATAAGTTGCAATATGGGGAAACCTGTGTAATCGATCCTGAGATCATGTAAACGTTCTACGACTGTAATTGTCTGCATCATGAATGGCAGTCAGTTTTTTGGCAAATCAAATTTTATAACATTCAACATGAATTCGATTTGCTTATCACTAAAATTGTGTACATTTTCAATAATTTTATGAATAGAATCACACCAATGACATGTGGCAACCATTTGGATGATATAGTTGGGTGGAAAACTGTACCAATGCCATTAATTGAAGATTGGTAATGTCTTCAGGGTTCTGGCTTGATCCATAGTTTACACTAGTTAAAAGGAAACTAAAATCTAAATTTACAATGTAGATATTTGGGTATTTTTGTGTGTTTTAATGTTTTAATAAAAGTGTTGGGTAGTAGGTAATGAGAATCAATGGAAAGAATTATAGTAAAATAGGGGCATAGGAAAAATTGATAACCATTAGTAAATTGACAACTCAATCATTGACTTGACAAGTGAGTATATGGAAAGAGGAAATGACTATAGAGGGTATTAATACTGAAGTTGTGGACAGGCCAGGGGGTTCCTGTCCAGGGAAATTATTGGCTGAATATTAAATGATCACACAGTTAAAATTAATCTAATGTTCCTTAAAAAAATTACACCAAATTTATTTTTATATAAATTTCAGTTTTTTAAAAGATAAATTAAAAATTGGTTTATTTTTTATGTTCAAAACATAAAAGAAACAAAACATGAGATAAGGACAGAAAACCAGGGAAACCCATGACACGTTGGAATAAATCAATCCACAAACAAAATTGATGAAGAATATCAGATCTGTTTGCAGGATAAATTCCGACATCAAAGGTATAACTTATTATTGGACATTTTGAGGTTCTCCTGGTGCGTCCTGTACACCAACATTTCATTGGACCAAAAATTAAGTTGCAATGACATTTTCTTGTCCTAGGTTAGGAAAAAGGGTCTGTTGTGCTGTAAGAAATAGCGCCACATTTGTCTAGGGGCAGTGCCCGGTATTGCAGTTTAGCCTCCTTTTACTTGAATGTGATAGGCTGCAATACCATTAATAGCCTTTGGCCAGATGTGGCGCTGTGAATGGAAAATCGAACAACCTTTTATTTAGAATTCCCACTGCAAAGTTTATGGTTGCATCCATGTCATTGCTTTTGGGTTATAATTCAGCCTCTAAAAAGCCATAGGAGGAGGATATGATAAAGGATGCAGAATAGGAGTCACACAGGGGGGTCTTCATCAGAAAGTAGGGATCCAGCATAGTCACCTACCCAAGGATGGGCCTCTTATTAGGCACCTGCAAGGAAGTCACACTACTTGAAAAAGAAGATTAATTGGAGAAAACCTTAATTAATAATTGTATCTTTACAATCGCAATTTATTTTTCTATTGTGTCTACCAAGGAAGTATAGGAGATACTCTTCACCTTGATTTTATTATTCATTATGAATATTAACCACAATGATTATAAATGCATAACACATGACCCAACATGATGTTCTAGAGAATCTATTACATCATTTATGAATACATCTAGCCTATGAAGTCATCAGAATTTTGGGATAATTCCACATATAAGGTCTGATTCTTGACCCATCAAACTGAAATATTGCATTGCAAAGCGCCCAACTTAAAAATCAGTGTATCTACAGTTTCTTAGTCCCAGATCTTATCTTCTTGTGGTCCTTGGATTAGAACATCGATGCAAAAAGCAAGAGCCACATTGTCAGTTTGAACCAGTATGGGATCTAGAAAGAATGTGCTATAATGGTCTGATAGGTGTCAATTCCACTTCCAGGGCTCCAACTTTTGGGGTAAATAGGGGTCTTCTTCTCCTCTGTTCAGAAACCATAAATGCACGTTATCTTCTCCATTGTAGTTGTGAGTTGCTAAGCCGCAGAAAATGTCACTAATCCCAATGAATATGGCCACACACGCACGTGGATGTTTCACCATCTAATTTTACCCACACAGGGATCAAAAGACCCCCATTCTTCTGATATCAGAGATGTACCCTCAGTAATTACTCCAAACATATACTGATGGTGAAGTTTAGATTATGAGCCCCAATGGCGACAGTGATGACAATGTCTGCAAAGTGCTGCAGAATATGTTGGCACTATATGCGCAAGTAAAATAATAAATATCTGTACTCACTCCTGTTCTCTCTGATATAGAATATACACGTGAGCAACCATCAGACATGGACAACAATGTCTGTGATCAGGACAGCACTGACGGCCCCTCAATGTGGCCCCTAGACTGCAAGTTTTGCACCCTAGAATTAGGAAAACCCTCATTCATTGTTCTCATTACACTCTTCTCAATTTAAACTGGAGACTTTTGTTAGCAAATTCCACTGATTTCAATAGGATCCCCTACAATATTAGGGCTATAGTCAACAGCAGACTTTCTCCAACGTCTGCTATTAGGCCGGCGTCACACTTGCGAGTGTGATGCGAGTTAGTCTCACGACTTTCTCGCATCAACACCCGCACGGCCGCCCGCTCTCGGACCCGAGTGTGCGGCTGCATAGAAATACATGCAGCTGCATACTCGGGTCCGAGAGCGGGCGGCCGTGCCGGGTGTTGATGCGAGAAAGTCGTGCGACTAACTCGCATCACACTGTGTGACGCCGGCCTTAGGGTAAATATGGATCAGACCAGTGGCGGACACAGGCAGAAAAGGGCCCTTGTGCAAGAACAGTATATGGGGGCCCTTTGTGGTCGAATAATTCTGTCTATGATGGGAGCTTCTTGCTGCTTTGGAGATGAAAGTGGACCCCTTTAGCTCTTGGGCACCTGTGTGGCTGCACAGGCTGCACCAATGATATGTCCGCCCCTGGATCAGACAGGTTGAAAGTCATTATGCACAGTCATATTTTTCCAGCTCTTTTATTATCAGAAATTTCACATGTATGAGTCAGGGGAGGTTTCTCGCTTTGACTATCTTAGATAGTTGGCCGGCTGTAGACCTCTATAAGTAGCCCAACCCCTTCAAGATGCTTATTTCAAGAGGAGACCAAAATCATCATATCCTACCTTGCTGCAGGTTTTCGATTACCAGGACTTAGTTGTGAAGCACTGGTAGAAAACCTCATTTACCTTAACTTTTGATAAAGCCTAAAAAATATTCCAAGGTCAACCTGCTGCATTATCGGCCAAACTTACTGTCAAATACATTGCCTTCTCGTCTGTATCCATCTCACCCATCACTGAATTCACCTTGTCCTTAGATAAGTTGCACATTCACAGACAACAGAGTTACTTCGTGAAACAGTAGTTCTAACTAAGAGACCCTACTGAATATCCAAGAATGTGCATTACATGGACAGGCCCGCTGTCTGCAAAGTATTTCATTGCATATTTTTTTTTAATAGGTAACTTTCAGGCTAATTACAAGATTTCATGATATTAGTGTACCAATATACAGTGAAAACGGGCAATCAATGCATGTGTCAATTGGAGACAAAAAGTCACAGCAGCTCCTGCAAATGAGTATTTACAATATGTGCAGACCATAGGAAGAAGCTTGGAAGACGCGTTCCCCGACGTTTATGCAGGCGACACAGAAGAGTTGGAGACCGATGAGACTTCTGTTCGGGATGTGCTGGACACTTCTGAGCCATCATCAACCTTCTTGCCAAATAGTTGGTAGATACAGTTCCGGAACTGTGAAACAAAACATAAACACTAAAAGCCTTCATAGATCCTGGACGACAGCACTTACTAGGGAGTCTGTATTATGCTCCTATGCTGTCATATGGTGACATTATATTACCGCCTAGAAGAAAAGTTTCTAAAAGAGACACTTCTATCATGTAAAATGCTTGTAATGGAGGATGCCATCATTTCTTTTCATTGCAGACTCATAGACACTGTAGGAAATATGGATCAGTACAGCAAAAATCCATAATACTACACGCATGAAGCCTAATAATTGTGTCTATATTTTCTATCATGGATGGTAGCTACTGGTAAACGCTTACTTCAACTTTTACTGCAACTTTAAATAACATTTTTCACCACTAGTGATTGCAAATACTTTCCTTGGACACTTAAATAACACTGCCCCTAATCTGTCAGCAACAAACTAGAGAAAAACAGTCCAATATTCCAACACTTTAATTTTATTAGATGTATAACATAACATTAAAAGAAGCACTGGTGCATAGCACACAGGGGAACTGACAGACACAGTGGTGTCAGCATCAAAACGCGAAAAGGGGATCAGAGTCCATCTACCCACCCAAATATATTATAACTATATAAGGAATGACATGCCTGAAGCAACAACATTCTTTAAATCACAGGCTAAATAGCAAACAAGTAAATACCCCGGACATGTCAATACATACACATACCTATAAGGGTGAGGTGAAAAACGGACCGCTGACCCACCCCAACGTACGTTTCGGAGCACACTCCTTCCTCAGGGGGCCCCTGAGGAAGGAGTGTGCTCCGAAACGTACGTTGGGGTGGGTCAGCGGTCCGTTTTTCACCTCACCCTTATAGGTATGTGTATGTATTGACATGTCCGGGGTATTTACTTGTTTGCTATTTAGCCTGTGATTTAAAGAATGTTGTTGCTTCAGGCATGTCATTCCTTATATAGTTATAATATATTTGGGTGGGTAGATGGACTCTGATCCCTTTTCGCGTTTTGATGCTGACACCACTGTGTCTGTCAGTTCCCCTGTGTGCTATGCACCAGTGCTTCTTTTAATGTTATGTTATACATCTAATAAAATTAAAGTGTTGGAATATTGGACTGTTTTTCTCTAGTTTGTTGCTTTGCAATACAGTTCTCCTACTAGTGTATCCCACATCCATGTGTATTTCTAATGATTTTTTGTTCAGAGATATCTTATATACACATATGTGATGGTTGGGGTTGTTGCTACTTTTTACCCTAATCTGTCAGATATAGCAAATTTAATCTTGGAAGAATACATCTTCGAAAAACTGAAAACCCAATGTTTTACATCTGCTAATCAATGGGCAGCATGGTGGCTCAGTGGTTATCACGGTTCTTTACAGTGCTCAAAACCCACCAAAAGCAACATCTGCAAGGAGTTTGTATGTTCTACCCATGTTTGCGTGGGTTTCCTACAGGTTTTCTGATTTCCTCCCACACGCCATACTGATAGGGAATCTAGATTGTGAGCCCCAATGGGGACAGTGATGTTAATGTCTGTATGGTGGCGCTATGCAAGCAAGCGTAAGAACTCAATATGATAGATGTTCTTCTGATTTTATCTTCTGACCCAATATAGTACTTAAAATGTCAATCTAAATATGCTTTGACCTATCCCTATGAATAGCTCAGAAGGTAAAGTCACTTTTCTTTTTCTCCTTAGCAAATGAACAAGCTTAACTGGGAAAAGAGCAAATCATTCAACCAACCTGTCTGTTCATGAAGACATAGATAATTGGGTTGTAAATGGTGGCACTCTTAGCAAAAAATGCAGGCAACGAAGCAGCCAGTGGATGAAAACTGTAGCCTGGGTTGGCAGCAGCAAAGCAAGCAAAAATTGTATATGGTCCCCAGCAAAAGCAATAAGCAATGATCATCACAACCACCATCCTGGAAACCTCACGCTCAGCTTTCTGAGTGGATTCTGACTCCTTCTGCTGCTGTGCAACCTGGAAAATTAAAAAATATTTATACAAATAGTTATAAAATGCTTATTAAAATGCAATTCTGTCCTGATCAGCTTTAAAAAACCAAGAAAGTTCTCGCACCTATAGTCTGGAGAAGGTGATATATAAGAACCAACCACTCAAAATAAGTGGATGGCAAGTTACAGAGCATTAGAATCAGGATATTTCTTATATATATATATATATATATATATATATATATATATATATATATATTATATATATATTAGACTGATATGTGCACCAAGATCAGTTTTATTGTGTTGTGGAAGATGAAGGCAACAAGACTATGCTATTCTACAGGTTTTATAAAGGTTTTAATTCACACATCATCACTCACCTTACGAATGGCCCACCATACAGCTATGTAAAAGAGGATGATGAGAGACAGGGGAAGAAAACAGCAGGTAACCATGAGCACCAGCATGTATGACTGGACTCCAGGGTCACTATTGCCACTGAACACATCCGGACCACAAGAGGTCTTCAAGCCATGGGGCCAGTACCTAAGGGTAGATGGTAGAATAACTGGATGAGACTGTAAAGCCAGTTCTTCGTGGTAAAAGCAAGTCTATAATTACAAAATGTAATGAAATGTAAATGTACCAAAAATGGGAAATTTTGGTTTTACTTACCTGCTCCAGCCAAATATTGGTGGTGCACACCAGACAGCTGCCCAAACCCAGGAGAATATGATGCCACCAGCAGCCAATTTTCCATCAAACTTAATGTTTCCGAAGGGTTTGCAGACCACAAACCATCGCTCCCAAGCAATTACTGTTAAGGACCAGAGAGCGGTAATGCCTGTAGACAATATTCATGTTGCCATTAAGAGAATAAATAAAGAATGACTATATAGGTAGAGCATGTTCAAAAGAGAACGTGGTCCATCATGGAAGCAGCATGGAAACTGAAAACTGGGGAAAAAAATGAGGCTTCTCATATAGAAAAGGAATTAGATTCTCAGCCTCTAGTTTGGCTCAAGATCCAAAAAGATTTTGGATCTTTTTTCCCCAAGCATCATTGGTCGGGGCAAGTTGAGAAGGTATTGTCGAAAAATATGTCTTAATTTAGCCTTGCTTCTCCTAGAAAGTAATAATATAGACTTACTTACTACACTATCCTATGCTATCACCCCCACGTCTCTGGATGACAGATCATAATTACAACCTGCATCATGTAGTAAATATTCCGCCACATGCTAATATACAGCCCATCTAGTGCAGTTATGATGACTTACCACAAACTGAAACAGTATAGCCTTCGATAATGCATAGTGGATGGCCAAGGACGAAGTAGCCAAAAATCTGGTTGAAGACACTAATGGTGCTAGCAATTAATGTCTCGCCTATATCAGCAATAGCTAAGTTCACCAGGATCCAGTTCAAGGGGTGCCGAAGCTTTTTAAATTTTAATGTAGCTACTATGACCAGACCATTTGTGAAAATAGAAGCTCCTACTACAAATATCATCCAGAGGGTTGTGATGTTGTAAATCCATCGAGGTGCAATGTGATAATTTGGACCTTCAAATGGACCTAGAAATGGTTAAAAAAAATAAAAAATTAGATTCAGTTTACAATAAATTTATTACATTTATTAAATTACATTCATCTTCCAGCCTGGTATTCCATGCCAGTGCCGGGTTCATTTATCTCCTCTAGTTAGTTCACCATTTGTGAAGAAGACAATAGCTATGACTTCTACTTATCCATAGGCTCCTGGACTGGGATTAGTGATGACATTAGACACTTATTAATCTAATGGCTCTTGTGTCAACAGTTGTGAGCAGAAAGTAATCCGCTTGGCTGACAGCTTCAAGGACATCTCCACCTTTTCCGGAGATTACAGCACTCTCTTAATAAGATTCCAACTAAGAACCTCTTCAAATGACCAACCAATTCAAGAAAATGACCCTCGTTATCTAGACTACATTTCCAGTGACAATTTTTAGTTCAGTAATATACTGTGTCCTGGTCATGTTCTTTTAAACAACCACTCCTCTAGAATGGGGGCACATAACCTACAGACCAGGGTCACGTGCCACCCATAATACCATTTTCTATGGCCCCCAAAATACTTAACTATGTCTGGTGGCTGCTCTGATATATTTTACATGTCGGGGAGAAGAGGAAGAAGAGGGCAGCGCACAGGCAGGCGAAAGGTTTGATCTGTGATCCCTATATATCGGAAGAAGGACCATCTACGTGACTCTTCAGTAAACAGTAAAGGTAGAGAGTTGGCCATACATTTGTGTGGCTTTCTTCATGCTGCATGCATGATTTCTTCCTTTCTGCAGTGTGAAAAGAGGAACAACCCCCATTTTCCCAAGAGCTGGGCATTCTGAAACTACCACCTATCTTGCATTAATGGCATACAGCTTTGTTGTGGTCATTAGTATTTTTCCATGCAACTTTGGGTGGTCATCTTAATTCTTACATTCAGCAACCAAATGGCATGGAACCAACACTAAAAATTTTATACATTTTACAAAAATAAAAATATATTCTGAAATCAACAATATACTGTGAGATTTACAAACTGAACTCAACCCAAAGCTTCAAAACCGAGATGTACTGAATTGAAGCCAAGTATGCCACCATTCAGTACAATCTCCAGCAGTCCCAGAGACAATGGATGGAGTGGCCATCACTCCATTCAATCAGGGAACTTCAGAGCCTGTTTTGAGGACTTGCTAAGTTGGGACAACCCCTTCAAGAAAAGGAAATCAGCAATCACTAACTGTTCCATAAGAGGTCCAGCTATGTATATGTTCTTGTTATGGAAGTGCAGTGAGACCAGGTTTTAGAGAAGTTAGAACTTTTGCTCAAAATGTCATCTTCATTTCGAGGCTTTCAGTTCAACTCCACAATGTGGTGATCCTTTTGCAATTTCAGTATCATGGATATTTGTGAACTGTTATGATGGTATCTGCTTGTAGGCCACTGTTAAGAATTTTACTTAGTTAAAGGAGTTGTGCACTAAAGAAAAGTCATCACCTATATACAGGATAATTTATAAATCAGTGGGACTCGGACCACTGGGAAACTGTACCGATTGGCAGAACAGTGCACTTTTATCCCCTTTAGAATGGAGCGGCAGTGTGCACATGAGAACACCACTCCATTCATTCTCTATGGGACTGCCGGGAAAAGCCAAGCGCAGCGGTGGACCGCCCCATAGGGAATGAATTGAGTGGCAGTCAAGCATAAACACTGCTGCTCCATTTTAACGAGAATAAAGTACCACTAGGTGAGAGCCCCAGCAGCTGGATCCCCACGATCAATCAGTGATCACTGGGCAATCCCTTTAAAACAAATCAATTTTCTCAAAGGGTTGCCAGATAAATATTCAACACTGAACTTGACCAAAAAAACTCTCATTATTTCACCTTATATATGGCTTTGGTAATCGATGTCCTTATTTACAGCTCATTATATCAGTATGAAATTTTCATTGTCTTGACTATAAATAGAAAGTAGAAGAACAATTCTTCAGAGCAATAACTAAAAGATGAATCCACTAAGGATCCACTAGGCTTTTTCCATAGCACATACTGTACATCCAAGACCAATTGTGTTGACGGATTTTGAGGGTTTTCGCCGCATCTTGTCTATCTTACAAGATTACAATATATTTGTATAAATGTGGCTAATCTCACATAGACCTCAATATTACCTTACCGAAATTCTACACTGTAAACACTGATCCGCTAAAAAGTCAACACTCAATAGGTGACAACATTTTCGGTAAGTATAACTCTATGTCCATAATTATGGCTTTGGATTGCAACTAATGTTTTACAAAGTACACTGTACACAATAATTATAAAGTAGAGTAAAAATGATACTGTAACTATTACCGATAGATGGTATGGATTACTCACCCCTTGTGTTGTTGCTGTTTGTGTACGTAAAGACACTACTTCTGGTGGAGTCTTCCTCATCATGCTTTCTCCGGGCAGCATATACTGCTTCATTCCATGATACCGCCATGCCTTACGTATCCTACTCACACCAGATTCTCCTATTTCTTTGATCTAGCTTTGGTTCTTTTACTCTTCGCCTTCTATTTCCTTAAGTTCTTTCCTCACTAAACCGTCTGTCACTTAGTTGGGCGATTGGGTGACCTCTCTCCAGTTATATATCCGAGCTGAGATGGATTAGCCTAGACACTCACAGACCAGCTCAAGCCCCCTTAAACTTTTTATCTCTTAATTGGCATATGAGTTTTAACTTCACTCCCCCTCCTTTCCCGCATTCAATCTTTACGACTCGGTCTTGTGGGCTTACGTCACTTGAGCAGGTTAAGGATGACTTTTCTGGACACTTTGGGTGACAGGATAAGAGCTTGCTTAAATGAAAGAGAGAGAAGGAAGGGAATATGGCTTGTGCTTTCTTAGCAGCCAAATCCTATCTCATCTTCTCCATGTCTGTCCATTTCCTAATACCCTTCACTTTGTGAAATTGGGGTCACTGTGTTAATTAGGGGAAGTGAAAATTGAGCATAAAATAGAAATCAAGACATAAGACCTAATGAACCTTTATCTCTGAAACTTTTTTTTTAAAGCACATACCATTGCCTAATTGATCATTAATCAAAGGTGAAACTACAAGACACATTCAGGGAAAGTTTTGAAGGCCACATGACTTTTGTCCCAAGATTTACAGGTCTGATATAACAAGTCCACCTAGTATGGCCAACATATCTTCACAGAACGTTTTTGTATCGTACTTTGGTAAGAAAATTGAGCAGACTACCACAATTGCGAGGCGCTTCAGATTAAGTCCAGACTTCGGATTTACTTTTTCTGGGACACTGGTGCCACTTTTTTGACTGAGGATTAAGGCTTTAAAATGAGCAGATATAATGTGAAGCCTAGTTAGGTGCTCTACATATGCTGAAAATAGGACAACCCTGTCTAAATCTAAATCAATTAACTATTTTCCGGTGAAGACAGGAACTGATTTAGTTCTTTTTTTTTCCTCCAAAGTTATTTGTTAATAATGTTTCTTTTTTTCCAACAATTTTGGTATACTTTTTCCCCCCCAAAATTATCAACTTTCATTTGGATTTTTTTTTTTACAAAAATGACCATTAAAGAAAGATTAATGCCTCTCATATCGGTAGGGTTCCATAATAAACTACTTGTTTTCTATCTATTAAGTTGTAAAGTAGAAATTGGCCCATCCAAAAATACGTATGCAAGCAGATGCCATGATTTTTTTTATTGTCCTTGAGTAAAATAACAGGTTTAATATAAGAAGAAGTCACAAATGAGAGATGGATCCTTTGCCCTGTGCCAACAACATCGTTCAGGGTACAGGATTGTAGATTTTTGGACTGTGGTGAGAACTCATATGGATCCATTGAAGACATACAAACTCCATGCAATGTATCCATACTTGGGAACCATTGACATTGTTTAGATTTGGGGTGCCTACCACTTCTATTTGTGGAGTACAAATGTTTTCCAACAATACCAAAAATGATCTTCTAGATGTTTAAAGCTTGTGATTGTGTCAGAGCACCGCCATTAGGACTAGTCTGGCCTGTCTAACCAATGGATTTTTAATGTTAACCAAAAAATTGGATAATGTTCAAAACAATTTGACATGTTATTACCACTCTTGACAAATAATGAACAATGGGGGTAGAGATTCTGCGGACACCACTGACCACTCAAAGGAAAGGGTAGAAGAACAGTGTAGAAAGTCTGAGTCTTTGCATCACTTTGCTCATGCTTATGGGGACTTTGTGAGCTTCTGTCCATGAGCCATTGTTGGGGGGTCTCAGGATCTGGGAGCCCAGAGATCAAAGCTAGCGAATGGTGGCTCTAGCATATTAAAACTTTTTTTTCAAAATTTAGTTAACTTTTATTGTCAAGTATAGGAGGCTCTGAGGTCAAATATTACACTGAAGTTGAAACTAAGAGTATTAAACATGATATATCACCGGTCCAATTTACAGGAGATGAAATGTAAATGTCTTGAAGGTAGACATTTGGCATGAGTGATCAGTTTGGCTTTGTATAAACTATTAACAAGTTTATTCTCGTCTCATTTTTATTCAAAAAAACATGGATAAAGTCAGAAATTCTTTGACCTACTTAATGATCTACTCAAGACTGGCCTGAATAATATATATACAATTCACAGGTTCAAATAATAGAGTGCCCCCAGTGGTTGAAATATTGCATAGCTAATTGGGGCAGATAAAGAAATTCTACTACGGAGGTTCTCAAGGACAAGAAAAATGACACCAAATGATCCAAAGAGATGTGACCTAATTTCCTAAAAGATTGTCTGCATCAATTGACCTCTCGAAATCTCAGCGACCAAGTAGGAACAGGTGATATTTTAGGAAATGAGGGCACTTTCAATGTTTGCTTAGACCAGTTCTATTTCTGTTGACCCGAAGACCCCTTTATGTTTGTCTACTATTTGTTGTGAAATAGTATATTATGCAATGCTAAAAGACCATCTAATGGTTGAGGATTTCACCTTGACTTAGAAACTCTCATTTTATGGAGTAAATTAATTCAAGGTCTTAGCAGATGTCTTTTGACAGATGCACCTGAGATTATCTCCGCTTTCTGCTCCGTACTAGGAACTAGTTAGTGCAAAGACCCCAAATCTTATAAACGTGTCACACTTTCTGTAAGTGACTGATGGAGACTGACATCAAATGTCCATGAGTGTCACTAATCCCCTAGGATTCTTGGTTCAGACCAGGGAAGGGAGATTAAGGAAATTTTTAATCTGCCATGCTGGGGAGATGTGGGCTCTAAAATTTAGGCTAAGTCAAGAGAGCAAAGAAAAAGCAGAGGAAAATCGTACAATGTCAATGAAGGAAGTGGAGCGATGAGTAAAACGGACAAGTCTTACCGTATCTCAGCTGGAACGGAGGCACGGAGCTGCAGAAATAATGACCATAACTGGAAAGGTAACACAATCACAATAAGTAAGTAACAAACCCCAACACTGAGTGAACAATTCTGTTAAATTATAGTATTCAGGATACTGCAAAATTAATTACTACATAGCATACTTTTACATTAAATTATAGAAGAGTTGTCATTGTAATTCTAGATGTTTTATCTATTTCTGCAAATTTGTGTTTAACGTTAAATCACAGAAGAGTTTTCAGAGCGAATTGTAATAATATTTAACGATATATAAAACTTTTATTTCTAAAGATTTTTCACAAGGAACCGTAGTAATAATATTAATGATCCAAAACACTTTTAAATATTTCTAGAAAATAGAAGTTGGTCTTCTTTTTGCTTATAATAACCCGAGGAGTGCAGCTTATATATTCCTATCCACTATAAAAAAAAAAATTACTGACAACTCTTGGAACCACCTTCTATTATATTCAGTTATAGCTTTAATTTATTATTTAATTTAATGTTATTTTTATTATATCATTTTATTAAATTATTTAATTTCAACAATATGGCGCTTAATATAATGAATTCACCCTGGTCATAAATAGACAGTCGTAATATATTTTATTAACTGGAATAACGACTATCTATATATGACCGGGTGAACAAATTTTACAAAGCGCCATATTGTTGAAATTAAATAATTTAATAAAAAATAATACAAATAATATTAAATTAAAACTATATCTGAATACGAAGAAAGGATAGTAATTATTCCAGTTAATAACATGACATATATTATAAGAAAATATATATATATAAACTATATATATAACTTTTTAACTGGAATACTGTCTATTTATGACCGGGGTGAACTCATTTTATATAGCGCCAATTTGATCCTTAATTGATAAAATCTGGAACTTGTTTGAAACTGAGAGAATGATGCAATCTATAGAAATCTGAATAATTCAAATAATTAATTGTAAGTATATATATATATATATATATATATATATATTATTATTATTATTATTATACATTTTTATAGCGCCATTTGTTCCATGGCGCTTTACATGTGAAGAGGGGCAAATATAGACAAGTACAGTAAACATGAGCAATACAGGACACACAAGTACAGAAGGAGAGAGGACCCTGCCCGCAGGGCTCACAGTCTACAGGGATGGGTGAGGATACACTAGGAGAGGGTAGAGCTGGTCGTGCGGTGGTTCAGTAGGCTGAGGATCATCTGCAGGTTGTAGGCTTGTCGGAAGAGGTGGGTCTTCAGGTTCTTCTTGAAGGTTTCCATGGTAGGCGCGAGTCTGATGTGTTGGGGTAGAGAGTTCCAGAGTATGGGAGAGGCACGGGAGGAGCTTTGTATGCGGTGGTGGGAAGAAGAGATAAGAGGGGAGTAGAGGAGGAGATCTTCAGAGGATCGAAGGTTGCGTGTGGGTAGGTAGCGGGAGACCATGTCACAGATGTATGGAGGAGACAGATTGTGGATGGCTTTGTAGGTCATGGTTAGGGTTTTGAACTGGAGCCTATATATATCTAATTATACACAAAATTCAGAATACATTTTTTTTATTTGTTAGAAAGTCTTCCAAGTTTAATTTTAGCTTAGTCTATTACTATTATTATCATTTTAAGTATTAATCATTATTATTATTTTTAATCTTTTAATTATAAATTATGATATATTCACTCCTGGGTTGATTTCAAAGAGTTTTCTATACATAGTTTAATATAATGCATACAGAATTAAGAAACATATACTTTATTTCCATGGCAGACTTGATATATAACCATATGCCACCATTTAATCATAGTGTTGTGCTCGCTTTCTGCTCTATTCACACTGTGTTAGTCAATTCTATCAATTCTTTTCCCATTAGGTTACCATTGCATTTTAATAGTGCTGTTTTATTCAATAAAAAAATAGTATTGAAATTTGACAGTATCATAAGACAGATCATAATGGTACCGCTATATATTTTGGATCCTATCAGGGCAGAGGTTTCCTGATTCCAGTGTGTACAGAGTCTTATTCACTTGTGTAGCATTTACTAATAATCATGTTTTGTTAATGACTATTCTGAGCAGTCAACTTATTAAAAAAAATATAATTAAAGGGGTTTTCCAGTGAAAACAATTGATAGTTGATCCCTTATTGATTAGTGGGGGATCCGAATGCTGAGACCCAAAGTGAACAGAAAAACAGGCAATTTTTATTCTTGACAGGGCATTTTAATTAATCCTCATTACAAAATGGCTGAATGCCCGACAGCCACTCCATTCATTCCCTATGGGGCTGCTGGAAAAAGCCAAGCGCAGCACATGGCCGCTCCATAGCAGATGAATAGAGGGGTGGTCAAACATCCGCACTCCGGCTCCATTCTAAGGCCGGCGTCACACTAGCGAGTTTGATGCGAGTTAGTCGCACGACTTACTCGCATCAACACCCGGCACGGCCGCCCGCTCTCGGACCAGAGTGTGCGGCGGCATAGAAATACATGCATAGAAATACATGCAGCCGCGCACTGGGTCCGAGAGCGGGCGGCCGTGCCGGGTGTTGATGCGAGTAAGTCGTGCGACTAACTCGCATCAAACTCGCTAGTGTGACGCCGGCCTTAAAGGGATAACATTCCCCGTTCTGCCGATCGATGCAGATTCCAGCCAACCAATCAAGAGGTTATCCCTTATCCTGTAGATAGGTAATACCTTTCTTTCACTGGACAACCCCTTTAAGTAAAAAATTAATGATTACTGAACGTAAAATGTCATTTTAGGAATAAAAAAATGCCTTCAGATATCCGAATTGCTGCATGTAGAATTGGAAGGACCTTTTTACACAATAATACACAATCCTCATAATAATTGGATTATTAATAGGAACTTCCTAGTTTCTATCTTCGGTCTAATTTTTTAAGGTAACATGTGAGACCCCCCAAACTAGCGCCACCCTAATGATATGAAGTTCTCAGTGATGATCTAAGGAAGTTGGTATGAGGGAGAAAAACTTTAATTGTATTGAAACTGCAGTAAAGAGTCAAGGGGGTGGAGTCATTTTCCGGAACGGTCATGCTAACCAGTCCCCCTCCTGTCTTGATTGACATCCCACAGGTCAGATATACCATCACAAGCACTTCTATTGGCATCCAAAGCAGTGAAAGTTAATATTCCAGCTGAATCTAAATGCAGATGTACTAAACAGCGCTAGAGGTGGCCTGTGATTATTTGGGATGTTAAGTCAGGAGGAGGCCGGCCTGCATGACTTCTTCAGAGAGA
Source organism: Oophaga sylvatica (assembly GCA_033576555.1). Taxonomy (NCBI): domain Eukaryota; kingdom Metazoa; phylum Chordata; class Amphibia; order Anura; family Dendrobatidae; genus Oophaga; species Oophaga sylvatica. The sequence goes on from JARQOD010000008.1 coordinate 139,719,403, forward strand.
GGCTCCGCCCCATGACTTCTTACCGCATTTTTTTATGCAGCATTTTTCTTTATTATGCTGAATCTCTGAGAAGAAAGGAGATCATCATTGTGCACCTCTTCAATAACAAATTGATGTCATTTCGGGGTCTTAAATCCCTCTGAAAGGTTTTTTTTTTAAGGGCACAATGTAATATTTTTTCTCCTTTTAAACAAGTGTGTAAAGGAGAAATAACACAGGAAAAATAAAAAGGGAGAATGGGTCAAGCACACTGAAAAAGAGTTAATACAGTTTATTAGATAGAATAATACTTGTAACACAAAAAGAACCATTAAAAACATATAAAAAGCGCAGAACAGCAGAAATCTAAAAACAAGACCCACAAAAAAAAAACACAATAATGAGTGTCAGGGTCAAAAATACTGGCAAACTCGTAGTGTAGAAAATACAGCATATTAAGCTGCAAAATAGGATCTGTGCAATTCATGAGGTTCTAAAATGGTAAAGGAACCAGACAAAATATGCCAAAAAATAATACAATAGATGATTACATTCGGAAATTAATATAAATATTAGCAAAGTGAACAAAAGAAAAACAAGAAGGGATGCCAAAAGAGAATAAGGGGGTATGAAGGGTTTAAAAGATAGATAGAAAGAGGGCAACCACTGTCCAGATGTCCATTTAGAAGGGGGTCCTCAACTCAGCACCCCAAAAGAAAAAGAAAAAAAGATAAATAGAGGAACCGCTAAAATAGGCAGCTTCTGTCACCTTGGTAAACCCGGTTTGTGTATGTAATAAAAGGGCAACCACTTCGACCATTTCAGTCTGTAGGAAAAATTATCACAGACTGGCAACTTCCTCAGCAAAACCAGTGGTATCACTCTCATGTTTAACGGGTTGTGTCAAATGGAAACTTAAAAAAATGCTGAAATTATGACTTAAAGGCTGCTACACTTTCTACTATGTTAGCATTTTTTCTGTATCTAGGCTACAAGGTAGGGGAATTAACTGAGCTCTCAGTATAAAATTGGATCTATCACTGGATTTTACTTTACGAACTGCATACATTATTGAATTGATCTCTTAGACCTGAAGAGGCTGCACTACTTACTGTGACAATCCATATCAGAATGACCCGCAATCTTTTTTATTTATCAATTTTGTGCAGCTTAATAATGAAGTGAGTATTATATGAGTCCAGATGGAAAAAATACATACAATGCTCATACTAAAATCAGGATTATACAGCCTTTCTAACAAGAATTTTCAAAATAAGTTTACTGGCCACATCAGGTTTAATGAATGGAGTTTGAATTGTAAATTCTGGTGACAGATCTGCTTTAGCAATATTACATACAGAGTGAATGCAGGAGGAGGGCAGGGCAGCTAGTCTGTATGGCAAAGCGTCGGTCAAAAGATGCAGGTCAGGACAAGATGTATCAGGGGCATTCAGCACAGCTGGTATGTTATTAAGGACCTATAGATGATGGCAAAATAATTTATAAGACATAGGAAAAGAATCGCTTAAATTTCTATATCCTGGCATTTCAGACAGATTTACTAATTATTTTTACTTGCGACAAATTAACATAAAATAGGTCACTGTTACCATGATGTATTTTACTTTTTACAAAGTCTTGGAACTTAAAGCCACTGTCCAGTTTAATATAAAAATATAATATTATTTGGGGAATGCTTAGTGAAGTCATCTGGAGTCCTGCTTTTGCACCAATCTGCCTATTCCCTGACTTTTCTTTCATTCCTCTACAGGGCTGCAGCGCTTCTCCTCCTACACAGTGTACATTGTGCAGAGGAAGTCTGAGACACACCCCCCGGCTCTCAGATTGGCCAACATGTCTCAACATAGCAGCACTGGCCAATCAGAGCAGGGGGAGTGTCTTGGATTATCACTGCACAGTGTTCATGGAGCAGTCGGAGAAGTGCTGCAGTAATATCTGAAGGAAAACAAGAAAAACTAAAGCCCCAGTCTCACATAGCGAGATCGCTGAAGCGTCACCGATTTTGTGACGCAACAGCGACCTAGCCAGCGATCTCGCTACATGTGACACGCAGCGGCGACCGGCCCCCTGCTATATATCGCTGATCGTCATCGAACAGCCTGGACCATTTTTTCATTGTTGGTGTCCCGCTGGCCAGCGCACATCGCTGCGTGTGACAGCGGGAGACCAACGATCAGCGAGCACCCAGCGCCGTACAGCAGATGCTAGGAGCTGGTATCCAGGGTAAACATCGGGTAACTAAGCGCCACACAGCACTTAGTTACCCGCTGTTTACCCTGGATACCAGCGTGCTCTCTGGTCCTGATCGAGGGTGAGTCTGCCTATGTGACAGCTCACCAGCGATCAGCTGACGATGTCCCAGCGATCCCATCCACGTCAGATCGTTGGTGGGATCGCTGGGACATTGAAGCGTGTACCGGGGCCCTAAGAATTGGGGGATTAACAGTATAAGCGTACAAAACGAGGGCACTGGGTGACTTTATTAGGCATTTAAAATATTAAACTTATGTCAAACATGAAGGTCACCTTTAAGTTTGCAAATTGCTGTATCTAACCTACTCGTGTCACGGGCTCATCAGCAATGCCCTCATGCCTAAATGTTAGTCTATTGGGGAATTGTGCTCCTGTTAATATCTGATTGTTATGATGATTGTGTAAGATTATGGTTGGGTTCTTAGATACAAAGCAAATATGACATAGCAACAAAACAGAAAGCATCACCATGGTATCACTATAAGTGGCTAGACATTAATGTTGCTAGTGAGGATATCTAGGATCTATCGCTGAAACTAACTATGAGAACAATTTGGTCCAAAGACCAGAAAAACGACCACAGATCCAAAAGTTAAGAAAAATGACAAAATTCTTTATTAAATACATGAAATAAGCATAAAATGGACAGGTGTACTCAAACAGTGACAAATAGTGGGGTATGATGCCTGACAAGGACATCTACCAATAGAATGCACATGTAACTGAACTCCCTGATTGATATCAAGATTGTAAAGGGCACAGTTTAAAGTCAGACATAGCGATATTAACATGACCAATATGGGGCATCACTGTGTAGAAATGCAAGTGCATTTATAAGAATGTGTGCCACCACATAAAGAGAAGATAAGGGTGTAAACCATAGTGTGTCTCTTAGGGAAAATATCCACTAAATGGTCTAAAATAAACTGGGATCTCAGCGTATACAAGATACTGCCCACTATGTACGAAAAATGCCGGTATAATGTCCACCATGCCCCCTGACGAAGGACGAGCATCCGAAACGTGCGTTGGGGCACGTATGCACATACCTGTTTCTCCCTGATTGTGCCAGCTACTATACTACGAGAGGTAATACTTGCTAGTGCACATTGGCACTCTGCTTCTATAGCAGGCAGTATATTGACATCCCACTCGCATGGTGGACATTATACCGGCATTTTTCGTACATAGTGGGCAGTATCTTGTATACACTGAGACCCAGTTTATTTTAGACCATTTAGTGGATATTTTCCCTAAGAGACACACTATGGTTTACACCCTTATCTTCTCTTTATGTGGTGGCACACGTTCTTAAATATGCACTTGCATTTCTACACAGTGATGCCCCATATTGGTCATGTTAATATCGCTATGTCTGACTTTAAACTGTGCCCTTTACAATCTTGATATCAATCAGGGAGTTCAGTTACATGTGCATTCTATTGGTAGATGTCCTTGTTAGGCATCATACCCCACTATTTGTCACTGTTTGAGTACACCTGTCCATTTTATGCTTATTTCATGTATTTAGTAAAGAATTTTGTCATTTTTCTTAATTTTTGGATCTGTGGTCGTTTTTCTGGTCTTTGGACCAAATTGTTCTCATAGTTGGGTTCTTAGATGTAGAGATTTCCTTTATTTTATCATATTGATCCTAATCTGACATTAGGAAGTGAGTCGGAGGCCAAACAGCAGATAACAATTCCTATTTACTTGCAGTAATCTCCTCCCCGCTGAACTCATCCAACCACGCAATGAATTAATTAAGATTAAAGTTGTATCCTTGTTTTAGCAAATGAAGGTTATTATTTCTAGGATAGAAAAGTTAAACAAATTTCCTTTATACTTTTTTTGTTAATTCCCACAGTTTTTCAAGCTTTCTGCTGCTTTCATTCAATAGAAACCTTTACGGTTTACACCCAATGGATACAAATCTGTTCTTGCCATATGTGATGGATGCACTGTAACCCGGCTCGTTACAGTACAGCGATTAGTGCTGTGTCTTGTAACAAATCGAGGAGCCGTCCGTCCATCACGAATGACCGGGACAGATTTTTATTCCCTGGAGGGGAATTGAAAGTGGAGGGGATGAGAGTAAAGTGTCAATCTTTGTAGATGACACAAAACATTGTAGGATAATAAAAACTGAGTGAGATAGTATAATATTACAGAACGATCTGGATAAGAAGTCTGCATTAGTGGGTAACATAGAGTAATTCTATTAATAAATATACATTAAGTGGAAATATACCTGGGATTACAGAACATGAGAAGGACTCGAGTATTCTGGATACAAGTCAATGTCAGGCAGCAGCTGCAAAAGGAACAAGATTTTATAGTTTTTAAAACGAGAGATAAAATCTTGTCATCCCAGTGTAATATTATCCCTCTATAAAAGGTAATATAACTCCTTTATAAAAATAAGATTACTTCTCTATAAATGCAATATTACTCCCCTAAAAACGTATTGCTACCCCTCTATAAATCACTGGTGAGGCCACATCTTGAATATGGAATCCAGTTTTGAGCTCCACACTTAAAAAAGAAAAGTTGGGTAACTAGATTATTTTATGGGATGGAGGCCTCTCATATGAGAGGTTACAAATGTATTTAGGACTTTCAGCTTAGAGAAAAGACGCACATCTCCTCTTTAAAAGTACTGTATAACATGTGTGGTCAAATCACAAAGAACAGTGGCAAAATGGTTCTTAATTTACTACAAAGGACCAAGGCTCACACTCAGTTAACGTGTAGGAAGGTTACAAAGGCAAATTTCATGCATCAATAGGTAGGATAATGGAGTTATTTACAGTTAGAGCAGTCAGACTAGGAAAGGATTCTTTACAGTTAGAGCAGTCAGACTAGGAAAGGATTCTTTACAGTTGGGAGCAGTCAGACTAGGATCAGAAGGATTCTTTACAGTTAGAGCAGTCAGACTAGGAAAGGATTCTTTACAGTTAGGGCAGTCAGACTAGGAAAGGATTATTTACAGTTAGAGCAGTCAGACTAGGAAAGGATTCTTTACAGTTAGGGCAGTCAGAGTAGGAAAAGATTCTTTACAGTTAGAGCAGTCAGACTAGGAAAGGATTCTTTACAGTTAGAGCAGTCAGACTAGGAAAGGATTCTTTACAGATAGAGCAGTCAGACTAGGAAAGGGTTATTTAAAGTTAGAGCAGTCAGACTAGGAAAGGGTTATTTAAAGTTAGAGCAGTCAGACTAAGAAATGGTTATTTACAGTTAGAGCAGTCAGACTAGGAAAGATTATTTACAGTTAGAGCAGTCAAACTAGGAAAGGATTCTTTATAGTTAGGGCAGTCAGACTAGGAAAGGATTCTTTACAGTTAGAGCAGTCAGACTAGGAAAGGATTCTTTACAGTTAGAGCAGTCAGACTAGGAAAGGGTTATTTACAGTTAGAACAGTCAGACTAGGAAAGAGTTATTTACAGTTAGAGCAGTCAGACTAGGAAAGGGTATTTACAGTTAGAGCAGTCAGACTAGGAAAGGTTATTTACAGTTAGAGCAGTCAGACTAGGAAAGAGTTATTTACAGTTAGAGCAGTCAGACTAGGAAAGGGTTATTTAAAGTTAGAGCAGTCAGACTAAGAAATGGTTATTTACAGTTAGAGCAGTCAGACTAGGAAAGGGTTATTTACAGTTAAAACAGTAAGACTAGGAAAGGATTCTTTACAGTTAGAGCAGTCAGACTAGAAGGAATACAGTGGTGTAGATTTACAGTTAGAAGCAGTCAGAGTAGGAAAGGATTATCATATATATCAGTTAGAGCAGTCAGATAGGAAAGGGTTATTTACAGTTAGAGCAGTCAGACTAGGAAAGGGTTATTTACAGTTGGAGCAGTCAGACTAGGAAAGAATTATTTACAGTCAGAGCAGTCAGACTAGGAAATGGGTCTTCACAGTTATGGCAGTCAGATTGTGGGGTGCCCTACTGCAATAGGTAGTAATGGCAGACACACTATATCAGCATTTTAAAAAAAGGGCTTGATGCTTTACTCATAACCAATGCGATAGATATTGTTAATTGGCTGAGAAATTTCTAACTTCACGGAGCTGTTCATTTTTTTTAAACTGTGCAAGCAACAAAAAAAAAGGTTATTCTGAATGACATCAAGGAAAGATTAAAAACCTCAAGGATTTCGGCAGAAGGTGTATAAGAAAACTGTATAACTTGAATACATTACATTTTCTTTAAACAGCTGAATTTAATGTTAATTGAAGACTTTCTGTGGGTCATTAACTAGGACCCAAATTATCACTGATTGCAGAAATATTGTCACTTATTAACCCATCCTTAACTCTGGAGTCAGAATCTTTTATTTAAGCTTTAAAGATTTAATAATTGGTAAAAAAAAATGTGTATATATATATATATATATATATATATTACAAAAAATGTACATTTGCAAGAAGAATCCTCTTCCTTTATACTTAGGCCCTTGCTATAGAATGACTTAAGCCTGGCACACGAGGATTTCATGCAACTTTTGCAACACTCTGTTTAGTTTTTCATGTGAACGGAAAAGTGCAATTAATTGACTGTCAGTCTGCTCAAGGTTTGACATATTCTGATGTGCAGCAGAGAAGGAAATCAGTGACGCATGGCTGTCATGTAACACAAGCAGTTTTTCAAAAAAATCTAAGCTGGAGAAAGCAGCAGAAGATTTCATATTTGTAATGTCAATATTATTGCTAGCCAAATAATAAGAGGTTTCATCCTTCCTTCTTTTGACTTAGCATCCACGTTGCCTGTACTCCTTCACCTCCTTGCCCTCTCTCTGTGGGTCCTTGATAGGAATTCCGCTAGTTCTGAACTATTCCATATTGCTAAACAAAAGTTCACTACTAGCAGAACTCGGTCACGTACCACACTGGCAGCCAGGGGGCAGCGTGAGGTAAGATGAACGCTTAGCAATATCTGGGCCATCTCTGACTTTAGCAGGAGGTTCAAGCGCCAGGTCCTTGTGTCCTTAATCCAAGGCCCTGGCTGAACTGGCTGCTACTATGTGACTCCTTCATCGGCTTAAGTTCTGGTGTCGCTACAGGAATGCATCAGTATCTTTAGTTGTTTTGTCACTTTACTGAAGGGAATATATGACACAACTTGTATAATATATGTTCTTGAATCCTTATTTTTCATGTGTCTTCTAGGAAGCCTGAACTATACGTAGAATCTAAGACCTGAGTTATTGTTGCAGATTTCAGCTTTCATCAGAATCATTAGTGCTCATTGTTTGATAATGAATTGTTTTACATGGGACATAGAGTAACCATTATCACCAAATCTAAAACATTATCTTCCTCATCAAATACATGGACGATACAGTGAAGAAACTGACATAAGAAACAGACATAGAGCTCACACAATACGGTATATAGAGGAACTTTGTACATAGCCATAATCTATAATAGTCAACACAGCGCCATCTGCTGTCTGCTCTAAGCAGCCCCTCAAGTATAAGCCTGCAGCTGTTGTATAATCCATCAATTATCATGTAGACCATTTTAGTTAATGGAAAAATTTCAATTTACAGTAAAAAAAAAATAAGTCAAAAAGTAATAGAAATCTTTGATTTTTCCATTTTGGTTATGTTCTGTTCAGCTATTTCTTTACTGTATATATTGTTATTTTCTATTGTGGATATCCAAAGGTGAACACCAATGACTGACATTTTAGATGTTATATAGGAGAGGGGTTCACACTCGTGCATGGAAAATTTAATTAGCCTGAGAATGAGGATTACCCAGGTGACCCAGGGACATAGATATACAGCAGGAATCAAAAACTTGAGGCACTTCACGGGTTGTGAAACTACAACTCCTAGCGTTTCCTGACAGCCATCTCCCAGCTTGTGGCTATCAAGCAATGCTGGGAGTGGTAGTTTTACCGCAGCTGGAGTGCCAAATGTTGCTGAACCCTGCTATAAGGGGTGCAGAGGTGGCAATTGTAACCTGCCCTACCACCTGAAGCCCCTAGTAGATAGGAATACCTTTATCAAAATATTTATTATGCTCAAGAGACTCAATTTATGCTTCTGGGAAGACCTACTATCTAGGTTTCTAGGCTAAGTACTTAGGCTTAAAGGGTTATTCCCAAAATAACAAGTAATCTCCTATTCAAGGGATAGGAATTAACTTCCTGATTGCTGGAGGGGGAGAGGTCCGACCGCTGGGAACCTCAGCAATCCCAAGATCAGAACCTTGGAAGCTCTGTTTTCAGGATCACTTGGGATCCCAGCACTTGGACCCACAGGGACTATCAAGTAATCCCCTATTACTGGGTATATGGGATAATTTGATATAATTTGATATTTTAGGAATAACTCTTTTAAAGGCTGAGCTATACAGACGTGTCCTCCTTTATCTTTTCTGTTGACTTGACATAACCAGAGATGAGTGTAACGAGAGGACCAGCTTTAAAAAAAAAAAGACAACTTTTAGCGGTACTCTGTGGCAAGATGCTACATGTGTCTATATGTAATCACACAATGTTTGAGGATGTGGATTGTTAGCATGTTGCAATGATGTGTTGATATTGAAAATTGATTTCCTAATGAAATTCATAGAAAGGTAAAGGTGGACAGACACAGGCGTGACCGAGAGATGGCTAAACAACATTTTTAACAATTTGAAGGAAAACTTCAAATATCTTGCTGACGATATATCTTGTAGAGGAGTTTTAAAATTATATTAACTTGTATACTTTACCAACCTTGTGAACGCAATACTGTATTTAAAGACAATAAGGTGGCACTAAACATGGAAAATACTAATTGTTTTTTTTTTTTTTACATAATTGTACAGAAAATGTCTTTATGCTCAATTAATGGAGACGTTTTAAGAGGAGGAGGATAAAAAAGTTTTGGAAAACCATACTATTCATTCTTGGAAAAAAAACCTGTCTTGCTTTTTGGGATTCATTGACTGACTCTCTTTTATTCCCCAGGGATGAGCAGCGCTGGAGGTGCCCCTACAACCATCCATATTAAAGTTTAGCCAAACGTCTACGTTGATAGATTAAGCCTCGCTCTAGTTAACCTTTGCAGTTCTCTCTTTATCTGTTACTGACTAGAACAATATTTCCGATGGCATATTTAGAGACATTAGAGCCACCGCTGGAATGACGCGGGCACCAGAGGTGAGTATAAGAGTTATTATTTTACGGAAGGGAAACATAGGGATTCAGAAGGGGTTGTCCAAGAAGTGGACGACTCCTTTTAACTAAAATATTTGTTGCCTCATTAGCATGTAGGTTTTCCTGCGATCATTTCACACATTCAGATTTATGTAGAATGGGTTGAGATGCCTTTTATATCACGGGAAACATAAAGGAGATGTCCAGGAGATAATTATTAAGTTAAAAAAAAATAATAAAAGAAGTACATGTCTCAGCTTCTGTTTTTATGCTTCCGGGGTCTTCGCTTGTCTCTGTTTTCCAGTTCCCACCTTGTCTCAATGGAAATGGATGTAAGTGACTGCTCAGATGATGATGGATCACCGCTGTAGCCAGGGATTGGCTAGATAGACAACATAGTGGCTCAGTGGTTACCACTGTTGCTCAGTCGTTGGGTAGCACGGTGGCTCAGTGGTTAGCACTGTTACTTTGTAGCGCTTGGGTCCTGGGTTCAAATTCCAACAAGGAGAACATCTGCAAGGAATTTGCATGTTCCTCCTGTTTTTACTTGAGTTTACGCCCATATTCCAAAGACATATTGATGGGGAATTTAGATTGTGAGCCCCAATGGGGATAGTGGCAATAATATCTGTAAGGTGCTGTGAAAAATGATGGAGCTATATAATAATATCTAGTGTGTCAAGATCAGCTGGAATTTGATCAATGGTGGAAATATTGATTAGCATGACCTTCTTAAGTCAACTGTTTTAGCCACAATTGGATGATGACATCTCATGCTCACGGTTCACCTAAGTGTCTTCAATTCCATGTGGCTTTTAAACTTTTCCTTGAGTAAATACAATCAATAAGCTGCTAATTTCTATGTTGCTGCTATACAGACTATACTTATGTTGTAAATTTGAGTTTGTTAGTGCACAATTTTGAACTGGTGGTGACCTTTTTTGATGGAAACCTATACTTGGAGATTTACCTCTCCTGGCTTAAAGACTACAAATTTAAAGGGGTTTTCAGGTTTTGGAAAAAAAAAACGCATCACTCTTTACTCACCTTCCTCAGATTCAGGACTGAGTGACATCGACAGCGCTGCAGTCAATTACTGTTAGAACCCTCTTGTTAGATTTTGTTTCAGTTTGCTGGTCACATGACCTTTTTTCCCTATTTAGTCTGGCTCCGCCCTTCTGACTTTGCTGGACTTCATTGTATTATCTACTCTTAAGCTAGCCGGGTGCTTAGGTGCCTTACTCTGTCAGTTTTGCTTGATCTTAGGATCTCTTAGTATTTGTTTTCTGTTTTATATTTCCTGCTACACTTTCTGTTAGGAGGTGTCCACCTTTTCTCCCAGTCCTAGATCTTGTAGGGATTCCTCCCTCGCAACTATAGGTCTTCGTTCAGACTAGCTGAGGACTTTAGCGGGTCTGGTCGCAGGATCAGGTTCCCCGTTACATCGTAGGGATAAAGCTCAGTCCTATTGTAGGGACAGAGTTCCCATCTTTCCTTAGTGCTTGTAGCAGTTCATAACAGTAAGTCCAGCCAAGAAATAAAAAAAAAAAATCTCTAAGGAAAGATTTTCTGTTTTCATCATGGTGTCGGTTCGGGATTTGGCTGAACGCCTGCAGGGTCTCTCTCTGGAGGTGGCTGAAATCCAGCAACACGTGAGTAGTTGTTCTGGAGCACATTTCGTGGAGCCAAAGGTACGTTTGCCTGATTTATTTTTTGGTGAACAACAAGATTTTTTTTCTTTTAAAAATGCTTGCTTGTTGTATTTTCGTTTGAGACCCAGATCCTCTGGTGATGAATCACAGCGCATAGGGTTTATAATGTCACTTTTGCGCAAAGAACCTCAGGACTGGGCCTTTTCTCTGCAGCCTAGTGATCCATGCTTTGGATCAGTGGATGTTTTTTTTTCTGCTTTGGGGTTGTTGTATGACGATCCGGATCGTGTTTCATCAGCTGAGACAGAGTTGAGACGTTTGAGACAGGGATCGGGTAATGTGGAAAATTATTGTACTCACTTCCGTAGGTGGTCCACCCAGGTGGGCTGGAACGATTCAGCTTTGAAAAGTTTATTTCTTGCAGGATTAAGTGAAAGGGTTAAAGATTTGCTGATTGCTTATCCTATACCTGGTAACTTGCAAGAGGCTATGCAATTGGCCATACGGGTGGATAGGAGACTGCGTGCAAGGGTTAATGAGAGTAAGTCTGCTTTGTCAGCTCCAGGTTTGGAGAAAGTATGTACTGACATTGCAGAGCCGATGGAAATTGGAGCAATGGCACCTCACTCTCGGGAAAAAGAACGCAGATTTGCTGAAATTTTGTGTTTCTACTGTGGTGAATCTGAGCATTTTATTAAGAACTGTGCGCTTCGAATGAATAAAGAGAAAAAAAAAATGAGGTCAGTTTCGCCCGCATAGCTTGTTTAAACAATAAAGGTGTCTTTCTTTCTGCTACCACTGCTGGTGAGGAGGAATTAATGGAGTTTCGGGTATTTGTGGATTGTGGTTCAACTCTCAATGTGATTGATGGGAAATTTTTGGAAAAACTAAAATTAAAACCCAAACTTCTGTCTTCTCCTATTAATGTGGTGTCTGTGGATGGCTCTCCCTTGAAAAATGTTACTCACCATATCTGTGAATTTCCACTTACTATTAATGGTGTTCATCAAGAGAATTTGGATTTGGTAGTTTTGAATAATTTGCCCTCACCGGTGATTTTGGGGTTACCCTGGTTAAAATTGCACAATCCGGTACTGGATTGGTCTACCAATGAAATTAAGTCCTGGAGTCCTAATTGTTATGACAAGTGTTGTAACGGGCTTATTGCTGCTGTAGTTAAGGGGGAGTTACCTGTACCTATTCAGATACAGTAAAGATGTATATCTTCGTACCGTGTTAGCCAGTAGATAGAAAAATATTTAGAGTTGAGAGTCCTCAGTGGTTGATACCTTTTAATGGCTAACTGAAAAGATGGTAACAAATTGCAAGCTTTCGAGACTACTCAGGTCTCTTCATCAGGCTGAACTAATACAAAATCTGAAGAATCACATATTTATACACAAAAACACAGAAAAAATGCAATAGGTAAGACAAGTGACGTGAAGCAGAATAGTCATTATGGCAGAGGGACGAGCACAAACATTGGAACAATTCATAGATAAGGAGAGAAAGTTTTATTACCCTCTGATTGGGGTCTGGTAATGTTTTGTGATGTTTTCACAGGGTATTTGGAGTAAATTCCTTAATTGATGTAATAGGCCATAAAACCATGTGACAGGTTCATTCCAGCATTAAGAGTGTCAAAGGTCACCATCAATTTGTATTCGCAAATTCTTCTCTGCCTCAGAGATGTGAATCTGCTTCTTAGTACCAGTATTTTCATATCTGACATGCTATGATCAGGGGAGCAAAAATGTTTTGCCACAGGTAGATCCATTATTTTTTCTCTTATTGCGTGGCGATGAGAATTCATCCTTGTTCTCAGTTTTTGCCCGGTCTCCCCCACATACAGACCCCCAGTTGGACATTTAGTACATATAATTAGGTACACAACATTAGATGTGATGCAGCTGAAAGTACCTGGTATCTTGTAGTCCTGATGTGAGTTGGGGATCTTTATCTTGTCCGTGGTCATTATAAATGGACAGGTTTTGCATTTCTTCTGATTGCAAGGCAAGGTTCCTGCAGCTGTTGGGGAGGACAGGGAACTTCTGACAATGATGCTTCTTAGATTTGGGGGCTGCCTAAAACACAGTAGTGGGGGTCTGGAAATATGGATTGTAACCGGGCATCTTTTTGTAGTAAAGGTTGTAGTTTCCGTGCAGCTCCCCTTAGCACCTCCAGATTTGGTGACCTTTGACACTCTTAATGCTGGAATGAACCTGTCACATGGTTTTATGGCCTATTACATCAATTAAGGAATTTACTCCAAATACCCTGTGAAAACATCACAAAACATTACCAGACCCCAATCAGAGGGTAATAAAACTTTCTCTCCTTATCTATGAATTGTTCCAATGTTTGTGCTCGTCCCTCTGCCATAATGACTATTCTGCTTCACGTCACTTGTCTTACCTATTGCATTTTTTCTGTGTTTTTGTGTATAAATATGTGATTCTTCAGATTTTGTATTAGTTCAGCCTGATGAAGAGACCTGAGTAGTCTCGAAAGCTTGCAATTTGTTACCATCTTTTCAGTTAGCCATTAAAAGGTATCAACCACTGAGGACTCTCAACTCTAAATATTTTTCTGTACCTATTCAGGATTTTTGGAAAGTTTTTTTCTGATAAGGAATCGCAGGTATTGCCTCCTCATAGAGAATATGATTGTGCAATTGAATTTGTCCCTGGAGCGACTCTTCCTAAAAGTCGTTTATTTAATTTGACTATTCCTGAGAGAAAGGCTTTGGAGGAATACATACAGACAAGCTTGGCCGCCGGTCACATTAGGCCTTCCAAATCTCCTGTGGCGGTTGGATTTTTTTTTGTTAAAAAAAAGGACGGCGGTTTACGGCCTTGTCTAGACTTTCGTGAAATTAATAAGATTACTGTACGCAATCCTTACCCACTGCCATTGATTCCTGATTTGTTTAATCAGTTAGTGGGGGCCAAGTGGTTCTCGAAAATTAATCTTCGAGGGGCATACAATTTGTTGCGCATGAAGGAGGGGGATGAATGGAAGACTGCGTTTAACACTCCACTGGGTCATTTTGAGAATCTGGTCATGCCTTTTGGACTTTCCAGTGCTACGGCATTTTTTCAGAATCTTATTAATGACATCCTTAGACCTTTGATCGGCAGAAGTGTGGTTGTGTATTTGGATGACATTTTGATTTATTCACCGGATTTGGAGTCTCATTGGAGGAGTGTGCGTGAAGTATTACAGTTACTGAGTGATAATTCACTTTTTGCCAAACTAGAAAAATGTGAGTTCGCTGTACAGAGACTTAGTTTTTTGGGCTACATTGTCTCCAGTGAAGGTTTTGAGATGGACCCTGTGAAAGTGCAAGCTGTGCAGGATTGGCCTAGACCTATTGGTGTGAAATCAATACAGAGGTTTTTGGGGTTCGCCAATTATTATAGAAAATTCATAAAAAAAATTTCTGTGATTGCCAAACCTCTGACCGATCTCACCAGGAAAGGTGCTGATGCGGTTCAGTGGACTACTGAGGCCATTGAGGCTTTTGTGTTGCTAAAGGAGAGGTTCAGCTCTGCTCCCATCCTTACGCAGCCTGATGTGACTAAACCATTTTTGGTTGAGGTTGATGCTTCTTCTGTGGGGGTCGGCGCGGTGTTGTCTCAGGAAAAGACGGATGGAGTACATCCCTGTGCTTTTTTTTCAAAGAAATTTTCTGAGTCTGAACTAAATTATGATATCGGTAATCGGGAATTGTTGGCAATTAAACTCGCATTTGAACACTGGCGTCATTTTTTGGAGGGAGCGGAATTTCCCGTTCAAGTCTTCACCGATCATAAAAATCTGATCTACCTTGATGCTGCCAAACGCTTGAATGCCCGTCAGGCTAGGTGGGCACTGTTTTTCTCACGCTTTAATTTTACCGTTACTTACATCCCAGGTACTAAAAATGTTAAAGCTGATGCTTTGTCTCGCAGCTTTTCTCCTATGGTGGGTACTGTCAAGATCCCGTCTGGGTTGGAGCCGATGTTACTGCAAACACTAGGGAAAGCAGAGGCAGGTAGCGTAGTCAGATGGCAGCCGGAGGTCGGTACACAGGAAAGCAGTGTTTGTAGCAATGGATCAGGCGGATAACGTAGTCAGGTGGCAGCCGGAGGTCGGTACACAGGAAAGGCAGTTCGGTAACAGAGGAGCAGGCAGATAACGTAGTCAGAAGGCAGGCCGAGGTCGGTTCACAGGAGAGCAGTGTTTGTAGCAATGGATCAGGCGGAGAGCGTAGTCAGAAGGCAGGCCGAGGTCGGTTCACAGGAGAGCAGTGTTTGTAGCAATGGATCAGGAGGAAACGCTTGACTAAAGGCTTGGAGCTCAATAATCTCGCAATGACACACCCACAGGGCCAGGTTTATATAGGGTGTGTAATTGGCAATCAGAGGCCCAATCAAGAGAGCACTAGGTGTAGCCAATCAGGAAGAACAGTCAATGGTATCTGGATTCAGCAAGGAACTTTGCAGCCAGCAGAATAGCTCAGATGGTAGAGCTGCTGGCCAGTGGACAAGAGGTACTGGGTTCGACTCCTGACAGTACTCCCCTCCTTCCAGGATGGCCTCTGGACATCTCAGGAGCTGGCTTATCCGGGTACCTCTGATGAAAGGCTCTTGTTAGTCTAGGAGCATGGACGTTCTCCCTTGGTTCCCATGAATTTTCCTCTGGTCCGTAACCCTTCCACTGCACCAGATACTGCAGTTTACCTCTGAATTTTCGGGAGTCCAGAATCTTATCCACAATGTATTCTTCTTCACCACGGATCCTTTCTGGTGGAGGAGGTGGCTGAATTCTTCCTGGAAACGGGTTTTCACAGAAGGGTTTGAGCAAGGATATGTGAAACACTGGATGAATCTTTAGATTGTTGGGAAGTTTTAAACGAAAAGCAACCTGGTTAATTTTTGCAGAAATTTGAAAAGGTCCAATGAATTTCTGACCCAATTTGGAGGATGGCACATGTGTCTTAAGGTTTTTAGTGGACAGCCAAACTTTGTCTCCAACCTGAAGAGCAGGGGGCACTCTCCGATGTTTATCTGCTGCTTCCTTATATTCTTCCTGGGTCTTGAGCAATATCTCTGATAATTCCTTCTGGGATTCCTGTAATTTTGTAAGCCTGTCATTAACAGCAGGAATGGGAGTGTTCACTGGCAGATTAGGGATAAATACTGGATGTACTCCATAATTAGCAAAAAATGGGGTTTGAGATGTAGCGCTATGTATGGAGTTGTTGTAGGCAAACTCTGCTGTTGGTAAATAGTCCACCCAGTCATCCTGAAGATAGGAAATGAAGCAACGGAGGTATTGCTCCAAAGTCTGGTTCGTTCTCTCCGTCTGGCCATTAGACTGAGGATGGAAAGCGGTAGAAAGATTCACCGTGACTCCCAAGGCTGTACAGAAACTCTTCCAAAATTTTGATGTAAACTGAACGCCTCTGTCAGACACCACGCTGTCAGGAATTCCATGTAACCTGAATACCTCTTTGATCATCAGTTCTGCAGTTTTTTCAGCAGTAGGAATTCCTTCAGTTGGAATAAAGTGGGCCATTTTTGTGAGTCGGTCCACTATGACAAGGATGACGGTCATCTGTTTAGAAGGGGGTAGTTCCACAATAAAATCCATGGAAATAGATCCCCAAGGCCTGGATGGAACTGGGAGTGGTTGTAAGAGTCCTAGAGGAGACGATCGTGGGGTCTTGTTTCGTGCGCATGTTAAACAGGTTGAAACATATTTCCTCACGTCCTTCCTACAATTAGGCCACCAAAAGAAACGAAGTAGTAAGTCTTGTGTTTTTGCAACTCCAGGATGTCCTGCCAGTTTAGAATCATGGACACTTTTGAGGACTTCAAGGCGAGAAGATTCAGGTACATATATTTGGTGTTTCTGCATCCAAAACCCCTCTTTGAATGAAAGATCGACGTCTTCCGAAGGATGATTAAGGAAAGAGTCCTCTTGATATCCATCTTTAATTCTATTACATAGTCCTTTAGAGTGCAATATTCCCAAAAAATTTTTAGGGCCTAGAATTGTATCATCATTACTAGACCTCTCCTGAGGTTCCGAACACATCCTGGACAGGGCGTCAGCCTTGCCATTTCTTGAACCAGGCCGGTAAGAGATTATAAAATTGAATCTTGAGAAAAATAAGGCCCATCGTGCTTGTCTTGCAGACAATCTTTTTGCTGTACGGAGGAATTCAAGATTCTTGTGGTCCGTGAGAACAGTCACAGGGTGATTGGCACCTTCCAGAAGATGTCTCCACTCGGAGAAGGCAACTTTAATGGCTAACAGTTCTTTATTACCAATGTCGTAGTTCTTTTCTGCAGATGACATGGTGTGGGAAAGAAACGCACATGGGTGAAGTTGCATCTTGTCCCCAACTCGCTGAGACAGAATGGCTCCCACTGCAGAGTCCGAGGCGTCCACTTCGACAGTAAATGGCAATTCAGGATTTGGGTGTACTAACAATGGAGCAGACGTAAAAAGAGTTTTCAACTTGTCAAAAGCCTCCTGTGCCTCCGGAGACCAGAAAAATGCTTTGGTCTTTTTTGTTAGTGTAGTAATTGGTAGTATGATCCGTGAAAAGTTCTTTATAAATTTTCGGTAAAAATTTGCAAATCCTATGAAACGCTGGACGTCTTTTAAATTTCTTGGAACAGGCCAGTCTACTACAGCATTGATTTTGCCGGGATCCATGCTCAGACCTTCTGGGGAGATGATATATCCCAGAAATTGGATACTGGTTTGTTCAAACTCACATTTTTCAAGTTTAATGTAGAGATGGTTCTCCTGTAGTCGTTCCAAGACTAACTGGACGTGCCTGCGATGCTCTTCCAAGGTGTCTGAAAATATAAGAATGTCATCGAGATAAGCCACAACGAATTGGTCCAAGAAATCTCGAAATACATCATTAATAAAATGTTGAAAGGTGGCTGGGGCATTGCTAAGGCCAAAGGTCATAACAAGAGATTCAAAATGTCCATATCTCGTTCTGAAGGCGGTCTTCCACTCATCTCCTGGGCGAATCCGTATGAGGTTGTAAGCCCCTCTAAGATCCAGCTTCGTAAAGATTTTCGCAGAACGGAGTCTCTCAAATAATTCAGGAATCAAGGGTAGCGGGTAGCGATTCTTGACAGTGATATTATTCATCTCTCTGTAGTCAATACATGGCCGCAGAGTGGAGTCTTTCTTTTCAACAAAGAACAGGGGTGCCCCAGCTGGAGATGTGGAAGGTCGAATAAAGCCTTTCTCTAAATTTTCATCCAGGAACTTTCTTAATACCTTCAATTCAGGTTCGGAAAGATTGTAAATCCGTCCAAATGGAATGGTTACTCCTGGCAGCAATTCAATGGGACAGTCGTAAGGACGGTGAGGAGGTAATTGATCTGCTTTCTTCTTACTGCAGACATCAGAGAACTGCTGATATTGAGGTGGTAGTTTCTCTTCCTTCTCATGCGAAATCTCAGAGATTTGGACTTGTTGGAGAACAGGGGGTTCCTTATGACAATTATTCTTACAGTAGTCAGATGGAAAGGTGATGGTCCTTGATGCCCAGTTGATAGAAGGGTTATGGACTGAAAACCAGGGGATCCCTAGAATAACCGGAAATTTCGGAGATGAAATAAGGTGGAAACTGATAGCTTCATGATGATCCGGGTCGATACAAATCTCCAGTTCGATTGTCTCATGCGTGACAGGTCCAGAAGACAAAGGTGATCCATCCACAGTTTCCATTTCAATTGGTGTGGATTTGGTCCTACTGGAAATATTATTATCACGTGTAAATTTTAAGTCCATAAAATTTCCTCCTGCTCCCGAATCCAACAGGGCAGAGCATTGTATTTTTTGGGTGCCCATTACAACCTGAATGGGGATTACAAAATGAGATGATGTGGTATGTATTTTGTCTATTTCTGGCGTTACTGATGAGATAGTCTGCAAGATGGAATCCGACTGCTGAGAAAGGTCCGTATTGCTGGCAGACCTGTTGTTGGTAAAGGCTATAGTCCTTTTGTTAGGACAGTTGATGGCATAGTGTCCAGGGTCCCCACAATAGAGGCAGAGATGTTCTGCACGTCGCCTCTCCTTCTCCTGTGCAGAGAGTGGTCTTCGGATGACGTCGATCTGCATCGGTTCAGACACAACTTGCGTCTTTTCTTGGTGGTCTGATGCTGAAAATGAGAAGCCAGGGCTATTCCCAAGTGCTCGCAGTCTCTCCTTTCTCCTTTCAGTAAGTCTCTGGTCAATCCGGATACATAGTTGAATAAAGTCCTCCAACTGGTCAGGGGTCTCAACCCTGGCAAGCTCGTCTTTCACTGGTTCTGATAGCCCTCGTCGAAATTGACTTCTCTGGGCCGCTGGATTCCAGGTGGTGTCGGCCACCCAGCGACGGAACTCCGATGTATATTCCGCAACAGAGCGACGTCCTTGGCGCAAATTATGTAATTTGGTTTCTGCTGTGGCACAGCGGTTTGGGTCATCAAAAACTTGATTCATAGCTGCGGTGAAGGCTTCCAGGTCATTAAGGAGGTCATAGTCCTTTTCTACATAAGGTGAAGCCCAAGCAAGAGCTTCATCCGTCAGGAGATTTATCATGAAAAAAACTTTCTTCCTCTCACTGGTAAAGGGAGCAGGTTGCATCTGGAAGTATATGCGGCATTGATTGAGGAATCCTCGGTACTGCTTGCGATCCCCACTGAACTTTGCAGGCAGCGGCAGCCGCGCGTTTGATTCGGACCCTGAATTGCGCACGTCCAGAAGTTGTTTTTGTAGCTCAATTACTTCCTGTTGTATCGCCGTGAAATCAGTTTGTAACTTGGCATATTTTCCTTGAGAGTCAGTACAAAAACTTTGAAGCTCCGTAACTTGCCGCCTCAGGGTGTTCACAGCGGACTCCATTTTGGCGCGAGATTATTCTGTCAAGATCCCGTCTGGGTTGGAGCCGATGTTACTGCAAACACTAGGGAAAGCAGAGGCAGGTAGCGTAGTCAGATGGCAGCCGGAGGTCGGTACACAGGAAAGCAGTGTTTGTAGCAATGGATCAGGCGGATAACGTAGTCAGGTGGCAGCCGGAGGTCGGTACACAGGAAAGGCAGTTCGGTAACAGAGGAGCAGGCAGATAACGTAGTCAGAAGGCAGGCCGAGGTCGGTTCACAGGAGAGCAGTGTTTGTAGCAATGGATCAGGCGGAGAGCGTAGTCAGAAGGCAGGCCGAGGTCGGTTCACAGGAGAGCAGTGTTTGTAGCAATGGATCAGGAGGAAACGCTTGACTAAAGGCTTGGAGCTCAATAATCTCGCAATGACACACCCACAGGGCCAGGTTTATATAGGGTGTGTAATTGGCAATCAGAGGCCCAATCAAGAGAGCACTAGGTGTAGCCAATCAGGAAGAACAGTCAATGGTATCTGGATTCAGCAAGGAACTTTGCAGCCAGCAGAATAGCTCAGATGGTAGAGCTGCTGGCCAGTGGACAAGAGGTACTGGGTTCGATCTCAGGTACTGAGGAGGAGGAAAACATTTTGCAAGAGGGGGTTGTTATTGCGGTTTTGGACTCCGTGTTGGAAGATGAGATTCTTAAAGCACAGGAGAATGCCCCATCTAACACGCCGCATGGGAGGTTGTTTGTGCCTGGTACCCTGAGGAGAGATTTGTTTGTTGAATGTCATGACTCTCGGTTGGCAGGTCATCCTGGAATCTCTGAGACCAAGAGACTTGTGGGTCGCAGCTTTTGGTGGCCTGGATGGCAGAAGGAAGTCATTAAGTGGGTGCGTCAATGCACTGTGTGTGCTAGATCTAAGTCTTCTCATACTCCTGCTGCAGGGTTGCTTTGCCCTCTGGAGGTTCCTAGTGCACCTTGGACACATTTGGCTATGGACTTTATTACTGACCTTCCCCCCTCTGAGGGTTTCACTGTCATCTGGGTGGTCGTGGATCGTTTTAGCAAGATGTGTCACTTGGTTCCTTTCATCAAATTGCCCTGCGCTAAGACTCTCGCTAAGGCCTTTGTCAAGGAAATAGTCAGACTACATGGTGTTCCTACTGACATTGTTTCCGATAGGGGACCTCAGTTTGTGGCTCGTTTTTGGCGCGCCTTTTGTGACAGGTTGGGAGTTCATTTGTCGTTTTCATCCGGATATCATCCTGAGTCTAATGGCCAGACAGAAAGGAAAAACCAGGATGTTGAGCAGTTCTTGCGTTGTTTTGTGACTGATAATCAAGAGGGGTGGTCTGAGTTTCTGCCACTTGCTGAGTTTGCTCTTAACAATCATACATCCGCTTCTGCTGGTTGTTCGCCTTTTTTTTGTTGTACTGGGAGACATCCGTCTTTTGGGTCATTTTCCAAGTTGGGATCGGCTGTACCTGAAGAGGAGAATTTTTCTGGTGTGTTGGAGAGAGTTTGGACTGATGTGCATGGTAATCTTCAGGAGGCTAACAAAAGATCCAAAGTGTATTTTGATAGAAAACGACAAGAGGTTTTGTTTGCTATTGGTGACATGGTCTGGTTGTCCTCTAAGAATCTGCGCTTGAGGATTCCGTATAAGAAATTGGGTCCCAAGTTTGTAGGGCCCTTTAAGGTGCTTCAGGTTATTAACCAATCTGCTGTTAAGTTGGAGCTTCCTACCTCCTGGAAGATTAATCCGGTGTTTCATGTTTCTCTCTTGAAAAAAGCTGAGGTCTCAGATTGAGACGTGTCGGCCACTGTTCCCTGGTGGTGGAGGACGGGCAATATGAGATTTCCCGCATCCTAAATTCTAGACGGTATAGAGGGAGTTTGCAGTACCTCGTCGCTTGGAAGGGTTATGGACCCGAGGATAACTCATGGGTGAGGGCGGATGATGTTTCTGCGTCTAGACTTGTCAGAGCGTTTCACAAGAGGTTTCCGGATAAGCCTAAGTCCTAGGGGATCCGGAGGATCCTCTTAGAAGGGAGGGTACTGTTAGAACCCTCTTGTTAGATTTTGTTTCAGTTTGCTGGTCACATGACCTTTTTTCCCTATTTAGTCTGGCTCCGCCCTTCTGGCTTTGCTGGACTTCATTGTATTATCTACTCTTAAGCTAGCCTGGTCCTTAGGTGCCTTACTCTGTCAGTTTTGCTTAATCTTAGGATCTCGTAGTAATTTGTTTTCTGTTTAATTTTCCCTGCTTCAATTTCTGTTAGGAGGTGTCCACCTTTTCTCCCAGTCCCTAGATCTTGTAGGGATTCCTCCCTCGCAACTATAGGTCTTCGTTCAGACTAGCTGAGGACTTTAGCGGGTCTGGTTGCAGGATCAGGTTCCCCGTTACATCGTAGGGATCAAGCTCAGTTTTATTGTAGGGACAGAGTTCCCATCTTTCCTTAGTGCTTGTAGCAGTTCATAACAATTACTAAGCTCAGTGGCTGCAAACACTGAGCTCATTCATTGCATGCAGCGCTGACAATGTAACATCAGCGCTGCAGACAATAATAGACATGGAGGAGACTCAGCGCTGGACCTGGGTAAGGTAAGTAAAGCCTAGTTTTTTTATTAAAGAAACAAACTGCAACCAGTGGACAGATGTTTTTCCAAAATGGGAAAACCCTTTAAAGGGCAGGTAGGATCAAGCGGTCATTAAAAACAGCCTTGGACAGATGGGACGAGCCAATAAGCAGGCAGTGAATTATGACTCACAAATCGTCAATACTGATCAATGAATGTTCTTTGGTGCTAATTCAACTTCTGCCACATGATATTGGAAGTCTTTCAACTTTTCTGGAGTGTCATAAAAGGTGTGCTATGGCAATCTGAAAATGAATATTTCAAAGCAAAGGAGAAAGAAGTAAAACATTTCTTTATTAATGAAGTCACAGGCGCCCAAAGCAAAAATTAATCCCTACAAAGAACCTAATAAAGATATAAGCCTGGAAGCCTCAAGGACGGTTATTTATATGATAAAATAAGGATTCCTGTCTTGTGAATATGCAGAAAGGTGGTACAAAATGAGAAGGGTTAAGATTGATGGGACAGCCATGATCACATAATTCTGGACATTACTGAAAGATATCACACGAGCGGGTTTCTAAAAAGGTAAAAATATAAAAAATCTGATATTAAATTGTCAACATGAGTGAGGATTGAACGCTAGGACACTTCACTCTTCATTTTACCATTTAGAAGCTTTCGCAGACAAAGGACCAGAAACCTCAATTATCCTTTGCTCCATATTATAGGAAAGATAGTCTTAGATCTTTATAAAATGCAAAGAAAGCTGAGAAATGTAATATCTAAAAGGCAAAACATTCACAGTGCATCTGAGCTTTACCTTGGGCTTTCCTTACAATTGCAGGTGCATTTAACGAACAATATAAAGATATATAAAATGTTTCTGCATCAAACACATTGAGCTGTGCCTGTTAACAAACTGACATATCGTATTAACAGTCCTATCTTTGCAACAACAACAAAAAAAATAATGGAGTCCTTTAATAATACATTTTGATCAGTTTCTCCATCAAAGCTTTTCTTATTAAAATAATTATCTTTACTTTTAAAGATTATTATCAGGCATGTAGTCATAATACATAGCATTAGAAAGTACTGACATAAAAGCCATAATGATGACTCCAATCATTGCAAGGTAAAGTAGGACCATTCAAAGCTATAGATGTGTTAGAAACAGACATTGATCTCGACCATTCAATTTCCTGATTTTTCTGCTTTTAAGTGTCACCGTCATTATCTCGATAGGGCTCAGTTACAAAGTGAAGCTTTTAATTACATAAAATCCTTCTCGAAAATATCAAAGTAATAAAGAATAATGTATCTATTGTTACACTCGGTTCCGCTGCACCCGGTCTCGTGTGCGGTCCTGTACCTCCGCAGGGTCCACCTTAAGGACTCCAGCTCTGTGTCGGCCTCGCGCCGTCCTGCCACCGCCTCTGCTCCTCCCCTTTCCTCTGCTTCCTGGCGCGCTGCCAGCAGGTCCCCAGGGAGAGTGCTTAGGTCGCGTGCGTGCGCGTGCTCCCAGTCTCTTAAAGAGACAGCGCGCATTTTTCAAAAATGCTTCTGACCAATGGCGTGGTACTGATTACTATTTCTGGCCCTCCGCCATAGATAGAGGCGCCGGAGCAACAAGTATCTTCTGTTGCTAGCTTCCGGTTCTGCTGTTATTTTGCCTGTGTTTCTGCAGTGTTCTGCCAAGTGCTCCGCTTACACTGTTTGTCTCCGCAGACTATTAGTTACCTGTTACCCGGCTGTCCAGGATGACATCCATACGATCTACGCCAATTCCATCCCGTTCCGCTACTCAGCCATCCGAACCTCTGGACAACGCCAGTGTCAGCCGATACCTGTGTACCATTGGTCCCGCTGGGACAGCTGCCACGTGTCCAGGGTCTAACTGGAGGTAGCACCTGTGTCCCCCAGACATTCCATTCTGACCCTGTTCGAGGGGACTTACTACGGGTGTCTGGGGCTCACTTAGTCACGCCCCCTTCGGAGCCCCCGGACTGCGGTCTCGAGGTTCCATAAATATTGAAATAAAAAACTAATGTGAACTTCACCACCTGTGCCTCCGCTTCCATTCGTTACAGATTGCTCCGGCAATGGAATCCGCTGGATCCCAGGGATATCCGGCTGTGGAGATATGTCAAGAGGTTACCCGTCTGATGGATCAACAGGACAAGATCACGACCTATCTGCGCAACTTGTCCACACGCATGGATTCTCTGCTATCCTCGGCTGCACCCGTCTCTGCTCCCGTCATCCAGGTATCCAGTTGCATGGCTAGTAAAGGTCCTACCCTGGTGGCTCCCACCCTCTTCCATGGCAACCCCGGTCAGTGCCGTAGGTTCATCAACCAGTGCACGCTGCACTTTGAAATCCTGGGGCATATGTTTGCTTCTGATCGGGCCAATGTGGGCTTCATTATGTCTCACCTTGCTGGAGAGGCTCTCGCCTGGCTGAATCCGCTGTGGGAGAGAGGGGATCCTCTGGTAAACAATCTTCAGTCTTTTCTAGAAGCCTTCCGAAGGACCTTTGATGAACCCGGTTGTACCACATCGACAGCTTCTGCTCTTCTTCGGCTACGCCAGGAGGCTCTTACAGTGGCTCAGTATGCTGTTCGATTTCATACCCTTTCATCGGAGCTATCCTGGAACAACGAGGCCCTGGTGGCTGCCTTCTGGGAGGGTCTGTCTGGAAGAGTAAAGGATGAGCTGGCGGGATGGGACATGCTTACTACTCTGGATGACCTGATATCCCTGGCAACCCGGATTGACCTGCAGTTTCAGGAACGCGACAAGGAAACCAAACGTGATAAGAGGTCCTACCACCTGGTTCCTAGTTCTCCAAGACCTGTGGCCTCTCCGACTTCTTCTTCATCTCCAGAGGTTATGGAGGTGAATCAAGTAAGGTTGGCCAACCGCCATCAGGAGGCGCGTCGCCTGGAGGGGAGTTGTTTATACTGTGGCAGTCCTAAGCATCAGATTCACGCCTGCCCAGAGGGGTTGGAAAACTTCAGTTCCTAGGGTCTGTAGGAGAGGCTACCCTAGGTAAGAGACATCTCTCTCCATCATTTCGGCACCGTAAAATTTTTGGAATTCTGTTTCCTGGACTCTGGAGCCGCCGAGAGTTTCATCCAGCAGGTGGTTGTTGACCGTTACCTGATATGAGTCCAGCGTCTTTCAGATCCGTTGCGGGTGATCTCCGTGGATGGCAAACCCCTGACTGAACCCGTCCAGTTCCATACTGAGCCAGTGGAGCTTCGGGTACGTCTAATGCATTCAGAAAAAATCCGTCGTTATGTGTTGCCTGGTTTGTCTCACCCATTGCTTTTAGGTCTCCCCTGGCTCCGGAAGCATGAACCAGTTTTAAATTGGAAGACAGGAGAGGTTATGCGCTGGGGAGACTCCTGCTTAGATCGGTGTGTCATCCCTGTTCAACCTGTTCCGCCTCCAGTCCAGCCTACTGTCCTGCCGGGTCTACCCTCCTCTTACTGGGCCTTCTCTGATGTATTTGGGAAGAAGGAAGCAGAGAGACTACCCCCGCAAAGGTCGTATGACTGTCCGATTGATCTGCTTCCCGGGACATCTCCTCCTCAAGGTGAATCTATCCTCTTTCTCAAGCAGAGACCTAGTCCATGTCTGATTACATAAAGGAGAACCTGACCAGGGGATTCATCTGGAAATCATCTTCGCTGACAGGAGCAGCATTCTTCTTCGTGAAGAAAAAAGACGGATCCTTACGGCCCTGTATCGATTACAGGGGCCTGAACCAGATCACGGTAAAGAAAAGGTATCCGTTACCTCTAATTTCAGAGCTGTTTGACCGCCTCAAAGGGGCCAAAATCTTCACCAAACTGGATCTCAGAGAGGCCTACAACCTAATTCGTATTCAAGAGGGAGACGAGTGGAAAACAGCTTTCAACACCCAGGATGGACACTACGAATGACTGGTAATGCTGTTCGGCCTAAGTAACGCACCCACAGTTTTTCAGGAATTCGTAAACCGACATTTTCAGGGACATGCTTTATACATGTGTTGTCTACCTGGACAACATCTTGATCTTCTCTGCAGACTTAGCCTCGTGCCAGAGGCAAGTACATCTGGTCTTGCAAAGACTCAGGGAAAACAGACTGTATGCCAAATTTGAAAAATGCCTCTTTGAACATTCCTCTCTGCCTTTCTTCGGTTATATAGTTTCGTCCACAATGTTAAAGATGGATTCGGAGAAGTTGCCCGCCGTCCTCCAGTAGCCCCGCCCATCCGGGCTAAAGGCCATATAACGGTTCCTAGGGTTCGCCAACTACTACCGTCTATTCATTCCACACTTCTCCACCCGAGTGGCACCCATCTTGGCTTTGACCCAGAAAGGCGTAAACGCCAAGGATTGGACTCCCGAGGCAGAGGAGGCTTCTGTTTCTCTAAAGAGCAGGGTTCAGAGTCCACAAGTGCTTCAGAGTTCCTCAGTAGGAATAGCTGGAGTACAAGGTCCAAGGCTTTAGGAGTCAGGTCACAGGTTCACTGCAGGCTAGATTCTGAAGCACTGATTGCTCAGCTGTGGCTGCTTAAGAAGCAAAAGGAGAGAATCAGAGCGGGAACATGCAAGCTGGAAACTCCATTTTGACTGAGGGCAAGATAGCTGCAGCAAGACAAAGTAAAATGGCTGACGAACAAACTGAGTTTCAGGAACATGTACACAGAACCTTACATTACTCCCCCCTTAGGGACAACCTCCGGATGACCTCAGGCCAGGCTTGTGTGGGTACCTCTGATGAAACTGACGGAGCAAGCGAGGAGCATTAACGTTATTGACTGGTTCCCATGAGTTGTCCTCCACTGGGTAGCCCTGCCATTTAATCAGATATTGTAACTGATTTCTATACAACCTGGAATCTAAAATCCTTTCCACCACAAATTCTTCCTGACCATCGACTAGCACTGGGTCAGGGCAAGGAGAAGAACGTCCAGGAAACGTATTGGGTGTCGCAGCCTTTAGTAGGGATACATGAAAGACAGGGTGAATTCTCATAGTTCTGGGCAGTTGAAGACGACAAGCAACGGCACTTATAATTTTACTGATTTTATAGGGTCCAATGTACTTATGTCCCAACTTAGACGATGGAATCCTTAACTTAAGATTTCTGGTTGACAGCCAGACCAAGTCTCCTACCTTGAAAGCTGGTGCAGGTTTACGAGATTTATCTGCTGCTTTCTTGTACCTTTCCTGAGCCGATTCCAGATTCTCCTTTAGAGATCCATATTCTTCTGTAAAGACGTGATTCTTTCAGCCACTGCTGGTAAAGGCGTTTCTATGGGAAATCGTGGTAGAATGTTAGGATGATAACCTAGATTAGAGTAAAAAGGAGACTGCTTAGTGGAGGCACTCTGAGAGTTGTTATACGAGAACTCAGCTAATGGAAGTAGATCCACCCAATCATCCTGTAGGTGGCAGATAAAGCAGCGGAGATACTGCTCCAGGGTTTGATTGGTTCGTTCGGTCTGTCCATTAGTCTGGGGATGAAAAGCAGAAGAAAGGTTTACTTTAATGTCCAATGCTGCACAGAAACTTTGCCAAAACCTAGAAGTGAATTGCACCCCTCGATCCGAAATAACCTCATCTGGTACTCCATGTAAGCGAAACACATCTTTAATCATCAAATCTGATGTCTGTTTTGCAGTGGGTAAGCCGACACAAGGGATAAAATGAGCTGCCTTTGTTAGACGGTCAACCACCACTAGAATGGTGTTCTTCCCTTGAGAGGTTGGTAACTCCACAATGAAGTCCATAGAAATGGATCCCCACGGGCGGGACGGGGTGGGAAGAGGCTGTAACAGACCAGTTGGTGAGGAGCGAGGTGTTTTGCATCTTGCACAGACTTCACATGAAGTAACATAGTTTAAAACATCCTTCCTGCAAGTGGGCCACCAAAAGAAACGAGAAATTCCTGTGTAGGCGTTGTCCCTGAATCCACACACCATTCTTAAAGACAAGACTTACGTCCCTTGGGGGTTGTGCCAAAAAGGAATCCGCATGGTATGCTTCCTTGATGTCCTTAAGTAGGTCTTGATTATGAATTACTCCTAGGAATCTAGAGTCAGGAAGAATAGTCTTAGGAGGAGTAATTGGACGTGTCTCTGCTGAGTAAATCCTAGAGAGTGCATCAGCCTTTCCATTGCGCGATCCTGGTCTATAAGAAATGATAAATTAAATTGGTTTAAGAAAAGATTCCAGCGAGCCTGGCGAGGAGTCAGGCACTTAGCCGACCTGATAAACTCAAGGTTACGATGATCTGTCAGGACGACTATTTGCTGTGCAGCTCCCTGAAGAAGGTGTCTCCATTCTTTGAAGGCGGCAATAATGGCCAACAACTCTCTATTGCCCACATCGTAGTTCCTCTCAGCCGAAGACAACTGCTGGGAAAAGAAGGCACAGGGATGCAAGACATTCTTCTCACCTGTTCTCTGAGAGAGTATAGCTCCAACGGCACAGTCTGAAGCATCCACCTCTATTATGAAGGCAAGCTCGGGGTTGGGATGTACTAGGATAGGTGCAGTGGTAAATTTATCTTTTAGACGGGAAAATGCTTCCTGGGCTTGGGGAGTCCAGGAGAACCTAGACTCTTTCCGGGTAAGTTGGGTGATAGGTGACACTACCTCAGAGAAATTTCTAATGAAACGTCTATAGAAGTTGGCAAACCCGATGAAGCGCTGTACCTCCTTCACATTTCTAGGACTTGGCCAATCCTTGATGGCTTGGGTTTTGCTTCCATCCATACTAATTCCTTGTGTAGACAGTACATACCCCAGAAATTGAATTTCGGTCCTATGGAATTCACACTTTTCAAGTTTGATGTAAAGATGATTTTGTCTTAGACGTTCCAAGACCATTCTCACATGTCCATGATGTTCCTCTGTGGAGTTAGAAAAAATTAGAATATCATCCAAATAAATTACCACGAATGTATCTAGGAGATCCCTGAAGATGTCATTCACCAAGTGTTGGAAAGTGGCTGGGGCGGTACTCAGACCAAAAGGCATAACTAGATATTCAAAGTGTCCATAGCGTGACCTGAATGCAGTCTTCCATTCATCCCCAGGTCTAATACGGACTAAGTTATAGGCCCCACGAAGATCTAGTTTAGAGAAAATTTTGGCATGTCGCACTCTCTCCAATAACTCAGGGATTAAAGGCAATGGATAACGGTTTCTAATAGTAACCTTATTGAGTTCCCTATAGTCTACGCATGGTCTCAGAGATCCATCTTTCTTCTTTACAAAGAAGATGGGTGCACCTGCAGGAGATGAAGAGGGGCGTATGAAGCCCTTGGCTAGATTTTCGTCTATGTAATCCTTTAAAGCCTTTAGCTCGGGCCCCGCCAGGGGGTAGATCTTACCAAAAGGTATCTCTGCTCCAGGCAATAATTCAATTGGACAATCATATGGACGGTGAGGAGGAAGCTGGTCAGCGTTCTTCTTGTCACATAAATCCACATAGTCCTGGTATACAGCTGGTAGTTCAGGGACTGACATGGTTCCTTTAGGAACAGAGCAAGCTGAAACTTTTGGACTCATCTGTTTCTCTGGAAAGTGTAATTCCTTGGTCTCCCAGTTAATGGTAGGATTCTGAGCCTGCAGCCATGGTAGCCCTAGAATAATGGGAAAGTGGGGAGAAGAGATAAGCATAAAGGACAGTTTCTCTTGATGATCTTTACCCATAAGAACCCTCAAAGGCTCTGTTTCCTGATCCACTGGTCCAGAGGTCAGCAGGGAGCCATCCACAGTTTCCATCTGTACTGGAGTAGCCTTCTTCACTGAACGTATCCCCTGTTTCAGAGCAAAGGAGACATCCATAAAATTTCCACTTGCCCCTGAGTCAATCATAGCAGAGCTAGACACCCAAGCTGAGTCAACCCAGAGTTTGATGGAAAGAAAGCAATGAGAATTGTTTTTCTTAAAACTCAGCTGGGACACCGCTGAGGAAACTTGAAAAATGGCAGCGTTTACACAGTCAACGTCCTCAGAGGTAACGGAGTTTAAGTCAGAGAAATCAAGATCTGTTGCTGCAGATCTCTCTGGAGCCTGAGGCTCGGACCTGACAGATCCCCTCTCGCAACACTCACAATGAATGAGTGCTGCAGTAGTCTTACGAGAACGGCTGGGGCAGTTTATAATGAAGTGCCCTGACTTACCACAATAGAAACATAGATTTTCCTTAAAACGATGTTCCTTGCGTGCATCACTAACCCGTCGTTGTAAAGAGTCTACCTGCATGGGTTCAGGTTCAGGTTCCCGTGTAATCCTACTCAAAGGTTCCTTAGCTGGAGAGGAAGGTAGGAAAAGGTTAGTGTGATTGCTTTCGAACCATCTCTCTTGCCTGCGTTCAGTTAGACGAGTATCAATACGGATGCAGTAGTTAATAAAGTCACCTAACGCAGTGGGAGGGTCGGCACGAGCAAGTTCATCCTTAATCAGTGGAGATAACCCCTTTCGAAAAATAGATTTTTTGGCGGAACTGTCCCAGGTGGTATCAAGGGCCCATCTCCTGAAATCCAAGGCATATTCAGCTACCGAGTGCTTACCTTGGCGCAAAGCTAACATGGCTGCTTCAGCTGTTGCACCTCGATTGGGGTCATCAAACACCTGCCCCATGGCTGAAATAAAAGCATCAAGGTGATTCAAACAATCATCCTCAGTCTCAATCAGAGGGTTTGCCCACATCAAAGCCTTGTTGGTAAGCAACATAATTATAGTAAGCACCTTAGATCGTTCAGTGGGAAATTGTGAAGCATGTGCAGAAAAAAAAAGATTGCATTGATTAATAAATCCCCTGAATTTCTCACGTTCACCGCCAAAACGAAAAGGGGGCAACTTGGGAATTCCAGAACTCGGGGCTACGGCAGGAGCCTGGAATCGCTCTTCTAGAACCTCAATCCTGGCTCGCAAATCCTGGGCAGTCTGTCCAAACACTTGCAAATTGTGATTAGTGAGGTCCTGTAGGCTTGAAAAACGGGTCTTTATATTCTGCAAATCTGCAAGGATATTATCTGTCACTCCGCAAAGTTCCTTTATGCGGGCCTCCATTTTCCAGATCTTTTAAGACAGGAGTACTGGAAGAAGAGGAGAGGAGAAAAAAAAAACAATAGTGTTTACCTGTGGTAACACTGCAGAGAGAAAAAAAATTAAGGGAACTGCTCACCTGGAATGGTTGTGAGAAGTCACAACCACTATCATCACAGAAAGTTCACCCGGACATCTGATATCCACAGTTACAGCAGACAAAAAAGAGAAAAGAGAAAAAAAAAAACAATAGTGTTTACCTGTGGTAACACTGCAGAAAAAAAAAACACTTAAGGGAATTGCTCACCTGGAATGGTTGTGAGAAGTCACAACCACTGTCATCACAGAAAGTA
>JARQOD010000008.1:139751438-139863816 GCA_033576555.1 Oophaga sylvatica
GTGTGTGACTCTGGAAATATATACGGAGATTTACAATTACCCCTACACTGTATACAGCTGTATGCTTCTGATACAGTACTAGCGGTGGACACCGCGTCCAATGCAGAGACCTATCCTCACTGCCGGACTCCTTCACAACAGTTACTAGTGCAATAGAGGCATTGTCCTCTTCCTCATCTCACCCCACCAACACAGGCTATATCCAGCCCTTTCTTTCTTCCCTATGTGGATCAACCCCCTTCCCAGTAGTATCTGTGACTGATGAAGGTCCATGATATAGGACCGAAACGTTTCGTGTTACTACTGTGAATAAAAATCTTTATTCTCACTATACTAAAGTTGAGTGCCTACGTTGGTCCTAGACGCCTCGTCACAGCCTGAGAAACTAACTACAACTAAAGATAGATATAGGAAAGCTATCTGCCCCGGAGCAGAACCCCAAAGACAATAGAAAGCCCCCAAACATGTAATGGCGGTTAGACAAGATGAAATACTGACACAGAAAGAAAATAGTATGAGCAAACGATGGGGCCCAAACTAACTAAATAGAAAAGGATAGGAAGGGTACTTACTGCAATCCCAGAAAACCCTGAAAAGCACCAACTCTACTAATTTCAAAAACACCTGAGATCACACAACCTCTTCCACCTAAATTAGTTCTCTGGTGTAACAAAATCAAAACAGCAGCCACTGAAAAAACTGGAAAAAGCAAAAGTACAAACATCAGTGGCTGAACAAAACTGAGAGGGCAGAAGCCCCCGGAGGGGACCCTGAAGGCCCCCACAGAAGTGCAGGACAAAATGCAAAAATATAGCACAAACACAAAAGAAGAAAATGTCTTATCTGTTATCAGGAGATGCAGACACGACACAGCAGGCTACAAGGGAAACTGGAATAAAGGATTCAGACCAGAACAATTGATCACCGGCAACCCTGATGGGAAGGTGACTCCCTTATATAAGACCAGTCAGTAACACCTGATTCCCAGTCCTCACAATCTTCACTGGACAGACTAGCACCGCTTGTAACCACCAGAGGGAGCCTCTGCTCAGAACTCATCTCAAACCCATTCACAACAGTACCCCCCTTTGAGGAGGGGTCAACGAACCCTCATTTGAGCAACCAGGTCGGTCAGGATGAGTTCTATGATACGCACGGATAAGTCTCCTAGCATGGATGTCCGAAGCAAACACCCAAGAATTGTCCTCCTGACCATAACCTCTCCATTTAACCAAATACTGGAGTTTCTGTCTAGAAAAATGAGAATCTAATATTTTCTCAACCACATACTCCAGATTGCCCTCAACCAAAACAGGGTCAGGAGGCACAGCAGCAGCGGAACCACTGGCTCAACAAACCTCTTCAACAAGGACTTGTGGAACACGTTATGGATCTTAAATGTCCCTGGAAGAAGCAAACGAAAAGAAACAGGATTAATAATCTCCATGATCTTATAAGGTCCAATGAACCTAGGCTTAAATTTAGGAGATGCTACTCTCATAGGAATATTCTTTGAGGACAACCAGACCAAGTCCCCCACTTTAAACCGAGGACCATCAGTCCTATGCCGGTTAGCAAACCGCTGGGCCCTCTCCTGAGAGAGGGACAACCTCTCCACTACCTGGTCCCAAATCAGTTGCATACGCTCCACAACAGAGTCAACACCTGGACAGACAGAAGCCTCCGTCTGTCCTGAAGAAAATCGAGGGTGAAATCCAGAATTACAGAAAAACGGAGACATCAAAGTAGCAGAGCTAGCCCTATTATTAAGAGCAAACTCAGCCAAAGGCAAAAAAGAGACCCAGTCATCCTGATCAGCAGACACAAAGCATCTTAGATAAGTCTCCAATGTCTGGTTTGTTCTCTCAGTTTGACCATTGGTCTGAGGATGAAATGCCGAGGAGAAAGACAATTGAACACCCAGTTTAGAACAAAAAGTCCTCCAAAATCTGGAAACAAACTGGACTCCTCTGTCAGACACAATGTTCTCAGGAATGCCGTGTAAACGAACCACGTGCTGAAGGAACAACGGCACCAATTCAGAGGAGGAAGGCAACTTAGGTAATGGCACAAGATGTATCATTTTGGAAAACCTATCACAAATTACCCAGATGGTGGTCATTCTCTGAGAAACAGGAAGGTCGGAAATGAAATCCATAGAGATATGGGTCCATGGTCTCTTGGGCACAGGCAATGGCATCAACAAACCACTAGAGCGAGAGCAAGGCTTGGAGCGAGAGCAAGTCCCGCAGGACTGCACAAATTCCCTGACATCACGAGACAAGGTAGGCCACCAAAAGGACCGACTAACCAAGTCTCTGGTACCAAAAATTCCGGGATGCCCAGCCAACGCGGAACAATGAATCTCAGACATCACACTCTTTTTCCACTGGTCCGGGACAAACAATTTTCCAACAGGGCAGCACTCGGGGCTATCCTCCTGACACCCCTCCAGAGCAAGTCTCAAATTGGGCGAGATGGCGGAAAGAACTACACCCTCTTTCAAAATAACAGAATGATCAGATAACTCAGGAGAGTCCACAAGGAAACTCCTCGAGAGGGCATCCGCCTTAACATTCTTAGTGCCACTGTAACGGGTCTGGGAGGCGGAACCTCTGAGCTTTATTATACAAGGAGGCTTTCCTTGTAAAGGAGCGGGTGGCGCCGGGGGAGACGGATAGGAAGTCACTGCAAGTGACGGGGGCAGTCTCTGGATAGACAGGCGGGTAGTCACGGCAAGTGACCGGGCAGTCTCTGGGTAGTCACGGCAAGTGACCGGGGCAGTCTCTGGGTAGACAGGCGGGTAGTCACGGCAAGTGACCGGGGCAGTCTCTGGGTAGACAGGCAGGTAGTCACGGCAAGTGACCAGGGCAGTCTCTGGCTAGACAGGCAGGAAGTCACGGCAAGTGACCAGGGCAGTCTCTGGTTAGACAGGCAGGAAGTCACGGCAAGTGACCGGGCAGTCTCTGGTTAGACAGGCAGGAAGTCACAGCAAGTGACCGGGGCAGTCTCTGGTTAGACAGGCAGGAAGTCACAGCAAGTGACCGGGGCAGTCTCTGGATAAACAGGCAGGCAAGGAGCCTGGGCAGTCTATGACTAGACAGGTATATACGACCTGAGAGGGTGGAGCCTCCCGGTAGGCTAGCAGGCAGATGACAGATGAGCGCCCCCAAGTGAGCAGGCGAGAGTCTCTGAAACAGCCGATGAACACCGCAGGTGATGGCCGAACCTTCAGGTGGGCTTGCAGTCAGATGGCAGATGAGCGCTCCCAAGTGAGCAGGCGAGAGTCTCTGGAACAGCCGATGAACACCGCAGGTGATGGCCGAACCT
This sequence comes from Oophaga sylvatica, assembly GCA_033576555.1. Taxonomy (NCBI): domain Eukaryota; kingdom Metazoa; phylum Chordata; class Amphibia; order Anura; family Dendrobatidae; genus Oophaga; species Oophaga sylvatica. Next base: position 139,754,769 of record JARQOD010000008.1, read on the forward strand.
TCAGGTGGGCTTGCAGTCAGATGGCAGATGAGCGCCCCCAAGTGAGCAGGCGAGAGTCTCTGGAATTGCCGATGGTCACCGCATGTGACGGCCGAACCTCCAGGCAGGCTTGCAGGCAGGTAGCAGACAGCAAACTGGCAGGAAACAGGCAGGTAACTGGTAACGGACCCTGAGGGCTGAAGCAGAGTAAACAGTGCAACAACAACATTGCTCGGGCACCTCCATTAAGGAGGAAGTACTTTATATAGGGTGGAGTCCTCCGGCATTGGCCGGGGACCTTTTTGAAAGATGCGCGCGGCCCCTTTAAGAGCGGGGGAGGGCGCGGGCGCGCGCCCTAAGTCCAGCAGCAGGGAAGGAGCGCGCGGCCCCAGCAGGGTGGAAGGAGGACGCTGAGCGCGGGTAAGGGGGGCGACGTCCCTGCCTGGCAGAGGACGCTGTCGCAGGGGAACAGCGTCCCTGCCTGGCAGAAGGCAGGGACGCCGATGCTACAGTACCCCCCCCTTAGGCCCTCCCCTTTTTAGGCCAGAAAGAAATTTAGCTAGGATGAGAGGGGCATGGATGTTCTCCCGAGGCTCCCACGTTCTCTCCTCAGGACCAAACCCCTTCCAATCCACCAGAAAATAGGTCTTTCTTCCTACTCTTTTTGTGGCCAGAATGTTCTCTACCTCAAATTCGTCTTCAGCAGACACTGGAGCAGGAGGTGTACCTGTAGACTTGACAAAAGAGTTAAGTACCACCGGTTTGAGGAGAGATACATGGAAGGAGTTAGGAATCCGCAAATTGGCCGGGAGTTTCAATTTATAGGACACCGGGTTGATCTGACTGATGATCTCAAAAGGACCGATGAACCGAGGACCCAACTTGTAGGAAGGAATCTTGAGCCGGACATACTTGGATGAAAGCCGGACCTTATCCCCAGGACGGAATTGAGGAGGATCCAAACGTCTTTTGTCTGCATGTTTCTTCATGCGCTCGGATGACCAAATGAGTGTGGACCGGGCACTCTCCCATATGGAGGAAAATTCGTTAACCAGAGATTCCGCAGCTGGATTGTCCACAGAGATGGAGACAGGAACAGGGATCCGAGGGTGTTGACCGAAGACTACAAAAAACGGAGATTTGGAGGAAGATTCGCTCTCGTGATTGTTGTAAGAGAATTCGGCCCAAGGCAGGAGATCCACCCAGTCAGAATGGTGGGCATTAACGAAGTGCCGGAGATAACTGGTCAGATTCTGATTGATTCGCTCGACTTGTCCATTGGACTGCGGGTGATAAGCAGAGGAGAAATCCAAGGTGACGTCTAGCAACTTACAAGTGGCTCTCCAGAAACGTGAGGTGAACTGTACCCCACGATCCGACACAATGTGACGAGGCAGACCATGAAGACGGAAGATGTGGCGGATAAAGTCTTTAGCCAACTCGGGTGCAGACGGAAGCCCTGGCAGGGGAATGAAGTGAGCCATCTTGGAAAATCGGTCAACGACCACCCAAATGACCGTACAACCGGCAGAGACGGGCAGATCTGTAATGAAGTCCATGGCTATATGCTGCCAGGGAGCAGCGGGTACAGGAAGCGGAAGAAGACGGCCGGCAGGCAGGTGTCTCGGAACTTTGTTGCGGGCACAGGAGACACAGGCAGAAACAAAGTCTATTACGTCCTTGTGCAGGGTAGGCCACCAGTAATGCCGAGTAATGAGCTGGAGGGTCTTTTTCTGACCAGCGTGGCCAGCTAGTTTAGACGAATGACCCCAGTGTAGGATTCTCTCCCGATCGGTTACCGAAACGAACGTCTTGCCAGGAGGGAGACGATTTAGACTCACGGGAGCCACCCGCATCACTCTGGCGGGATCGATGATATGTTTAGGTTCCTCCTCGAAATCCGACACCAGGAAGGACCGGGACAAGGCGTCCGCCTTGATGTTCTTGTCGGCCGGACGAAAATGTAAAAGAAAATCAAAGCGGGCAAAAAACAAGGACCACCGGGCTTGGCGAGGGTTAAGTCTCTGGGCATGCTGGAGGTAAGCCAGATTTTTGTGGTCAGTGTAAATGATTACCGGATGAAGAGCCCCCTCGAGTAGGTAACGCCACTCCTCCAATGCCAGCTTGATGGCCAATAACTCTCGGTCTCCTATGGAGTAATTGCGCTCAGAAGAGGAGAAGAGTTTGGAGAAGAAGCCGCAAGATACCATCCTCCCGGATGAAGATTTTTGAGTAAGTACCGCTCCGGCTCCAGAAGAGGAAGCGTCCACCTCCAGGAAGAACTGCTTGTTGCCGTCCGGGCGATGCAGCACTGGAGCGGAAGAGAAGGCCTGTTTTAAGGACAGAAAGGCCTCCTCTGCTTCGGGCGTCCATTGTTTGGGATTAGCATCCTTGCAGGTGAGCGCGGAGATTGGAGCAGTCCGGGAAGAGAAGTGTGGTATGAAGAGACGGTAATAATTAGCGAATCCCAGGAACCGCTGAATGGCCTTCAACCCCTCCGGTCGGGGCCATTTCTCGATGGCAGACAGTTTCTCCGGATCCATTCGTAGGCCTGTCTGAGAAATGATGTAGCCCAAAAATGGAAGCGAGGTCTGCTCAAAGAGGCACTTCTCATATTTGGCGAAGAGGTGATTCTGCCTGAGCCTGAGCAGAACCTGACGAACATCCCTCCGGTGAGACTGGAGATCCGGAGAGAAGACCAAGATGTCGTCTAGGTACACCACAACGCAGGAGTAGAGAAGGTCCCGGAAGATGTCATTGACCAACTCCTGAAAGACTGCTGGAGCATTACAGAGACCAAAGGGCATAACCAAATACTCGTAGTGGCCGTCCCGGGTATTGAATGCCGTCTTCCATTCATCTCCCTGACGGATACGGACCAGGTTATATGCCCCACGGAGATCCAGTTTAGTGAAGATTCTAGCCCCCCTCAGACGATCAAACAATTCTGGAATGAGCGGAAGAGGGTACTTATTCTTCACCGTGATCAAATTTAGGCCTCTGTAGTCAATGCAAGGACGGAGAGAGCCGTCTTTCTTTTTTACGAAGAAGAAACCTGCTCTCGCTGGGGAGGTGGATTTCCGGATGAATCCCTTAGCCAAATTCTCCTCGATATATTCGGACATCGACCTGGTCTCAGCAGCGGACAATGGGTAAATACGCCCACGGGGAGGCGTAGTACCGGGTAGCAGGTCGATAGGGCAATCATACGGTCTGTGCGGGGGTAATGTCTCTGCTTCCTTTTTATTAAAGACATCAGCGAAAGACCAATATGGAATCGGAAGCCCTGGTAGATTAGTTGGTGTAGGAGAAGGACGGACGGGATGAACAGGAACCAAACAAGTTTTATGACAGTCCTGTCCCCAGCGAAGAATCTCTCCAGTCTGCCAGTCGAGCACGGGTGCATGCTTTTGGAGCCAAGGCAGACCTAGTAAGAAAGCATGTGAGAGTCCAGGCAGAACATGAAACGAGATGCTCTCAGAATGCAGCATTCCCACCTGCAGGGTTATGGCCTCAGTGATAAGTTGGATGGGACGTGGCAGGAGACCTCCATCCACAGCAGCAACAGATACTGGTTCAACCAGAGGTTTGGTAGGAATGCGATATTTCTCTACTAGAGTCTGTGAAACAAGATTCCCGGCTGCTCCAGAATCAAGTTGGGCAAGTTCGAAATAACGGTTCTCACCGAGGAGAATTGAGACTGACAACAGCAGAGATGAAGAGGATTTATTTTTGTCTAGGTGGACCTCTCCGAGCGAACCTAGACACAGGCGTTTCCCGACCTCTCTGGGCAGGTACGGATCCAGTGCTCCTTACTGCCACAGTAGAAGCAACTCCCCTCGGTACGGCGTGAGTCCTGACGAGCTTTGACCATCTTGGTCTGGTCGACTTGCATAGGCTCAGAAGAGTGTACCTGAGGAGAAACGGAAGGAGTTACAGGTCTCTGAAACGTAGGAGCTAGACGTGGAAACCTCCTCTCACGGGTGACCTCTTTGGCCCGCTCCTGGAACCGTAGGTCAATCCGGGTGGCAAGAGTTATTAGGTCATCGAGACTGGTAGGTAGGTCCCGACCGGCGAGTTCATCTTTAATACGACCGGACAGACCCTCCCAGAAAACAGATACCAGAGCGTCGTTATCCCAGGCCAGCTCCGAGGCAAGGGTACGAAACCGTATGGCATATTGACCCACGGTGAGACTTTCCTGACGGAGGCGTAGCAGAGATGACGCGGATGAGGTCTTCCGTCCGGGTTCGTCGAAGACCTTCCGGAAAGCCGCGAGAAAGGCAGACAGGTCGGACACCAGGGGGTCTCCTCTCTCCCAAAAAGGATTTAGCCAGGCCAGGGCCTCCCCAGTGAGATGAGACATGATGAAGGCAATTTTGGTCCGGTCGGAGTTAAACTGGTGGGACAGGAGTTCAAAGTGCAGGGTGCACTGATTAATGAAGCCCCGAGCCTGAGCGGGGTCGCCTCCGAAGCGAGGAGGTACAGAAAGCCGGGGTCCGGGACAGGAAACCACGGAATGGGTGGAGAGCGGAGCTGCCGGATTGCGGGTCATGGCACCAGCGGTAGTTGCTGGTGGAGCAGCCAGAGTGTCCAGGCGAGAATTGACATTCCGCAGGTGACCTAGGATGGACTCCTGTTGGGACCTCTGACGGGACAGTTCATGACACAGGTCCGAGAGCGAGGGAGCTTGGGTGCCACCGGGTTCCATGGCCCGAGCAAACTGTAACGGGTCTGGGAGGCGGAACCTCTGAGCTTTATTATACAAGGAGGCTTTCCTTGTAAAGGAGCGGGTGGCGCCCGGGGAGACGGATAGGAAGTCACTGCAAGTGACGGTGGCAGTCTCTGGATAGACAGGCGGGTAGTCACGGCAAGTGACCGGGGCAGTCTCTGGGTAGTCACGGCAAGTGACCGGGGCAGTCTCTGGGTAGACAGGCGGGTAGTCACGGCAAGTGACCGGGGCAGTCTCTGGGTAGACAGGCAGGTAGTCACGGCAAGTGACCAGGGCAGTCTCTGGTTAGACAGGCAGGAAGTCACGGCAAGTGACCAGGGCAGTCTCTGGTTAGACAGGCAGGAAGTCACGGCAAGTGACCGGGCAGTCTCTGGTTAGACAGGCAGGAAGTCACAGCAAGTGACCGGGGCAGTCTCTGGTTAGACAGGCAGGAAGTCACAGCAAGTGACCGGGGCAGTCTCTGGATAAACAGGCAGGCAAGGAGCCGGGGCAGTCTATGACTAGACAGGTATATACGACCTGAGACGGTGGAGCCTCCCGGTAGGCTAGCAGGCAGATGACAGATGAGCGCCCCCAAGTGAGCAGGCGAGAGTCTCTGAAACAGTCGATGAACACCGCAGGTGATGACCGAACCTTCAGGTGGGCTTGCAGTCAGATGGCAGATGAGCGCTCCCAAGTGAGCAGGCGAGAGTCTCTGGAACAGCCGATGAACACCGCAGGTGATGGCCGAACCTTCAGGTGGGCTTGCAGTCAGATGGCAGATGAGCGCCCCCAAGTGAGCAGGCGAGAGTCTCTGGAATTGCCGATGGTCACCGCATGTGACGGCCGAACCTCCAGGCAGGCTTGCAGGCAGGTAGCAGACAGCAAACTGGCAGGAAACAGGCAGGTAACTGGTAACGGACCCTGAGGGCTGAAGCAGAGTAAACAGTGCAACAACAACATTGCTCGGGCACCTCCATTAAGGAGGAAGTACTTTATATAGGGTGGAGTCCTCCGGCATTGGCCGGGGACCTTTTTGAAAGATGCGCGCGGCCCTTTAAGAGCGGGGGAGGGCGCGGGCGCGCGCCCTAAGTCCAGCAGCAGGGAAGGAGCGCGCGGCCCCAGCAGGGCGGAAGGAGGACGCTGAGCGCGGGTAAGGGGGGCGACGTCCCTGCCTGGCAGAGGACGCTGTCGCAGTGGAACTGCGTCCCTGCCTGGCAGAAGGCAGGGACGCCGATGCTACAGCCAGGAAGAAAGGAAACCACAAAATTAAAACGTGTGAAAAACAAGGCCCACCTGGCCTGTCTAGGATTGAGTCGCTTGGCAGATTCCAGATAGACCAGATTCTTATGGTCCGTAAGGACCACCACCTGATGTTTGGCTCCCTCCAGCCAATGTCTCCACTCTTCAAAAGCCCACTTCATGGCCAATAACTCCCGATTACCCACGTCATAATTACGTTCAGTAGGAGAAAATTTTCGAGAGAAAAAGGCACAAGGGTTACTTTTAGAGGTCTCTGGATCTTTTTGGGACAAAACGGCACCTGCCCCAATTTCAGAGGCATCAACCTCCACCTGAAATGGCAGAGAAACATCAGGCTGCCGTAGAACAGGAGCAGAAGTGAATCTCTGCTTAAGTTCCTGAAATGCAGAGACTGCCTCAGGAGGCCAATTCACCACATCAGAACCCTTTCTGGTCAAATCAGTTAATGGTTTAACAATAACCGAGAAATTACCAATAAATTTACGATAAAAATTGGCAAAACCCAAAAATCTCTGAAGAGCCTTTAATGAAGTAGGTTGGACCCAATCACAGATGGCCTGAACCTTGACCGGGTCCATTTCAATAACAGATGGGGACAAAATGAATCCCAGAAATTAGATCCTCTGTACGCCAAAAAGACACTTTGATCCCTTCACACACAGAGCATTCTCTCTCAAAATCTGGAATACAGTTCGAACATGTTTCACATGAGAGTCCCAGTCATTAGAAAAAATCAAGATATCATCCAAATAAACAATCAGAAATTTGTCCACAAAATCCCTGAAAATGTCATTCATGAAGGACTGGAAGACGAAAGGAGCATTAGTGAGCCCAAAGGGCATCACCAGGTACTCAAAATGCCCTTCAGGGGTATTGAATGCCGTCTTCCATTCATCCCGTGCTTAATGCGAATAAGGTTATACGCCCCGCTGAGGTCAAGCTTGGTAAACCAAGTAGCGTTTTTCACCCTGGAAAACAGGTCAGAAATCAAGGGTAACGGGTATTGATATTTCACAGTAATATTGTTCAAGAGACGATAATCAATACATGGCCACAAAGAAAAAACCGGCACCTAAGGGTGAAGAGGATGGTCTGATATGACCCTTCTCCAACGATTCCTTGATATAAGACCACATAGCGTCATGTTCAGGTACAGACAAGTTAAAAAGGCGACCTTTAGGGAATTTACTACCCGGTACTAATTCAATAGCGCAGTCATAGCTCCTATGGGGAGGCAAGGATGCAGATTTACTTTCGCTAAACACATCAGAAAAATCAATCAAAAAGTCAGGAACATCCTGAGCCTGGGGGGAGGCAGAAAAAACAGGAGTGTTGGTATTAACACATTGGCAGCCCCAACTGATTACAGACACAGATTTCCAATCCAAAACAGGATTATGAGACTGTAACCAAGGAAAACCCAGCACGATAATGTCATGCAGATTATACAGAACCAAAAATTTGCAGCACTCCTGGTGATCAGGTTCAACCCTCATTATCACCTGAGTAGAAAACTGGGGTTTATTCTCAGCCAAAGGGGTAGAATCGATCCCCAGTAGGGAATAGACTTCTGTAGGGGTATCAAGGGAAATCCACAACGTTTAGCAAAATCATAATCCATCAGGTTAATAGCTGCTCCAGAATCAACGAAAGCCTGAGCAGAAAATGAGGACAGAGAGCATATCAGAGTGACAGTTAATAAAAACTTAGTCTGAACACTACCCAAGACAACTGAGAGTGCAAAACGTCTTCCCCGCTTAGGGCAGACTGAAATAGCATGAGAGGCATCACCACAGTAGAAACATAACCCATTGCGCTTTCGAAACTCATGACGCTGTGCCCCAGACACCACTCTATCACACTGCATGGATTCAGAAGCTGGTTCACAAGGCAACACCATTCCACGCATACTTCTCCGCTCACGCAAACGTCTGTCAATTTGAATCGCTAATGACATAGAATCATTGAGACCAGAGGGGACAGGGAATCCCACCATAACATCCTTTACATTATCTGACAGACCCTTCCGGAAAAGGGCTGCCAAAGCGTCGTCATTCCATTTGGTCAGGACTGCCCACCTATGGAATCTCTGACAGTATAACTCAGCGTCATCAAGCCCCTGATTTAATGCCAACAAGGCTTTCTCAGCTTGATCAGTGACATTAGGCTCATCGTACAATAACCCCAAGGCCTGAAAAAATGCATCAACATCACTCAAAACAGGATCCCCAGGTATCAGGGAAAAAGCCCAATCCTGAGGATCGCCGCGCAGGAGAGAGATGATAATTTGAACCTGCTGCGCTGCGTTCCCTGAGGACTTAGATTTTAAGGCAAAAAACAATTTACAATTATTTTTGAAATTCTGAAACTTAGCTCGATCCCCTAAAAACAAATCTGGCATGGGAATCCTAGGTTCCACAACAGGCAACCCAGCAAGATAGATAGCAATACTCCGAACCTCAGTGGCAAGCTGATCCACACGGCCAGACAACTGTGCAAACTCCATTGAGAGAAAAGATCCTCCCCAGCACCCAGAGATACAGAGGGAAAAAAAAAAATGCAACAAACAGAAAAATATCTCTGACAACTCTGACAATATTTTTTCCCTTCTGTGAGTACCATACAATTTTCAATTTTTTGGCCGGTGATACTGTTATGTTTCGGTAGCTGAGGAGTGCAGGCAAAAAAGGCAATACACCAGAGCAGTTGGAATCTATGAGATTGCAGTACCCTGACTAACCACCACAACTAGAGGCAGCCGTGGAGCGTTCCTACGTTGGTCCTAGACGCCTCGTCACAGCCTGAGAAACTAACTACAACTAAAGATAGATATAGGAAAGCTATCTGCCCCGGAGCAGAACCCCAAAGACAATAGAAAGTCCCTAAACATGTAATGGCGGTTAGACAAGATGAAATACTGACACAGAAAGAAAATAGTATGAGCAAACGATGGGGCCCAAACTAACTAAATAGAAAAGGATAGGAAGGGTACTTACTGCAATCCCAGAAAACCCTGAAAAGCACCAACTCTACTAATTTCAAAAACACCTGAGATCATACGACCTCTTCCACCTAAATTAGTTCTCTGGTGTAACAAAATCAAAACAGCAGCCACTGAAAAAACTGGAAAAAGCAAAAGTACAAACATCAGTGGCTGAACAAAACTGAGAGGGCAGAAGCCCCCGGAGGGGACCCTGAAGGCCCCCACAGAAGTGCAGGACAAAATGCAAAAATATAGCACAAACACAAAAGAAGAAAATGTCTTATCTGTTAGCAGGAGATGCAGACACGACACAGCAGGCTACAAGGGAAACTGGAATAAAGGATTCAGACCAGAACAATTGATCACCGGCAACCCTGATGGGAAGGTGACTCCCTTATATAAGACCAGTCAGTAACACCTGATTCCCAGTCCTCACAATCTTCACTGGACAGACTAGCACCGCTTGTAACCACCAGAGGGAGCCTCTGCTCAGAACTCATCTCAAACCCATTCACAACACAGTACCTTTTTTCTGCCTTTTGTATTACGGTCAAATCCATGCTGAGAGAGCATCTGTGTGTGACTCCGGAAATATATACGGATATTTAAATTTTACCCTATACTATATACATCTTGTATCTTCTGATACAGTACCTTTTTCTGCTTTTTGTGTTCTGGTCAAATCCATACTGAGTGAGCATCTGTGTGTGACTCGGGAAATATATACGGAGAATTACATTTTACCCTATACTATATACACTGGTATCTTCTGATACAGTACCTTTTTTCAGCTTTTTATATTCTGGTCTAATCCATACTGAGCCTGTGAGCGTCTCTGTGTGACTCCGGAAATATATACAGAGATTTACCATTACCCCTACACTGTATACAGCTCTACGCTTCTAATACAGTACCCTTTTTCTGCTTTTTATATTCCGGTCAAATCCATACTGAGTGAGCGTGCGTATGTGACTCCGGAAATATATACGGAGATTTAAATTTTACCCTATACTATATACACCTGGTATCTTCTGATGCAGTACCTTTTTTCAGCTTTTTATATTCTGGTCTAATCCATACTGAGCCTGTGAGCGTCTGTGTGTGACTCCGGAAATATATACAGTGCGGAGATTTCCAATTACCTCTACACTGCATACAGCTGTACGCTTCTGATACAGTACCCTTTTACTGCTTTTTATGTTCTGGTCAAATCCATACTGAGTGAGCGCCTGTGTGTGACTTCGGAAATATATACGGAGATTTAAATTTTACCCTATACTATACACACCTGGTCATCGTCTGGCTCCAGAAGGCCTGGAAGGCTCCCTTTTCTGGGAGTAGGTAAACTGCTTTTAAAGCCGGAGCATCAGGAACAGGTTTTGGCTTACATTGCCGAAACAGCCTCCAGCTCTATCGCCTCCTCTTCTGAAGTTTCAAAAAATGCAAGCACTGAGTTGTCAGTGCAGGCTCCTGGTCAGGAACAACACCTTTCCTTGTGTCCTTCACCCCCACCAAAAGTGAAGGATGCGGCAGGCCACACTTCAGATTACTCCATGGAGCTCTTTTCACATACCATGCCTGGGTTATCAAGTCAAATTCTGAATTCCCCAGTCCAAGATGAGTCTGACATGGAGTGCACTGATGCACAGTCACTGCTATATGATTCTGCTGGTACATTCACTCAGAGCACTACATTGCCCTTGCAGTCTACTGAGCCAGAATCTGACCATGATGAAACTCAGGTGCCCCTTCCCGCATACTATACCACCTTACACTGTGACACAGAGGAAGGTGCAGATGAAATTGAAGAGGAGGTGATGGATGACCCAGTTGTTGACCCGGATTGGCATCCATTGGGGGAAGAGGGTGCCGCTGGCAATAGCTCAGAAAAGGAGGAGGATCCGCAACAGGCATCGACATCGCAGCTGCGGTTATCTGGCAGGCCCGTAGCAGTCCAAAAACATGTTAAAAAACAAAAAGAGTTGCAGGACAGGTTGGTCAGATGGTCAAATTAGCACAGCGTGCAAGCCCTGAAAATTTATCCCATAGTAGGAAGAGTGCAGTGTGGCACTTTTTTGACCAAAATCCTATTGATGAGGCAAAGGTTATCTGTAAGAAGTGCGGAAGGACCTTTAGCCGAGGGAAAAATCTCAGAAATTTGAATACCAGTTGCATGCTTAGACATTTGAATACCATGCACTTGCAAGAGTGGACAGACTACAAAACCTCAGGTAGCACATGTGCACCTGCTCCGACTGAAGGTAGCCAGCAACACTACATCGCTTCCCCCACTGTAAGCCCACCGGTTAGCACACCACCAGCAAGAAATGTTGAGGTGTCATAGCAGTCAGGGAATCACAATGTTTTTGCAACCAAAGACTGAATCTAGGCCATCACCACCACCATCACCAACCCCCTCTCAGTCTGCCATGTCCACTGCAAGTTCCTCCATATGCAGCTCTCAAGTCCAGCTCACCCTAGCAGACACTCTGAGTAGGACAAGAAAGTACTCATCCTCTCATCCGCGTACACTGGCTTTGAAGGCCTACATTGCCAAACTGATCTCATTAGAGATGATGCCCGTCCGTTTGGTTGAAAGCGCAGCGTTCCGAGAGCTCATGGCCTTCGCTGTCCCATGCTATGACCTACCCAGTCGGCACTTCTTTTCTAGAAAAGCCATCCCTGCCCTCCACCTGCATGTGAAAGACTGCATTGTCCATGCACTCAAACAATCAGTGAGTGGAAAGGTGCACCTCACAACAGATGCATGGGCCAGTAGGCATGGCCAGGGCCGTTACGTGTCCATCACTGCGCACTGGGTTAATGTGGTGGATGCAGGGTCCACAGGGGACAGCGGCGGTGGGACAGTGCTGCCTAGCTCACGGTATAGGCAACAGTTGACTGTAGGCGTTCGACCCTCCTCCTCCTCCAGAAGTGAAAGCTCGTCGACAGAGCACAGTCGCATGAGCACTCCATGCGCAGCTGCCAGTGTCGCACACGAGGAGTCCCACTATCGAACAGCTAGTGGTAAGCGTCAGCAGGCTGTTTTAGAGATGATGTCTTTGGGCGACAACAGACACACTGCGGAGGTACTGTCAAACTACTTGCAGTGAGAAACTGAGTCATGGCTGGGCAGTATACATCTTGAGCTAGGCAAGGTAGTCAGTGATAACGGACGTAATTTTGTGGCGGCCATAGCCTTGGCAAAACTCAGACACATACCTTGCCTGGCTTACACCTTGAACCTGGTGCTGCAGTGCTTCATAAATAATTATCCGGAGTTACCAGCCCTGCTCCATAAGGTGCGAAGACTGTGCTCGCACATCTGTCGCTCGCTCGTAGACTCCAGAGGCTGCAGCGATCGCTCCACCTCCCCAAGCACCGCCTAATCATAGACGTTGAAACAAGGTGGAACTCCACTATGCACATGGTGGAGAGGCTGTGCGAACAGAGGCAGGCTGTAATGCAGTCTCCGTGTCCTATGGAGCAATAAAATTCTCCGAACATTGTCTACTGGATTCTGGAGCTGCAGGGAACTTCATCCAGCAGGCGGTTGTGGATCATTACCGCTTACCAGTCCAGCGTCTTCCTGATCCGTTACAGGTGTCCGCCGTGGATGGCAAACCGCTGACCGAGCCCGTCCAGTTTCAAACCGAGTTGGTGGAACTCCGGGTAGGTCTAATGCATACTGAACGAATGCGATTTTATGTATATCCCGGTTTATCCCATCCCATGCTTTTAGGTTTACCTTGGCTCCAGATGCATGAACCAGTCCTTAATTGGAGAACTGGAGAAGTTCTGCGTTGGGGAGATACCTGCATGAATTGTTGCTTAACCCGGATTCAACCTGTTTCGCCTCCAGTCCAGCCTGATACCCTGCCAGGGTTGCCTTCCGCCTATTGGTCCTTCTCTGACGTCTTTGGGAAAAAGGAGGCTGAGAGACTACCTCCACACAGGTCGTATGACTGTCAGATAGAGCTTCTTCCTGGAGCATCTCCTCCTCGCGGGAGAGTTTATCCCCTTTCACAGGCAGAGACTCAGGCCATGTCGGACTACATCCAAGAGAATCTGGCTAGAGGATTTATCCGAAAGTCATCGTCACCGGCAGGAGCTGGATTCTTCTTTGTGAAGAAAAAGGATGGATCCTTGCGGCCCTGCATTGACTATCGGGGTCTAAATCAAATCACGGTAAAAAACAGGTATCCATTACCTCTTATTTCAGAGCTGTTTGATCGTCTCCGAGGGGCCAAGATCTTCACCAAATTGGACCTCAGAGGGGCCTACAACCTGATCCGAGTCAGAGAGGGGGACGAATGGAAAACAGCCTTCAACACCCGTGACGGCCACTATGAATACCTGGTAATGCCATTCGGCCTAAGCAATGCACCTGCGGTCTTTCAGGAATTTGTTAATGACATTTTCAGGGACTTGCTCTATACTTGTGTCGTGGTTTACCTGGACGATATTTTGATTTTTTCTGCTGACTTGACGTCACACCGGAGGCAAATACGCCTGGTCTTACAAAGACTGAGAGAGAACAGGCTATATGCCAAATATGAGAAATGCCTCTTTGAGCAGTCTTCTTTGCCTTTCCTTGGGTACATTGTATCTTCCACAGGATTAAAGATGGATCCGGAGAAGTTGTCTGCAGTTCTCAACTGGCCTCGTCCGTCTGGGCTAAAAGTCATACAAAGGTTCCTCGGATTCGCCAATTACTACCGGCAATTTATTCCACACTTTTCCACCCGAGTGGCTCCAATCACAGCCTTAACCCGGAAAGGTGTAAACTCTAAGGAATGGTCTTCCGAGCAGAAGAGGCCTTTGTTTCTCTCAAAAAAGCCTTCGCTTCCGCACCCGTTCTCCATCGTCCTAATTCAAGTGAGCAATTTTTTCTTGAGGTTGATGCTTCTTCCATAGGTGCAGGAGCAGTTCTGACCCAGAAGTCGTCTACCGGGAGGATGATCTCGTGTGGTTTTTTTTCCAAGGTTTTTTCTCCTGCAGAGAGGAACTACTCTGTCGTTGATCGCGAACTGTTGGCCATCAAATTGGCTCTGCAAGAATGGAGACATCTTCTTGAAGGAGCACATCACCAGGTAATCATATTCACCGACCATAAAAACCTTGCCTATCTCCAATCTGCTTTAAGACTGAATCCCCGTCAGGCCCGTTGGGCATTATTTTTTGCCCGTTTCAATTTTGTACTTCATTTCCGTCCAGCTGACAAGAACATCAAGGCAGACGCACTCTCTAGAGCCTTCTTGCCTCCTGAACTGGAGGAAGAACCTCAGCACATTATTGAACCTTCTAAGTTAGTCTCTGTTGCCTCCACTGATCTGGCCCGGCTTCCTCCTGGGAAGACTTTCGTGTCCGCTTCTGATCGTACTCGTGTTCTGCGCTGGGGTCATTCTTCTAAGTTGGCTGGCCATGCTGGTCAGAAAAAGACGCAGCAACTCATCTCCCGTTATTACTGGTAGCCTACCATGGGCAAGGATATCCAGGAGTTCGTCGCAGCCTGTCCTTCATGTGCCCGTAACAAAACTGTTAAACATCTACCAGCCGGCAGGCTTCTGCCTCTTCCGATTCCGTCCGCTCCCTGGCAGCACATCGCGATGGATTTCATCACGGATCTTCCCATTTCTTCTGGCTGCTCAGTGGTATGGGTTGTGGTGGATCGCTTCTCTAAAATGGCCCACTTCGTTCCGCTATCTGGCCTCCCGTCTGCTCCAGAACTGGCCGCTCACTTCATTCAGCACATCTTCCATCTACATGGATTTCCTCTCCACATCGTGTCTGACAGGGGCGTCCAGTTCACCTCTAAGTTCTGGAGAGGACTCTGTAAAATGGTAAAAATTGAACTAGATTTTTCTTCTGCATATCATCCCCAGTCTAATGGGCAAGTGGAGAGGATCAATCAAATCCTGGCTGGATACCTGCGTCACTTCGTCAACGCTCATCATAATGACTGGGTAGAATTACTGCCCTGGGCGGAATTCTCCTACAACAACCAAGTAAGTGAATCTTCTGGAAAGTCTCCCTTTCAGATTGTGTTTGGACTGCAACCCGGAATTCCTCTTCCTGTTTCGGGATTGGCTGATGTTCCGGCAGTCGATAACTTGTCTAAGAATTTCTCGGACATTTGGAGAGAGACCAAGTCGGCTTTGGAGAAAGCTTCTCAACGGATGAAAACGCATGCGGACAAAAGACGTTTGGAGGCTCCCATCTTTCGTCCAGGAGACAAGGTATGGCTCTCCTCCAAGTACATCCGTCTGAAGTTACCATTGTACAAATTGGGTCCCCGTTTCATTGGCCCCTTTGAAGTCTTGAGACAAATCAACCCGGTCTCTTATAAACTGAAATTGCCTAACTCTCTACGAGTACCTAACTCCTTTCATGTTTCCCTCCTCAAACCAGTAGTGTTGAGCTCCTTCTTTAAGGACCCGGGTACCACTCCTGATCCGGTCTCTGAGGATGATGTTTTTGAGGTAAAACATATCTTGGCCTCTAAGAGAGTAAGAGGTAGGATCTATTACCTGGTGGACTGGAAGGGTTTTGGTCCTGAGGAGAGGTCTTGGGAGCCTAAAGAGAACATCCAGGCCCCTCTTCTTCTTAAAAGATTTCACGCAGGCTTGAAAAAGAGGGGGAGTAAAGAGGGGGATACTGTTACACTCGGTCCCAGCGCTGGCTCTGCACTCCGTTCTGCCCACTCACCTGTTCCTCTGGCTGTCCCTCTGCAGCAGTCTGCGCACGGGCTGGGGTCTCCTGTCCCATCTGCTTCTCGGCGTCCTGTGTCCTCCTCCACTTCCTGGCACGCTGCTGGCAGGCCTCCAGATAGACTGCTTAGGACGCGAGGCCGCGCCCACCGTCTCTCTTAAAGGGGCAGCGTGCATTTTTTGAAATAGCTAATTAACCAGTGGCTGCGCACTCAGTACTATATCTGGTCACTCCACCATTAGGGGAGTGCCGGAGCAACGTGTTCTATCATTGCTACATCCGGTTCTGTTCCTGATCTGTCTGCGCTGCGTCTGCAGTCTCTGTGCTTCGCTGATACTGTTTGTCTCCTCAGATCTTTGCTAACCCGTATCTGGCTAACCTGGACAATCTCGGCTATTACTGGCGCAAGTGTCATCCCGTTCCGCCATCAGCCATCCGTACCCGTGGACCGTGACAAGGTCACTGAAGCCAGCCTACTACCATCCGTTCTGGACCAGGACCTTACTCTTCTCCGTCAAGAATCCTCCATGGACTCTGTAAATACCTGTTACCCTTTTGGTCCCTCTGGACAGCTGCCACGTGTTCGGGGTCTAACTGGAGGTAGCACCTGTGTCCTCCGGGTATTCCATTCTGGTCCTATTCGAGGGGCCTTACTACGGGTACCCGGGGCTCACTAGTTACGCCCCCTTCGGAGCCCCCCGGACCGCGGTCTCGAGGTTCCACATTAAAAAAAAAAACGAATGTGAACTTCACCACCTCTGCCTCCGCTTCCATTCGTTACATTGACAAGCTTAAGTAATAAGAAATTATGTTGTTGGCATTGAAATGGGCACTGTAGGTGTGTTTACTGTCCTCCACTCTCTGCCGACTTTTCTTCCCCCATTGACTTGCATTGGGTTTCGGTCGTGTTTCAGTCGGACCTTCGACTTTTTCCGATAGTCGGCCGATTTCGTTCGACTCGACTTTCGTGAAAGTCGGGTGGTCCGAAACCCGACTCGACACTCCCGAAGGCAAAGTTGTTCATCTCTAATGGACACAATGGGGTGGGGGTCTACTTCTAACAGCCAGGGACAATTAGACATTGGGGAATAGAAACGTTAGAGGGGTTTTATTTCAGTTTTAGAAAAAAAAGATATTTATTTTATAATGAAAAGCGACATAAAATTTTAAAGGTTTTTTTTTAATTACTAATATATAACTATTATTGGTTCTCTTCCTGTACTTGTTAGTGCTGCTTTGCTCACAGATCTCATGTTCTCAGAACGGGTGTTAATGGAGGAGCATGGGACCAGATCTGTCCATCAGCATCCACCTCTGCCCCACCGCATAAGTGTTTCTGTTGTATATTACTTCTGTTGGGACTTGTATCCATCCAGACAGTTTTCCTTTTCCCTTCAGTGAGCTCATTAGTTAGTTGTAATTAGTTCTCTGCTGGAGTCATGGGCAGGGCTCATTCCTATTTAAGCCTTTAGCAGTCAAGTCCTTGGCTTCCAGTTATAGCTTGTACTAGATCTGGTAAACTTCTGTTCTCAGCTCCTGTGATTCTACTGAATATTCCTACTTCAGACCTCACCTCGCTTACCAACCATTCTTCTGCCTGATGATTTTGCTCCTAGGCATATCTGACCCAGCAGCCTGGCGATTCCTGCCAGCCAGCTTTATCTGACAGAGACTTCTCATACATTTTCTGGACCCTGGTCCAGGAGCCACAGCAGTACTCTATGGCTGCAAGACCGGAGTACTGCAAACAACCTCCTACCTGCTGGAGTCCCTAGAGCCTCTTCTGATGAATAAGCCCTGCACGACATCATCGTCATGCTTATTAATCAGAAGAGGAGTTAGGGATGCAAGCAAGTAGAAGTTGGTTCGCAGAGCTATATCATGGCTTTGTTTGTGGGTGGTGGCCCAATAGCTCCTAATAGGGTTTTCACAGGCAGGTTTTGCACTGGCTGCTCCAATTATCAAGTTACATAGGTTCCCTGGCCTTCACCCTTTGACACCCTTGTACATGGGTACGGAGTTACACAAGGAACTTGGGCTGAGTCCTCAAAGTAGTCGCTGGCTGATGAAGTTGTTGTAACAACCCTGCTGGCATCACTGCATGGCCTCCCATCCCCCACCTGCCTTACACACCAACTTACTCACTATTCTGGGCCATGTTGTGAGTTCTGTCTTTTGCCGGCTCCATGCTGTGTGCCTCATGTCTCCTGCCTGCTCTTTGCATGCTTCCTGGTTGTGTGCATAGCCGGTACTTCCTAGTTTTATAGAGTCAGTGTGCACCTTCCTAAGGTGTCCCCAGCCAATTGCAAAGAAACCTCTGGTATTTAAGGCATCCTCGCCCATAGGAGGATTCTGTGGAACGCTCTATCTCAGTGTCTTGCTGCTGAGCTGCCAGGCCCTGTTCTGTTTTCTGCCTTCTCTGGGGGCTTAATACCCAGACCTGTTACTGTGCTTTCATACCTTGGTCTTTACCAGTGTTTCTCGCTTAGTCCGCCACCATGGGGGCAGAATACCCAGGTGTTATGAATGTGCTAGAGATGGTTTCTGAGCAGAGGCTCCCTCTGGTGGTTACAGACAGTACTGAACCTTTCAGCGAGGAGTGGCAATCTGGAATCACGGACTGGTCTGATATAAGGGAGGTTCCCTCCCATGATGGTTGCCGGTGATCAATTGTTCTTGTCTCAATTGTGGTTCCTGGTTCATTTGGAAGTTTGCTGGAGTCTTGCCTGCATCTCCTGCTTTCAGATGAGATATTTTTTGCTTTTCTTTTTGTGCTTGCTTTTTGCATTGTTTTCTGCACTTTTGTGGAGGTCAGCCAGGTCCCCTCCTGGGGCCTGAGCTACTCACAGTTTTTCTGCAGCCACTGTTATTTGCTCATTTGCTTTTTCCTGTTTTTTCAGTGGCTGCGGCTTGGTTATTGTTCACACTGAGATCTGATTTAGTGAGTGGCGAGATCGTGTGATCTCAGTATTTTTGTAATCAGAATTGTTGGATTTTTGTAGGGTTTTCTGGGTTGCAGAAAGTAATCTCTCCTGTCCTATCCTATTTAGTCAGCTTGTGGCCCCAGCGTTTGCTCAGTCTATATTTCTTGCCTATGTTTGTATTTTCATCTTGTCTAACCGCCATTATATGTTTGGGGGCTTCCTATTTTCTTTGGGGATCTGCTCCGGGGCAGATAGCTTTCATCTTTCTGCCTTTAGGTGTAGTTATCTCTCAGGCGGTGCGAGGCGTCTAGGATCAACGTAGGAACGCTCCACGGCTACCTCTAGTTGTGTCGTTAGTTTAGGAATCTGCAACCCATCAGTTACCAATATCTCTGGTGTTCGGCTGCCCTGCTGTTGTTCCTCTCCTCCTCAGCTACCGAAACATAACAGTATCACCGGCCATAACTGAAAATTATATGGTACTCACAGAAGGGAAAAATAGTGTGGAAAGAAAAAAGTTGTCAGAGTTGTCAGAGATTTTTTTTTTTTTTCTGTCTGTTGCATTTTTTCCCTCTTTTTCTCTGGGTGCTGAGGAGGATTTTTTTTTCTCTCAATGGAGTTTGCACAGTTGTCTGGCCGTGTGGATCGGAGTATTGCTACCTATCTTGCTGGGTTGCCGGTTGTGCAACCTAGGAATCCCATGCCAGATTTGTTTCTGGGGGATCGGGCTAAATTTCTGAATTTCAAAAATAACTGTAAGTTGTTTTTTGCCTTAAAGCCTAAGTCTTCAGGTAACGCAGCACAGCAGGTTCAAATTGTCATCTCTCTCCTGCGCGGCGATCCTCAGGATTGGGCTTTTTCCCTGACACCTGGGGATCCTGTTTTGAATGATATTGATGCATTTTTTCTGGCTCTGGGGTTATTGTACGATGAACCTAATGTCACTGATCAAGCTGAAAAAACCTTGTTGGCATTAAATCAGGGTCTTGAAGACGCTGAGTTGTACTGTCGGAAATTCCGAAAGTGGGCAGTCCTGACCAAATGGAATGATGATGCTTTGGCAGCCCTTTTTCGGAAGGGGCTGTCAGAGAATGTAAAGGATGTTATGGTGGGATTCCCTGCTCCGTCTGGTCTCAATGATTCTATGTCATTGGCTATTCAAATTGACAGACGTTTGCGTGAGCGCAGAGGTATACGTGAGATAGTGTTGTCTTGTGAGCCAGCTTCTGAGCCCATGCAGTGTGACAGAGTGACTTCTGGGGCTCAGCGTCATAAGTTTCGAAAGCGCAATGGGTTATATTTCTACTGTGGTGATGCCTCTCATGCTATTTCAGTCTGCCCTAAGCGGGGAAGACGTTTTGCACGCTCAGTTGTCTTGGGTAGTGTTCAGACTAAATTTCTGTTGACTGTTACCCTGATTTGCTCCCTGTCCACATTTTCTGCTCAGGCTTTTGTTGATTCAGGAGCAGCTATTAACCTGATGGATTTTGACTTTGCCAACCAAACGTTGTGGGTTTCCAATGATACCCCTGCGGAAGTCTATTCCCCTACTGGGCATTGATTCTACCCCTTTGGCGGAGAATAAACCCCAGTTTTCTACTCAGGTGATAATGAGGGTTGAACCAGATCATCAGGAGAGTTGCAAATTTCTGGTGCTGTTTAATCTGCATGACATTATTGTACTAGGTTTCCCTTGGATACAGTCTCATAATCCTGTTTTGGATTGGAAATCTGTGTCTGTGACCAGATGGGGCTGCCAATGTGTTAATGCCGACACTCCTGTTTTTTCTGCCTCTCCCAAGTCTCAGGATGTTCCTGACTTTTTGACTGATTTTACAGATGTATTTAGTGAAAGTAAATCTGCATCTTTGCCCCTCACAGGAGCTACGATTGCGCTATTGAATTAGTGCCTGGTGGTAAATTTCCTAAAGGTCGCCTTTTTAACTTGTCTGTACCTGAACACGATGCTATGCGATCTTATATCAAGGAGTCATTGGAGAAGGGTCATATCAGACCATCCTCTTCACCCTTGGGTGCCGGTTTTTTCTTTGTGGCCAAAAAGGATGGTTCATTGAGGCCGTGTATTGATTATCGTCTCTTGAATAAGATCACTGTGAAGTATCAATATCCATTACCCTTGACTTCTGACCTGTTTTCCAGGGTGAAAAGTGCTAGTTGGTTTACCAAGCTTGACCTCAGGGGCGCGTATAACCTTATTCGCATTAAGCACGGGGATGAATGGAAGACGGCGTTTAATACCCCAGAGGGGCATTTTGAGTACCTAGTGATGCCCTTTGGGCTCACTAATGCTCCTTCCGTCTTCCAATCCTTCATGAATGATATTTTCAGGGATTTTGTGGACAAATTTCTGATTGTTTATTTGGATGATATCTTGATTTTTTCCAATGACTGGGACTCTCATGTGAAACATGTTCGGACTGTGTTCCAGATTTTGAGAGAGAATGCACTGTATGTGAAGGGATCAAAATCACTTTTTGGCATACAGAAGGTCTCATTTCTGGGATTCATTTTGTCTCTGTCTGTTATTGAAATGGACCCGGTCAAGGTTCAAGCCATCTGTGATTTGGTCCAACCTACTTCATTAAAGGCTCTTCAGAGATTTTTGGGTTTTGCCAATTTTTATCGGAAATTTATTGGTAATTTCTCCGGTATTGTTAAACCATTGACTGATTTGACCAAAAAGGGTTCTGATGTGGTGAATTGGCCTCCTGAGGCAGTCTCTGCGTTTCAGGAACTTAAGCAGAGATTCACTTCTGCTCCTGTTCTACGGTAGCCTGATGTTTCTCTACCGTTTCAGGTGGAGGTTGATGCCTCTGAAATTGAGGCAGGTGCCGTTTTGTCCCAAAGAGATCCAGAGACCTCTAAGAGAACCCTTGTGCCTTTTTCTCTCGAAAATTTTCTCCAACTGAACGTAATTATGACGTGGGTAATCGGGAGTTATTGGCCATGAAGTGGGCCTTTGAAGAGTGGAGACATTGGCTGGAAGGAGCCAAACATCAGGTGGTGGTCCTCACGGACCATAAGAATCTGGTTTATCTCGAATCAGCCAAGCGACTTAATCCTAACAGGCCAGGTGGGCCTTGTTTTTCACACGTTTTAATTTTGTAGTTTCTTTTCTTCCTGGCACTAAGAATATTAAGGCGGATGCCCTCTCGAGGAGTTTCTTTGCGGACTCTCCTGAGTTATCTGATCCTACTGTTATTTTGAAAGAGGGTGTAGTTCTTTCCGCCATCTCGCCCAATTTGAGACTGGCCTTGGAAGGGTGTCAGGAGGATAAACCTGAGCGCTGCCCTATTGGGAAATTGTTTGTCCCAGACCAGTGGAAGAAGAGTGTGATGTCTGATATTCATTGTTCCGCGTTGGCTGGTCATCCCGGGATTTTTGGTACCAGAGACTTGGTGAGTCGGTCCTTTTGGTGGCCTACTTTGTCTCGTGACGTCAGGGAATTTGTGCAGTCCTGTGGGACTTGCTCTCGCTCCAAGCCTTGCTCTTGCTCTAGTGGTTTGTTAATGCCATTACCTGTGCCCAAGAGGCCATGGACCCATATCTCTATGGATTTTATTTCTGACCTCCCTGTTTTCAGAGAATGACCGTTATCTGGGTAATCTGTGATAGGTTTTCCAAGATGATACATCTTGTGCCATTATCTAAGTTACCTTCCTCCTCCGAATTGGTGCCTTTGTTCCTTCAGCACGTGGTTCGGTTACATGGCATTCCGGAGAACATTGTGTCTGACAGAGGAGTCCAGTTTGTTTCCAGATTTTGGAGGACATTTTGTTCTAAAATTGGTGTTCAATTATCTTTCTTCTCTGCTTTTCATCCTCAGACCAATGGACAAACCGAGAGAACAAACCAGACCTTGGAGACTTATTTGAGATTTTTTATGTCTGCTGATCAAGATGACTGGGTCTCTTTTTTGCCTTTGGCTGAGTTTGCTCTTAACAATAGGGCTAGCTCTGCCACCTTGATGTCTCCATTTTTCTGCAATTTTGGGTTTCACCCTCGATTTTCTTCGGGACAGGCGGAGGCTTCTGTCTGTCCGGGTGTTGACTCTGTTGTGGAGCGAATGCAGCAGATTTGGGACCAGGTGGTGGAGAGGTTGTCTCTCTCTCAGGAGAAGGCCCAACGGTTTGCCAACTGGCATAGGACTGATGGTCCTCGGTTTAAAGTGGGGGACTTGGTTTGGTTGTCCTCAAGAAATATCCCTATGAGGGTTGCATCTCCAAAGTTTAAGCCCAGGTTCATTGAACCTTATAAGATCATGGAGATTCTTAATCCTGTTTCCTTCCGTTTGCTTCTTCCAGGGACATTTAAGATCCATAACGTGTTCCACAAGTCCTTATTGAAGAGGTTTGTTGAGCCAGTGGTTCCTATGGCTGCGCCTCCTGACCCTCTTTTGGTTGAGGGCAATCTGGAGTATGTGGTTGAGAGAATATTGGATTCTCGTTTTTCTAGACAGAAACTCCAGTATTTGGTTAAGTGGAGAGGTTATGGTCAGGAGGACAATTCTTGGGTGTTTGCTTTGGACATCCATGCTAGGAGACTGATCCGTGCCTATCACCGAGCTCATCCTGATCGGCCTGGTTGCACAAGTGAGGGTTCGGTGTTCCCTCCTCAAAGGGGGGGTACTGTTATGAATGTGTGTCATGGGTGTATCGCCACAAGGATCGTCGCGATTACACACTCTGACTTCTCACAGCTGAGTTGCTGTTTCTTTGTGTTTGGTAATGAGGGAGTTAATTTTACCTAGCTCTTTGCTAAGACTAGGTCCAGCCTCGCCCGGCTGCTTTTGATTATGTTCTAATTAGATTCCTTCATATACCTGCCAGTCTGCTTGTTAGATGCCGGTGAAAGCCTTTATGTAGTCTAGCAGACTGGATCGGTTCTGAGAATACTTAAGCTAAGAGCTCCTTAGTTGTTTTTACTCTTATAGCTTATAGTTTATCTCTGAGACCTTAGGTGTTCCTACTGTGTGTGAGTGTTGTATGTAAGACTTTATTTACGTTATTTCTTGTCTTTCTTGTATGTCTTTCTGTTCATTAACCGTTACCTGTTCATTCCCTTTGGTGGTAATCAGGGTTCTTCTTAGGACTAGATTACAGTTGGCAGGGATTGATAGGAGACAGGGTTTACGCTGGTGGCCTGGACCTCTGTACCTTTAACAGTACCTCCAGGTAGAGGGATTAGTTAGGACCCCAGTTTAGGGTCAGCATAGACCCCGGTCACCCTCTAGCCGGAGACAGCGTATAACGGATTCCGTATTGACCCACTGGACTTTCTGTCAGGTAATTCTATGTTGTCATATATCTATGCGCATGTTATATTGTATGTTGCCCTTTTGATATAGATTACTGTCATCACATATATATATATCTGCTATACAGCGTGACATTTTCACCGGCCATACTAAAGATTCTCTCCAGCTGTCATGGATCCAGTAGCCCAGCTGGCCCGGCAGTTGCAGGGGTTGTCCATGGAGTTTGCAGACATTAAGTCCAAGGTTTTGTTCCCCCCGGAGCAAACCAGATCTGAACCTAAGGTTGCTCTCCCGGACAGGTTCACTGGTGGGCGGGACAAATTTTTTACTTTCCGGGAGGCATGTAAATTGTACTTTCGGCTGCGGCCTCGGTCATCTGGGAGTGAAGAGCAGAGGGTGGGAATTGTTATCTCGCTCTTACAAGGGGACCCTCAATCTTGGGTGTTCTCTATTCCTCCAGGCTCCCCAGATCTCCAGTCAGTGGATCGATTTTTTACTGCCCTGGGTCTGGTATATGATGATCCGGATCGAGTTTCCCTTGCTGAAACAAAGTTACGTAAAATACGGCAAGGAAATCGTCCAGCGGAGGAATATTCTTCTGAGTTCCGTAGATGGGCAACAGATACTCAGTGGAATGACCCAGCTCTTAGGAGCCAGTTTTGTCAAGGGTTGTCTGACAAATTAAAAGATGTGTTGGCTCAGTATGATTCTCCTCCATCACTGGAGGCTGCTATGGCCCTCGCTATTCGCATGGATAGACGAATTCGGGGAAGACGCGAGGTAACTCCGCCTCCCGTGATGACTCCACCTACTACTAAAGTCCCTTATACTGAGGTTCCCCTGGTCTGTTCTGAGGAACCCATGCAGTTGGGAGGGACATCTTTTTGTAGGAGGGAATTTGCGGTGCACCGCAAGACTAGAAGGTGTTTCTTTTGCGGGAGAGAGGGACATTTTGTTGGGGGTGTCCATCCCGGGCCTCTTTGAGCAAAGGAGTTAACCTGGGAGTGTGTATTTCGTCCCCAAATCCCTCTCAGTTTCTCGTGCCTGCGGAGGTGGTGATTGGTACTAGAACTGAGAGGATTTCTGTTTTTCTTGATAGTGGGTCCGGGGCTAATCTGGTGGACGCTCGGTTTGCCCAGGTGCATGGTATGCAACTGAGTGTATTAGCCAAACCGGTCCCTATAGTCTCTATTGATTCTAGACCTCTCGGTCAAGGTAGCTTGGTACAAGCTGTTCATAACATAGATCTTCGAGTAGGGGCAAGACATAAAGAGCAATTGTCTTGTTATGTGTTGGAGGGTCTACCTACTCCTATTGTGTTGGGACTTCCTTGGTTGGCTAAACATAACCCAGTGATTGATTGGCAATCCGGAAAGATAAGCCAGTGGGGTGAATTTTGCAGGAATAACTGCATGAGCACGGTCATCGGTGCAGTTGTGCCTAGGACTTTGTCTCCTTTTCTGGAGGACTTTGGGGAGATGTTCTCAGAGGAGGGGTGTAAAGAGTTACCTCCTCATCGCGCATATGACTGCTCAATAAAGTTGCTTCCTGATGCCTTATCTCGTACTTTCCCAGGGGCCGGGAAGACGGATGATCCGGTTCCTATTCCTCAGGAGGGAGTTGTAGTGTCAGCTGTATGCTCTGAGCTTGAGGGGGAGGTATTGGGGGCTCAGGGGACGCCCCGGTGGGACTTCCAGGGAGACTGATAGTTCCAGATCGGTTAAGACTGAAGGTTACGGGGAACCGTTACAAACGGATGGCTGATAGGGGGAGAGTTTCTGGTCTAGATCTGAAGGTGAACGATCTAGTTTGGTTGTCTACCAGGAATATAAAACTTAAAGTTTCCTCCTGGAGGTTGGGTCCCAGATTCATCGGGCCGTACAGGATCAGTTCCATAATTAATCCTGTGGCATTTCGTCTGGACCTCCCTCCTACATTTAAAATTCATAATGTGTTTCACAAGTCATTACTTAAAAAGTATGTGGCACCAGTCATACCGTCACCTCTACCTCCGCCTTCAGTGGTGGTCAATGATAACGTGGAATTTCATAGGTCGAAAATCATTGACTCACGTCTCAGTCGCCGATCCCTTCAGTACTTGGTTCATTGGAGGGGGTATGGTCCTGTGGAGAGGACGTGGGTCCCTGCGTCTGATGTTAACGCAGATCGATTGGTTCGGACCTTTCACACAACTCACCCGGGCAGACCTGGCCCTGAGGGTCCGGAGTCCCCTCGTAGAGGGGGGGGTACTGTCATGGGTGTATCGCCACAAGGATCGTCGCGATTACACACTCTGACTTCTCACAGCTGAGTTGCTGTTTCTTTGTGTTTGGTAATGAGGGAGTTAATTTTACCTAGCTCTTTGCTAAGACTAGGTCCAGCCTCGCCCGGCTGCTTTTGATTATGTTCTAATTAGATTCCTTCATATACCTGCCAGTCTGCTTGTTAGATGCCGGTGAAAGCCTTTATGTAGTCTAGCAGACTGGATCGGTTCTGAGAATACTTAAGCTAAGAGCTCCTTAGCTGTTTTTACTCTTATAGCTTATAGTTTATCTCTGAGACCTTAGGTGTTCCTACTGTGTGTGAGTGTTGTATGTAAGACTTTATTTACGTTATTTCTTGTCTTTCTTGTATGTCTTTCTGTTCATTAACCGTTACCTGTTCATTCCCTTTGGTGGTAATCAGGGTTCTTCTTAGGACTAGATTACAGTTGTCAGGGATTGATAGGAGACAGGGTTTACGCTGGTGGCCTGGACCTCTGTACCTTTAACAGTACCTCCAGGTAGAGGGATTAGTTAGGACCCCAGTTTAGGGTCAGCATAGACCCCGGTCACCCTCTAGCCGGAGACAGCGTATAAAGGATTCCGTATTGACCCACTGGACTTTCTGTCAGGTAATTCTATGTTATCATATATCTATGCGCATGTTATATTGTATGTTGCCCTTTTGATATAGATTACTGTCATCACATATATATATATATCTGCTATACAGCGTGACAATGTGCTAGAGATGGTTTCTGAGCAGAGGCTCCCTCTGGTGGTTACAGACAGTACTGAACCTTTCAGCGAGGAGTGGCAATCTGGAATCACGGACTGGTCTGATATAAGTGAGGTTCCCTCCCATGATGGTTGCCGGTGATCAATTGTTCTTGTCTCAATTGTGGTTCCTGGTTCATTTGGAAGTTTGCTGGAGTCTTGCCTGCATCTCCTGCTTTCAGATAAGATATTTTTTTGCTTTTCTTTTTGTGCTTGCTTTTTGCATTGTTTTCTGCACTTTTGTGGAGGTCAGCCAAGTCCCCTCCTGGGGCCTGAGCTCCTCACAGTTTTTCTGCAGCCACTGTTATTTGCTCATTTGCTATTTCCTGTTTTTTCAGCGGCTGCGGCTTGGTTTTTGTTCACACTGAGATCTGATTTAGTGGGTGGCGAGATCGTGTGATCTCAGTATTTTTGTAATCAGAATTGTTGGATTTTTGTAGGGTTTTCTGGGTTGCAGAAAGTAATCTCTCCTGTCCTATCCTATTTATTCAGCTTGTGGCCCAGAATTTGCTCAGTCTATTTTCTGCCTATGTTTGTTATTTCATCTTGTCTAACCGCCATTATATGTTTGGGGGCTTCCTATTTTCTTTGGGGATCTGCTCCGGGGCAGATAGCTTTCATCTTTCTGCCTTTAGGTGTAGTTATCTCTCAGGCTGTGACGAGGCGTCTAGGATCAACGTAGGAACGCTCCACGGCTACCTCTAGTTGTGTCGTTAGTTTAGGAATCTGCAACCCATCAGTTACCAACATCTCAGGTGTTCGGCTGCCCTGCTGTTGTTCCTGTCCTCCTCAGCTACCAAAACATAACACCCAGGCCTTCGTCCTTATTTCTTGTACTTGATCCTGTACCTGACCTTGTCTGTACTCAGTCCTATTTCTGTGTCTGTTGTATCCTTGTCTGTAGCCTTTCCCTTTTGTGTCTATCCTTGTGTCCTCTCCGTCTGCCCTGCTCTCGTTCCTTGTTCCTGTGGTTCTGCCTTTGCTCTGCGCTCCTGCGGTTCTGCCTCTTCTTCTTCTGCACAGGTAATGGCATTAACAAACCACTAGAGCGACAGCAAGGCTTGGAGCGAGAGCAAGTCCCACAGGACTGCACAAATTCCCTGACGTCACGAGACAAAGTAGGCCACCAAAAGGACCGACTCACCAAGTCTCTGGTACCAAAAATCCCGGGATGACCAGCCAACGCAGAACAATGAATCTCAGACATCACACTCTTTTTCCACTGGTCTGGGACAAACTATTTCCCAATAGGGCAGCGCTCAGGTTTATCCTCCTGACACCCTTACAAGGCCAGTCTCAAATTGGGCGAGATGGCGGAAAGAACTACACCCTCTTTTGAAATAACAGCAGGATCAGATAACTCAGAAGAGTCCGCAAAGAAACTCCTCGAGAGGGCATCCGCCTTAACATTCTTAGTGCCAGAAAGAAAAGAAACCACAAAATTAAAACGTGTGAAAAACAAGGCCCACCTGGCCTGTCTAGGATTATGTCGCTTGGCTGATTCGAGATAAACCAGATTCTTATGGTCCGTGAGGACCACCACCTGATGTTTGGCTCCTTCCAGCCAATGTCTCCACTCTTCAAAGGCCCACTTCATGGCCAATAACTCCCGATTACCCACGTCATAATTACGTTCAGTTGGAGAAAATTTTCGAGAGAAAAAGGCACAAGGGTTACTCTTAGAGCTCTCTGGATCTCTTTGGGACAAAACAGCACCTGCCCCAATTTCAGAGGCATCAACCTCCACCTGAAACGGTAGAGAAACATCAGGCTGCCGTAGAACAGGAGCAGAAGTGAATCTCTGCTTAAGTTCCTGAAACGCAGAGACTGCCTAAGGAGGCCAATTCACCACATCAGAACCCTTTTTCGACAAATCAGTCAATAGTTTAACAATACCGGAGAAATTACCAATAAATTTATGATAAAAATTGGCAAAACCCAAAAATCTCTGAAGAGCCTTTAATGAAGTAGGTTGGACCCAATCACAGATGGCTTGAACCTCGACCGGGTCCATTTCAATAACAGACGGAGACAAAATGAATCCCAGAAATGAGACCTTCTGTACGCCAAAAAGACACTTTGATCCCTTCACATACAGTGCATTCTCTCTCAAAATCTGGAACACAGTCCAAACATGTTTCACATGATAGTCCCAGTCATTGGAAAAAATCAAGATATTATCCAAATAAACAATCAGAAATGTATCCACAAAATCCCTGAAAATATCATTCATGAAGGATTGGAAGACGGAAGGAGCATTAGTGAGCCCAAAGGGCATCGCTAGGTACTCAAAATGCCCCTCTGGGGTATTAAACGCCGTCTTCCATTTATCCCCGTGCTTAATGCGAATAAGGTTATACGCCCCCCTGAGGTCAAGCTTGGTAAACCAACTAGCACTTTTCACCCTGGAAAACAGTTCAGAAATCAAGGGTAACGGATATTTATACTTCACAGTGATCTTATTCAAGAGACGATAATCAATACACGGCCTCAATGAACCATCCTTTTTGGCCACAAAGAAAAAACCGGCACCCAAGGGTGAAGAGGATGGTCTGATATGACCCTTTTCCAATGACTCCTTGATATAAGATCGCATAGCATCGTGTTCAGGTACAGATAAGTTAAAAAGGCGACCTTTAGGAAATTTACTACCAGGTATTAATTCAATAGCGCAATCGTAGCTCCTGTGAGGGGGCAAAGATGCAGATTTACTTTCACTAAATACATCCGAAAAATCAGTCAAAAAGTCAGGAACATCCTGAGACTTGGGAGAGGCAGAAAAAAACAGGAGTGTCGGCATTAACACATTGGCAGCCCCAACTGGTCACAGACACAGATTTCCAATCCAAAACAGGATTATGAGACTGTAACCAAGGGAAACCTAGTACAATAATGTCATGCAGATTAAACAGCACCAGAAATTTGCAACTCTTGTGATGATCTGGTTCAACCCTCATTATCACCTGAGTAGAAAACTGGGGTTTATTCTCCGCCAAAGGGGTAGAATCAATGCCCAGTAGGGGAATAGACTTCCGCAGGGGTATCATGGGAAACCCACAACGTTTGGCAAAGTCAAAATCCATCAGGTTAATAGCTGCTCCTGAATCAACAAAAGCCTGAGCAGAAAATGTGGACAGGGAGCAAATCAGGGTAACAGTCAACAGAAATTTAGTCTGAACACTACCCAAGACAATTGAGCATGCAAAACATCTTCCCCGCTTAGGGCAGACTGAAATAGCATGAGAGGCATCACCACAGTAGAAGAATAACCCATTGCGCTTTCGAAACTCATGACGCTGAGCTCCGGAAGTCACTCTATCACACTGAATGGGCTCAGAAGTTGGCTCACAAGGCAACACAATCTCACGCATACCTCTGCGCTCACGCAAACGTCTGTCAATTTGAATAGCCAATGACATAGAATCATTGAAACCAGAGGGAGCAGGGAATCCCACCATAACATCCTTTACATTCTCTGACAGCCCCTTCTGAAAAAGGGCTGCCAAAGCATCATCATTCCATTTGGTCAGGACTGCCCACTTTTGGAATTTCTGACAGTACAACTCAGCGTCTTCAAGACCCTGATTTAATGCCAACAAGGCTTTTTCAGCTTGATCAGTGACATTAGGTTCATCGTACAATAACCCCAGAGCCAGAAAAAATGCATCAATATCATTCAAAACAGGATCCCCAGGTGTCAGGGAAAAAGCCCAATCCTGAGGATCGCCGCGCAGGAGAGAGATGAAAATTTGAACCTGCTGTGCTGCGTTACCTGAGGACTTAGGCTTTAAGGCAAAAAACAACTTACAGTTATTTTTGAAATTCAGAAATTTAGCCCGATCCCCCAAAAACAAATCTGGCATGGGAATCCTAGGTTCCACAACCGGCAACGCAGCAAGATAGGTAGCAATACTCCGAACCTCAGTGGCAAGCTGATCCACATGGCCAGACAACTGTGCAAACTCCATTGAGAGAAAAAAAATCCTCCTCAGCACCCAGAGAAAAAGAGGGAAAAAATGCAACAGACAGAAAAAAAAAAAAATCTCTGACAACTCTGACAACTTTTTTTTCTTTCCAAACTATTTTTCCCTTCTGTGAGTATCATATAATTTTCAGTTATGGCCGGTGATACTGTTATGTTTCGGTAGCTGAGGAGGACAGGAACAACAGCAGGGCAGCCGAACACCTGAGATGTTGGTAACTGATGGGTTGCAGATTCCTAAACTAACGACACAACTAGAGGTAGCCGTGGAGCGTTCCTACGTTGATCCTAGACGACTCGTCACAGCCTGAGAGATAACTACACCTAAAATCAGAAAGATGAAAGCTATCTGCCCCGGAGCAGATCCCCAAAGAAAATAGGAAGCCCCCAAACATATAATGGCGGTTAGACAAGATGAAAATACAAACATAGGCAGAAAATAGACTGAGCAAACGCTGGGGCCACAAGCTGACTAAATAGGATAGGACAGGAGAGATTACTTTCTGCAACCCAGAAAACCCTACAAAAATCCAACAATTCTGATTACAAAAATACTGAGATCACACGATCTCGCCACCCACTAAATCAGATCTCAGTGTGAACAAAAACCAAGCTGCAGCCGCTGAAAAAACAGGAAAAAGCAAATGAGCAAATAACAGTGGCTGCAGGAAAACTGTGAGTAGCTCAGGCCCCAGGAGGGGACCTGGCTGACCTCCACAAAAGTTCAGAAAACAATGCAAAAAGCAAGCACAAGAAGAAAAGCAAAAATATCTTATCTGAAAGCAGGAGATGCAGGCAAGGCTCCAGCAAACTTCCAAATGAACCAGGAACCACAATTGAGACAAGAACAATTGATCACCGGCAACCATCATGGGAGGGAACCTCCCTTATATCAGACCAATCCGTGATCCCAGATTGCCACTCCTCGCTGAAAAGTTCAGTACTGTCTGTAACCACCAGAGGGAGCCTCTGCTCAGAAACCATCTCTAGCACATTCATAACAGGAGTCTGTAGAAAGAAAGGAAGAGGAAAGGACACTCTCAGAAAAAGTGATTGTCACCAAGTGTGTGTGTGTGTGTGGCAGAAGAAAGCAGGAAGCTCAAGAAACACCAAGAAAAGAAACAAACAATGGCAGTGGCCTTCTGTAAGCCGGGGAGTCTGGGAAATATTCAGCCAGGAGATTTTTGGGAGATCCCTAAGGGACTCTGAGGAACGTACTAGTGTCAGCCAGGTCTTGGAAGCTGCAAGTCAGGAAGACAGAGTCAGCAAGGCTGGGGGAACACTGAGTAAGGTGACAGTAAGTGGGCATCTTTACTTGGTTCCCAAGAAGTGGGCTGGAAGATAGTGGCCATAGAAACAAGCACAGCTTAAAGTGGCACTAACTAGGAAAATAATAGTGGTTCCCGACTTAACCTGCAGTACTGTAATAGTCCCTATTTCAGCAATGGTGATGCTGTTCGTAGCCATTGGAAACATACCTGTCATGTATAGTGTACAGTTCCTATAGCGTCTTGTGCTTGGGTGCGAGGAAAACACAGGAGACATAGGTTGAAATGAAATGACTTGTATTACTTCATACAAGCATGCTGAAAAGTTCACACAGTTTGCAGGAACAGCGACAGGAGACACAGCAGGCCAGAGTAACTTCAAGCACTACAATAACTCTCCAAAGCAGGTTCAGGATCTCTTCTCTGTACCGTAATTCCTCTGCAAACATGGATTCACCAAACAGCAGGTTTCCAGAGTCCAAAAGTGTTCCAAGGTTCCTCAGTAGGGAATAGCTGGAGTACAAGTCCAAGGCTTCCAGGAGTCAGGTCACAGACTGACTGAGGCTTGATTCAGGAGCACTGATTGTTCAGCTGAGGCTGCTTAAGAAGCAAGAGGGAAGAATCAGGGCGGGAACATGAAAACTGGAAACTCCATATTAACTGAGGGCAAGAGCTGCAGAAAGACAGAAAGC
The DNA here is from genome assembly GCA_033576555.1 of Oophaga sylvatica. Lineage (NCBI taxonomy): Eukaryota > Metazoa > Chordata > Amphibia > Anura > Dendrobatidae > Oophaga > Oophaga sylvatica. Next base: position 139,787,598 of record JARQOD010000008.1, read on the forward strand.
AAAATGGCCGACGGAAAACTGAGTTTCAAGGAACATGTCAACAGAGACAAAGAACCTTACATTACTCCCCCCTTAATGACATCCTCCGGATGACCTCAGACCAGGCTTGTCAGGGTACCTCTGATGAAACTGGCGCACTTATAATCCGCACTTATAATCTTACTGATCTTATAAGGTCCAATGTACTTATGTCCCAATTTAGACGATGGAATCTTTAATTTAAGATTTCTGGTTGACGGCCAGACCAAATCTCCTACCTTGAAAGCTGGTGCAGGTTTACGAAATTTATCTGCTGCTTTCTTGTACCTTTCCTGAGCCAATTCTAGATTTTCCTTTAGAAGATCCATATTCTTTTGTAAAGAAGTGATTCTTTCAGCCACTGCCGGCAAAGGCGTATCTATGGGAAATCGAGGAAGAATGTTAGGATGATAACCTAGATTGGAGTAAAAAGGAGACTGCTTAGTGGAGGCGCTCTGAGAGTTGTTATAAGAGAACTCAGCCAGTGGAAGTAGATCCACCCAATCATCCTGTAGGTGGCAGATAAAACAGCGGAGATACTGCTCCAGGGTCTGATTGGTTCGTTCTGTCTGTCCATTAGTCTGGGGATGAAAAGCAGAAGAAAGGTTTACTTTAATGTCCAATGCTGCACAGAAATTTTGCCAAAACCTTGAAGTGAATTGCACCCCTCAATCCGAAATGACCTCATCCGGTACTCCATGTAAGCGAAACACATTCTTAATCATCAAGTCTGATGTCTGTTTTGCAGTGGGTAAGCCGACACAAGGGATAAAATGAGCTGCCTTTGTTAGACGGTCAACCACCACTAGAATGGTTTTCTTCCCTTGAGAGGTTGGTAACTCCACAATGAAGTCCATAGAAATGGATCCCCACGGGCGGGACGGGGTGGGAAGAGGTTGCAACAGACCAGTTGGTGAGGAGCGAGGTGTTTTGCATCTTGCACAGACTTCACATGAAGTGACATAGTTTAAGACATCTTTCCTGTAAGTGGGCCACCAAAAGAAACGAGAAAGAAATTCTTGTGTCTTTAGAATTCCCCTATGCCCGGCTATCTTGGAATCATGGATGAGTTGCAATACTCTCAATCTGACTGTTTCAGGTATATACAGACGTTGTCCCTGAATCCACACACCATTCTTAAAGACAAGACTTACGTCCCTTGGGGGTTGAGCCAACAAAGAATCCGCATGGTATGCTTCCTTGATGTCCTTAAGTAGGTCTTGATTATGAATCACTCCCAGGAATCTAGAGTCAGGAAGAATAGTCTTAGGAGGAGTAAGTGGACGTGTCTCTGCTGAATGAATCCTAGAGAGTGCATCAGCCTTTCCATTGCGCGATCCTGGTCTATAAGAAATGACAAAATTAAATTGGTTTAGGAAAAGATTCCAGCGAGCCTGGCGAGGAGTCAGGCACTTAGCCGACCTGATAAATTCAAGGTTACGATGGTCTGTCAGGACGACTATTTGCTGTGCAGCTCCCTGAAGAAGGTGTCTCCATTCCTTGAAGGCGGCAATAATGGCCAACAATTCTCTATTGCCCACATCGTAGTTCCTCTCAGCCGAAGACAACTGCTGGGAAAAGAAGGCACAGGGATGCAAGACATTCTTCTCACCTGTTCTCTGAGAGAGTATAGCTCCAACGGCACAGTCTGAAGCATCCACCTCTATTATGAAGGCAAGCTCGGGGTTGGGATGTACTAAGATAGGTGCGGTGGTAAATTTATCCTTTAAACAGGAAAATGCTTCCTGAGCTTGCGGGGTCCAGGAGAACCTAGACTGTTTCCGGGTAAGTTGGGTGATAGGTGACACTACCTCAGAAAAATTCTTAATGAAACGTCTATAGAAGTTGGCAAACCCGATGAAACGCTGCACCTCCTTCACATTTCTAGGAATTGGCCAATCCTTGATGGCTTGGGTCTTGCTTCCATCCATACTAATCCCTTGCGTAGATAGTACATACCCCAGAAATTGAATTTCGGTCCTATGGAATTCACATTTTTCAAGTTTGATGTAGAGATGGTTTTGTCTTAGGCGTTCTAAGACCATTCTCACATGTCCATGATGTTCCTCTGTGGAGTTAGAAAAAATTAGAATATCATCCAGATAAATCACCACAAATGTATCTAGGAGATCCCTGAAGATATCATTCACGAAGTGTTGGAAAGTGGCTGGGGCGGTACTCAGACCAAAAGGCATAACTAGATATTCAAAGTGTCCATAGCGTGACCTGAAAGCAGTCTTCCATTCATCCCCAGGTCTAATACGGACCAAGTTATAGGCCCCACGGAGATCCAGTTTAGAGAAAATTTTGGCATGCCGCACTCTCTCCAACAATTCAGGGATTAAAGGCAATGGATAACGGTTTCTAATAGTAACCTTATTGAGTTCCCTATAGTCTATGCAAGGTCTCAGAGATCCATCTTTCTTCTTCACAAAGAAGATGGGTGCACCTGCGGGAGATGAAGAGGGGCGTATGAAGCCCTTGGCTAAATTTTCGTCTATATAATCCTTCAAAGCTTTTAGCTCGGGCCCCGCTAGGTGGTAGATCTTACCAAAAGGTATCTCGGCTCCAGGCAATAATTCAATTGGACAATCATATGGACGGTGAGGAGGAAGCTTATCAGCGTTCTTCTTGTCACATAAATCCACATAGTCCTGGTATACAGCTGGTAGTTCAGGGACTGACATGGTTCCTTTAGGAACAGAGCAAGCTGAAACTCCTTGACTCATCTGTTTCTCCGGAAAGTGTAATTCCTTGGTCTCCCAGTTAATCGTAGGATTCTGCGCCTGCAGCCATGGTAGCCCTAGAATAATGGGAAAGTGGGGAGAAGAGATAAGCATAAAAGACATTTTCTCCTGATGATCTTTACCCATAAGGACCCTCAAAGGCTCTGTTTCTTGATCCACTGGTCCAGAAGTCAGTAGAGAGCCATCCACAGTCTCCATCTGTACTGGAGTAGCCTTCTTCACTGAACGTATCCCCTGTTTCAGAGCAAAGGAGATATCCATAAAATTTCCACTTGCTCCTGAGTCGATCATAGCAGAGCTAGACACCCAGACTGAGTCAACCCAGAGTTTGATGGAAAGGAAGCAATGAGAATTGTTTCTTTTACAACTCAGCTGGGACACCGCTAAGGAAACTTGAAAAATTGCAGCGTTTATACCGTCATCGTCCCCAGAACTAACAGAGTTTAAGTCCGAGAAATCAAGATCTCTTGCAGCAGATCTCTCTGGAGCCTGAGGCTCGGACATGACAGAGCTCCTCTCGCAACACTCACAGTGAATGACTGCTGCAGTAGTCTTACGAGAACGGCTGGGGCAGTTTATAATGAAGTGCCCTGACTTACCACAGTAGAAACATAGATTTTCCTTTATACGATGTTCTTTGCGTGCATCACTAACCCGTCTTTGTAAAGAGTCCACCTGCATGGGTTCAGGTTCTGGTTCCCTTGTGATCCTACTCAAAGGTTCCTTAGCTGAGTAGGGAGGTAGTAAAAGGTTAGTGCGATTATTTTCGAACCATCTCTCTTGTCTGCGTTCAGTCAGACGAGCATCAATACGGATACAATAGTTAATAAAGTCACCTAACGCAGTGGGAGGGTCGGCACGAGCAAGTTCATCCTTAATCAGTGGAGACAACCCTTTCCGAAAAATAGATTTTTTAGCGGAAGTGTCCCAAGTGGTATCAAGAGCCCATCTCCTGAAATCCAGGGCATATTCGGCTACTGAACGCTTACCTTGGCGCAAAGTTAACATGGCTGCTTCAGCTGTTGAACCTCGATTGGGGTCATCAAACACCTGCCCCATGGCTGAAATAAAAGCATCAAGGTGATTCAAACAATCATCCTCAGTCTCAATCAGAGGGTTTGCCCACATCAAAGCCTTATTGGTAAGCAACATGATTATAGTAAGCACTTTGGATCGTTCAGTGGGAAATTGTGAAGCATGTGCAGAGAAAAATAAATTGCATTGATTAATAAATCCCCTGAATTTCTCATGTTCACCGCCAAAACGAAAAGGAGGTAATTTGAGGATCCCAGAACTTGGGGTTATGGCAGGAGCCTGGGCTCGTTCCTCTAGAGCCTCAATCCTGGCTCGCAATTCCTGGGTAGTCTGTCCAAACACTTGCAAATTATGATTAGTGAGGTCCTGTAGGCTTGCAAAACGGGTTTTTAAAGTCTGTACATCTGAAAGGATTGTATCAGTCACTCCGCAAAGTTCCTTTATGCGGGCCTCCATCTTCCAGATCTTTTAAGGCAGAAGTGCTGGAAGGAGAAGAGGAAAGGAAAAAAAAAAAAAACAATAGTGTTTACCTGTGGTAACACTCCAGAGTAAAATTTTAAGGGAATGCGCTCACCTGGAATGGTTGTGAGAAGTCACAACCACTGTCATCACATAAGGTATTAAACGGACATCTGATATCCACAGTCACAGCAGACACGGCTTTCCCAGACCCAGCAGACACTAAACATTGGCTCCTGAATCTTGTCATGTATAGTGTACAGTTCCTATAGCGTCTTGTGCTTGGGTGCGAGGAAAACACAGGAGACATAGGTTGAAATGAAATGACTTGTATTACTTCATACAAGCATGCTGAAAAGTTCACACAGTTTGCAGGAACAGCGACAGGAGACACAGCAGGCCAGAGTAATTTCAAGCACTACAATAACTCTCCAAAGCAGGTTCAGGATCTCTTCTCTGTACCGTAATTCCTCTGCAAACATGGATTCACCAAACAGCAGGTTTCCAGAGTCCAAAAGTGTTCCAAGGTTCCTCAGTAGGGAATAGCTGGAGTACAAGTCCAAGGCTTCCAGGAGTCAGGTCACAGACTGACTGAGGCTTGATTCAGGAGCACTGATTGTTCAGCTGAGGCTGCTTAAGAAGCAAGAGGGAAGAATCAGGGCGGGAACATGAAAACTGGAAACTCCATATTAACTGAGGGCAAGAGCTGCAGAAAGACAGAAAGCAAAATGGCCGACGGAAAACTGAGTTTCAAGGAACATGTCAACAGAGACAAAGAACCTTACAATACCATTGTTTTGTGCAAACAAACATGAAGACGTTATCTCTTGTTACACTTTGGGCGCAAACCTAATTGCTAGTAAAAAGGTCTTTGTTGTATTGGACTGGTCTGGTCTCACTGTCGTGGGATATCGGGAAGCCGATGCCATGCTCTGCGTGGCCGACCAGAGCTGGGAGGTGTTCTTAACTGAAACTTTGCTGCACACACCGAAACAGGACCCCTTTTCTCTTAGGCTACTTTCACATTTCAGGCTTTTTGTGTCAGGCATAATCCGTCCTATGCCTGACAGGACAGATCCGGCGCTGATTTTAAAAAACTGATGCAACTGATCAGTTTTCTTGCCGGATCCGTCCTGACCTTTTCAACCCGGAAAGAGAAAATTTTCCATGAAGAAAATGCAGGTATCAATGTCCGGACCGAGGAGAGAGAGAGAGAGAGAGAGAGACCTACCTTGGATTCCGGATAAGTTTTCTGACGGATTTGTCAAAACACTGGTCCGGCGCCATAGGTTTGCATTGTTTCCGGCCGCCTGAAGTGCCGATTCAGGCACTATCAGGCGGCTCCGGAAAAAAAAAAAAAAAAAACGTTGCAGCAAGTGTCTTGTCCGGCCGCCGGAATGTACATTTCCGACGGATTCGGCCAAAAACGGATGCAACGCAGTGACATCAGGCGCGATCCGGCGCTAATGTAAGTCAATGCTAAAAAAACGCATCCGGTAACGGATGCGTTTTTTTAAAAACACGCCGGATCGCGCCTGATTCAAAAAGCCTGAAGTGTGAAAGTAGCCTTAGCAGGCCAGGGCACGGAAAGCGAGAACCTCGCACGTGACGTGGCTACCACTTTGAACCCTGTTACACCTGCACAGTTATATATAAAAATTTCAGCTCATGGATCCCTGATTTCCCAGTAATTAGAAGTTGCGAGGCTAGAACCAGGGTGATACCTTTTAACAATTTGCAGCATATCCAACCAGACATTTTGTTGATTTGATATATTTATTGAGAGGTGCACTGCAAATGTTATAGCTTTAGAGACTCCAAAGCTTTGATTTGTAGCCTTCGTTTTCTGTCTATGTGCCTAGATATATTTATATGTACAACTGTGCACCAGAATATCAGCTTGGGTTTGTTTTCCTGAGGTCTGATCATCCGCTCGAGGATTGAAATGCCATCTCTACAGTGAACTGATTTGTTTATTGTTCTAATACCCGCAGGCGGGCGAGCAACAGTGAAGGTGAAAAGGCTTATGCCTTTTAATAAAAGATAAAGGCTAATTTAATCTCCCCCAACTGCCTTACATCGATCTGGCACCCGCTAGTCTGATTCCTGAATGTATCTACAGATGCATCATTTGGCTTCAGGCCTATTATAAATCTCATTCTCCATATAAATAAAGTGTACCTGTCTACCGATCCTGCTGTTATGATAATCTGCGCGTTTCTCTCCTCTTAAGTGATCCGTCACTCATCTGATGTTAAGGAGCAATAATTGAGCAGCATAATTCAACCTCCGCAACATTTAATTTTTTTTATGTGATATTAGTTTTAAAACCACTTTCATAGTGTAGATTAAGGGAGATTTAGTCGGGAACTTCACATGACTTGTGGTGCATTAAGGAGATTTAGTTACAGCAATGCCTCGTTGAAAACGTTTAAGATAAACTAAATATCCACACTTAAGGCATTTTCCAGCTCAGAGCATAGCCCGGCTTATCATAAAACACAGCCTATAATTAAGAATGCGCTATCATTTAACATTCCTCGGAAATCCGAGGCCTCGGAAATAAATTGATTAAAAAACACAAAGTCTGACAAAAAAATGCCCAAAGGAACAATGAATGCTAAAACAAAGATAAACTCTTTAAACAAAAAGTTCCCTGGTCAAAAATATTTTATTTCCGACCCCCATGCATTTAGTTGTGATTTATGCTTAGGTTCTTTTGTGAATTTTTGTAAAAGGATAATTATACCATCTTATAAGGTGATAGCATATGATCGCTGTGTGTCTGACATCCACTGATTTTCAAAAGAACCAGTCAGAAACTTTAAGCGCGCCTCCACCAAATCATTTATATGTAAACCTTTAAAAGATAAGCCAGTCAATCCCAAAAGTGTTGTTTCAGCAGGGAGAAATCCCATTTTAAATTGTGCCTGGAAGTGTACTGGGGAGGTGAAGATACACTTACAGCTTCTCAGCCTCATGTTTTATTTCCTAAAAAGCACTACCCTCCTCTGGTTGATTGATAGGTCAGTGACCATGAACCAGAGCAAATGACTTGTCAATCAGCCAGATGAGGGTACTGCTAGGTAGAAAACACAGCGTGAGGCTGAGAAGCTGTAAGTGCATCGTCATGTCCTAATGCCCTTCCAGACACTACTTTAAAACATGATTACATGCTGCTGGAGCAGCGTTCTGGGGTCACAAAGGTATTGACTGGCTTATCTTTTACACAATCATATTAATGTTTTGGAGGGGATAGAGGTTTCTAGAAGTATCCCTTTGAAAGGGTTATCCAAAAAAAACATTTATCACCTATCCACAGGATGGATTAGTAATGCCTTCCCTTATGGCCAATTTTTTGTTTTTGAACTTTTTTTTTTTTTTTTCAATACTTCTTCCAAGCTGCATAACTTTTTAATTGTTCCATCAACATAGCTGTATGACAACTTTTTATTTGCGCACTAGATATACTTTTGAATGCCAAAATTAAATTTACTATATGATGTACAATGCGGAAAAAAGTAAAGGTGGGGGAAATGGTGATTTAAAAACCCTGCAAATCCACCATTTTTTTTGTTTAGTTTTTACAATATTTATTGTTATTATTGTTTATTTATTGCATTTTTCTCTAGAGAGGTGTAGAGACAACCCCCCTCCCCTGCTAGTCTGACATTTTGGGTTATTTTTTTCTTTACGGAATTTAATGTATGAGTTAATTTATAATTTGATAGATCAGTCTATTAGGGAAATGGCAATACCAAATATGCTTTTTTTATTATTATCATTATTATTTATTTTTAAACTTGGAAAATGGTGATTAAATTGTTTGTTTGATCGCTTGTTAAATATACTGCAATACCTCAATATTGTAGCATATATTTTAAATGATGGTCTCCTGTAGAGCCCAGACTGTAGCTGAGCTTCACAGGAGTACCAAGGGGACCACCAGCAGGCCCCAAGCGTCTATGGCAACCCGGGCGCAATTTGTGATCACATTATGGTGGAGACGATAGGCGACTGACCAGCGCACCACCCAAATATTGCACCTTAAACGGTCACTGCTGTTAGAGGCGGATACTCACTAGTTGGCACATGCTATACTTGAAGTGAGCTCTGATCCTACGCTCACCTATGTATGTATTATTATTATTATACATTTATAAAGCGCCATTTATTTTATGGCGCTTTACATATGAAAAGGGGAAAAATATAGACAGGTACAATAAACATGTGCTGGACAAGGGACACACAAGTACAGTAGGAGAGAGGACCCTGCCCGCGAGGGCTCACAGTCTACAGGGATGGGTGAGGATACACTAGGAAAGGGTAGAGCTGGTCGTAAGATGGTTCAGTACACTGAGGATCATTGCAGGTTGTAGGCTTGTCGGAACAGGTGGGTCTTCAGGTTTTTCTTGAAGGTCTCCGTTGTTGGTGAAAGTCTGATGTTTTGCGGCAGGGAGTTCCAGAGTATGGGGGAAGCCCGGGAGAAGTCTTGTATGCGGTTGTGGGAAGAAGAGATGAGGGGGGAGTCGAGAAGGAGATCTTGAGAGGATCGAAGGTTGCGTGTAGGTAGGTAGCGGGAGACCATGTCACAGATGTATGGAGGAGAAAGGTTGTGGATGGCTTTGTATGTCATGGTTAATGTTTTGAACTGGAGCCTCTGGGCAATAGGAAGCCAGTGAAGGGCCTGGCATAGGGGGGAGGCTGGGGAATAGCGGGGAGACAGGTGGATTAGTCGTGCAGCAGAGTGTAGGATGGACTGGAGTGGTGCCAGAGTGCTAGAGGGGAGGCCAGACAGTAGGAGGTTGCAGTAGTCGAGGCGGGAGATGATAAGGGCGTGCACTAGTGTTTTTGTGGTTTCATGGTTGAGGAATGAGCGGATCCGGGAAATATTTTTGAGTTTGAGGCGGCAGGAGGTGGCGAGGGCTTGGATATGTGGTTTGAAAGAGAGGGCAGAGTTGATGATCACCCCAAGGCACCGAGCATGTGGTACTGGGGAAAGCGAGCAGCCATTGACATTGTGTCATGTATAGTGTACAGTTCCTATAGCGTCTTGTGCTTGGGTGCGAGGAAAACACAGGAGACATAGGTTGAAATGAAATGACTTGTATTACTTCATACAAGCATGCTGAAAAGTTCACACAGTTTGCAGGAACAGCGACAGGAGACACAGCAGGCCAGAGTAACTTCAAGCACTACAATAAATCTCCAAAGCAGGTTCAGGATCTCTTCTCTGTACCGTAATTCCTCTGCAAACATGGATTCACCAGACAGCAGGTTTCCAGAGTCCAAAAGTGTTCCAAGGTTCCTCAGTAGGGAATAGCTGGAGTACAAGTCCAAGGCTTCCAGGAGTCAGGTCACAGACTGACTGAGGCTTGATTCAGGAGCACTGATTGTTCAGCTGAGGCTGCTTAAGAAGCAAGAGTGAAGAATCAGGGTGGGAACATGAAAACTGGAAACTCCATATTAACTGGGGGGCAAGAGCTGCAGAAAGACAGAAAGCAAAATGGCCGACGGAAAACTGAGTTTCAAGGAACATGTCAACAGAGACAAAGAACCTTACATTACTCCCCCCTTAGGGACAACCTCCGGATGAACTCAGACCAGGCTTGTCAGGGTACCTCTGATGAAACTGGCGGAGCAGGCGAGGAGCATTTACATTATTGACTGGTTCCCATGAGTTGTCCTCCACTGGGTAGCCCTGCCATTTAATCAAGTATTGCAACTGATTTCTGTACAACCTGGAATCTAGAATCCTTTCCACCATAAATTCTTCCTGACCATCGACCAGTACTGGGTCAGGGCAAGGAGAAGAACGTCCAGGAAACGTATTGGGTGTTGCAGCCTTTAGTAGGGATACATGAAAGACAGGGTGGATTCTCATAGTTCTGGGCAGTTGAAGACGACAAGCAACAGCACTTATAATCTTATTGATCTTATAAGGTCCAATGTACTTATGTCCCAATTTAGACGATGGAATCTTTAATTTAAGATTTCTGGTTGACAGCCAGACCAAATCTCCTACCTTGAAAGCTGGTGCAGGTTTACGAAATTTATCTGCTGCTTTCTTGTACCTTTCCTGAGCCAATTCTAGATTTTCCTTTAGAAGATCCATATTCTTTTGTAAAGAAGTGATTCTTTCAGCCACTGCCGGCAAGGGCGTATCTATGGGAAATCGAGGAAGAATGTTAGGATGATAACCTAGATTGGAGTAAAAAGGAGACTGCTTAGTGGAGGCGCTCTGAGAGTTGTTATAAGAGAACTCAGCCAGTGGAAGTAGATCCACCCAATCATCCTGTAGGTGGCAGATAAAACAGCGGAGATACTGCTCCAGGGTCTGATTGGTTCGTTCTCTCTGTCCATTAGTCTGGGGATGAAAAGCAGAAGAAAGGTTTACTTTAATGTCCAATGCTGCACAGAAATTTTGCCAAAACCTTGAAGTGAATTGCACCCCTCGATCCGAAATGACCTCATCCGGTACTCCATGTAAGCGAAACACATTCTTAATCATCAAGTCTGATGTCTGTTTTGCAGTGGGTAAGCCGACACAAGGGATAAAATGAGCTGCCTTTGTTAGACGGTCAACCACCACTAGAATGGTGTTCTTCCCTTGAGAGGTTGGTAACTCCACAATGAAGTCCATAGAAATGGATCCCCACGGGCGGGACGGGGTGGGAAGAGGTTGCAACAGACCAGTTGGTGAGGAGCGAGGTGTTTTGCATCTTGCACAGACTTCACATGAAGTGACATAGTTTAAGACATCTTTCCTGTAAGTGGGCCACCAAAAGAAACGAGAAAGAAATTCTTGTGTCTTTAGAATTCCCCTATGCCCGGCTATCTTGGAATCGTGGATGAGTTGCAATACTCTCAATCTGACTGTTTCAGGTATATACAGACGTTGTCCCTGAATCCACACACCATTCTTAAAGACAAGACTTACGTCCCTTTGGGGTTGAGCCAACAAAGAATCCGCATGGTATGCTTCCTTGATGTCCTTAAGTAGGTCTTGATTATGAATCACTCCCAGGAATCTAGAGTCAGGAAGAATAGTCTTAGGAGGAGTAAGTGGACGTGTCTCTGCTGAATGAATCCTAGAGAGTGCATCAGCCTTTCCATTGCGCGATCCTGGTCTATAAGAAATGACAAAATTAAATTGGTTTAGGAAAAGATTCCAGCGAGCCTGGCGAGGAGTCAGGCACTTAGCCGACCTGATAAATTCAAGGTTACGATGGTCTGTCAGGACGACTATTTGCTGTGCAGCTCCCTGAAGAAGGTGTCTCCATTCCTTGAAGGCGGCAATAATGGCCAACAATTCTCTATTGCCCACATCGTAGTTCCTCTCAGCCGAAGACAACTGCTGGGAAAAAGAAGGCACAGGGATGCAAGACATTCTTCTCACCTGTTCTCTGAGAGAGTATAGCTCCAACGGCACAGTCTGAAGCATCCACCTCTATTATGAAGGCAAGCTCGGGGTTGGGATGTACTAAGATAGGTGCGGTGGTAAATTTATCCTTTAAACAGGAAAATGCTTCCTGAGCTTGCGGGGTCCAGGAGAACCTAGACTGTTTCCGGGTAAGTTGGGTGATAGGTGACACTACCTCAGAAAAATTCTTAATGAAACGTCTATAGAAGTTGGCAAACCCGATGAAACGCTGCACCTCCTTCACATTTCTAGGAATTGGCCAATCCTTGATGGCTTGGGTCTTGCTTCCATCCATACTAATCCCTTGCGTAGATAGTACATACCCCAGAAATTGAATTTCGGTCCTATGGAATTCACATTTTTCAAGTTTGATGTAGAGATGGTTTTGTCTTAGGCGTTCTAAGACCATTCTCACATGTCCATGATGTTCCTCTGTGGAGTTAGAAAAAATTAGAATATCATCCAGATAAATCACCACAAATGTATCTAGGAGATCCCTGAAGATATCATTCACGAAGTGTTGGAAAGTGGCTGGGGCGGTACTCAGACCAAAAGGCATAACTAGATATTCAAAGTGTCCATAGCGTGACCTGAAAGCAGTCTTCCATTCATCCCCAGGTCTAATACGGACCAAGTTATAGGCCCCACGGAGATCCAGTTTAGAGAAAATTTTGGCATGCCGCACTCTCTCCAACAATTCAGGGATTAAAGGCAATGGATAACGGTTTCTAATAGTAACCTTATTGAGTTCCCTATAGTCTATGCAGGGTCTCAGAGATCCATCTTTCTTCTTCACAAAGAAGATGGGTGCACCTGCGGGAGATGAAGAGGGGCGTATGAAGCCCTTGGCTAAATTTTCGTCTATATAATCCTTCAAAGCTTTTAGCTCGGGCCCCGCTAGGGGGTAGATCTTACCAAAAGGTATCTCGGCTCCAGGCAATAATTCGATTGGACAATCATATGGACGGTGAGGAGGAAGCTGATCAGCGTTCTTCTTGTCACATAAATCCACATAGTCCTGGTATACAGCTGGTAGTTCAGGAACTGACATGGTTCCTTTAGGCACAGAGCAAGCTGAAACTCCTTGACTCATCTGTTTCTCCGGAAAGTGTAATTCCTTGGTCTCCCAGTTAATCGTAGGATTCTGCGCCTGCAGCCATGGTAGCCCTAGAATAATGGGAAAGTGGGGAGAAGAGATAAGCATAAAAGACATTTTCTCCTGATGATCTTTACCCATAAGGACCCTCAAAGGCTCTGTTTCTTGATCCACTGGTCCAGAAGTCAGTAGAGAGCCATCCACAGTCTCCATCTGTACTGGAGTAGCCTTCTTCACTGAACGTATCCCCTGTTTCAGAGCAAAGGAGATATCCATAAAATTTCCACTTGCTCCTGAGTCGATCATAGCAGAGCTAAACACCCAGACTGAGTCAACCCAGAGTTTGATGGAAAGGAAGCAATGAGAATTGTTTCTTTTACAACTCAGCTGGGACACCGCTGAGGAAACTTGAAAAATTGCAGCGTTTATACCGTCATCGTCCCCAGAACTAACAGAGTTTAAGTCCGAGAAATCAAGATCTCTTGCAGCAGATCTCTCTGGAGCCTGAGGCTCGGACATGACAGAGCTCCTCTCGCAACACTCACAGTGAATGACTGCTGCAGTAGTCTTACGAGAACGGCTGGGGCAGTTTATAATGAAGTGCCCTGACTTACCACAGTAGAAACATAGATTTTCCTTTATACGATGTTCTTTGCGTGCATCACTAACCCGTCTTTGTAAAGAGTCCACCTGCATGGGTTCAGGTTCTGGTTCCCTTGTGATCCTACTCAAAGGTTCCTTAGCTGAGGAGGGAGGTAGTAAACGGTTAGTGCGATTATTTTCGAACCATCTCTCTTGTCTGCGTTCAGTCAGACGAGCATCAATACGGATACAATAGTTAATAAAGTCACCTAACGCAGTGGGAGGGTCGGCACGAGCAAGTTCATCCTTAATCAGTGGAGACAACCCTTTCCGAAAAATAGATTTTTTAGCGGAAGTGTCCCAAGTGGTATCAAGAGCCCATCTCCTGAAATCCAGGGCATATTCGGCTACTGAACGCTTACCTTGGCGCAAAGTTAACATGGCTGCTTCAGCTGTTGCACCTCGATTGGGGTCATCAAACACCTGCCCCATGGCTGAAATAAAAGCATCAAGGTGATTCAAACAATCATCCTCAGTCTCAATCAGAGGGTTTGCCCACATCAAAGCCTTATTGGTAAGCAACATGATTATAGTAAGCACTTTGGATCGTTCAGTGGGAAATTGTGAAGCATGTGCAGAGAAAAATAAATTGCATTGATTAATAAATCCCCTGAATTTCTCACGTTCACCGCCAAAACGAAAAGGAGGTAATTTGGGGATCCCAGAACTTGGGGTTATGGCAGAAGCCTGGGCTTGTTCCTCTAGAGCCTCAATCCTGGCTCGCAATTCCTGGGTAGTCTGTCCAAACACTTGCAAATTATGATTAGTGAGGTCCTGTAGGCTTGCAAAACGGGTTTTTAAAGTCTGTACATCTGAAAGGATTGTATCAGTCACTCCGCAAAGTTCCTTTATGGGGGCCTCCATCTTCCAGATCTTTTAAGGCAGAAGTGCTGGAAGGAGAAGAGGAAAGGAAAAAAAAAAAAAACAATAGTGTTTACCTGTGGTAACACTCCAGAGTAAAATTTTAAGGGAATGCGCTCACCTGGAATGGTTGTGAGAAGTCACAACCACTGTCATCACATAAGGTATTAAACGGACATCTGATATCCACAGTCACAGCAGACACGGCTTTCCCAGACCCAGCAGACACTAAACATTGGCTCCTGAATCTTGTCATGTATAGTGTACAGTTCCTATAGCGTCTTGTGCTTGGGTGCGAGGAAAACACAGGAGACATAGGTTGAAATGAAATGACTTGTATTACTTCATACAAGCATGCTGAAAAGTTCACACAGTTTGCAGGAACAGCGACAGGAGACACAGCAGGCCAGAGTAACTTCAAGCACTACAATAAATCTCCAAAGCAGGTTCAGGATCTCTTCTCTGTACCGTAATTCCTCTGCAAACATGGATTCACCAGACAGCAGGTTTCCAGAGTCCAAAAGTGTTCCAAGGTTCCTCAGTAGGGAATAGCTGGAGTACAAGTCCAAGGCTTCCAGGAGTCAGGTCACAGACTGACTGAGGCTTGATTCAGGAGCACTGATTGTTCAGCTGAGGCTGCTTAAGAAGCAAGAGGGAAGAATCAGGGCAGGAACATGAAAACTGGAAACTCCATATTAACTGAGGGCAAGAGCTGCAGAAAGACAGAAAGCAAAATGGCCGACGGAAAAACTGAGTTTCAAGGAACATGTCAACAGAGACAAAGAACCTTACACATTGATGGATAGGTCTGGTGAAGGGGTAGAGTGAGGTGGGGGAAAGATGATGAATTCTGTTTTGTCCATGTTCAGTTTGAGAAAGCGAGCAGAAAAGAAGGCTGAGATAGCAGACAGACACTGTGGGATTTTGGTCAGTGGGGAGGTGAGGTCAGGTCCAGATAGGTAGATCTGCGTGTCATCGGTGTAGAGGTGATACTGCAAGCTGTGGGATTCTATGAGCTGTCCCAGGCTGAAGGTGTAGATGGAGAAGAGTAGGGGTCCTAGGACTGAGCCTTGAGGAACACCGACAGACAGGGGGCGAGGTGAAGAGGTGGTGTGTGAGAGGGAGACACTAAATGTTCGGTCTGTTAGGTATGATGAGATCCAGGATAGGGCCAGGTCTGTGATGCCAAGAGATGAGAGAATCTGTAGCAGGAGGGAATGGTCCACAGTGTCGAAGGCAGAAGACAGGTCCAGGAGAAGGAGGACAGATGTAGTGTCGCTTGCTCTTGGCGGTTAGCAGGTCGTTAGTGACTTTAGTTAGGGCAGTTTCAGTTGAGTGATGCGGTCTAAAGCCAGATTGTAATCGGTCAAAGAGGAACAGGAGGAAAGGTGGGAGGACAGTTCAAGATATACATGCTGTTCCAGTAGTTTTGAGGCGTAGGGGAGAAGAGATATCGGGCGATAGCTAGACGCAGAGGATGGGTCGAGGGAGGGCTTTTTGAGGATGGGTTGTGATTGAAGCATGTTTGAAGGATGAAGGAAAGACCCCATTTGTAAGTGAAAGGTTGAAGAGGTGTGTGAGAGTAGGGATGAAGACTGTGGCAAAGTTAGGGATGAGGTGGGACGGGAGTGGGTCAAGTGGCGCAAGTGGTGAGGTGTGATCTTGACAGGAGAGTGGAGAGTGATCTTCTGTCATGGTGGTGAAGCTGGTTTTGGAAGAACAGGGCTGAGTGGCTAAGAGGGGCATTGGGGGCTGCGGGCCAAAAGCCTTCTCTGATAGTATCAATCTTTTGCTTAAAGAAGGAGGAAAAGTGTTCGGCAGAAATGAGAGGAGAGGGAGGAGGTGCTGTGGGATGGAGTAGAGAATTGAAAGTGTTGAAGAGCTGTTTAGGGTTGTGAGACAGAGGATATGAGAGATGCGAAGTAAGTTTGTTTTGCGGCAGAGAGCGTGGACTTGAAGCTGGCGAGGGACTGCTTGTATGCGTTGAGGTGCTCGGTAGAATGGGTTCTCTTCCATCTCCGCTCGGTAACCCTGGAAGCCCGTCTCAGTTCTTTGGTCAGGCCGGTCAGCCAGGGCTGCCTGTTGACTTTACGAGTTTTGCTCTGCGTGAGGGGGGCGGCCGAATCAAGTGTGGTTTTTATTGTGGTGTTATAAAATGTGGCAGCAGCATCTGTGTCATTAAGTGAGGCTATGTTGTGAGAGGGAGGAGGGACTCAGAGAGCGATTGTAAATTGAGGTGTTGAGATTTCTGCAGGGTGGGTGAGTTTGTGGAGTGGGGGATGCGTACTAACAGAGAAGAGGGAAGAGAATGTCAGTAGGTTGTGGTCAGACAGGGGGAGTGGGGAGTTAGTGAGATTGGTGAGGGAACAGAGGCGGGTGAAGATAAGGTCCAGCGTGTGACCGCCTTTGTGAGTGGACCGCAGAGGACCATTGAGTGAGGCCGAGGGAAGCCGTGAGCGAAAGAAGTTTAGAGGCGCCGGGGTGGAAGTGTCAATGGGGATGTTGAAATCGCCCATGATGATGGTGGGGATGTCAGCAGAGAGGAAATGGAGTAGCCAGGTGGTGAAGTGGTCCGAGAAAGGTGGAGATGGCAAGTTCGGGGGGCGGTAGATGACAGCCAGCTGGAGGTTGGAGGGGAATAGATGGCGACGGAGTGCACTTCGAAAGAGGGAATAGAGCGGAGGGTGGAATTTGAATAGGAGTAAAGGAGCAGGTATCAGACAGGAATAATAATAATAATCTTTATTTATATAGCGCCATCATATTCCGCAGCGCTTTACAGTTTAACAGTTTCAAAACACAAGTCATAAAGTAACAACATTAACAATACAGTAATTAAAGCAAAATAAGACGGCCCTGCTCGTGAGAGCTTACAATCTACAATGAGGTGGGGGAGATACAAAGTACAGGTGTGTATATACAATGGTGCATTTACAATGATGGTCCAGCCATCTTAAGGGAGTGAGGGATGGTGGAGATAGTGAATGGGCTACACCACACACACATTACACAGAGAGTGACTTTGATTAGTGAATGTGATAGGCCGCTCTGAACAGATGTGTTTTGAGGGAGCGCCTGAAACCAGTAAGCCAACTCCTCCACCACGTTTGTTGCTGGGGGCGAGGGGTGTGAGAAAGATGAAATCCGCCATAGGAAAGCGCAGTGGAGAGGCTGTGTCAGAGGGAGTGAGCCAGGTTTCAGTGATGGCAAGGAAGGAGAGTTTGTTGGTGATAAAGAGGTCGTGGATAAATGACAGTTTATTGCGGGACGGAGCGTGCGATCCTAGTGCTCGGGTAGGGGGACTGGGGGAGGGGGGGGTGTCATGTATAGTGTACAGTTCCTATAGCGTCTTGGCTTGGGTGCGAGGGAAAACACATGAGACATAGGTTGGTATGAAATGACTTGTATTACTTATCTACAAGCATGCAGAAAAGGTCACACAGTTTGCAGGAAACAGAGGCAGAAGACAAGCAGGCCAGAGTAACTTCAAGCTCTACAATAACTCTCCAAAGCAGGTTCAGGATCTCTTCTCTGTACCGTAATTCCTCTGCAAAAACATGGATTTCACCAGGACAGCAGGTTTCCAAAGTCCAATAGTATTCCAAAGTTCCTCAGTAGGAAATAGCTGGAGTCCAAAATCCTAGGTTTCCAGGAGTCAGGTCACAGGCTGACTGAGGCTTGATTCAAGAGCACTGATTGTTCAGTGAAGCTGCTTAAGAAGCAAGAGGGAGAGAATCAGGCGGGAACATGAAAACTTCATATTAACTGAGGGCAAAAGCTGCAGAAAGACAGAAAGCAAAATGGCCGACGGAAAAACTGAGTTTCAAGGAACATGTCAAAAGAGACAAAGAACCTTACATTACTCCCCCCTTAATTGACATCCTCCGGATGACTCAGACCAGGCTTGTCAGGGTACCTCTGATGAAACTGGCGGAGGCAGGCGAGGAGCATTTACATTATTGACTGGTTCCCATGAGTTGTCCTCCATGGGTAGCCCTGCCATTTAATCAAATATTGCAACTGATTTCTGTACAACCTGGAATCTAGAATCCTTTCCACCATAAATTCTTCCTGACCATCGACCAGCACTGGGTCAGGGCAAGGAGAAGAGCGTCCAGGAAAGTATTGGGTGTTGCAGCCTTTAGTAGGGATACATGAAAGACAGGGTGGATTTCATAGTTCTGGGCAGTTGAAGACGACAAGCAACCGCACTTATAATCTTACTGATCTTATAAGGTCCAATGTACTTATGTCCCAATTTAGACGATGGAATCTTTATTTTAAGATTTCTGGTTGACAGCCAGACAAATCTCCTACCTTGAAAGTGGTGCAGGTTTACGAAATTTATCTGCTGCTTTCTTGTACCTTTCCTGAGCCAATTCTAGATTTTCCTTTAGAAGATCCATATTCTTTTGTAAAGAAGTGATTCTTTCAGCCACTGCCGGCAAAGGCGTATTATGGGAAATCGAGGAAGAATGTTAGGATGATAACTAGATTGGAGTAAAAAGGAGACTGCTTAGCGGAGGCGCTCTGAGAGTTGTTATAAGAGAATCAGCCAGTGGAAGTAGATCCACCCAATCATCTTGAAGTGAATTGCACCCCTCGATCCGAAATGACCTCATCGGTACTCCATGTAAGCGAAACACATTCTTAATCATCAAGTCTGATGTCTGTTTTGCAGTGGGTAAGCGACACAAGGGATAAAATGAGCTGCCTTTGTTAGACGATCAACACCACTAGAATGGTGTTCTTCCCGTGAGAGGTTGGTAATCCACAATGAAGTCCATAGAAATGGATCCCCACGGGCGGGACGGGGTGGGAAGAGGTTGTAACAGACCAGTTGGTGAGGAGCGAGGTGTTTTGCATCTTGCACAGACTTCACATGAAGTGACATAGTTTAAAACATCTTTCCTGTAAGTGGGCCACCAAAGAAACGAGAAAGAAATTCTTGTGTCTTTAGAATTCCTCTATGCCCAGCTATCTTGGAATCGTGGATGAGTTGCAAAACTCTCAATCTGACTGTTTCAGGTATATACAGACGTTGTCCCTGAATCCACACACCATTCTTAAAGACAAGACTTACGTTCCTTGGGGGTTGAGCCAACAAAGAATCCGCATGGTATGCTTCCTTGATGTCCTTAAGTAGGTCTTGATTATGAATCACTCCCAGGAATCTAGAGTCAGGAAGAATAGTCTTAGGAGGAGTAAGTGGACGTGTTCTTGCTGAATGAATCCTAGAGAGTGCATCAGCCTTTCCATTGCGCGATCCTGGTCTATAAGAAATTACAAATTAAATTGGTTTAAGAAAAGATTCCAGCGAGCCTGGCGAGGAGTCAGGCACTTAGCCGACCTGATAAATTCAAGGTTACGATGGTCTGGTCAGGACGATTATTTGCTGTGCAGCTCCGTGAAGAAGGTGTCTCCATTCCTTGAAGGCGGCAATAATGGCCAACAATTCTCTATTGCCCACATCGTAGTTCCTCTCAGCGAAGACAACTGCTGGGAAAAGAAGGCACAGGGATGCAAGACATTCTTCTCACCTGTTCTCTGAGAGAGTATAGCTCCAACGGCACAGTCTGAAGCATCCACCTCTATTATGAAGGCAAGCTCGGGGTTGGGATGTACTAAGATAGGTGCGGTGGTAAATTTATCCTTTAAACAGGAAAATGCTTCTGAGCTTGCGGGGTCCAGGAGAACCTAGACTGTTTCGGGTAAGTTGGGTGATAGGTGACACTACCTCAGAGAAATTCCTAATGAAACGTCTATAGAAGTTGGCAAACCCGATGAAGCGCTGCACCTCCTTCACATTTCTAGGAATTGCGTAGATAGTACATACCCCAGAAATTGAATTTCGGTCCTATGGAACTCACACTTTTCAAGTTTGATGTAGAGATGGTTTTGTCTTAGGCGTTCTAAGACCATTCTCACATGTCCATGATGTTCCTCTGTGGAGTTAGAAAAAATTAGAATATCATCCAGATAAATCACCACAAATGTATCAAGGAGATCCCTGAAGATGTCATTCACCAAGTGTTGGAAAGTGGCTGGGGCGGTACTCAGACCAAAAGGCATAACTAGATATTCAAAGTGTCCATAGCGTGACCTGAATGCAGTCTTCCATTCATCCCCAGGTCTAATACGGACCAAGTTATAGGCCCCACGGAGATCCAGTTTAGAGAAAATTTTGGCATGTCGCACTCTCTCCAACAACTCAGGGATTAAAGGCAATGGATAATGGTTTCTAATAGTAACCTTATTGAGTTCCCTATAGTCTATGCAGGGTCTCAGAGATCCATCTTTCTTCTTCACAAAGAAGATGGGTGCACCTGCGGGAGATGAAGAGGGGCGTATGAAGCCTTTGGCTAGATTTTCATCTATGTAGTCCTTCAAAGCTTTTAGCTCGGGCCCCGCTAGGGGGTAGATCTTACCAAAAGGTATCTCGGCTCCAGGCAATAATTCGATTGGACAATCATATGGACGGTGAGGAGGAAGCTGATCAGCGTTCTTCTTGTCACATAAATCCACATAGTCCTGGTATACAGCTGGTAGTTCAGGAACTGACATGGTTCTTTTAGGCACAGAGCAAGCTGAAACTCCTTGACTCATCTGTTTCTCCGGAAAGTGTAATTCCTTGGTCTCCCAGTTAATCGTAGGATTCTGCGCCTGCAGCCATGGTAGCCCTAGAATAATGGGAAAGTGGGGAGAAGAGATAAGCATAAAAGACATTTTCTCCTGATGATCTTTACCCATAAGGACCCTCAAAGGCTCTGTTTCCTGATCCACTGGTCCAGAGGTCAGCAGGGAGCCATCCACAGTCTCCATCTGTACTGGAGTAGCCTTCTTCACTGAACGTATTCCCTGTTTCAGAGCAAAGGAGATATCCATAAAATTTCCACTTGCTCCTGAGTCGATCATAGCAGAGCTAGACACCCATACTGAGTCAACCCAGAGTTTGATGGACAGGAAACAATGAGAATTGTTTCTTTTACAACTCAGCTGGGACACCGCTGAGGAAACTTGAAAAATTGCAGCGTTTATACCGTCATTGTCCCCAGAACTAACAGAGTTTAAGTTCGAAAAATCAAGATCTCTTGCAGCAGATCTCTCTGGAGTCTGAGGCTCGGACATGACAGAGTTCCTCTCGCAACACTCACAGTGAATGACTGCTGCAGTAGTCTTACGAGAACGGCTGAGGCAGTTTATAATGAAGTGCCCTGACTTACCACAGTAAAAACATAGATTTTCCTTTATACGGTGTTCTTTGCGTGCATCACTAACCCGTCTTTGTAAAGAGTCCACCTGCATGGGTTCAGGTTCTGGTTCCCTTGTGATCCTACTCAAAGGTTCCTTAGATGAGGAGGGAGGTAGGGAAAGGTTAGTGCGATTATTTTCGAACCATCTCTCTTGTCTGCGTTCAGTCAGACGAGCATCAATACGGATACAATAGTTAATAAAGTCACCTAACGCAATGGGAGGGTCGGCACGAGCAAGTTCATCCTTAATCAATGGAGACAACCCTTTGCGAAAAATAGATTTTTTGGCGGAAGTGTCCCAAGTGGTATCAAGAGCCATCTCCTGAAATCCAAGGCATATTCGGCTACTGAACGCTTACCTTGGCGCAAAGTTAACATGGCTGCTTCAGCTGTTGCACCTCGATTGGGGTCATCAAACACCTGCCCCATGGCTGAAATGAAAGCATCAAGGTGATTCAAACAATCATCCTCAGTCTCAATCAGAGGGTTTGCCCACATCAAAGCCTTATTGGTAAGCAACATCATTATAGTAAGCACTTTGGATCGTTCAGTGGGAAATTTTGAAGCATGTGCAGAGAAAAATAGATTGCATTGGTTAATAAATCCCCTGAATTTCTCACGTTCACCGCCAAAACGAAAAGGAGGTAACTTGGGGATCCCAGAACTCGGGGTTATGGCAGGAGCCTGGACTCGTTCCTCTCTAGAGCCTCAATCCTGGCTCGTAATTCTTGGGTAGTTTGTCCAAACACTTGCAAATTATGATTAGTGAGGTCCTGTAGGCTTGCAAAACGGGTCTTTATAGTCTGTATATCTGCAAGGATTGTATCAGTCACTCCGCAAAGCTCCTTTATGCGGGCCTCCATCTTCCAGATCTTTTAAGGCAGAAGTGCTGGAAGGAGAAGAGGAAAGGAAAAAAAAAACAAAACAATAGTGTTTACCTGTGGTAACACTCTAGAGTAACATTTAAGGGAATGCGCTCACCTGGAATGGTTGTGAGAAGTCACAACCACTGTCATCACAGAAGGTATTAAACGGACATCTGATATCCACAGTCCCAGCAGACACGGCTTTCCCAGACCCAGCAGACACTAAACATTGGCTCCTGAATCTTGTCATGTATAGTGTACAGTTCCTATAGCGTCTTGTGCTTGGGTGCGAGGGAAACACATGAGACATAGGTTGGTATGAAATGACTTGTATTACTTCATACAAGCATGCAGAAAAGGTCACACAGTTTGCAGGAAACAGAAGCAGAAGACACAGCAGGCCAGAGTAACTTCAAGCTCTACAATAACTCTCCAAAGCAGGTTCAGGATCTCTTCTCTGTACCGTAATTCCTCTGCAAACATGGATTTCACCAGACAGCAGGTTTCCAAAGTCCAATAGTATTCCAAAGTTCCTCAGTAGGAAATAAACTGGAGTCCAAAATCCTAGGTTTCCAGGAGTCAGGTCACAGGCTGACTGAGGCTTGATTCAGGAGCACTGATTGTTCAGCTGAAGCTGCTTAAGAAGCAAGAGGGAGAAAATCAGAGCGGGAACATGAAAACTCCATATTAACTGAGGGCAAGAGCTGCAGAAAGACAGAAAGCAAAATGGCCGACGGAAAACTGAGTTTCAAGGAACATGTCAAAAGAGACAAAGAACCTTACAGGGGGTGTGGATGGATAGGTATGAGGTTGACAGGGTTGCAAAAACGTGTGGAAGATCGTGGCAGGGTGTTAGAAATGAGTGTGGGGATGTGTTGAGGAGGGCCAGGATTTGGGGATACATCGCCAGCGATGAGGAGTAGCAGACAGAGCGTTAGAAGGTGGGAGCAGAATAAGCCATGGTGTGGCCGTGTGTGTCTTGGTAAAAAGGATTGTATGTGGAGGAACAGTTCTGAGGGAAAGGTGAGATGGCTGGGGAGAATGGAGGGGGAAATGACTAATTCCTTACTAGGTGGGGGGATTACAGGGGATAGGAAGAAAGAAGGAGGATGGGGGTGAAAGTGATAAGAAAATGAAACATAGTGGTTTTATAATCTGTTACCTTGCAGCCAAATTCCAGTCAAATTCTAGTCTAATTCACAGTAGTGTAATTAGAAATCTGTAATTTGAAATATGGGATTTGAAATATGTGGAGCAGACTAAAGTCTGGAGCAGACCCATTGCACTGAATAAATATGCAGCTAAGGGCAATCAGGTGTGATTGGGAAGTGGGCTGAGACTGCTCAGGGCAGATGTACAGAGTTAAGGGTATGCCACACTAAACGAGATTGCAAACGGGATCACTAAAACGTCACTATTTTGCGATCTCGTTAGCGACCTCGTTGTGTGTGGCATGTAGCAACGATGTGGCCCCTGCTGTGATGTCGCTGATCATTCACTAGAGTTCTGGACCGTTTTTTGATCGTTGGCGTCCCACTGGTGAGCCTGAATCGCTGTGTTTGGCACCTTTTGCGAACGACGAGCGACCTCGTTTGTGACGCATGACTGTTTTGCGTCACGGAGTGGATCGCAATATCTGTAAGTTTTCTTTTGCGTCACAGAGAGGATCGCAGAAGTTGCAAAGCAGGCTAGCAGGACGCAGAGAGCAGGAGCGATGCTGGAAATTCCTATGAATCAGAAGTGCTCAGTACATGCTAATGACGTCCTAACGACCGCCAAAGTTGTTAAAGAGATCGCTGACCGCTGATGAGTCGTTTTTGAGATCTCCTGTTTGGCAGCTACTAGTGACCTAAAAGAGATCACAAAAACGATCTCGTTAGCTTGCGTCGTTTTTGAGATCGCTAACGAGATCGCTAAGTGTGGCAGTACCTTTAAGGAAAGGTCATAAAAGGGGGTAGGGGTTACACAGACCACTCAGATGTGTGGTGAAGATAACAAGAATGGAGTACAATTATGTATACAAGAAGATGGGTGAGCAAATCATACCATGAAACAAAGCAATACACAGGGGGCATTCAGGAACACTGGAAAGCTGGGGAAATTTTGCAGTTCATACCATGAAACAAAGCAATACACAGGGGGCATTCAGGAACACTGGAAAGCTGGGGAAATTTTGCAGTTCATACCATGAAACAAAGCAATACACAGGGGGCATTCAGGAACACTGGAAAGCTGGGGAAATTTTGCAGTTCATACCATGAAACAAAGCAATACACAGGGGGCATTCAGGAACACTGGAAAGCTGGGGTCAGTAAGGGATTAATGTATGGTCTTGCTGCTGATACCCCGCTAACCTCAAGAACGGGAGCCTAAAGTGGTCTCTGTGAACAGAGTGGTAGTCAGCATGTGCGACCACCATTTCTAAAGACACTGAATGGAGCAGTGGTTGCATATGCTCACTACTGCTTCATTTACGCAGAGGACCTTGAGGTCTCCAATCTTGTGGTGATCGCTGAAGGTCCCAGAAATCGGGGCCCAGAGTGATCATACATTTATTATCAGTTCTTTGAATAGATGATGCATGATATTTATGGGACAAATTATGTTCAATGCCCCAGTGCTCCCAGACTGCGGTCAGACAAGGAACTACAGCACTCCCCATTCAAGGTTATACAGAGACATACCAACATATAGTAGGATCCATAGTCTTTGGGCGCCCCACTTTTGTCCATATAATTCAGAGGTTGGACCGAGTTGTAATTTGGCCATGGGGCCTTACTATGGTGCATGAGGCCTCATTATTGTCAGTTTGGAGGGGAAGCTTTTATGTTCCAGGATTTGTCTAGAAATGGATTTCATCCGTTTTACTATTAAAGTGCTCAAAAGCATATCCCTTTCCCCACCCCACATTATGTTCTTACTATCACATCATTTCACATGCTATAAACTTTCAAGTGAATATTCAGTGAATGAGACTATTTAAAATAGTAATATTGTATTTATTATTATGTCCAGTAATGTTTTTAATAATGAAGTGGATGACGAGTGGTTTCCTCAAGGCAACTATGAGCACAATGGGAGTTAGTACACAGGTTCAACCACAAAGTGTCCCTGAACAGCGTTATAAAATGTAGACACCTCTAAAGTAATAATGTTTAGTACAGTCCATATTTATACCTACAAGTGCGCTGTTAGTTTCATTAAAGCTGCAGAGATAAAATATGGCGCCAACTTCTTAAACCCTCTTTGGTTCAGCTATATGACCCCTTGATAGCAAGTAAAAATAAGTGATAAGGTCATGTACGTGGAGTTGTGTCATTATCATTATGACTACAGTTCAAAGTAGAAACCCTTAAATACTGCATATCAATTATTGCTGCAAATCAAATTCGGTCATGGACACAAATAAACCGATTGTACTTTATAATTATTTTCTGGATTATATGATAATATCATGGTGTAACTACTGACAGACAAATTACATTCAGAGCAAAAGGATAATAAGATCTTGCACATAAATCTAGGTGCAGGGGAAAGTATGGTGATAACCATACTAAGTAATATGTTCAATGACTTTACAGCAAATGTATTAACATGAGTGACAAAAAATCGCACGCATTTTGGTACAAATCTACGTCCTGGATTTCATTTTCTGACTCAATTGTAGCAAATTGGTAAAAAAAAATATTAATAGTTGCTAATTTTTGTGACTTTTGGTGTTTACATACCAGTTTGAAGCAGCTCTGCAAAAATGAGCGGAGATGGGGCAGAACAGTGAGTGGCTATGCCCACCCTTCAAATTCAGTAATAGTACCGGTGTTTCATACTCTAATCAGTAGCATTTCTGACAAGACGTAAGCGGTGCACACTCTGGCAAAATGACTGCTGCGACCAGGTCCAGCCGGTCAGGGGCCCGCTGACGACAGCATGGATGACTATGAGCTGTGCATTATACTACATGGATGACTATGGGCTGTGCATTATACTTTATAGATGACTGAGGTGTATTATACTTTATGGATGACTGAGGTGCATAATACTATATGGATGACTATGGGCTGTACATTATACTTTGTGGGTGTGGATCGCCCGCCAGGGCAGTGGGATACTCGGTACCGGGCCGGTGTCTTAAGGGGATGTGTCACAGCGGCAGTGACCCGATCCTTGGCCCTGGGCGTCCAATGAAAGGGGAATTATTTACAGGGGATGTTAGTTTGTAGTAAGGTATTCGTGACGCCACCTGTGGTATCTGGTCAGAGATGACCAGCGCTGCGGTGCAGATCGACTGAGACCGATGGTGTGATGCAGCAGAGGTGAAATAGCTTTCCACAGGCAAAGCTTGTAATCTCAGGGCAGGTAGATGTTGTAGTATTAAGGTAATGGTGCTGAGAGATGCAGCTGAGTGTAGTAGGAGACGCAGGAAGAAACTGAGAAACAATCAGCAAGTTGCAGTTTCCAAAGCTTTACTCACAGTTCAAGAGTGCACAGGGGCCCGCTTGGTGCCACGTCCTTCAGGTGAGGAGTCCAGCCAACTCCCAGGTGGATGGAGAACACTAGTCCAAAGCTCCCTGTCAGTATTTGCCTTCTCTGGCCGTCTCTCTGTGCTGATTTTCCCGCCGTCTCTCCTTCCAGCACCCTCACAAACAGTGTCCCAGATCAGCAGCCGCGAATCCTGTAGGACAACGTCTTACTTCTGCATTCCTTTTGATTCTATATAGCTATCTCTCCGGCGACGATATTTGTGTTTTTTTGTCTGTGATCCCTATGTTACCACAGCAGTCGACTTGCTAGCTGAATCATAAAGTTCTTCCACTAGTCTAAGGGGTTGAGTTCCCTCTGCGGAATGGATTCTCCCAGCCGGCGTCTGCCAGTCCTGGAATGAGCCCACATGTAGCTTTAAGCTCAGCCGTGTCTCTCTCTAAGAATCACTTGTCTCTTCTAGGGAACCGCTCTTCCCTTCTATGAGCAGCTCCCAAGGACTGGAGCCTGCTCCACAATCCTCTCTCCGTCCCCTCTCCCCTAAGGGAGAACTCTCTCAAACACGTCAGCTCTCTTCCTCCCCAAGGGGGAACTCTTTTTCATTTCCCCCTAACTCCTGCTCTGACCCACAAGCTCCACCCACCATCTACACCCTTTTCTAGCTGAGGCAAGCTAGAGAACTCAACTAGTGTGTGTGATGGATGCAGGATGCAGTGTTGCCAGAGCCAGGTGTAATGTCTCCACCTTACCTGAAAGTTGAAATACCACATCCCTGGCTGGGATGCAATACCTCTGTGGCAACTGGACCCTCAGGGGCGCCACATACCCTCCCTGTTAAAAGCAGCACGTTCGCGGGTTGAAGCAGAGCAAAAGATGTTACAGGAAACATACAAAATTTTTAAAGAATGCATTCTCGCGGTTAGAAAAACAATCAAACGCAACTTCCCTTTATGAGAGGCACTTCTTAAACGTTGCGGAACCGGTACACAGATAAATAGCATGACAGACATTGTACGATACAACATTCTACATCATTTACTCTAAAGTGCTTGTGGCAGGAACCGTCAAGACTTCCAAGGTCGCCACCAAGACAGGGAGTTCTATCCCTGCAGTCACAACATTATATTC
Source organism: Oophaga sylvatica (assembly GCA_033576555.1). NCBI lineage: Eukaryota > Metazoa > Chordata > Amphibia > Anura > Dendrobatidae > Oophaga > Oophaga sylvatica. Next base: position 139,815,605 of record JARQOD010000008.1, read on the forward strand.
ACATTAGTTTCCCTTCTTACAAAGAACACGGTGATCTTACTAGCACTCATTCTGCTTTATGTGTGCAATCCCCATCCGGGGTGTTTTCCGTGTAGCGCCTGCTAAAAACTGTCAAGTTCGCTACCAGGATAGAACATTACTTATCTTACCAAAAATACAAAAATACTATATTATTTACATTTGCTTCTGTTTTCTATAAAAGGTACTATCACATTTACACTAACTTCTTTGCCTATAAAAGTACTGTCACTACATTAACACTTATAGTGCAAGCCCCATCCGGTATGCCCTCTTCGTAGCAACCGTTGCTAGGTGGTTCGCCACGGAATTTGGACTTCTCTGTCCCTGCAACACTACTTTTCTAAGTATTATTACTCTTAAAACATATTTACAATAAGGTGCCTTCAGTCCTCAAATGACTGTCTGTACATATTTACATTAAGTGGTCTCTATTACCCAAAAACTATCACACACATTATCTACAAGTATTCTTCTATGGTTCTGCCATATAAAACAAGTCTACTATATAAAACACTTCAAGATAAAACAATTCTTACTTCACTCTAAGCATATTATACAAATATAGTAACATTTTTATTAATACACAAGCATAACGGTCATCAAATGAGGTAGATGGCAGATACTAGCCCAGCCAGGGTATGTATCTTCAAGTGTCTTTATACTTGTGGGGGACCCGCTCAAAACCCCCAACGTTGGTCTTGGGTGGGCTGCAAGACAAAACCCGACCCAATAGACCCTGTCTTCAGCCACACCTAATGGGTTTTTCTTCGGATCTATGGTTGCAATGATGGGACTTAAAACATCTTCCTAAAGAACATGTAAAACCAAGATGGAGCACCTAAATAGGTGCAAACTATTTACAAAAAGAGTTCTGTATCAGCCCTTCATCCATACTCTCGCAGTCTGTTATGTTTAGGTAGCTGAGGAGAAAAAGCAAAAACGGTAATACACCAGAGAGGCTGGAACCTATTGGATTGCAGTAACCTGAACTAACCACACAACTAGAGGTAGCCGTGGAGCGTTCCTACGTTGATCCTAGACGCCTTGTCACAGCCTGAGAGATAACTACACCTAAAGGCAGAAAGATAAAAGCTAGACAAGTTAGACAAGAAGATAGCACGGACACAGACAGAAAATAGAATGAGCAAACGTTGGGGCCCAATATGTCTAGACAGAAAAGTACAGGAAAGAATTCTGACTGCAATCCAAAAAAAACCCTAAATAATACCAGCACTTCTGATTGCCAAAAATCCTGAGATCACACGATCTATACCAGCTAAATCAGATCTCTGGTGTAACAAAACCAAGCCGCAGCCACTGAAAAAACAGGAAAAAGCAAATGAACAAATAACAGTGGCTACAGATAAATTGAGAGGAGCACAGGCCCCAGGAGGGGACCCGGCTGACCTCCACAAAAGTGCAGAAAACTATGAAAAAAGCAAGCACAAAAAGAACAGCAGAAAATATTTTATCTGAAAGCAGCAGGTGCAGGCAAGACTCCAGCAACTTCCAAATGAACCAGGAACCACAATTGAGACAAGAACAATTGATCACCGGCGACCATCATGCCATCATGGGAGGGAACCTCCCTTATATCAGTCCAGTCTGTGATCCCAGATTGCAATTCCTCGCTGAAAGGTTCAGTACTGTCTGTAACCACCAGAGGGAGCCTCTGCTCAGAAACCATCTCTAGCACATTCACAACAGTACCCCCCCTTGAGGAGGGGTCACCGAACCCTCACTTGTTATGTTTCGGTAGCTGAGGAGTGCAGGTAAAAAAGGCAATACACCAGAGCAGTTGGAATCTATGAGATTGCAGTACCCTGACTAACCACCACAACTAGAGGCAGCCGTGGAGCGTTCCTACGTTGGTCCTAGACGCCTCGTCACAGCCTGAGAAGCTAACTACACCTAAAGATAGAAATAGGAAAGCTATCTGCCCCGGAGCAGAACCCCAAAGATAATAGAAATCCCCCAAACATGTAATGGCGGTTAGACAAGAGGAAATACTGACACAGAAAGAAAATAGCATGAGAAAACGCTGGGGCCCAAACTATCTAAATAGAAAAGGATAGGAAGGGTACTTACTGCAATCCCAGAAAACCCTGAAAAGCACCAACTCTACTAATTTCAAAATCACCTGAGATCACACGACCTCTACCACCTAAATTAGTTCTCTGGTGTAACAAAATCAAAACAGCAGCCACTGAAAAAACTGGAAAAAGCAAAAGAACAAAACTCAGTGGCTGAACTAAACTGAGAGGGCAGAAGCCCCCGGAGGGGACCCTGAAGGCCCCCAAAGAAGTGCAGGACAAAATGCAAAAATATAGCAAAAACACAAAAGAAGACAAAGTCTTATCTGTTAGCAGGAGATGCAGACACGACACAGCAGGCTACAAGGGAAACTGGAATGAAGGATTCAGACCAGAACAATTGATCACCGGCAACCCTGATGGGAAAATGACTCCCTTATATAAGACCAGTCAGTAACACCTGATTCCCAGTCCTCACAATCTTCACTAGCACCGCTTGTAACCACCAGAGGGAGCCTCTGCTCAGAACTCATCTCAAACCCATTCACAACACTCACTTGTGCAACCAGGCCGATCAGGATGAGCTCGGTGATAGGCACGGATCAGTCTCTTAGCATGGATGTCTGAAGCAAACACCCAAGAATTGTCCTCCTGACCATAACCTCTCCACTTAACCAAATACTGGAGTTTCCGTCTAGAAAAATGAGAATCCAATATTTTCTCGACCACATACTCCAGATTGCCCTCAACCAAAACAGGGTCAGGAGGCGCAGCCATAGGAACCACTGGCTCGACAAACCTCTTCAATAAGGTCTTGTGGAACACGTTATGGATCTTAAATGTCCCTGGAAGAAGCAAACGGAAGGATACCGGATTAAGAATCTCCATGATCTTATAAGGTCCAATGAACCTAGGCTTAAACTTTGGAGATGCAACCCTCATAGGGATATTTCTTGAGGACAACCAAACCAAGTCCCCCACTTTAAACTGAGGACCATCAGTCCTATGCCGGTTGGCAAACCGCTGGGCCCTCTCTTGAGAGAGAGACAACCTCTCCACTACCTGGTCCCAAATCTGCTGCATACGCTCCACAACAGAGTCAACACCCGGACAGACAGAATCATCCGCCTGTCCCGAAGAAAATCGAGGGTGAAACCCAGAATAGCAGAAAAATGGAGACATCAAGGTGGCAGAGCTAGCCCTATTATTAAGAGCAAACTCAGCCAAAGGCAAAAAAGAGACCCAGTCATCTTGATCAGCAGACACAAAACATCTCAAATAAGTCTCCAAGGTCTGGTTTGTTCTCTCGGTTTGTCCATTGGTCTGAGGATGAAACGCTGAGGAGAAAGACAACTGAACACCAAGTCTAGAACAAAATGTCCTCCAAAATCTGGAAACAAACTGGACTCCTCTGTTAGACACAATGTTCTCCGGAATGCCATGCAACCGAACCACGTGCTGAAGGAACAAAGGCACCAACTCGGAGGAGGAAGGCAACTTAGGCAATGGCACAAGATGTATCATCTTGGAAAACCTATCACAGATTACCCAGATAACGGACATTCTCTGAGAGACAGGAAGGTCAGAATTAAAATCCATAGAGATATGGGTCCATGGCCTCTTGGGCACAGGTAATGGCATCAACAAACCACTAGAGCGAGAGCAAGGCTTGGAACGAGAGCAAGTCCCACAGGACTGCACAAAGTCCCTGACGTCACGAGACAAAGTAGGCCACCAAAAGGACCGACTCACCAAGTCTCTGGTACCAAAAATCCCGGGATGACCAGCCAACGCGGAACAATGAATCTCAGACATCACACTCTTCTTCCACTGGTCTGGGACAAACAATTTCCCAACAGGGCAGCGCTCAGGTTTATCCTGCTGACACCCTTCCAGAGCCAGTCTCAAATTGGGCGAGATGGCGGAAAGTACTACACCCTATTTCAAAATAACAGCAGGATCAGATAACTCAGGATTCGCAAAGAAATTGCTTGAGAGGGCATCCACCTTAACATTCTTAGTGCCAGGAAGAAAAGAAATCACAAAATTAAAACGTGTGAAAAACAAGGCCCACCTGGCCTGTCTAGGATTAAGTCGCTTGGCTGATTCGAGATAAACTAGGTTCTTATGGTCCGTGAGGACCACCACCTGATGTTTGGCTCCTTCCAGCCAATGTCTCCACTCTTCAAAGGCCCACTTCATGACCAATAACTCCCGATTACCCACGTCATAATTACGTTCAGTTGGAGAAAACTTTCGAGAGAAAAAGGCACAAGGGTTACTCTTAGAGGTCTCTGGATCCCTTTGGGACAAAACGGCACCTGCCCCAATCTCAGAGGCATCAACCTCCACCTGAAACGGCAGAGAAACATCAGGCTGCCGTAGAACAGGAGCAGAAATGAATCTCTGCTTAAGTTCATGAAATGCAGAAACTGCCTCAGGAGGCCAATTCACCACATCGGAACCTTTTTTGGTCAGATCAGCCAATGGTTTAACAATACCAGAGAAATTACCAATAAATTTACGATAAAAATTGGCAAAACCCAAAAATCTCTGAAGAGCCTTCAATGAAGTAGGTTGGACCCAATCACAGATGGCCTGAACCTTGACCAGGTCTATTTCAATAACAGACGGAGACAAAATGAATCCCAGAAATGAGACCTTCTGTACGCCAAAAAGACACTTTGATCCCTTCACATACAGTGCATTCTATCTCAAAATCTGGAAAACAGTCCGAACATGTTTCACATGAGAGTCCCAGTCATTGGAAAAAATCAAGATATCATCCAAATAAACAATCAGAAATTTATCCACAAAATCCCTGAAAATATCATTCATGAAGGATTGGAAGACGGAAGGAGCATTAGTGAGCCCAAAGGGCATCACTAGGTACTCAAAATGCCCCTCTGGGGTATTAAACGCCGTCTTCCATTCATCCCCGTGCTTAATACGAATAAGGTTATATGCCCCCCTGAGGTCAAGCTTGGTAAACCAACTAGCACTTTTCACTCTGGAAAACAGGTCAGAAATCAAGGGTAACGGATATTGATATTTCACAGTGATCTTATTCAGGAGGCGAGAATCAATACACGGCCTCAATGAACCATCCTTTTTGGCCACAAAGAAAAAAACGGCGCCCAAGGGTGAAGAGGATGGTCTGATATGACCCTTCTCCAATGACTCCTTGATATAAGATCGCATGGCATCGTGTTCAGGTACAGATAAGTTAAAAAGGCGACTCTTAGGAAATTTACCACCAGGCACTAACTCAATAGCGCAATCGTAGTTTCTGTGAGGAGGTAAGGACACAGACTTACTTTCACTAAACACATCAGAAAAATCAGTCAAAAAGTCAGGAACATCCTGAGACTGGGGAGAGGCAGAAAAAACAGGAGTGCCAGCATTAACACATTGGCAGCCCCAACTGGTCACAGACACAGATTTCCAATCCAAAACAGGATTATGAATCTGCAACCAAGGGAAACCCAGAACAATAATGTCATGCAGATTATGCAACACCAGAAATTTGCAACTCTCCTGATGATCTGGTTCAACCCTCATTATCACCTGAGTAGAAAATTGGGGTTTATTCTCCGCCAAAGGGATAGAATCAATGCCCAATAGGGGAATAGACTTCCGCAGGGGTATCATGGGAAAGCCACAACGTTTGGCAAAGTCGAAATCCATCAGGTTAATAGCTGCTCCTGAATCAACAAAAGCTTGAGCCGAAAATGCGGACATGGAGCAAATCAAGGTAACAGTCAACAGAAATTTAGTCTGAACACTACCCAAGACAACTGAGCGCGCAAAACGTCTTCCCCGCTTAGGGCAGATGGAAATAGCATGAGAGGCGTCACCACAGTAGAAACATAACCCATTGCGCTTTCGAAATTCATGACGCTGTGCCCCAGAAGTCACTCCATCACACTGCATGGGCTCAGGAGCTTGGCCACAAGGCAACACCATCTTACGCATACCTCTAAGCTCACGCAAACGTCTGTCAATTTGAATAGCCAAAGACATAGAATCATTGAGACCAGAGAGTACAGGGAATCTCACCATAACGTCCTTTACATTCTGACAGACCCTTCCGAAAAAGGGCTGCCAGAGCATCATCATTCCATTTGGTCAGGACTGCCTACTTTCGAAATTTCTGACAGTACAGTTCAGCGGCTTCACAGCCCTGACTTAATGCCAACAAGGTCTTCTCAGCCTGATCAGTGACATTAGGTTCATCGTACAACAACCCCAGAGCCTAAAAAAATACATCAACATCATTCAAAACAGGATCCCCAGGTGTCAGGGAAAAAGCCCAATCCTGAGGGTCGCCGCGCAGGAGAGAGATGACAATTTGAACCTGCTGTGCTGCGTTCCCTGAGGACTTAGGCTTCAAGGCAAAAAACAACTTACAGTTATTTTTGAAATTCAGAAATTTAGGCCGATCCCCCAAAAACAAATCTGGCATGGGGATCGTAGGTTCCACAACCGGCAACCCAGCAAGATAGGAAGCGATGCTCCGAACCTCAGTGGCAAGCTGATCCACACGGCCAGACAACTGTGCAAACTCCATTGAGAGAAAAAAAAATCCTCCTCAGCACCCAGAGAGAAAGAGGGAAAAAATGCAACAAACGAAAAAAAAAAAATCTCTGACAACTCTGACAACTTTTTTCTTTCCACACTATTTTTCCCTTCTGTGAGTACCATATAATTTTAGTTTTTGGCCGGTGATACTGTTATGTTTAGGTAGCTGAGGAGAAAAAGCAAAAAAAACGGTAATACATCAGAGAGGCTGGAACCTATTGGATTGCAGTAACCTGAACTAACCACACAAATAGAGGTAGCCGTGGAGCGCTCCTACGTTGATCCTAGACGCCTCGTCACAGCCTGAGAGATAACTACACCTAAAGGCAGAAAGATGAAAGCTATCTGCCCCGGAGCAGATCCCCAAAGAAAATAGGAAGCCCCCAAACATATAATGGCAGTTAGACAAAAAGATAGCACGGACACAGACAGAAAATAGAATGAGCAAACGTTGGGGCCCAATCTGTCTAGACAGAAAAGTACAGGAAAGAAATCTGACTGCAATCCAAAAAAAACCCTAAAAAATACCAGCACTTCTGATTGCCAAAAAACCTGAGATCACACGATCTCTACCACCTAAATCAGATCTCTGGTGTAACAAAACAAAGCCGCAGCCACTGAAAAAACAGGAAAAAGCAAATGAACAAATAACAGTGGCTACAGATAAATTGAGAGGAGCACAGGCCCCAGGAGGGGACCCGGCTGACCTCCACAAAAGTGCAGAAAACTATGAAAAAAGCAAGCACAAAAAGAAAAACAGAAAATATCTTATCTGAAAGCAGCAGGTGCAGGCAAGACTCCAGCAACTTCCAAATGAACCAGGAACCACAATTGAGACAAGAACAATTGATCACCGGCGACCATCATGGGAGGGAACCTCCCTTATATCAGTCCAGTCCGTGATCCCAGATTGACATTACTCGCTGAAAGGTTCAGTACTGTCTGTAACCACCAGAGGGAGCCTCTGCTCAGAAACCATCTCTAGCACATTCACAACAGCAGTCTGTCAGTGATTACAGTGCAACTAAACTTGAACAAGTAGAACATTTTTGGAGGACCCCTCCTGGGGTGAACTATATACAGTCCTTTACCTGAAGGGTTTAAATAACAGAAATTTGTCTTCACTCTTTTGGAGACAGAGCAGCATTATCTATGGTCTGAGTGGACACATCTTTCTTTTGTTGCTTCCAGGGTAGAAGCTGTTTGCCATCTCTATCTTTTGCAATGGGAGCTGTTGCACAAGGTGACACTCCCTTGGTAATAGTTGCAGTAGCTTGCACAGCTACCTGAGTCACTTCCGTTATTTCCTTTGCAGAGGCTACCTGGTTAGGAGCTGTAGATTGTGGCGCGCCCGCCACTGGTGTCGCTGTTGAGTTGGTTGAGGCCGTCGTGTCTGCAGCCCTCTGGTGACGGCGTGGTGTAAACTCATCTGTGATCCTGCGCACGTGGAGAGCGTACCATCCACTCGCCAGGGCAGTGGGATACTCGGTACCGGGCCGGTGTCTTAAGTGGATGTGTCACAGCGGCAGTGACCTGGTCCGTGGCCCTGGGCGTCCAATGAAAGGGGAATTATTTACAGGGGATGTTAGAGTTTGTAGCAAGGCATTCGTGATGCCACCTGTGGTATCTGGTTAGAGATGACCAGCGCTGCGGTGCAGATCGACTGAGACCGATGGTGTGATGCAGCAGAGGTGAAATAGCTTTCCACAGGCAAAGCTTGTAATCTCAGGGCAGGTAGATGTTGTAGTATTAAGGTAATGGTGCTGAGAGATGCAGCTGAGTGTAGTAGGAGACGCAGGAAGAAACTGAGAAACAATCAGTGAGTTGCAGTTTCCAAAGTTTTACTCACAGTTCAAGAGTGCACAGGGGCCCGCTTGGTGCCAAGTCCTTCAGGTGAGGAGTCCAGCCAACTCCCAGGTGGATAGAGAACACTAGTCCAAAGCTCCCTGTCAGTATTTGCCTTCTCTGGCCATCTCTCTGTGCTGATTTTCCCGCCGTCTCTTCTTCCAGCACCCTCACAAACAGTGCCCCAGATCAGCAGCCGCGAATCCTGTAGGACGTCTTACTTCTGCGTTCCTTTTGATTCTATATAGCTATAGATATTTGTGGTTTTTGTCTGTGATCCCTGTTACCACAGCAGTCGACTTGCTAGCTAAATCATAAAGTTCTTCCACTAGTCTAAAGGTACTGTCACACTAAGCGAGATCGCTAGCGATATCGCTTAAGCGACACCGATTTTATGACGCAGCAGTGACATCGTTAGCGATGTCGCTGTGTGTGACGTAGCAGCGATTGTGGCCCCGCTGCGATGTCGCTGATCGTGCACGAACGTTCTGGACCGTTATTTGATCGTTGGCGTCCCGCTGGTGAGCCTGAATTGCTGAGTTTGACACCCTTTATGAACGACGAGCGACATCGTTGGCGACTCATGTCAGCGGCGCAGGAGGGACTAGGTTTTAACGCCCCTCAGCTCCGATTGGTGGCCACATCTAGTCCTTTGTGCGTTGTTGCGAGGATACTATCGTGTGTGGGGTTTTGCGATCCTGTCAGAGTCGCTACAGAGCTTCATCTTTGCCATTTATACAAGACGTTTTTGAGATCCTGAAAAAATGAATCTGGGGCAAACGCAATAGCGGCACAGAATGGATCGCAGTAGCTGCAAAGCAGAAGGCGCAGGACGCAGTATGGAACGATGCTGGAAATTCGTATGAACCACTTGCGTCGTCTTTTATGACGCGGACATCCAATCACTAAGCGAGAGCTGTGACTTTTGACATACAGTGACCACCAATCTGTGCTGAGGGGCGTGGAAAAGGTTGCGCTCATTCTTTAACAATACATGCTGTGTGACAGGTCCCAACGACCGCCAAGGTCGTTATACAGATCGCTGATGTGTCGTTTATGAGATCTTCCTGTTTGGAAGCTACTAGCGACCATATAGCGATCACACCAACTATCTCGCCAGGTCGTGTCGTTGTCGTGATCGCTGGTGCGATCGCTTTGTGTGACAGTACCTTTAGGTGTCGAGTTCCCTCTGCGGCCTTGATTCTCCCAGCCGGCGTCCGCCAGTCCTGGAATGAGCCCACCTGTAGCTTTCAGCTCAGCCTGTCTCTCTCTAATAATCCCTTGTCTCTTCTAGGGAACCTCTCTTCTTCCCTTCTATGAGCAGCTCCCAAGGACTGGAGCCTGCTCCACAATCCTCTCTCCGTCCCCTCTCCCCTAAGGGAGAACTCTCTCAAACACGTCAGCTCTCTTCCTCCCCAAGGCGGAACTCTCTTTCACTTCCCTCTAACTCCTGCTCTGACCCACAAGCTTCACCCACCATCTACACCCTTTTCTAGCTGAGGCAAGCTAGAGAACTCAACTAGTGTGTGTGATGGATGCAGTGTTGCCAGAGCCAGGTGTAATGTCTCCACCTTACCGGAAAGTTGAAATACCACATCCCTGGCTGGGATGCAATACCTCTGTGGCAACTGGACCCTCAGGGGCACCACAGATGACTATGACATGCATGATACTATATGGATGGATATGAGGTGCATTATACTATGTGGATGACTATGAACTGTGCATTATACTATATGGATGACTATGAGCTGTACATTATACTTTATAGATGACTATAGGCTGTGCATTATACTATATGGAGGACAATGGGTGTGCAGTACATTATATGGGGATTATGGATGCATTATACTTTATGGAGGACTATGGGGGTGCATTATACTATAGGGAGGACCATGGGCAGTGCGTTTTATTATATGGAGGACAATGGGGAGTGCATTATACTTTTGCTATAGGGCCCCATGACTTCTATGTACGCCCCTGAGGGCCAGGATGAGGGACATATATACCATGATGCAGGGCAACTATATAATGTATTCAGGATCGGGGGTCCAAATCTTGCACCGGGGCCCATCAGACTCTGGGTACACTGGGTGCATGCCATTGAGAACATGAACCAAATTCATTAATACTGGCATGTACAACACTAATCTTAAATAATGTGGAAGAAGTTCTCCAGCATGGAGAACTTCTTCCACATTTTCTGCCTTTGCACGGGCAAAACCTGGGGCGACTCCATGCGTGGAATTTACCTTCATTGACGAAGTGAAACATGGTGAGCTGACTCTCCCATCCCCTGTCCCTTTGCTTGTAATCTTAAATAATCGCCCCTTATGTCTACATCCGGTGCCATAAAAAGTTTAGCTAATAAAACCATGTTTTGTCTACATCTACTTTTCTGTATGCTTTCCACCAGTTTACCTGCAAGATCTCGTGATCCTTTTCCATATATGACAACCTGATCATATGAGGATATGTTTCTCGATTGCAGCCTGAACAATGGTCAACACCTTTGAAGCTCTTTTGTATTGCCCAACTTCTGCCCAGAAATGAGCAAAGATCATGTATATACAGGTTGATCTACACCAACAAAAGTGTTTTTGGACAGAACATTGCTCAAATCAGCACACACCATGCGGTGAGCAACACATCATCTGTTTACATAGGTGTATGAGGTGTACGTCTCTTTATGAATCTGGAGTTTCTGACTCCAGGACTCCTTCTGATCAAGACCAGCATGAACATTGGTGCTTTCTCAGTATGTTAGCTTTTACCATCATTGTTTTACTGGTATGAAAAAAAACAAAAACAAAATAAATTACAAAGATTTCCTATCCAATACAATTTTTGGATTGCAATGTGTGATGCCAGTGATTTTTCAAGGACTCATAGACATGTGTGGGTAATTTTGATCCATGACACGGTCTGCAAAGAACCCCCACAGAGATATCAACAACTCCATAGGGATTAATGAAAAACAGACATGTGAATGAGGCCTTAGCGTGCTGGCTATGCTTTGCTATCTATTTCTAGATCATCACATTTTACTTTGAAAACTAGGCAGACATTGCCCAACTATAAGGAAAAAGTTTTAATGTAATTCATGACTTTTTCTGTAAGACTAATTTAATGAACAATTGAATAAGTGAACGGAATGTTCTGTACAAAGATCTGAAGATAGAAAAACCTTAATTTATTTATGTACTTATTTGCATTTAATATGAAATTCTGCATGATAAAGAATCGTTCTTCTTGATTAGATCGGATTCATTTTCTACTTTTTTTGACGTTGAGGGTGACTGCAGGGGATATCTGTCTTTGTGATCTTGTGACGACAAAGCTTTTGTAATATAGTCTACCCCAGATCATAAGTTTTGCATCTGGGCGCCTCATCACTTGAACTGGTTTTCAGCTGTTATTATCATTTTGCTGAGCACTACACTGTCGCTTGACCTGCTGGCAGCATTATTGCTATGTAATGGGCAATAAGTAGTAACTGCTGAAGCCATGAAATAATGCAGCCTCAGATGATGGATGCGACGTAAACTGCATCTTCATCCAACACTCAGAACCAAACAACCTCAAACAAAATTGGGTCTTATTCTTGTTTTATTAACATTGTAATGCAAAGTCATTCGCTGAGCCCTTTGTTTGATAGCTGGATCTGCAGAAATAATGGAATCCGAAAAAGGTCTTAGATTGATAGCTTTGCTAATAGACTGTTTATTTGATAGATGATATTTGCCAGGCTGCCAGTTCCAATATTATTTCTGTTAAAAAAAAAATGCTTTACCACTTCCACGCTTGGTCAACAATTTATGGAACTCCAATACAAGTGAATGGAGAGAGCCATGCATGTGTGGCAAATAGTGATGGGTGCACGTGCTCTCTCTCCAGCCTATCGAATTCTGCACAGTAGTAATCTGCTCTCCTCCTTCTACCTTTTCCCCTCATCTCTCATCTTCTGATCAAGCTCCTGTTATAAAACTTAAGGCACTGTCACACTTAGCGATCGCACCAGCGATCACGACAACGACACTACCTGGCGAGATCGTTGGTGCGATCACTATATGGTCGCTAGTTAGCTTCTAAACACAAAGATCTCATCAGAGATCAGCGATCTGTATAACGACCTCTGCGGTCGTTGGGAAAACCTAGTCCCGCCTGCGCCGCTGGTGAAGTCTTTCATAAAGGGTGTCACACTCAGCGATTCAGGCTCACCAGCGGGACACCAACGACCAAAAAACGGCTCAGAACGTTCATGAACAATCAGCGACATCGCAGCAGGGGCCACATCGCCGCTACATGTCACACACAGCGACGTCGCTAACGAGGTCGCTGCTGCGTCATAAAATCGCTGATGCTTTAGCGATCTCGCTTAGTGTGACAGTACCTTTACACAATCACAAGCAGGCAGCTTTCAAAGCAAGTCTTCCAATCACTGCTCTCACTTTCCAGAGTTGTGTGCTTGTTCAAATGCCGTTATCTCTATGTATAAACATAGCAGTGTAGCCTCGGAAAAGAACACTGATAACTGAATGTGTTACAGCAGATCTTGTGCTGAGCTTTATACTTGTGTTGTGACCCGACACCACAATTGTGGGTTACCAGGGATATGGGGTACTCGGAGCCGAGCCTGTAGATTTCTATAGGAGATGTCACTGGTAGCGTGGCTCGTTCCGTGTCCCTGGCGGTCAGGCGTATGTTGAGGGGAATATTTACAGGGGATTTGGTATATAACAGTTCGTGACGCCACCTGTAGTAGTCTGATCACTAAGACCAGCGCTGCAGTAGATCTCTGAGGGGATGTTGTGGCAGCTAGATGACGGGTCCCCCACAGGTGGGACTGGTCCCTCAAAGTCTATGGTATTAATGATGTCGGGTGCAGATAAATAAATCAGTCTCACACAATCCAGCGTCTTTCCATACCTTTTACTTGTCAGATGTTTAGGCAGGTCCCAGGGAGGCTGGTCGGGTGGAGGATGTGCTTCGAGATAACAGCTGAACAGGTTAGGGGCCTCCTTTACTTCCAATATTATGAGTCCAACCTGCATAGAGCTAAGTTCACTCCGATTTCTCCAGCTAACTCCTTAGCTGTACTGCCCGGTCAGTATTGTGGTCGGAGCCTTCCTTTGAGAGAGCTGAGTTCGTACTGTTGTCCTGCATCGACTCAAGGTTCCCACTCTCCCTGACCCCAGTTACGTACCGACACTCCAAGGGCTGCTCTCTGCGACCTAAGGTCCAGTAAGACTCTGGTTTTTCTACCACTACACCTGAAGCTGTAGTGACACTTCGGTCCCCAGTGACCGGTGAACAATGTGCAGGATAGTCCAATCCTTAAGGCACTGCTATAACTTCTTCCACTGCGCCCTTCGCCCTGTTCGCGCTTGTAGCATAAGCACTCCACACTTCCTAAGGTAATGCAAGTCAATCCCTTCTTGCTTCTTCCTTGGAGCTCGCTAACAGATGCTCAGTATTCTTCTAGTTCAGGAGCACGTCGACTGAACTTCACTGTCCTTGGGACAGGCGACTGAAGTTTCTGCTGCTAACTCTTCTTTCTTCAAACTGTCTGTCTGACTTTAGCTCACCCAGAGCTCTGACAGGAAATGCAACCTGCTCTCCTCTCCTCCTGCACAGACTGCACACTGACTACTCCTCTGTCCGAAGACAGGAAACTGACTACTGGCTACATACCCTATGGGTGTGTCCAAGTGTGTGGTGGAGTGAATGGTTATTGAGCATTAAACTGTTACCTCTCCGCACATCCTCCAGGGTACTGTGTGTGCCTTCACACCAGGGCTACACATTCCCCCATGGTAAAATACAGCACTCCCGGGCTGTGAAATACAAGAAGACATTTTGTTTTGTATTAACAATAAACATTAAACTCTTCCCATCCGGGAGGTAAGAATTTTCTTAAACGTTGCATTCAAACATTAGACATAGAAAAATACAAAACATACTTTCCATAAATATATCATATCAACAATATTCTTGTGAAGGACCCGCACCAAACCTTCAACGTGGGTCCTGGGTGGGCTGCAGGACTTCTGGCTGCAGACCTCGCTCAGTGCCACACCACACGGGTTTTATATTCAGAGGTAATAATTGTGCTGTGGTTTCATGTAAAACCAATATAATGCACCGAAGCGCAACTATGTACAAAGATAAGTTCTGGGCTGGCACAGTCCTCAGCCTCAAAGTCCATGACATAATAAAAGACACATATTGGTAACTTCTGAAACTCACATTATACTTCTCACGGTATTTACCCAACCAGGGTATTCTATATGTAAAACTATGCAATCAACTTTTTCAAATTTTCACTCTGGTACCCAGCCGGGCATTCTACTCATTATAGAAAACATAGATACATTTGGCAATAAAGTGCAAAACAGCAATTATTTCTTTTATCAAAAACTTTTTACATCTTCTTAGTTGCGGTAAACCCTGTCTGGGTCCTACCGTTCTTCACATTTTCTTGCTAACTTCAGTTACACTTTCCATCCCGGGGGCTGGAACAATGCGATGCTCTTTAGAGCACATGACAAATAGGTCGTGACCTGCTATCCAAGTCTGAGTAGCGACTGTTTTCATCCTCACTACGGTCCCATCGGGTGACTCCATCATGTAGGACGCAAGCGGTATCTCCGAAGGTGTCGCTGTTGGTGCCGCTATATCCGGCGGTGCAAATTGCGATTTGGAATGAGTCGTAGCTTGTGTCTTGGTACGAGGCACTGGCAGAGTAGAATATGCAGGGGGCGCTTCCAACTGTGACGTACGTTCATGGGGCGATGCCGGGGCACGGCCTGGTGCAGCGGGGGCTCGGGACTGTGACGCGCTGGCAATGGTGACGTTACCTGCGTCGGGGACGGGGTCTCTGACGACTGCGACATTTAAGGCATACCATCCTTTCATACCCCAGTGCCGTGTATAGGTTACTATGTCCCCATTGATTAGGTCCCTCCCGGGATGGCCGATGGGCAGGTGGGATTCTACGTCCCTGCGACTGACAAAGACCCCTGGGTAGAGGCCCGGTTCTCTAATGAAGCCCCAGCCCTTCCGGAGCTGGAACTCTGTCACACACCCTGCCGCCGCGGTTCCCTTAGAGTACCTTTTTCCCGGCGGACACTTTCCTTATCCGCAATCAGCTGCTCGTACTGCCGCTGCCGATTCCGCTGCACTTCCCGCTCTTCCTCCTGCCGGCGTCGCTGTTCCTCTTCGCGACGCTGCCACTCACGTTCCCACTGGGCGGCGTAGGCGACGTCATCCAGGCGCGCCATCTCATCCCAGTCGACGTCTGGTAATGATGGACAGGACCCCTCCGGTGTCCCTACCAGGGATCGATCATCTGCTGCGGCCTCCTGGCCGGGCGGGCGTTCCGGAACTGGCGGTACCTCCTCAACCTCCTTCGCTTCCACCGCTCCATCGGTAGGATCAGGGTCGGTCCTTTTGGGGGTAGCCTCCGGTTGCTCCTTAGCCTTGGGCAGCAGAAGTTTTGGTAATTCAAATCGTGGAGGGTCGTCGAGGGGAGAGAGTACCGCGTCCCACAGCCGCCGCTGTATCTGGTTACGCCGGCGTCTCTCGATCTCCTCCATGCCAGGTTGTTGCAAGATCATCTTCTTTAACCTTGCATTTTCCTCTCCAATCTCCAGCAAGGCTTGCTGCAGGTGCAGGACCACAGATGGTTCTGGTTCTAGTGGCAGCTTGGCTGGGGAACGGGGCCTGCCTTCCACCGCTTCCCTGCTCGGCTGCACACGTCCTGCCTCCATCATGTTCCAGAACACTCTCTCTTCTTCTACCAGAGCCGTCCGGTCTCTTCCGTGGAGGCGGGGTTTGCGTCTCCTCCTCCTCGCAGGGAAGGTGAAGAGGAGGCGGACCTCCTTTGCTGTAGGGCAGGATCGCATATTGTAATAGCACTTTGAGAGGGCAGGCATTCTCTTCGCGCCACAGGGGGGCACACGCCCACGAATCCACGCCCACCTTCTTCTCCAGCGCCTGAGGGCGCGAATTTGGCGGCAAAATGGCGGATTTTAGCGCCAAAAATAGCAAACAGTCCTTTTTCACAAAAACACCTCCACAGGCACACAGGGCTCGCAATTTTGCGAGTTTCGCATCCTGTTCGTGACGCCAAGTTTTTGTTGTGACCCGCACCACAATTGTGGGTTACCAGGGATATGGGGTACTCGGAGCCGAGCCTGTAGATTTCTATAGGAGATGTCACTGGTAGCGTGGCTCGTTCCGTGTCCCTGGCGGTCAGGCGTATGTTGAGGGGAATATTTACAGGGGATTTGGTATATAACAGTTCGTGACGCCACCTGTAGTAGTCTGATCACTAAGACCAGCGCTGCAGTAGATCTCTGAGGGGATGTTGTGGCAGCTAGATGACGGGTCCCCCACAGGTGGGACTGGTCCCTCAAAGTCTATGGTATTAATGATGTCGGGTGCAGATAAATAAATCAGTCTCACACCATCCAGCGTCTTTCCATACCTTTTACTTGTCAGATGTTTAGGCAGGTCCCAGGGAGGCTGGTCGGGTGGAGGATGTGCTTCGAGATAACAGCTGAACAGGTTAGGGGCCCCCTTTACTTCCAATATTATGAGTCCAACCTGCATAGAGCTAAGTTCACTCCGATTTCTCCAGCTAACTCCTTAGCTGTACTGCCCGGTCAGTATTGTGGTCGGAGCCTTCCTTTGAGAGAGCTGAGTTCCTACTGTTGTCCTGCATCGACTCAAGGTTCCCACTCTCCCTGACCCCAGTTACGTACCGACACTCCAAGGGCTGCTCTCTGCGACCTAAGGTCCAGTAAGACTCTGGTTTTTCTACCACTACGCCTGAAGCTGTAGTGACACTTCGGTCCCCAGTGACCGGTGAACAATGTGCAGGATAGTCCAATCCTTAAGGCACTGCTATAACTTCTTCCACTGCGCCCTTCGCCCTGTTCGCGCTTGTAGCATAAGCACTCCACACTTCCTAAGGTAATGCAAGTCAATCCCTTCTTGCTTCTTCCTTGGAGCTCGCTAACAGATGCTCAGTATTCTTCTAGTTCAGGAGCACGTCGACTGAACTTCACTGTCCTTGGGACAGGCGACTGAAGTTTCTGCTGCTAACTCTTCTTTCTTCAAACTGTCTGTCTGACTTTAGCTCACCCAGAGCTCTGACAGGAAATGCAACCTGCTCTCCTCTCCTCCTGCACAGACTGCACACTGACTACTCCTCTGTCCGAAGACAGGAAACTGACTACTGGCTACATACCCTATGGGTGTGTCCAAGTGTGTGGTGGAGTGAATGGTTATTGAGCATTAAACTGTTACCTCTCCGCACATCCTCCAGGGTACTGTGTGTGCCTTCACACCAGGGCTACACACTTGTCTACTATAGTTCTACGATTCATCACCAGATCTATCACTTAAGGAGGTAAGCGCACCCTTAAAAAAAAATACAGGAAGTAAGGAAACTAAGCAGACTGCGCTGATCTCAGTTGCTCAAGGGACAAGTTAGGAACACCCATTTATTTTTTTTGCAGGTTGAGTTGTAGTTTTGAATTACATCAATCAATTTATCATATCATCTACTGGAAAAATAGAAACAAAAATTAAAATCAGGTAAAATGGTGAAAAACCCTGCAACCGTGCCATTGTTTTCTGGGTTTTGCTTTTTTAGAATTGTGCGGTAAAAATGACCTGATTTTTTAAGTCAGTACGATTATGGTGATTTTAAATTTGCATAGTGATTTTTCTATTTTGGTGGTTGAAAAAAATTCGGAACTTTTGTGAAAAAAAAAATTGGTTTGTATAGCCATTATTTGAGATCATTGACATTTTTATATTTCTACTGATAGAACTGTCTGAGGATTTTTTTTTGCATGGTGAGATTATGTTTTTATTGATCAAAAGTTTACATACCCTGGTGATTTTGGCCTGATAACATGCACAGGAGTTGACACAAATGGGTTTGACTGGCTATTAAAGGTAACATCCTTACCTGTGACCTGTTTGCTTGTAATCAGTTTGTGTGCATAAAAGCTGAGTGAGTTTCTGGGATCCAGACTCTTGCATCTTTCATCCAGCCACTGATGTTTCTGGATTGTGAGTCATGGGTGAAAGCAAATGAATTGTCAATGGATCTACAGGAAAAGGTAGTTGAACTGTATAAAACAGGAAAGGGATACAAAAAGATTATTATTATTATAAAAGATATTAAAGGAATAAATAATGCCAGTCAGCAGCATTCAAACTGTGATTAACAAATGGAAAATCAGGGGCTCTGTAAAAACCAAACAGGTAGACCAACAAATATTTCATCCACAACAACAATTTACAGGAACTAGAGGATTTACCATCTGAGAAAATAAAGAACCTCATGCACAACTACCACAAAAGACTCAAGCTGTCATTGATGTTAGAGGGGGCAATATACGGTACTAAGAAATGGGGTGTGTAAACTTTTGTTCAGGGTCATTTGGATGTTTTGGGTTGTCATTATGATTTAAAAAGAGAAAACACAGTAGTTTGACAATAAATGGCTTCACCCAACCACTAACCATGAGTGGAGAAAAAGTTTTGGTGTTATCATTCATATTCTCTGAAAAAAGGCAAAGAAAGCAAAAATTCTGCTGGGGTATGTAAACTTTTGAGCACAACTGTATATATATTTTATTTGGATATTTATATAGTTTCTTGTTTACTTTTAATTTAATTTTATAGTCCCATTGGGGACTTGAATCTGCGATCGTTTGATCAATTGTTTTACATACTACAACACTATAGTCCTGCAGTACATAGAAGAAATTACCATCTCCTTTGCCCATTGCTGGGATTCATGGGAATCCAAAGATGGTGGCTAAGAAGGCTGTGCCAACCCATGGGCACTATGCAATCATGTCAAAGGGGGAGCATGTGTAACAAAGCGTGACCGGGGTGGTAGTCCTGACCGAGCTCACCCACTAAACACAGTCTGATGACACCCCGGCCCTTGTACACGCAATACGGGACTGATGCAACTTCTCCCCACAGGTTACCTTCTCTCGTCTTCTGGTCCCAGCTGTCCAGGCAACTAAATGTCCAGGAATGCAGCTGGTTTGCAACAGGGAAATATCTTTTAATGAGTGATGAAGAAGGGTGGACAAAAAGGCAATTTTCAACACTGGCTTCCTGCTCTCTCCCTGACACTTGCTGTGGCCGTACCCACAACGTCCGCAGTAGCCAAAGTTTGCAGTAATCCACTCGCTGGAATCTGGGCGCTTAAAACCCCTTCAGCGGGAGCACTTTCAAAGTTCTGGGGCCCATGTTGTGTTCCTTCAGTCCGGAGTAGTCCTTAGTCCGGGGGAACAGATCTCTCCCATCTGGGAGTCTGGCAGTGCCCCGTCAGCAATACACATCTGCCCTGGCCAACATATCTGGTCTACTCTGAGAAGCAGTAGCTTCCTGTCTCCTCTTTCTGCTGCTGGACCAGCACACAAAATTAACTATCGACTGTCCCTATCTCTAACACATAGGCATAGACTCAACATGTACATATTATCAACAGTAGTTAAAGGGGAACTCCCCACATACACAATACATTACAGGTGCATCATATGGCGGTATACAGCGTAATACCACAAAAGCACATTACAGGAATAACAAGACATAACACAGAGTATATCACTGTTCATTACAATAATGAACATATAACATATTTATATATAGTGCACGGGGTCACACGGAAGGAGGAGAAGGCGCAACTAAGGGGCTTGCCACCTCCTTACACATGCTGTCATCGCACCTCTAAAATGCCACTGTTAGAGATTGACAGCTGCAATTGAAAGAGCTGTTAACCAAGGTACACAGCGGGTTTCCAGGCACCGCGCAGCACCTGGAAACCCGACGTGTACATTGGTTACCAGCTCCCTGCATCAGGGCGCTGGTATCCAACGTACACTGCGGGTAACTAAAGCGATGTTACCCGCAGTGTCGCTGTGCTGATCGCTGCCTGAGCTGCCTGTTTGGCAGCTCAGCAGTGATCATGTAGCGACACACCAGCGATCCTGATCGTTGTCGGGATCGCTGGTGTATCGCTATGTGAGACCCGGGCTTAACTATGTGACTGCAGACTCATCAATCCTCACAGCATCTGTTTTTTTCAATGGCCTTGTCTTTACAATCACTTCAAGTCTGCGGTTACCCCGGTTGCTTGTGCACCTTTTTCTACCACACTTTTTCCTTCCACTCAACTTTCCATTAATATGCTTGGATACAGCACTGTGTGAACAGCCAGCTTCTCTAGCAATGACCTCTTGTGGCTTAGCCTCCTTGTGGGGTGTGTCAATGACTGCCTTCTGGATATCTGTCAAGTCAGCAGTCTTCCCCATGATTGTGGAGCCTACTGAAACAGACTAAGGGACCTTTTTTAAACGCTTAGGAAGCCTTTGCAGGTGTTTGTTGTTAATTATTCTAATTTACTGAGATAATGACTTTTGGGTTTTCACTGGCTGTAAGCCATAATCATTAACATTAACAGAAATAAATACGTGAAATAGATCACTCTGTTTGTAATGACTCTATATAATATATGAGTTTCACTTTTTGTATTGAAGAACTGAAATAAATTAACTTTTTGATAATATTCTAATTTTGTGAAAAGCACCTGTATGCAAATCGCATGCGCCTGCCAGCTCTCAGCACCGGAGAATCCTGACAGCGTGCACACTGCCGGACCTCCCCTTCAAACGTGAACTCAAGAAAGCCCAGTGTAAAGAAAATAATATACCCGAAGGCCACTGTCTGTGACTTGATGTTTTGCAGTAGTCTAGCTCTGTTTCAGCAGGGTTTCTTTCTCTTCAATTATGGGTAAGCTGTATCAGTGAATACAGTACATATCTCTTCTGAATGTGCCCCATTATGCTATGCAAATGAAAAAACTAAGGGTTTCAACCTCTGTAATCTCTACTTGCTGCACCACTGACAGCTGCGCTGGCACACTCATAATCTATATTTACGTCATGCTTTCCTTCCATTAGAGTCTACTCTATCAGGTTTGGGGAATTTCGTCTTGTGACTTGAGCATAAGCTGATAATTTGCAAAAGCTAGCTGTGATTGCAACCTATTAAACCTTGCCTTTTCTCGTGATGACTACTTATAATTACCAGAGCGCTCATGCTTCGGATGCGGCACTGCTATGTCGACTAGTATCGCTCCTCTCCTCTAGGATGCAATGTGCATGCAAAACACTCAATAAATTAAGACACAGCTGAGAACTGCACCAACATAACAGTGTTTAATATTAAAAGTATTTAACTTTTGCCATAATGGAGTGGAGAGTGACATTAATACTGGGCATCTGCAGGTGAATTATTTATCAGAATACTAACATTTACAATATGTGAGTTGCCAATAGATTCTGCAAAAGTGATGGAAAGCAGTTGTTTCCTCTTCCATAAGTCTTAAAGATTTATTAGCTTTCATAAATGACAAGATGCTTCTTGTGATATTGATTGTTGGCATCCACATCCATGTCCGCCCTAGACCATCTACAGAAGAGGCAGGTGACATAAACAAATGGCGAGAAATGAGACTTATTAAAATAATCCTCCTAATAGTCTGATAAAGTTGGACACTCGGGGGCAACCAAGCATTTGGGTGTCAGCAGATGAGGTGGCGCACCAACAAGCAGCTTTGCCAGGGCTGGGGTATTTAAAGGGAATCTATCAGTTAGATGAATCCTCTTAAGCCGTCTGTGTGGAAATGCAGGTCATAGGAAGCTGAATAAAATGGTACCTCGATATCATCTGTGATCCAACATTTTATTCCTGAGAAATCCACATTTTTCTTAAAATGTAAATGAGCTGATAAGATCTATGGGCCAGACATAGCTCTCCCTGAGAATCTGCCTCCAGAGCTTAGTGTAAATAAAAGGAAGAGTTACCAGTGTGAGATCAGGAGAGCAGACTGTCAGTCATTACTTGTCTCACACTGGTAACGCCCTTTGACATTTATAAATATGCTCTGGAGACAGATTCTCAGACAGATCTTTGCCCCACCCATAGATCTTAGCAGCTCAATTACAAATTAAGAAAAATGTAGCTTTCTCTGGAATAAGACTTTGGATTGCAGATATCAAGGTATCATTTTATTCAGCTTCCTATGACCTACATGGCCATATAAACAGCTTAGTAGGGGTGATCCTATTGACAGATTCCCTTTAAATATATGGTGAGGGTAGTACATTCAACCATTTGTTTGGAGTGAAGGAGAGCCTTTACACAGTCATATCAGATTGGGACTAGATGAAAAACAATGATCATGTGCTAAAAAGACTGATAGAGTAACTGAGCATTAAATCTTCAAAGGAGGAAGGGAATTCACACTGTGTAACCTGTACCAGGACCGACCCATGTGAAGTATTTATTAACTTGCATATGAAATATTGATTGCATGCTATATATAGGTTTGCCTAACGTATGCTCTCTGACATTTATAGTGCTTCTCACTGTATTCCTTGTAGGGCTTGGGTGGGACAATAACCTCTGCACACTGAACTATGTGGTATGGAAAAGTTGCTTATGTGTCCCCTCATCTACTGTAGTTGACCAATTATTACATATTTATACTATCCTTTTATCTATTATTTATTTTATTCATTTATATAGTGCCATTAATGCCATAGCATTTTAAAACCTTGTCCACCTTTTGGATAACCTGGATAACCCCTTTAAGATCTATGTCAAAAATCTACCAATGTGCAAATCTATTGCTCTCCCATGTTCCGATCCTGAACTTAGTAGAAACTTAAAAGGAACCAGTCATGTTGAAAATAGTTTCTGAACTGCAAGCAGGATATATAGAGCAGGAGGAGACAATCAGGTTAACAGACATTTTTGTGGGAAAAGATTCAGTAAAAATTAAATTTTATACATTGATATCCCTGGTGTTTTTATGTAGGAGTCCAGTGGGCGGTGCTGTTCAGTGATGGACCGCCCACTGGACTCAAATATGCACACAAACATCAGGGATATAAATGAATAAAATACAAGTTAGGGCTCATACCCATTTGTGGACAAAAAAACGGTCCGTTTTCTGGATGGAAAAAACGGTCCGAATATATACAAATTGTCATGCGATTGTCATGCGATTTGTATGCGATTTTTAATCGCACCATCCGTTTTCCATCTGTATGCAATGCGATTTTAACATGACGTTTTACATAGAGCAGTTCTCTCTATGTAAAAATTCATGTAAAAATCACATTGTCAAAAAAAAAATGTACACAAAAAGCAAATAATTATATTTATATATAATATATATATATATATATATATATATATATATATATATAACATAGGTCATACACTTCTACATAGTATAATAGCCGCTAATTCATCCCCGGCTATACTGTAAAATCACACTGACAGCTTTAATAAAGAATGGAAAGAATACATATACACACATAAAATACATATATATATATACACATATATACATGTCATTGTGACATATAATATATATATATATATATGTCGTACACTTCTACATAGTATAATAGTCACTAATTCAGTTGCCGGCTTTTGTGAAATTACAGACCCAACATGAAATGACACATGGTTTACATACAGTTAACCACGTCATTTCATGTAGTTTGATATCTGGTTTTCACTAACAATTACATGAGTGTATGTTTGCAAAATTTCACACATGTGAAAATAAATGCACCCTCCCTAGGCTATAATTATCTGCCCCCACTCGCTGGCTTTGTCTGTCTGGTTGAGAAAATACAGCGGGAGCCCACGCATTTTTTTACAACGAATTTACACCTTTAATTAACCCCTACATGTGTGAAATTTTGCACACAGCCACTCATGTAATTGTTAGTGAAAACCATATATCAAACTACATGAAATGACATGGTTAACTGTATGTAAACCATGTGTCATTTCATGTCGGGTCTGTAATTTCACAAAAGCCGGCAATTGAATTAGCGGCTATTACAGTATGTAGAAGTGCATGAACTATAAATATATATATATATATATATATATATATATATGTGTCACAATGTCATGTATATATATATGTATTATATGTGTATATATGTAGTGTTTTGTGAGCTGTCAGTGTGATTTTACAGTAGCCGGGGATGATTTGCCAGCTTTTCAAAGGACACTGGTGCGTATAAATCGGACAGCACTCGCATGGTGCGAGTGCTGTCCGATTTTTTATCGCATCCATTGACTTGCATTAGCGATTATCATGCCAAAATCGCTGCAAATCGCAGCATGCTGCGATTTTTTTCTCAGACCGATTTCAGCTGAGAAAAAAATCGCAAATGAGAAGTCTCCTATTGAATAACATTGGTCCGATTGCAATCCAATTTTTTATCGGCTTGCAATCGTCCGTTTTTGTCTCCAGTGAGTATGAGCCCTTATACTGAATCTTTTCCAACAAACATATTTCATTTTGCTCAGCTTCTCCACAGATTTGACAGCATGTACAGGGTTCTACTGGGTGTTCAAATGATGGCTGACTACTAGAGTCTGTTTTTAATCACCCATAACAATATCTGTACATGAATATGGATTGCACCAGAGAAACTAGATGTGTATTCCCTGAAGGAACTACAGATTGTGCTTTGAATTGGTGCCCGGTAGTGTTGAGCGAACATGCTCGGACATGCTCCGTTAACCCTTGAGCATCGGGGTGCTCGGACATGCTCGGAACTCTGCAGAACACCTCATGTATTCGGGCAGGAAGCTCGGATGCCTGCTTTACGCCATTTTTTTACGCACGTTTTGAGGTGGCAAAATTTTTTTTCAACAAAAATGTCCTCAGGGGGTTAACAGTCGGAGGAAAAATATCATTTTTCGATTTTAAAAAATTCCAAGCCCGAGACGTACATTTAAGTTCAAAATCAATGCATTCCAATGGGAAGAATTTTTTTTTCAAACGTAAAGGGTTAAAAAGCAAAAAATCCGATCGACTCCAAAAATACTTAGCACACCTGTCACGGCAGCTAGCTTCAAAACCTTGTTTGAACGGAGTCTGTACAACGAGCGGTTCGGGCTGTATTAATTGCGCAAATCTGGAGAAGAAGAAGAACACGGAAAAAGAATAATGTGAATAACAATATAGTGCTTTTTCCAAAGCACAATAAATATACATATTGAGTGAAAATTCTTTAGATAGCCTGTTGCAATTTTTACAGCCAGACACATTACAAATGAGCAAAAGTGCTTATTATCGGGCTG
Source organism: Oophaga sylvatica (assembly GCA_033576555.1). Classification (NCBI taxonomy): domain Eukaryota; kingdom Metazoa; phylum Chordata; class Amphibia; order Anura; family Dendrobatidae; genus Oophaga; species Oophaga sylvatica. The sequence goes on from JARQOD010000008.1 coordinate 139,841,308, forward strand.
TCTATAAAAGCTGCACATGACAGATACAGTCCAGTGATGGAGTCTCCTCTCTGAGTATCCTTTCTGTCTGGGGCACTTGGAACATAATTTACACTGGCAGCAGAAAAAAATGATGTTGTAGTATCCTAAAGAAGAATAGTAATACAATTAATTAAGCTAACCACTAGCATTGTCTACAGCATGGTATAAGCAAAAGCATGGTGATGAGTGGGCCTCGTCAGTAGTCAATATCCATGCCATGAGAAGGACATGTAGAGTATCACCAGTGCTAGCCACAGTTCCCAGTCATCTTATTAAAGGTGGACCTTATAATTATAGGAGAATATGTTCTGGGATGTAGTGATCTGTGATTGAATACTTTCCACAGAAACACACAAACAAAATCATGTCTTAAAAAGGAAGGTCTCTGCTGCTGACAATGAGGCACTTCTGAGTCATGCCTACCTCATTAAATACTGTCGAAGGATAGATATGGCCACGATACACAATAGACTAATGTCGGCCAATCCTAACGATATCAACTTACAGTATCATGTTTTATGGAGGCCTCCAACTCTGCTTTGACAGATTATGTCAGGGGAGATAAGGATATGGCAAAAATGATTTCGTTCTACTGACCCTTTTGTTCTCTCAGAGATATGCTGCTACCAGAGGACAGCTGACGACAGTGTCATGCATCTGGGATCGAGTCCTTGAGCCTGTGCTTTGTGGTTGGCTTCTCTGTCCGCTGAGCCACAGCATATACACCTTTTTCTCTGGGTGTTTAGTTTTTGTTATCCTTGCATCGGTCTTTTTAGGGTAACAAGTGTTTTCATTTACTCATTTGTATTCCCTAACACCTTTCAGGGGTGACTTTATATGCTCCCCCCTGCTAGTATTTCCTGCTTGTGATAGTATCATTTAGATGTCCAGCCATACTGCTGTAATTTAAAGCAGTCAGTGAAAGACCAGCTAGGGTTTATCTCTCTGCGGTTTATGTTCTTTACCCTGCACCTACCTTCTGTTTCTTTTTAGGAAGTAGGTGGCATATTCTCTAACAGTACATACTTAATTCTTTATTTTGTATTTTGTGATTTGTTTTACTCACTCTTGGATCTCTTTCTATTTCAGCACACTTCTCCTTCTGTAGGTAATTTACACTCTGCTCTGCCCTCTGGTTCTTTTGAAGGAATATGAAGCGCTCAACGGCCTTTCAGGCAGCATAGTTCCAAGTTGCCATCGTCTAGTTTGTGGTTAGGGCTATCTCAGCACCCGCAGGAACCACTAGGGACTGCGGAATCAGGATCTCTAGTCTGTACATGAACCGTAAGGGTCAGCTGTAGTTTTTAATGTGTTATCTATTTTCCTGAGTTGCTACACTATCATAACAGGAAGATCTTTTATGGAGAACACAGGAGTGTGTGGCATATTAAGCGCTCCTATGAACTGGAGAGTTGGGCGAGACTGTTTTTGGCTAAATCATCATTCAGTCAACAACTATCTAAAGTGTATGCGGGGCTTTACTCCTTGCTCCTCATAGAGAACACATGAAAACTCGGCTGAGTGTTCTTGTTTATGGGGAAGTCACGAGTGCTGTTGGTTGAACGGTTGGCATTCACCTAATGTTTAGAAGTTTGGGCGCAGTTTCAAAATGTCTGGTGTAGAGAATCTGTACATTCCACATATGTTTATTTCATTGAAGGGAAAAGTGATGCCACGTTCTGTGTAAAAAGAACCCTAATTATGCTTGCCAAGAGGGTAATGAAATGGAAATCAGAAAACCTTGTTTGTTTTCTGTTTCTTGACTCTATTAATTGCCCAGGGAGACTCCTTGTCAAAAAATATTGAAGTCTCTTGCTATTTTGGACGTGGTTACAAAGTACCTTAATTTGGCTGGAAGAGAACAAGTGCAGATGAATGTCTGGAGGAGGGAGCGAGGCTTTGGTGCACTGCAGAGAAAGGGGGATATTCTAGCCTTCAGTTCTTCAGAGGCGATCCTTTGAAAGATCACTTCTTTCACTTAGTGCACCTTTTCAGGTACGCTGTCAGTAAAATACTGTATTTATTACTCGCTCCGTCCTGCTGTGTCGATGGAATATCTCTAGTTGAGACGTAATTACTGGGAAATAGATATTTTTATTCATGGTCGTGGTCAAGTCACAGCTCAGTAACTGTTGATCCAAGCACTCCTGCGGCTGTGTGATTTGAATGCTGTATCGCCAGTCGCAACGTTCGATACTAGAGAGCACAAAGCCCGTCGGATCTGCCCTGTCAAGGTCAATGATCTTTGATTATCCTCCACCGTGAAATGTTCTGCATTTGTCCTGTAGGGCAATGAAATGCGTGGACATGTGTGTCAGCGTCTACAAGCTGTCAGAAGTGGTGATACTCTAATCAGAAGCATGAAATGAATCATACTGGATATTGCAGCAACATTATAACGCCACGTGGCTTATTTTCTAGACCTCCGACTGTCATTGTAAGCATAAAAAATATAAATTGACAAATATAATTTGATGCTAAGAAAATGGGATCAGAGCCCCCCTCTTCTATATAAGTATAAAATTACCTCTTCTGCTCCCCGATAACTAAGTACTGAAACTTCGGTAGAACTACGCGTATTTGTTTACAAGTAGCCAATGAGTGAATGCAGTCTGCAGCCACTGATTGGCTGCAGTGGTGATGTGATGGCAGCATGAAAACAAAGACTGGATGAGCCGCCAGAGTTTACCGAACAATATACAGTGGCTTTAGAGCGTGTTGACACTGAATTTTTTTGCTGTGTTTTTGGTGAAGATTTCCAACTCTCCAATAAAAACTTATGTTTTTTGGACAATTTCTGCTCCAAAATGTCTGCAAATAGTCAGTGTGAACACACCCAAAGGGTGGTGTTTTTGCAGCATTTTTTTCTACACCAAAAGCCAGAAAGGTAACAGGAAAAATTCTGCTACCAAAACACATGCATTATTGTCACATTTTTAGGTGTGTTTTTTTGCAGCATTTTTACTTGTGTTTTGCACCCTTTTATTAAAATGGGTGAAAAGTTCTGCAAAATCTCTAAAAGAATTAAGATGCTGCGTCTTGGCAAGAAATGCAGTAGGGCTTAAAATAACGAAAAATAATCCACACAGAAAAAATAATCCAGCGTGTGCATGAGATTTCAGAAATACGCTGCATAAAAAGAACCTGGAAATACGGATTTTTGTGTTACTCACCGTAAAATCCTTTTCTCCGAGACGCTCATTGGGGGACACAAGACTGTGGGTGTATGCTACTGCCGCGAGGAGGCTGACACTAAGTAAACATAAAAAAAGGTTAGCTCCTCCTCCGCCGTATACACCTCAGCACTGGCCGCAGGCAAACCCAGTTTAGTGCAAAAAGCAGTAGGAGGCTAAAAAAAATAAAAATAAATTAGTGTTAACACAGGTACAATATATCCAGAAGTAAATCTACTGACATAGACCCAAAGAGTAGAATTAACTCAAAACAAAGCCATCCGGCTATTAGGGAGGGTGCTGTGTCCCCCAATGAGCGTCTCGGAGAAAAGGATTTTACGGTGAGTAACACAAAAATCCGTATTTCTCCTTCGTCTCATTGGGGGACACAAGACTGTGGGACGTCCCAAAGCAGTCCCTTGGGTGGGAAACCGACTCCACAGTGTAATTTATAACCAGGCATTGCTTATAGGTGCGCTACCACGCCCTGAAGAATCCTTCTACCCAGACTTGCATCCGCTGAAGCCTGAGTATGGACATTATAATGTTTGGAAAAGGTATGCAGACTGGACCAGGTTGCCGCCTTACAAACCTGTTCCGCCGAAGCCTGATGCCGAAGAGCCCAGGAGGCACCCACTGCTCTGGTGAAGTGAGCCCTGATTCCTGCGGGAACCACCGCGCCTCTGATGCGGTAGGCCTCCTGAATGGTTAACCGTATCCATCTAGCCAAAGTTGACCTAGAGGCAGCAAGTCCCTTCCTGCGACCCTCGGGAAGGATAAACAGCGTGTCCGTCTGCCGAAAGGACGCCGTCCAAGATATATATCTCCTGAGTGCTCTCACCAGATCTAGCGTATGGAGAGCCTTCTCCACCCGGTGCGTTGGAACTGGGCAAAGTGAGGGCAAAACAATGTCCTCATTGATATGAAATGAGGACACGACTTTAGGCAAAAAAGGTGGTGCTGGCCTGAGCACTACCTTATCATGATGAAAAAGTAAGTACGGAGCTCGACAAGATAGTGCTGCCAGCTCCGAAACCCGCCTTATGGATGTTATGGCTACCAAAAACACCACTTTCCAGGAAAGGTATGTCAGGGAAACCTCCTGAAGAGGCTCAAATGGAGATTCCTGCAGAACTCCCAGAACCAGATTGAGATCCCAAACGTCTAAGGGAGCCCTGTAGGGGGGCACTATATGGACAACCCCTTGAATAAAGGTCCTAACCTGTAAATTGGACGCGATTTTTCGCTGAAAAAGAACTGACAAGGCTGATATCTGTCGTCTAAGAGTACTTGGCGCTAGACCTGAATCTAGGCCCGCTTGGAGAAATGACAGAATGTTGGGAATTGAAAACACAAGCGGGGAACAACCATGTTCCCTGCACCATGTAAAAAAGACCTTCCAAGTACCGTGGTAGATACGAGCCGAGGCGGGTTTTCGGGCGCTAGCCATTGTAGCGGCGACCTTTTTAGAGAATCCAGCCCTGGTCAGGATCCAAGATTCAACGGCCAGGCCGTCAAACACAGGACCGCTGAGTTCTGGTAGTAAACTGGGCCCTGGGAGAGAAGGTCCGCGCGTTCTGGCAGACGCCAGGGTGCGTCGGCGAGCAACTGTACCAGCTTTGCGTACCATGAGCGACGCGGCCAATCCGGAGCGATTAATATCGCTGGGACAGCCTCTAACCTGATCTTTCTGATCACCCTTGGGAGCAGAGCTATCGGTGGAAACAAGTATGGAAGATGAAACTGATTCCACGGAAGAACCAGGGCGTCCACTGCAATTGCCTGCGGATCCCGGTACCGGGAGACGAAGTTGGGCACCTTGGCGTTTATCCTGGAAGCCATCAGATCCACATCTGGGGTTCCCAGCGTAGGTATATCTGCTGAAAGATCTGGGGATGTAGCGACCATTCCCCTGACGCTATACCCTGACGGCTGAGGAAATCCGCTGCCCAGTTCTCCTCGCCCGGAATGTGGACCGCCGATATCACAGAGTGATTTCTTTCTGCCCAGGTCAGAATATGTTTTACCTCGTGCATGGCCGCCCTGCTGCGGGTACCTCCCTGATGATTTATGAATGCCACCGCCGTGGCATTGTCCGATTGTATTCGGACTGGGCGGCCAGCCAGATGATGGTGAAAATGCCTCAGAGCCAGCCGAACAGCCCGAATCTCTAAAATATTGATCGGGAGGGTCGATTCTTGCCGAGACCAGGCTCCCTGGGCTGTGTGGTGACGAAACACTGCTCCCCATCCGAGCAGGCTGGCATCCGTTGTGACTATCAGCCAGTGGTTTGGAGGAAAATACCGCCCCTGTTGAAGAGTGGTGCTCTTTGTCCACCACGTAAGTGTCTGTCTGACCTGCAGGGACAGACGGCACCGAAGATTGAGCGAGTAAGGGCTCCCGTCCCATACTGCCAAGAGTGCATGCTGAAGGGAGCGGAGGTGAAACTGGGCAAATGGAATGGCCTCGATTGCTGCCACCATCCTTCCTAGGACCCTCATGCAAAACCGGAAGGTGTGAGGAATCGGTTGGCGAAGGATCCGTACCTCTTGACGGAAAACTAGGGCCTTGTCCCGAGGAAGGATTATCAACCCTTGAGCGGTGTCGAAAATCATCCCTAAAAAAGTGATCCTCCGAGATGGCACGGGAGATGATTTCTTCATATTCACCAGCCACCCCAGGCGAGCAAGGGTGTCTAGCGTAATGCTGACACTTTCCTCGCAGGCTTGAAAAGACGGACCCTTGATGAGGAGATCGTCTAAGTAAGGCAAGATGACTATCCCCCGGGAGTGCAGAATGGACACAACAGCAGCCATAACCTTTGTGAACACCCTGGGGGCTGTGGCTAGCCCGAAGGGCAAGGCTGCAAACTGAAAGTGAAGTTTGACGATGGCAAACCGAAGAAACCTTTGGTGAGGGGGAAATATGGGGATGTGAAGATAGGCATCCTGGATGTCTATTGACGCTAGAAATTCCCCTTTTTCCATGGCTGCAATGACCGAGCGGAGAGACTCCATTTGGAAATGTCGAATTCTGACAAACCGGTTCAGTCGCTTTAGATCCAGAATGGGCCTTACGGTACCATCCTTCTTGGGTACTATGAACAGGTTGGAATAAAACCCTTGACCTCTTTCGACCTCTGGTACAGGAACAATGACCCCGCTGCGCCAAAGAGATTCGACCGCCTTGAATAAGGCGTGAACCCGGGATTCTTCTTTGGGAAGACGCGAGGGGAAAAAACGATTTGAAGGAAGGCTGAAAAACTCTATTTTGTACCCCGAGGAGACTAACTCCCTGACCCCACTCGTCGTGAGTAACCGATAGCCAAGTGGGGCGAAACCAGAGTAAGCGGCCGCCTACTCTGGATAAATTGACCGGATTCTGCCTCCAGTCATTTGTCCGAATATCTTTGGGGCCTAGACCCTCTAGATCTTGGCTGTTGAGATCGCATTCTTCCCAAAGGGTTGGTCTTGTAGGAGACCTGACGATCTCTGGCCTGATTAGGTCGACCTGAGCCGCTGGAGCTGGCTGTCACGGCCCAACCTGGGTTGCGAAAGGCCCTAAACCGAGGCTGAAGCTGTCGGCGAAAGGGCTGTTTAATTTTCTGCTGAGGCAGGAAACTGCTTCTCCCTCCTGTCGCATCAGATATGAGCTGATCCAGCTTCTCACCAAATAACCGACCGCTCTGATATGGTAAGGACGTAAGCGATTTTTTTGAGGTTGAGTCCGCTCGCCAAGTTCTCAACCACAAGGATCTTCTGATAGCAATCGCATTAGCTGCAGCTAGTGCTGCGCAATTTGCCACATCCATGGAAGCATTAATTAAAAAGTCTCCTGCAAGAGCTATCTGATTAGATATCTCAATTACCTCAGGCAACACCTCTACACCGTGGAGAGCTCTATTTAGAGACTCCGACCAGGATATCATGGCCTTAGCAACCCAAGTCGCTGCAAAGGAAGGAGAGTGTCATGTGTGCATTGCCACGAAGATCGTCGCGGTTGCACATTTTGACTTCTCACAGCTGAGCTGCTGTTTCTTTGTGTTTGGCAGCTAGGGAGTTAATTCTGTCTGTGCTCGGTGCTGGGACTGGGTGCAGTTTCTCCCGGCTGCAATTGATTGTTTGTTGATTGGTTTCCTTTAAATTCCTGGTTGTCTGCTTGGGGAGTTGCCAGTGAAACCTTCATGCAGACCACAGATAGGAATGAATCTGTATAGACTTTAGTTGTGAGCTTCTTAGTTGTTCTAAGCTCAACTTGTTTAGAGTTTATTTCCCAGACCATTTATGTTCCTTTGGTGTTTGAGTGTGTATGCAAGCGAGTGCTATCCTGTCTGTCTTATATGTCTAATCTGTGTATTTAGCTGAGATCAGCCCATATCCCTTTGGTGGTAGTCAGGATCCTTCTTAGGACTGATTACAGGGTTCAGGGTCTGATAGGAGACAGGGTTAGGTTGGAGACTTAGACCTCTGAACCATTATCAGTACCTCCAAGGTGAGGGATTAGTTAGGACCCCAGTTTAGGGTCAGGTTAGATCCCGGTCCACCTCTTTCCTGTTTCAGCTCATCAAGTCCTCAAGATTAACCCTGAGTTCAGCAGATATCGTGTCAGGTAAATCTATTCTATACTTACATGCTGATGTTGCTATACTAGTTGTTGTATAGAGTGTTGTTCCTGTATTAATAGTTTACTGACATTGTATACATATCATTAGACAGCGTGACATTTTCACTGGCCCTAAAAATTATCTCCAGTTACCATGGATCCAGTAGCCCAGCTGGCTCTGCAGTTGCAGGGATTATCCATGGAGCTGACGGACATTAAGTCCAAAGTTTTGTCTCCCCTGGAGCAAACCAGAGTTGAACCTAAGGTTGCTCTCCCGGACAGGTTCACTGGTGGGCGAGACAAATTTTTCACCTTCCGGGAGGCATGTAAATTGTATTTTCGGCTTCGGCCTCGATCATCAGGGAGTGAGGAGCAGAGAGTGGGAATTGTTATCTCACTTCTGCAAGGGGACCCTCAATCCTGGGCATTTTCCCTTCCTCCGGGATCCCCGGCTTTACTGTCTGTAGATCAATTTTTTACTGCCCTGGGATTGGTATATGATGACCCAGATTGGGTCTCTCTTGCTGAGACAAAATTACGTAAGATACAGCAGGGAGATCGTCCGGCAGAGGAATTTGCTTCTGAGTTTCGTAGATGGGCCACAGATACTCAGTGGAATGACCCAGCTCTTAGGAGCCAGTTTTGTCATGGGCTTTCTGATAAATTAAAAGACGTTTTGGCTCAGTATGAGTCTCCTCCTTCTCTGGAGGCTGCTATGGCCTTAGCTATCCGTACTGATAGACGGCTTCGGGAGAGGGGTGAGGTAACCCCACTCCCTGTTGTTTCTCCACCTACCACTAAAGTCCCTTATGTTGAGGTTCCCCTTGTCTGTTCGGATGAGCCTATGCAGTTGGGAGGGACATCATTTTGTAGGAGGGGATTGGCGGTACGCCGCAGGACTAGAAGATGTTTTTTCTGCGGGAAAGAGGGACATTTTGTTGGAGAATGTCCATCCCGTGCCTTGTTGAGCCAAAAGTCGCCGGAAAACTGTTAATCCCAGGTTGTGTGGTGGACGACAACCTGGGAGTATGTATTTCATCCGCCAGTTCTTCTCAGTTCCTTGTACCAGTGGAGGTGGTAGTTGGTACGAGAGTGGAGAGATTGTCTGTTCTTCTTGATAGTGGTTCCGGGGCTAATCTGGTTGACGCTCAGTTTGCTCAGGCTCAAGGTATGCATCTGAGTGTATTGGTCAAACCGATCCCTATATTCTCCATTGACACCAGGCCTCTCGGCCAAGGTAGCTTTGTTCATGAGGTTCATAACATTGACCTTCGGGTAGGGGCAATACATAGGGAACAATTATCTTGTTATGTGTTGGAGGGTCTACCTACTCCCATTGTGTTGGGACTTCCTTGGTTGGTTAAACATAACCCTGTGATTAATTGGCAGTCCAGAGAGATAAGCCAATGGGGTGAGTTTTGCAAAAGCAACTGCATGAACACAGTCATCAGTGCGGTCGTGCCTAGTACATTGCCTCTTTTTTTGGAGGATTTTGGGGATGTTTTCTCTGAGGAGGGGTGTCAGGAAGTTGCCTCCTCATCGCGTGTATGACTGCTCTATTAATCTCCTTCCTGATGCTAAGTTGCCTAAAGCTAGGTTGTATAATCTTTCTGGTCCTGAGAGGCAGGCTATGAAAGATTATATTTCTGAAAGTCTGGCCAAAGGGCATATTAGACCTTCATCTTCCCCAGTAGCCGCGGGGTTCTTCTTTGTGAAGAAGAAAGATGGAGGCCTACGCCCTTGCTTGGATTTCCGCGAACTTAATCGGATTACTGTTCGAGATCCGTATCCACTACCTGTTATTCCTGATCTCTTCAATCAAATTGTTGGCGCCAAATGGTTTTCTAAATTGGATCTCAGGGGGGCGTATAATCTGATTAGGATAAAAGAGGGGGATGAGTGGAAAACGGCGTTTAACACGCCGGAGGGACATTATGAAAACCTAGTCATGCCTTTTGGTCTGACTACTGCACCAGCAGTATTCCAACATTTTGTTAATGACATTTTTCGTCACCTTGTGGGGCTGTTTGTGGTTGTATATTTGGACGACATTTTAATTTACTCGCCAGATCTTGTGTCTCATCAGGAGCATGTGAGACAGGTGTTGCAGATCTTGCGAGACAATAAATTATACGCCAAACTGGAGAAGTGTGTTTTTGCCGTACAGGAACTTCAGTTTTTGGGTTTTTTGGTGTCAGCCTCCGGTTTCCGTATGGACCCTGAAAAGGTGAGAGCAGTGCTTGAATGGGATCAGCCAGGGGATCTTAAGGCTCTGCAGCGTTTTTTGGGGTTTGCTAACTACTACCGGAAATTTATTTGTAATTTCTCATCTGTCGTCAAACCTCTCACTGACATGACAAGAAAAGGGACGGATTTTTCTAAATGGTCGGACAAAGCTTGCCAAGCCTTTTCCTCTTTGAAGAAATGTTTTGCTTCGGCACCCGTTCTCATCCAACCAGATGCATCTCAGCCGTTCATTGTGGAGGTGGATGCGTCTGACGTAGGGGTGGGTGCTATATTGTCCCAGGGTCCGTCCCCTGGTAAATGGCATCCGTGCGCTTTCTTTTCTAAGAAATTGTCGTCCGCCGAAAGGAATTATGATATCGGCAATAGGGAACTTTTGGCCATTAAGTTAGCTTTTGAAGAATGGCGTCACTTTTTGGAGGGGGCAGTCCACCCGGTTACCGTTATTACTGATCACAAGAACCTGTTGTATTTGGAATCCGCTAAGCGTCTGAATTCCAGACAAGCTCGATGGTCGTTGTTTTTTACCAGGATTAATTTTGTCGTCACTTATCGCCCGGGTCTAAGAATGTAAAGGCTGATGCCTTGTCTCGCAGTTTCCCAGGGGCCGGGAAAACGGATGACCCGAGTCCTATCCTTCAGGAGGGGGTAGTAGTGTCGGCTGTATTTTCTGAGCTTGAGGAGGAGGTGTTAGAGGCTCAGGGGGACGCCCCTGCAGGACCTCCAGGGAGACTGTTTGTCCCAAATCTGTTGAGACAAAAGGTTATTGAGGCACATCATAATTCTTCTCTAGCAGGACATCCAGGGAGTAAGGCTACTTTGGATCTCCTTTCTCGCCGGTTTTGGTGGCCTAATGCTAATAAAGATGTTATAACTTTTGTCGCGTCATGTGGGGTGTGTGCTCGCTCTAAAACCCCTCATACCCGTCCGTCTGGGACCCTTTTACCCTTGAAACTTCCGGAGCGTCCATGGACTCATTTATCTATGGACTTCATTACGGACCTTCCTCCGTCGTCAGGGAATACTGTCATACTGGTGGTTGTTGACAGGTTCAGTAAGATGGCACATTTCGTTGCTCTTCCTGCATTCCCTAATGCTAAAACTCTGGCGCAGGTGTTCATTAGGGAGATCGTTAGACTTCATGGGTTGCCTTCTGATGTGGTGTCAGATAGGGGGTCTCAGTTTGTGTCCAAATTTTGGAGGGCATTTTGTTTACGTCGGGGGATGCAATTGTCATTTTCCTCGGCTTTTCATCCGCAGACCAATGGTCAGACAGAGCGTCTGAATCAGAGCTTAGAGACATATCTCCGGTGTTTTGTCTCAGAGAACCAAGAGGACTGGTCTTCTTTCTTGCCTCTGGCAGAGTTCGCTCTTAACAACAGGCGGAGCGAGTCCACTGGTAAGTCCCCGTTTTTTGGGGCATATGGTTTTCATCCCCAGTTTTGTACTTTCAATGGGGGGGGCCCTTCTGGGGTTCCTGAGGAGGAGCGTTTCTCGTCTCACTTGCTTCTGTGTGGAGAGGTGTATTGAATAATCTGAGTGCGATGGGGAACCGTTACAAACGTATGGCTGATAGGAGGAGAGTTTCTGGTCCAGATCTGAATGTGAACGATCTGGTATGGTTGTCTACCAGGAATATAAAACTTAAAGTGCCCTCCTGGAAACTGGGTCCCAGATTCATCGGGCCGTACAGGATCAGTTCCATAATTAACCCTGTGGCATTTCGTCTGGACCTCCCTCCTACGTTTAAAATTCATAATGTGTTCCACAAGTCATTACTTAAAAGGTATGTGGCACCAGTCATACTGTCACCTCTACCTCCTCCTCCTGTGTTGGTCAATGGTAACTTGGAATTTCAAGTATCAAAGATCATTGACTCACGTCTGAATCGCTGGTCCCTTCAGTACTTGGTGCATTGGAAGGGGTATGGTCCAGAGGAGAGGACGTGGGTCCCTGCGTCTGATGTTAACGCAGATCGTTTGGTTCGGACCTTCCACAGAACTCACCTGGGCAGGCCTGGCCCTGAGGGTCCGGAGGCCCCTCGTAGAAGGGGGGGTACTGTCATGTGTGCATTGCCACGAAGATCGTCGCGGTTGCACATTTTGACTTCTCACAGCTGAGCTGCTGTTTCTTTGTGTTTGGCAGCTAGGGAGTTAATTCTGTCTGTGCTCGGTGCTGGGACTGGGTGCAGTTTCTCCCGGCTGCAATTGATTGTTTGTTGATTGGTTTCCTTTAAATTCCTGGTTGTCTGCTTGGGGAGTTGCCAGTGAAACCTTCATGCAGACCACAGATAGGAATGAATCTGTATAGACTTTAGTTGTGAGCTCCTTAGTTGTTTTAAGCTCACCTTGCTTAGAGTTTATTTCCCAGACCATTTATGTTCCTTTGGTGTTTGAGTGTGTATGCAAGCGAGTGCTATCCTGTCTGTCTTATATGTCTAATCTGTGTATTTAGCTGAGATCAGCCCATATCCCTTTGGTGGTAGTCAGGATCCTTCTTAGGACTGATTACAGGGTTCAGGGTCTGATAGGAGACAGGGTTAGGTTGGAGACTTGGACCTCTGAACCATTATCAGTACCTCCAAGGTGAGGGATTAGTTAGGACCCCAGTTTAGGGTCAGGTTAGATCCCGGTCCACCTCTTTCCTGTTTCAGCTCATCAAGTCCTCAAGATTAACCCTGAGTTCAGCAGATATCATGTCAGGTAAATCTATTCTATACTTACATGCTGATGTTGCTATACTAGTTGTTGTATAGAGTGTTGTTCCTGTATTAATAGTTTACTGACATTGTATACATATCATTAGACAGCGTGACAGAAAGAGAGCCGAACCAGATGCCTCAAACACCGAGCGAGCCAGGCTTTCAATGAGACGATCCGTTGGATCCTTAATCGAGGAACCGTTGGGAAGGGAGAGGAGCATCTTAGACGCCAAACGCGACACAGGAGGGTCGACCACAGGAGATTCCGCCCACTTCTTAAGAAGTTCAGGAGCAAAAGGATATCTGGTATTAAGGGCCCTTTGTCCTGCAAAGCGCTTGTCCGGTTTTTCCCGGTGGCGCTGCACTAGTTCCTCAAACTCAGGATGAGCACCAAAGACCTTATGAGTCTGTCTGGCTCTTTTGAAGGACACCTTATGACCAGAGGCCAAGGTGGATTCATCGTCTACTCCCAGGGATTGATTGACAGCTTGAATTAGACTGTCAATTGTCTCCTGACAATTCGGGGCCTCTAGATTGAGGGACCCTTCAGAATCAGAATCCGAACATTGATCACTCACCTCCAAAGGAGAGGGAGAGCGAGAAACGGAACTGATAGATGCCGAGGCCCTGGACGGCATAGGTGACGCAGTGTGGGTTCGCTTCCCCTGCGTCTGCCTGGTGAGAGCGCGGCCCCTGCAGGCCGGAGGTTCCTGAGACACGGCCAAGACGGGTGAACCACTGTCCCTGCTCCTATCGGGAGCTTGAAGGGACTCGATTGCTCTTGTTAATGACGCCACAGATTGAGACAGAGACAGGGCCCATTCCGGGGACCTGACGCACTGGGCTCAGCTATAGGTGAGGGCTCCTGAGCACGTTCGGAGCCACAAGCTTCGCAGACCCGATTTACCTGGGCATGCGGAAAAGGGGACCTACAGGCAATGCATGCGGTATACAGCACCGTGTGAGTTTTAGCCCTTCTGGACATTCTGGATCTGTCACAGAGTCTTTCCTGCCGCACTGATTTAGATGTGGCGGTGCGGTGGAGCGGAGTGCAGAGGAGCGCAGCAAAGCGGAGCAACCAGGCTGGAGGTAGTAGCACTTACCCCAGTCCTGTATCCCCAGACGTCTTAGCAGTGTATAGTGGCACAAAAAAGACGACAGAGGCTCCAGATTTTCAAAAAAGGCGCTCCCCTTTCAGGGAGGCGCGCCTAATATAGCCCAGCCTGAGGGGGAGGGGTTAAGGGGCGCGGCCTAGCGCCGGCCGAAGCCGGGGCCTAAATTTTCGGCGGTGGCTGCCCGCGGATCGGGGCCTACCACTCCGGCCTAAGCCTGGCGCTAGGTTACTGGCCGCGGCCTGGTCTCCGGCCGAAGCCGGGGACTAAATTTCTACCTGAGGCCTAGCGCCGGCCGAAGCCGGGGGCTAAATTTTCGGCGGTGGCCGCCCAGGAAACAGAGGGGCGGGCCGCCGGAAGATGATGCACCCTAGGGGGCGGGGCTCCCGGGGACTCGCCTGTCCTGGCTGAAGCCAGCTGAACCCCTCTCAGACGCCGGCTCTCAGCTTCCACGCTCCAGGAATCGCACTTGTAAAGGTGGGTTATTCTTCCGGCCCTCCTGCCATGTCTTCGGCCCCTGGATGCAAAGGATTCCTTTAGAGGGGGCTTGCAGGAAAAAAAGAGGACGGTGCAGGCACCCTAACTCCATCACCCCTTCAGGGGATGAGGAGAGGGACCGTCCGCCTCCTTGCAGCACCGCAGTCTAGCATTGGTGGTGCAGTGGGGGCTGCACGGACTATCTCCTGCCTCTGTACAGCCTAGGGTTTCAGTACTCTAGGGTGGTCAGGGCTGAGTCCGGCATTCGTGTCCCACGTTGCGGGAAAGGATACGTGGAGGCGACACTCCACGTGCTCGCCCGTTGATGGTTTGGGGAGATCGGACCCCTTCAAAAGGATCCGTCGCCCCTATCTCAACTTCGTGGGAAAAGGGAAAAAAAAAAAATGGTCTGGAAGAAACAGACGTGTGCCTCCATGAGACACTAAGCATAAACTGGGTTTGCCTGCGGCCAGTGCTGAGGTGTATACGGCGGAGGAGGAGCTAACCTTTTTTTATGTTTACTTAGTGTCAGCCTCCTAGCGGCAGTAGCATACACCCACAGTCTTGTGTCCCCCAATGAGACGAAGGAGAAAAATGCTGCGTGTGAACCACAGTGAGACCAGAGGCAGGTCTGTGAATATTTGTGTTTCTTGAGGATGTGAGTAGAAGATTTTAGTAAGAAGTCTACTAAGTGAGTTGTACAAAGCAGGTTTAGATTCATAACTAGGGATGAGTGAACACGAATTGGAAATTTCAGGGTTTGTACCGAACATCTAGTGTCCAGTACCAAACTTTGAACATGAACTTCTTACTTACCCGTGTTCGGGTTCGGCAGACCAATAAAGCTTGTTGAAAGGTTTCTATCAGACACCCCTATTACTAACCCCATAGTCAAAAGAAATAAACGCACACACAGAAAACTCCTTAATTTGTAAAAATCACACCCCTACAAGTCACCTCTTTTACCCATTTATTTTAAAAATAATTAATTCACAGGGGTCCCCCGCTATTCTAATGCAGGTCCCACGATGATCCCATCTTCTTCGTCCAGCCTATGGAGCCCCATTCAGAGAACGCAGCTGCATTGACTGGAGCAGCAGCCACTTCCAGGTCTCACACTGTACTCCGCAAGACCCGGCTGCTGTGAACTGAGGTGACATAAGTAAGGTTAGTGCGATTGCGGGACTGATGAGCGGTGAGGCTCATTAGTTCGGCACTTGTGCTGCCCTCATGAGAACTGGCCGCTGTGAACTGAGGTGATATTAGTAAGGCTAATTAACAAATAAAGTAGAAGTCTGTAGTGCTATAGCATATAAACACGAAATATGAATTGCATTACTGCACTAGATAATAAAAATGGAGACGCTTAGCACATAATTTGGCAATTCATGCATGCCCAGCAGCCAATGACAAGGCGATCTCCTGTTGCTGGGGACCTATCCTAATGTGAATCTTCTCCTAGGCTGAAGCCTGTATTTATATGGGTAGGAAGGATCCTGCTGTAATTAAAACTGCCTAGAGAGCCTATATATAAATAACAAAAGACTGACTGTGACTTCTAAATAGAGAACTGGCGTCACAGCTCATCAGTCCGTCACTTGCGCTGCCCTCTTGAGAACCGGCTGTTATGAGCAGAGGTAACCTTACTGACGTCACCTCAATTCACAGTGGCCAGGTCTCGCGGAGTGCAGCGTGATACCGGGCAGTGGTTGCTGCACCAGTCTATGGTGATGCATTCTCTTAACGGGCTCCGTAGACTGGACAAAAAAGACGGGTATCGTCATGGGACGTCTATATTATGGATTGCGGAGGACCCCTGTGGATTACTTTTCTTTTTATAATAAATAGGTAAAAGAGGGAACTTGTAGGGGAGTGATTTTTACAAATAAAGGACTTTTCTGTGTGTGTTTCTTTCTTTTAACTACGGGGTTAGTAATGGGGTTTTTTGACAGATGCCTCTCCATTACTAACCCCTGGGCTTGATGACAGCAGATATTACACAGCTGACATACACCCCAAAACCATTACCCCCACACCAGGGCAATCCGGAAGAGCCGAGGCTAAGTGCCAGAATTTGTGCATCTAATGGTTACGCCAGTTCTGGGGTGCCTGAGGGCTGGTCTTAATTGGCAGGGAAGGGTCTAATATTCATGACCCTTCCCAGCCTATTAATATCAGCATCTAGCTGTCTGCTTTGCCTTAGCTGGTTATTAACCCCTTAATCCCATGGGACGTACTATTCCGTCCATGTGACCTGGTACTTAATTCCCAGGGACGGAATAGTACGTCCCATGTGATCAGCTGCGCTCCCAGGGGGGAGCGCCGCACCTGATCGCGGCCGGGTGTCAGCTGATTATCACAGTTGACAACCGGCACTATGTGCCAGGAGAGGTCACGTACCGCTCCCGGCACATTAACCCCTGGCACACCGCGATCAAACATGATCGCGGTGTACCGGGGCACAGGGAAGCATCGCGCAGGGAGGGGGCTCCCTGTGCGCTCCCCTGAGACCCTCAGAACAGCGCGATGTGTCGAGCTGTTCCAAGGGACTCTCCTCACTGCAGGACCCCGGATCCAAGATGGCAGCCAGGTCCTGCAGGGAGGCAGCTTCCTCAGTGCCTGCTGAGAGCACACTGTCACACCAGCGATCTGACCCTACACAGTGATGTCCCACCCTGGGACAAAGTAAAAATGTAAAAAAAATAAAAATAAACATTTGTAAAAAAAAATCCTAAATAATGAAAAAAAAAAAAATATTCCCCAATAAATTAATTTCTTTAATGTAAAAAAAAAACAACAATAAAAGTACACATATTTAGTATCGCCGCGTCCGTAATGACCCGTACTATAAAACTGTCCCATTAGTTAACCCCTTTAGTGAACCCCTTAAAAAAAAACAAGGCTTAAAAACAATGATTTATCATCATACTGCGAACAAAAAGTGGAATAACACGCAATCAAAAAGACGGATATAAACAAACATGGTACCGCTGAAAACGTCATCTTGTCCCGCAAAAAAAAGCCGCCATACAGAATCATCAGTGAAACAATAAAAAAGTTATAGCTCGCAGAATAAAGCGATGCAAAAATAATAATTTTTTATATATAATCGTTTTTATTGTATAAAAGCGCCAAAACATAAAAAAATGATATAAATGAGGTATCTCTGTAATCGTACTGACCCGAAGAATAAAACTGCATTATCAATTTTACCATAACCGGAACGGTATAAACGTCCCGCCTCCAAAAGAAACTCATGAATTGCTGTTTTTTGTTCATTCTGCCTCCCAAAAATCGTAATAAAAAGCGATCAAAAAATGTCATGTGCCCAAAAATGGTACCAATAAAAACGTCACCTTGTCCCGCAAAAAATAAGACCTCACATGACCCGGTGGGCCAAAATATAGAAAAATTATAGCTCTCAAAATGTGATGATGCAAAAACTACTTTTTGCAATAAAAAGCGTCTTTTAGCGTGTGACAGCAGCCAATCATAAAAACCCGCTATAAATAGTAAATCAAACCCCCCTTTAACACCCCCTTAGTTGGGGAAAAATAATAAAATTAAAAAAATGTATTTATTTTCATTTTCCCATTAGGGTTAGGGTTAGGGTTGGGGCTAAAGTTAGGGTTAGAGTTGGGGCTAAAGTTAGGGTTAGGGTTGGGACTAGGGTTACGGGTGTGTTAGGGCTAGGTTTGTGGTTAGGGTTGGAGTCAGAATTGGGGGGTTTCCACTGTTTAGGCACATCAGGGGCTCTCCAAATGTGACATGGCGTCTGATCTCAATTCCAGCCAATTCGGTGTTGAAAAAGTCAAACGGTGCTCCTTCCCTTCTGAGCTCTGCCATGCGCAAAAACAGTAGTTTACCCCCACATACGGGGTATCAGCATACTCAAGACAAACTGCACAATAACTTTTGGGGTCCAATTTCTTCTGTTACCCTTGGGAAAATAAAAAATTGGGGGCGAAAATATCGTTTTTGTGGAAAAAAATATGATTTATTATTTTTATGGCTCTACGTTATAAACTTCTGTGAAGCACTTGGGGGTTCAAAGTTCTCACCACACATCTAAATAAATTCCTTTGGGGTCTAGTTTCCAAAATGGGGTCACTTGTGGGGGGCTTTACACTGTTTAGGCACATCAGGGCTCTCCAAACGCGACATGACACCCGCAGACCATTCCATCAAAGTCTGCAATGCAAAACGTCACTACTTCACTTCCAAGCCCCGACGTGTGCCCATACAGTAGTTTTCTCCCACATATAGGGTATCAGCGTACTCAGGACAAATTGTAAAACAACTTTTTGGGTCCAATTTCTCCTGTTACCCTTGGGAACATAAAAAAACTAGGGACTAAAAGATCATGCTTTGGAAAAAATATGATTTTTTTATTTTCACGCCCGGGCGTTATAAACTTCTGTGAAGCACTTGGGGGTTCAAAGCGCTCACCACACATCTAGATAAGTTCCTTTGGGGGTCTAGTTTACAAAATGGGGTCACTTGTGGGGGGTTTCCACTGTTTGAGCACATCAGGGGCTCTCCAAACGCGACATGACACCCGCAGACCATTCCATCAAAGTTGCATTACTAAACGTCACTATTCTATTCCGACCCCGAGTGCGCCCACATTAGTTTTCTCCCACATAATAGGGTTATCAGCGTACTTAGGACAAATTGGACAACAACTTTGGGTCCAATTTCCCCCCTTACCTTTGGAAACTTGGGTTTCAAAGTGCTCACCACAGATCTAGATAATTCCTTAGGGGGTTCAGTTTCCAAATGGGGTCACTTGTGGGGGTTTCCACTGTTTTAGGCACATCAGGACTCTGCAAACTGAACAGACACCCATCAAAGTCTGCTTTCCAAAACGTCATTACTTCCTTTCCGAGCCCTGCGGTGTGCCCAAACGTAATTTCTCCCCCACATATGAGGTATCAGCGTACTGAGGACAAATTGGACAACTTTTGGGGTCCAATTTCCTTGGAAAAATCAAAAAATTGGGGACTAAAACATAAATTTTGTGGATTTTTTTTTTTTTCACACCCAGGCACTATAAACTTTAGTGAAACACTTGGGGTTCAAAGTGCTCACAACAGATCTAGATAAGTTCCTTAGGGGGTGTGATGAAATGATGCACACGGTCCGCCACACGGTTAGCCGTGGGTATCACACTTTGTGATCCCTCCGTGCCGCAAAATGACGAAAACGCGCACACACACGACGGCTGCTGCCGTCCGGACCCAGTAAACTGCAGGATTTATAATTATCCCACTTCCACTTAGGAACTTGCAGCTCTCTGGGGCCCCTGACCCTCAGGTCAGTCAGGGAAACTGCACCTAGGATAATTAGTCACCAGACGGGTCACTTGGATGTGTGCTGGCTATTGGGCACGCTGCAGTGAGGGAATTATAATACTCCGGGCCGCAGCCAGGCAAACACTTATAAAAAACCGCTCCGTCACTGCCAACGCCACCCCAAGGTCAAACTTAACACCCCTTCTTTTTGCTGCCACCAGCTACGATTTCCTTAATGAACAATTATCAAGAGGGTCCGTAGCAACCCCAAAACAGTAGCGTAGTACTTCAGGCACGTGCAGATTCGCTTATAGAGCAGGAGAAACAAACTAATAAATTTTAGGTTTATTCCTTAAAAAAACAGGCAGTGCTTAAAAAAAAAAGGTAACAAGCTGAGGCAATATCGTTATGTACAATAGGTTACAGAAAAATAAAGGGGATTAAAGGAAAAAACTACATGAAAGTTACATAGGCATAGGCAAGACAGCCGGGGGAGGAGCCACAGTCATAGTTCATTTGCAGATCTCTTATCAAGTCATCACAGCTTGGAATGACCAAGGGGGGCTTAACTGCAAGACTTATACCTGTGGGCTGCTGACCTACAAAAGGGGATGGTTTTTCTGGCCACCTCCCCGGGATAGAATATGGTTGAAGCTCTGGAAAGTCATAAGGACCATAACTCAGCGGGGAACTCTAGCAGAAATAATGGCAGACCTATCAATGATTTACCTTTGAATGACGGTTCAAATGAGCCCAAAACTTGGGTGAAATAGCTCATGGGCATCCGAGAATCAATTCTCGGGTCTGTTGGCGTTACGGGTTCACCAGTAACCACGGGAATGATGCCTGTCGGGCATGTTTCAAAACAGTGACTTTCGTGTTTCTGACGCAAATTCCCACCGTGTTTATAAGCAAAAAGAATGAATTCTCATAATGGCGCTAGGGGAGGAAAAGCACATGTCGCAGAGTTTTAAGACAAAGACATCCTGAGGTGGGATTGCGAGAAGAGTGAGAGAGGGAGGGGGGAACTTTGCTCGGTGGGCTGTCAGCAACAAAGGATGAGGACTGTAGTTTGGAACAGCACAAGAAATGGAGCTCCAGTATCATCACACCTCCCCCCTTAGAGGGCGCTACGGAGGCTGACCTGTCGGTAATCCGCCATGCGCACCTCAGCGGGTTCGCCACGTCGTGACAACCCATCACATTCCCATGAACGCTGCCTTTCTTGTGTGCACGCCAAAATCATACTGCTGTGGGCAAGGCTCCAGCGTAGCAACCTACCATTGGTTCCGGACACTGTGGCAGCCAGCTCAGAGGGTTGTGGTCGGTGACCACCTTGAAGGGCCCCGTAACAGGTAGGGCTGCAAACGTTGCAGTGCCCAGACCATGGCCAGCACTCCTTCTCGATGGTGGAGTTATGCCACTCCCTCGGCAGAAGTTTCCGGCTCAGGTACAACACGGGTGCTCCTGGTTCCCCGAATAACCTGGCTGAGTACAGCACCGAGGCCAAATTCTGGCTTCAGTCTGTACAGGAATGGCCGACTGCTGTCGAGGCTTCAACACTGGAGACTGCAAGGGCTGTTTTTCAAAGTCGGAATGCCGCCTCACAGCCATCTGTCACTCTGACTGTTTGGGGTTAGACCGCCCTTGGTGAGGTCCGTCAGGGTTTTGCAATGGCGCTATAAGTTCGGTACGAAACGCCTATATACCCTGCAGTGCCCCAGAAGGATTCACCTGCTTTTTGGTCCTGGGGGTGGGCCAGGACACGATCGCGTCCACTTTCTCGGGTCTGGACTCATGGAACCCCCGCCTACCCGTTCCCCAGGTAGTGGACTCCCTCATGCCCATCTGGCATTTTCCGCCTTGATGGTCAGACCTGCCTGTGAATACGCTCGGCACTCCTGGAGATGTGAAGGTGTTCCTCCCAGGTGGAACTGAAGACGGCAATGTTGTCCAGGTACGCCACAGCGTACTCCTCCAGTCCCGAAGCAGGGGTTGACCATCCGCTGAAAAGTTGCAAGGGCAACTCATGCCGAAAGCATGACCGTGGACTCGTATAGTCCAAAAGGTGAAAAGGCGGATTTTCTCTTGCGCCGCAGGGTCAGGGGAATCTGCCAGTATCCCGGCTAAATCCATGATGGATTATTATTGGATTCGCCAACCGCTCCAGCAGATCCTCGATGCGTGGCATTGGGTTGCGCATCAGAGGTAGTGATGGCATTGAGCCCCCTGTAGTCCACGCAGAACCGGGTGGTCCAATCCTTTTTTGGCACGAGAACTACAGGTGAGGCCCACGCGCTTTTTGGACGGTCGGATCACCCCAGCTGCAACATTCATGGATCTCCTGGCGGCATAATCTGCTGCACCTCCTCAGAGATCCGTAAGGTGTCCGCAGTAACGGCGTGATTCCGTGTCCACCTCGTGGACTGCCAACTTGGTCCTTCCGGGTTGTTATGAACCCAGCCCGAAAGGATTCCAGATGGTCAGCAACGCAACCCGGAGGCGGTTAGGCGAGGCATTTACCTCCATTCCTCAATGGACCCATTGGCCTTGGCTGGGCCAGCATGTCCGAGGGGTCCTCCTCCCCGTCCCGGGCAGGTTGCAACCGGTAGGACGCAGGCTTACTTCGTGATGGGCCTTCATCATGTTACTGAAAGGCCTTGCCCTACCCCGGTGTGGTCAACGGACCCTAGGTGACGGGTTGAGCCGTTGGTGCACGACATACGGGGCCTTCCCCCGGCTGCCTGAAGCTTTCCTTTGGTACGGGACCACCCCACACCTTTTGACCCACCTGGAGGTCCGCTCCCGGGGTTTTGGTCGTACCAGGCTTTGGTCACCTGAGCCTGCGTCATTTGTATGCACCAAGGTCTGCTCTTGTGCGGAAG
>JARQOD010000008.1:139863916-139939337 GCA_033576555.1 Oophaga sylvatica
ACTGCCCACCTACGGAATCTCTGACAGTATAACTCAGCGTCATCAAGCCCCTGATTTAATGCCAACAAGGCTTTTTCAGCTTGATCAGTGACATTAGGCTCATCGTACAATAACCCCAAAGCCTGAAAAAATGCATCAACATCACTCAAAACAGGATCCCCAGGTGTCAGGGAAAAAGCCCAATCCTGAGGATCGCCGCGCAGGAGAGAGATGACAATTTGAACCTGCTGCGCTGCGTTTCCTGAGGACTTAGATTTTAAGGCAAGAAACAATTTACAATTATTTTTGAAATTCTGAAACTTAGCTCGATCCCCTGAAA
Source organism: Oophaga sylvatica (assembly GCA_033576555.1). Classification (NCBI taxonomy): domain Eukaryota; kingdom Metazoa; phylum Chordata; class Amphibia; order Anura; family Dendrobatidae; genus Oophaga; species Oophaga sylvatica. The sequence continues at coordinate 139,864,236 of JARQOD010000008.1, forward strand.
ACAAATCTGGCATGGGGATCCTAGGTTCCACAACAGGCAACCTAGCAAGATATGCAGCAATACTCCGAACCTCAGTGGCAAGCTGATCCACACGGCCAGACAACTGTGCAAACTCCATTGGGAGAAAAGATCCTCCCCAGCACCCAGAGATACAGAGGGAAAAAAAAAAAAAAAATGCAACAAACAGAAAAATATCTCTGACAACTTTTCTTCCTTCAAAATATTTTTTCCCTTCTGTGAGTACCATACAATTTTTATGGCCGGTGATACTGTTATGTTACGGTAGCTGAGGAGTGCAGGTAAAAAAGGAAATACACCAGAGCAGTTGGAATCTATGAGATTGCAGTACCCTGACTAACCACCGCAACTAGAGGCAGCCGTGGAGCGTTCCTACGATGGTCCTAGACGCCTCGTCACAGCCTGAGAAACTAACTACACCTAAAGATAGAAATAGGAAAGCTATCTGCCCGGAGCAGAACCCCAAAGATAATAGAAAGCCCCCAAACATGTAATGGCGGTTAGACAAGAGGAAATACTGACACAGAAAGAAAATAGCAAGAGCAAACGCTGGGGCCCAAACTATCTAAATAGAAAAGGACAGGAAGGGTACTTACTGCAATCCCAGAAAACCCTGAAAAACACCAACTCTACTAATTTCAAAATAACCTGAGATCACACGACCTCTACCACCTAAATTAGTTCTCTGGTGTAACAAAAACAGCAGCCACTGAAAAAACTGCAAAAAGCAAAAGTACAAAACACAGTGGCTGGACTAAACTGAGAGGGCAAAAGCCCCCGGAGGGGACCCAGAAGGCCCCCACAGAAGTGCAGGACAAAATGCAAAAATATAGCAAAAACACAAAAAAGAAATTGTCTTATCTGATAGCAGGAGATGCAGACACGAAACAGCAGGCTACAAGGGAAACTGGAAAGAAGGATTCAGACCAGAACAATTGATCACCGGCAACCCTGATGGGAAAATGATTCCCTTAAATAAGACCAATCAGTAACACCTGATTCCCAATCCTCACTAGTACCGCTTGTAACCACCAGAGGGAGCCTCTGCTCAGAACTCATCTCAAACCCATTCACAACAGTAAAGTATGTATAGCGACAGACATGTGACACTTACATCGCACACAGGTGGACGTCCTTTCACTAAGCATGTGATTATGAAGATAATTGCTTGCATCAGAAATTTTTAGGGATTTCATTGCAAAAGGAGTGAATACATACAGTATGCACATGCCAATTTTTAGTTATTTGTTCCCATAAATGTAATTTATGCCTATATTTTTCTCACTTCACCTCACCTACTTAGACTATTTAGTGCTGATGCATCACATACAAATTGGATTAAAAGCTAAGTGCGGTTTATACTTTCGCAAGGCACTGTAGTACTTACAAAGCATGAGAAAATATAAATTGTAGACAAATGTCTTAATGGGAATCTGTCAGTATAAATAAGTGTTCAGAATTAGCACATTGCCTAAAGCCCCCGTCACACACAGCGATCTCGCTGCTCAGTCACTAGTTTTGTGATGCAACAGCGATCTCCCCAGCGATATCGCTGTGTGTGACATTCAGCGACGATCAGCCCTCTGCTGGGTATCGCTGATCGTCGCTGAATGTCCTGGACATTTTTTTCAGCGTTGGTCTCCTGCTGGCCAGCACGCATCGCTGCATGTGGCAGGCAGGAGACCAGCGATCAGCTGGTAACCAAGGTACACATCGTGTTTCCAGGCGCCGCCCGGCGCCTGGAAACCCGATGTGTGCGTTGGATACCAGCGCGCTGCTGCAGGGGAGCTGGTAACCAAGGGACACATCGGGTTTCCAGGTGCCGCGCAGCGCCTGGAAACCCGATGTGTACCTTGGTTACCAGCTCCCTGCACCAGCGGGCTGGTATCCAACGTACACTGCGGGTAACTAAGCGACGTTACACGCAGTGTCGCTGTCCTGATCGCTGCCTGAGCTGCCTGTTTGGCAGCTCAGCAGCGATCATGTAGTGACACACCAGCGATTCTGAGAAGTGCATATCGTTGTCGGGATCGCTGGTGTGTCGCTATGTGTGACGGGGCCCTTCTATAGAGCATAGTCCTAATAAAAATCACCCCTTTAGTGTTTTTTCCAGTATTCTTCATAATAGTTTTATTAAATTTAACAACAGGTAAATGGCACACCAACATGTAATAATTACCTCTTAACTGGGAAAAGGAAAAGAGGAAAGGTGACAACGGGAAAGAAAGAAAGGAGAAATTAGATCAAATTTTTTTAGCATTGTGATGAAGGAACAGCTGCCATCTTGAATATGGGGCACAATGCTCGCCTCATGTCTGAGCTTGGCCTGTCCCAGGTGCCATTTTGTCTGAGTTCACAGAATCACAGGCAGCTAACTGCTCCTACCCCCCATCCCTGTAAGCATATTGAAGAAAACAGGATTTAAGGCTCCAATGTTGAATAGCAAGGTATTTTAGTATGATAAGGAGATAAGGAAAAAACAGGACTTCAAAGCTTGAGTAAGGAGCCACGCCAACATGGGGCCTGGAAGTGCCTTGGGGCTTCAATTAGATTATACCTGTCAGCTAGACACAGAAATACACATCCATTGTCTCTCCCAGCCACTCCGACTCCATCCTAGGATTATGGATTATGAGCACACCTTTCGAGGTACAGACTCATAAAAAATATCCGCGTGACCCTGCGGAAATCGCGCATCTGACAGTGCGACTCCCGAATGTAAGTAAATGATGTGCACACTGTATACTTGATGGTTGGTGCTGGCTGAACCAAAAGTGTCCAATATAATAGAGAAAACAGCCGCACTCAGTATTGAATGTGAAGAAAATCAAGTTCCATTTATTACATCAGCAGTATAGACATGAGACACAACTTATTGTGTGGTATGAAAACAGCCTGCACGGGACTTGGTTCCTGCCTATCCTCTCCCTCCACACTTTGCATTCTAAGTGAGGTTTTGAAAAAGACCACATATGGTCGAAACGTTAACCCTATCAGTTTTGTCCGTTCTGTTTTCATACCACACAATAAGTTGTGTCTCATGTCTATACTGCTGATGTAATAAATGGAACTTGATTTTCTTCACATTCAATACTGAGTGCGGCTGTTTTCTCTATTATAGTGCGACTCCCGAGTCGGTGAGGGCTCTGGGACCTGAGATATAGAGATTGGCCCTCCACAGCGACCCAATGGGGCCATGTTTGCTCTCCACACGACATGCGAAACAAACCGCATTCACTGGTACCTCTCGTGTCCTGATCCGATCATCCTGGAGAAAGTTACCCCCTTTCTTAGATATTGGGAATAAATTCTGCAGGGAGCTGAAGGGTGGAGATTATTAGCCCACCCTCTGACACCGGGGGGAGGAACCCAGCATGTTTAACCCCTTCACCCCCAAGGGTGGTTTGCACGTTAATGACCGGGACAATTTTTACAATTCTGACCACTGTCTCTTTATGAGGTTATAACTCCGGAACGCTTCAACGGATCTTCGCGATTCTGAGATTGTTTTCTCGTGACATATTGTACTTCATGTTTGTGGTAAAATTTCTTCCATATAACTTGCGTTTATTTTTGAAAAAAACGCAAATATGGCGAAAATTTTGAAAATTTAGCAATTTTCAAACTTTGAATTTTTATTCCCTTAAAACAGAGAAATATGTAACACAAAATAGTTAAGAAATAACATTTCCCACATGTCTACTTTACATCAGCACAATTTTGGAATCAAAATTTTTTTTTGTTAGGAAGTTATAAGGGTTAAAAGTTGACCAGCGATTTCTCATTTTTACAACAAAATTTACAAAGCCATTTTTTTTAGGGACCACCTCACATTTGAAGTCACTTTGAGGGGTCTACATGACAGAAAATACCAAAAAGTGACACCATTCTAAAAACTGCACCCCTCAAGGTACTCAAAACCACATTCAAGAAGTTTATTAACCCTTCAGGTGCTTCACAGGAACTAAAGCAACGTGGAAGGAAAAAATGAATATTTAACTTTTTAGCCACAAAAATGATCTTTTACAAACTTTTTTTTTATTTTCACAAGGGTAAAAGGAGAAAATGGACAGATAAGGTTGTTATGCAATTTCTCCTGAGTACGCCAATACCCCATATGTGGGGGAAAACCACTGTTTGGGCACACGGCAGAGCTCGTAAGGGAAGGAGCGCCGTTTGACTTTTTCAAACTAAAATTGGCTGGAGTTGAGATTGGACGCCATGTCGCGCTTGGAGAACCTCTGATGCGCCTAAACAGTGGAAACCCCCCACAAGTGACACCATTTTGGAAACTAGACCCCCTAAGGTACTTATCTAGATCTGTTGTGAGCACTTTGAACCCCCAAGTGTTTCACAAAAGTTTATAATGCCTGGGTGTGAAAAAAAAAAAAAAAATTCCACAAAAATGATTTTTTAGTCCTAAATTTTTGAATTTTCCCAGGGAAATTGGACCCCAAAAGTTGTTGTTGAATTTGTTCTGAGTACGCTGATACCCCATATGTGGGGGTGGAAAACTGTTTGGGCGCACGGCAGGGCTTGGAAAGGAAGTAGTAACGTTTTGGAATGCAGACGTTGATGGGGGTCATGTTCCGTTTGCAGTGCCCCAGATGAGCCTAAACAGTGGAAATCCCCCACAAGTGACCCCATTTTGGAAACTAGACCCCCTAAGGAACTTATCTAGATCTTTGGTGAGCACTTTGAACCCCCAAGTGCTTCACACAAGTTTATAATGCCCGGGCATGAAAATAAAAAATCCTATTTTTTTCCCACAAAAATTATCTTTTAGTCACTAATTTTTTATTTTCCCAAGGGTATCAGGAGAAATTGGACCACATAAGTTGTTGTCCAATTTGTCCTGAGTACGCTGATGCCCCATATGTGGGGGGGAACCACTGTTTGGGCGCACGGCAGAGCTCGGAAGGGAAGGAGCACCATTAGACTTTTTCCAACCAAAATTGGCTGGAATTGAGATTGGATGCCATGTTGCATTTGGAGAGCCCCTGATGTGCCTAAACAGTGGAAACCCCCCACAAATGACCCCATTTGGGAAACTAGACCCCTAAGGAACTTATCTAGATCATTGGTGAGCAATTTGAACCCTCAAGTGCTTCACACAAGTTTATAACGTAGAGCCGTAAAATTTAAAATCATATTTTTTCCACAAAAATGATCTTTTCACCCGAATTTTTATTTTTCCAAGGGTAACAAGACTCCAAAAGTTATTGTGCAATTTGTCCTGAGTACACTGATACCCCATATGTGGGGGTATACCACTGTTTGGGTGCATGGCAGAGTTTGGAAGGGAAGGAGCGCCGTCTCACTTTTTCAACGCAGAATTGGCTGGACGCCATGTCGTGTTTGGAGAGCTCCTGATCTGCCTAAACAGTGGAAACCCCCCACAAATGACACCATTTTGGAAACTAGACCCCTCAAGGAACTTATCTAGATGTGTGGTGAGAACTTTGAACCCCCAGGTGTTTCACTAAAGTTTATAACGTACAGCCTTAAAATAAAAAATCCTTTTTTTTTTTTACAAAAATGATTTTTTCGCCCCCAATATTTTATTTTCACAAGGGTAACAGAAGAAATTGGAACCCAAAAGTTGTTGTCCAATTTGTCCTGAGTACGCTGATACCCAAACTGTAGGAGAAAACTACTGTATGGGTGCACGTCAGGGCTCGGAAGGGAAGTAGTGACGTTTTGGATTGCAGACTTTGATGGAATGGTCTGGGGGCGTCATGTCGCATTTGGAGAGCCCCTGATACGCCTAAACAGTGGAAACCCCCCACAAGTGACCCCATTTTGGAAAATAGACCCCACAAGGAACTTATCTAGATGTGTGGTGAGCACTTTGAACCCGAAGTGCTTCACAGAAGTTTATAACGCACAGCCGTAAAAATAAAAAATCTTTTTTTTTTTTACAAAAATGATTTTTTCGCCCCCAATATTTTATTTTCACAAGGGTAACAGGAGAAATTGGACCCCAAAAGTTGTTGTCCAATTTGTCCTGAGTACGCTGATACCCAATATGTGGGAGAAAACTACTGTATGGGCGCATGTCAGGGCTCGGAAAGGGAAGTAGTGACGTTTTGGATTGCAGACTTTGATGGAATGGTCTGGGGGCGTCATGTCGCATTTGGAGAGCCCCTGATGCGCCTAAACAGTGGAAACCCCCACAAGTGACCCCATTTTGGAAAATAGACCCCACAAGGAACTTACCTAGATGTGTGGTGAGCACTTTGAACCCCGAAGTGCTTCACAGAAGTTTATAACGCACAGCCGTAAAAATAAAAAATCCTTTTTTTTTTACAAAAATGATTTTTTCGCCCCCAATATTTTATTTTCACAAGGGTAACAGGAGAAATTGGACCCCAAAAGTTGTTGTCCAATTTGTCCTGAGTACGCTGATACCCAATATGTGGGAGAAAACTACTGTATGGGCGCATGTCAGGGCTCGGAAAGGGAAGTAGTGACGTTTTGGATTGCAGACTTTGATGGAATGGTCTGGGGGCGTCATGTCGCATTTGGAGAGCCCCTGATGCGCCTAAACAGTGGAAATCCCCAACAAGTGACCCCATTTTGGAAAATAGACCCCACAAGGAACTTATTTAGATGTGTGGTGAGCGCTATGAAGCCCCAAGTGCTTCACAGAAGTTTATAATGTACAGCCGTAAAAACAAAAAAATCTTATTTTTTTTACAAAAATAATATTTTCGCCCCCAGTTTTTTATTTTCCCAAGGGTAACAGAAGAAATAGGACAAATTTCACAATAACTCTTGGGGTCCAGAGTACGCTGATACCCCATATGTGGGGATAAACTACTGTTTGGACGCATGGCAGAGCTCAGAAGTGAAGGAACACCGTTTGACTTTTTCAACGCAGAATTGGCTGGAATGGAGATCAGACGCCATGTCACATTTGGAGAGCCCCTGATGTGCCTAAACAGCGGAAACCCCCAATTCTAACTCCAACCCTAACCCCAACACACCCCTAACCCTAGTCCCAACCTTAATCCCAACCTAACCCTAATCCTAACTCTAACCCTAATCCTAACTTTAGCGCCAACCCTAACCCTAACTTTAGCCGAAACCCTAACCCTAACCCTAATGGGAAAATGGAAATAAATACATTTTTTTTATTTTATTATTTTTCCCTAACTAAGGGGGTGATAAAGGGGGGTTTGATTTACTATTTATAGCGGTTTTTTATGATTGGAAGCTGTCACGCTAAAGACGCTTTTTTATTGCAAAAAGTAGTTTTTTGCATCGCCACATTTTGAGAGCTATAATTTTTGCATATTTTGGCCCACAATGTCATGTGAGGTCTTAATTTTTGCGGGACGAGGTGACGCTTTTATTGGTACCATTTTTGAGCACGTGACATTTTTTGATCGCTTTTTATTTCGATTTTTGGGAGGTTAGAATGAACAAAAATCAGCAATTCATGAATTTCTTTTGGGTGAGGCGTTTTTATTGTTCCGCGTGTGGTAAAATCGATAAAGCAGTTTTATTCTTCGGGTCAGTACGATTATGGCGATACCTCATTTATATAATTTTTTTATGTTTTGGCGCTTTTATAGAATAAAAACAATTTTATATAAAAAATAATTATTTTTGCATCGCTTTATTCTGCGAGCTATAACTTTTTTATTTTTTTGCTGATGATGCTGTGTGACGGCTCGTTTTTTGCGGGACAAGATGACGTTTTCAGCAGTACCATGTTTATTTATATCCGTCTTTTTGATTGCGTGTTATTCCACTTTTTGTTCAGCAGTATGATGATAAAGCACTGATTTTTTGCTTCGTTTTTATTTTTTATTTTTTAAGGGGTTCACAAAAGGGGTTAACTAGTGGGACAGTTTTATAGGGGGGTCGTTACGGACGCGGCGATACCATATATGTGTACTTTCATTGTTTTATTTTTTTTATTTACAATAAGTAATGAATTTATTGGGGAATATTTTTTTTTTTTTTTATTTATTTTGGATTTTTTTTTACACATGTTTATTTTTACTTTTTTTTACTTTTTTACTTTGTCCCAGGGTGGGACATCACTGTATTTCATCAGATCGCTGGTGTGACAGTGTGCACAGCACTCTGTCACACTAGCGATGTGACAGGCAGTGCAGGACGCTTCCTCATGCCTGCTCTCGGCAGGCACTGAGGAAGCCGCCTCCCTCCAGGACCCCAGCGCCATCTTGGATCCGGGTCCTGGGAGGGAGGAAGCCCTCAGAGCAGCGCGATCACATCGCGCTGCTCTGAGGGTCTCAGGGGGCGCGCAGGGAGCCCCCACCCTGCGCGATCCTCCCCTGTGCCCCCAGTACACCGCGATCATGTTTGATCGCGGTGTGCAAGGGGTTAATGTGCCGGGAGCGGTCCGTGACCGCTCCTGACACACAGTCACGGGTGTCAGCTGTGATAATCAGCTGACACCTGGCGGCGATTAGCTGCGCTCCCTCCAGGAGCGCAGCTAATCGCCTATGACGTACTATCCCGTCCATGGTCAGAATGGCACGGGTTTTATGGACGGGATAGTACGTCTAATGTCAGAGAGGGGTTAAGAACTGAGAGCACATGGCACAGACGCACTCTCACAGAAGAACAAGATGATGATGATCTAAGAAGTAACAGGGGACAGATCTGCCAAGGGAGCAGCGGCACGCGCTTTGGGGGACTGTCCGGCAACTAAGATTCTTATACCTGTGGACTGCAGAGCTCCCAGCATCCACATGCAACCTACAACCTGGTAAAATTGACCTCCAGCTTAATATCTCTAAGCCTTGTACCATTATTGTTATATTTTACTCTGACTGCAAATCCACTGTAATTCCGTTGTATAGCTTACTGTATATTTCTGTAATTATCTAGTGCGCCCAATTTGTTCAAATATGTTGTCAATTGAAGGATTTTTTTTTCCAAAATGTGCCAATCAAGTGGTTGGTGATGATTAAAATATGAGAAACTATAAGATGGGGTTCTTTCAGCAGCTTGTTATTACCTAGGGCTAACAGAGCCATCTGAGAGGGTGAATATAATGGTACCTCCAATAACCTCAGCAATGAAAACTTCATCTTTCTTCCATACACTTTTGATACCACTGCATTCCTAGAACAAGTGTTTTATGTCACCCTTCTGTCCACATTCTCTCCAACATAAAAGAGATTGAGTTGTAAAGATTTTGTTTAGTCTCCGGGGTGGTTAAGTGCCACCAAGTGAGAAGCTTATAGTAAGTTTTGTGAAGGGTGACACTGGTGTTAGTTTATAAACTACCGATATGTTTCAAGCTCCTTCCCAATCTTCCAGTTGTGGTTTAATTCTGAGATCCTTTTCCCAATTGCAAATATTGGTAGATTTGTTTAGAAACAAGTCATAATTGAAATTCTTACATATGTTGTTAGTCCTCCAGACAGAGGAAGTATGTGGTTCTTTGAATAATTTCTATTTTGGTTTTGGGAAGGGTGTTTTTTGAAAATTAATTTTTTTGTTGTAGTTGTTCAAATATCTTTTAATATCTAAATATTGTACAAATTCAATGTCATTAAGATTGTATTTCTCCTAAAGCCCCTGTCACACACAGCGATCTCGCTAGCGAGATCGCTGCTGAGTCACTAGTTTTGTGACGCAACAGCGATCTCCCAGCGATATCGCTGTGTGTGACATTCAGCGACGATCAGCCCCCCTGCTGGGTATCGCTGATCATCTCTGAATGTCCTGGACATTTTTTTGATCGTTGGTCTCCCGCTGGCAAGCACACATCGCTGCGTGTGACAGGCGGGAGACCAGCGATCAGCTGGTAACCAAGGTACACATCGGGTTTCCAGGTGCCGCGCAGCGCCTGGAAACCCGATGTGTACCTTGGTTACCAGCTCCCTGCACCAGCGGGCTGGTATCCAACGTACACTGCGGATAACTAAGCGACGTTACCCGCAGTGTCGATGTCCTGATCGCTGCCTGAGCTGCCTGTTTGGCAGCTCAGCAGTGATCATGTAGCGACACACCAGCGATCCTGACAAGTGCATATCGTTGTCGGGATCGCTGGTGTGTCGCTATGTGTGACGGGGCCCTAAATTAGGTAGAATGGAGATAGTTCATTATCATTTTCAATGAACATATTTGATAGAAATTTTATATTATTTTTTTCCAATCTTTTATGTTTAAGTAGGGAATTATTATCTCTAAAACTTCAATCAGGATATCCGATTCGTAACTAAAAGGGGCTGATTTCAATGACTTTTAGAGAGATTTCCAGGCTTGAATGGGTGCAGTCATGGTTGGTAAGTTAGGTAGAGGAAGTTTATTGTCGATCAAGTGTGCTAATGTAGAATTTTGTAGGGTGATGTTTTTGTTTAGAGATTTTTCAAGGAGCAACCAACTCAAAGGGTCTTTGGGTATAAACCAACGATGACTCTGTTTAATTAGATTTGATAGATAATAATTAGAGAGATTTGGGACCTCCAACCCCCTATTTAATTTTTTCTTCTGGAGTGTTGTTTTGGCTACCCTAGGTCTCTTGTTTTTCCAAATGAAGATAGGTAATTGAGTTTGGAATCTAGCTAACCAAGCTTTTGATACAAGGAGGGGTAGCATCCTGAGAACATACCGGAATTTTAGGAGTACAAACATAGGATCCTTCACAACTTTGATATATCATGTTTGGAAATATTAGTCATGTCCTCCTCAATGGTCCTCAGGATGGTCTCAAAGTTTACATCTATTAATTTATTATGGTCTTTGTTAATTTGTATTCCTAAGTATGGAACCGATTGATCTTCCCATTTGTAATGGAATTGTTTTCTGATATTTCTTGTTAAATCCCCATCTGGAAAGAATTCCAAAATTTGGGATTTGCTTAAATTTATCTTGTAGTAGGAGACTTTGGCAAAATCTTCAGTTTTTTTTATAACTCCCATAAGGATGTTAAAGGGTTTGACAAAGAAAGAATGACATCATCTGCAAAAAAACTAATTTTGTAGTTCCTGACCTTGGTTGGAATACCTTTTATATGATCATTGCTCCTAATTTTTTCCCGCAAAAGATTCCATGATTAAGGCAAAAAGAATGTGAGACAAGGAGTATCCCTGTCTGGTCCCAATTGTGATTTTAAATTATTCTATGGCTTCATTACTAGAAACAAATCTGTCTGACATGTTTTCATATAGTACTGGAATGCCTTTCAAAATTGGACGCCAAAAAACAAATTTTTCCAGAGTTTTTTTTGTAGGAAATTTAGGAATCCTATCAAAAACCTTCTTCACCCCACGAATCTGCTTAAACTTGTTTACACACAGACTTGTCTGATTGTAACTGTTGGACTTTTTGTTTTCTAATGTTAATATTACAAAATTTAATAAAAATTACAGTTTTAAAAAAAAGCTTTCTTCACGTCCAATGAGAAGGACACTGAAGGTATTTTTTCTGAGTCTATTATTTTAAGAATATTGATCAGTCTCCAGGCGGCATCGGTGGCTTGTCTACTTGTCTTGGGAATTACTCATTTCAGTTTATTGGCTATAAGTTTTGCATAAATCTTTAATGCAGAGTTGAGTAGTGAAATTGGCCGATAATTTTTTGTTAGAGTTGGATCTCCTTTCTCTTTTGGAATGGCTACTATGTTAACGCTGGTCATTTCCTCTGGTATTGTGACTGTTTCAAAGAAGTTGTTAAAAGTTTTCTCCATTGTAGGAATGAGATGTTTTGAAAATAATGAATAATATTCATTGCTGAAGCCATCTGAGACTTCTGTTTTACCCCTTTATTGTTTTAATCCACTGCGGCACTTGCCTGAAATCCATCCTTATTCAGATAGTCCAATAAGCTGCTCCGTGCATAATTGGCATTGTCTGGTGGTTAAGTGCACTGTCCTACCCACTTGTTAAACCCCCTCTTCCTTGATTGACCGCATCATTAAAGGAGCCAGCACAGTATCCACTGAAATCTTGCATATGCACAAATAGTCCAAACACCGACACTTGTGCAGAATGTAACACAGGCAGAAGAAGGAGAACAGGTTTTTCTGCATACACACCACCACTTTAGCTTTTCCCCTTCTCCTTTTCGGACATTTCTCCTGTGTCCTGTTCTTGTGTCCAATTCTGCACATGCGCCTGTGCCCAAACTATATCAGCGCATGTGTGATATTTCAATGGGAGACTGCTGGCTATCGCAAGTCAAGCACTGTGAATTAAGTCAGTGTGTGGGGGGTGGAGGGTAGAGACACATATCTAACAAGTCAGTGGGAAGGTGAATTGAACTGCTTTGACATAGCTAGGGTGCAACCAGCACTCATGAGAATAGCAAAGAATATTTGCAATGGATTAAAAAATTAATATAATATTTTTATTGTGACTCTGCTCCCCAGAAGGGAATGCGCAGGCTCTCTTTAACCCATCATATCAATGTTTTATGTTCTTTTCTTTTGTTTTTGCATTTTGAGTGTTTTCTAATTTATCTTGTTAATTTCTGTTTCTAATTATGTCTATAACTGTGAGATGTGCTGTTCTTATGACATAATTTGTATAGCACTACATTGATAATGAATCAGTGTGACGATGTTATAGCTATCACATTAAAACATCAGTCACGTGTAAATTTGATTGAGCATTAGAAGACATGTAGGACCGTCTCTATTACGTATTGCTTGCAATACGTACTGTAGAAAAAGAGTTTTCTTATGAGACTTTTAGTTTAGATCGTCCATGGACCAGTGTAAAAAAAATATTCTGGTGCATGGTATATTCAATATCAGATTGTTCTAATATTTGCTGATATTTGAATACTTTTTCATTGGATAATTGTTCCTTTTGTAGCAAAAATTATAGTTCTTCAATATCACTGTCACGATCAATAGGCACACGTATGCTCACATTACTGTCATTACTAGGACTGGTGATCGGGACCTTTAAAGTGTCATTAGGGCAGGGTAAATCTAGCAGAAGGTGTCGTCTTGAGTACCTAAGCATCTTTAAGGGATGTTCACTGATTATGAAGATACTCAAGGCCCCCATACACATTAGATGGCTGTCTGACGAACTATGCAGTCTCTTCCATTCCTGGAGCGTCCTGTGTTTTCTAAGAGAAAGCAATGACAGACATATCTGCTGGACGTTATCTCTGGGAGAACAAAGCGATCGACTGTCTGAAATCAGACATGCCCAATCAACATCTCCCCGATCATCAGTTGACCCGAGCCCTCATACATATTAGACTGTCTAATATGTATTTGGGCTTAAAGGGGTTATACAGGACTCTAGATATGTTTTTCTATAGGGCTAAGATCTTGCAGGCAGGTAGTTGCTCAAGACCTGCCTACTCTACCTGGTGCCGATCTTTGCCGACTCAGAGTAATCGAGGACCGCATGGCGATTCTCCTGCTTCATTTTACCTCACATCAGCAGAGCAGCACCTTCTCTTCCAGTCTGCTCTATTGATGGGCATCACTGCCAATGTCATACCCATTGACAGCCAGAGATCGTCACCAGGTAGAGTAGGCAGGTCTGTTATGATTTGGGACCGAGGAGGATAACAGGAAAACATAGACTAGGCAACCAGACACCAGAGAGGTTGGTAACTTAGTGGATTGCAGACCCCTAAACTGACAACACAACTAGAATTAGCTGTGGGATGTTCCTACGAAGACCTAGACGCCTTGTCACAGCCACAGAGTTAACTAAGCCTACAGAGAGAAAGGGGAAAGCTGGCTGCCCCAGAGTAGAGCCCCAAAGGGATAGATAGCCCCCAACATATATTGACGGTGAGGCAGACGAAGCACAAACGCAGACAGAAAATAGAGTGAGCAAATGCTGGGGCCCAGGCTGTCTAGATAGGACAGGAAAGAAAATAACACTGTCTGCAATCCAGCAAAAAACCCTAAAAACTCTGACACTTCTGATATGCAAAAATACTGAGACCGCACGATCTCTCCCCCACTAAATCAGAACTCTGGTGTAACTGGAAGCCAATAACAGATACTGACTTAACAGGAAACTGGAGCCACAAAAAAAGACTGAAGCAGGCTGTGGCAAATGAACACAGAGTCCAGCAGATACTGAATTAACAGGGAACTGAACCGCAGAAAAGACTGAAGCAAGCTGTGGCAAATGAACACAGAATCAGCACAGGTCCCCGCAAGGGGGCCCGGCTGAACAAACTCCAGCAAGGCAGAAACTGAGAAAAACAACAGGTAAACCAAAGCCACAGATTAAAACAGTGAAATAACTTATCTGAAAGATGCAGGAAAAAGCAGGAGCAGCAGACTTCCAACAAGCTAGGAAGAAAACAATCACGGCAAGCATTATGGGAAGGCTGCTCACTTTTATCTCCCCAGTCAGTAACACCAGATTGCCAATCATCCCCGTCAGGTGGGAGACCTCTGTCAGCCAGGGCAGCTCCATCACCAGAAGCAGCCACCAGAGGGAGCCCAACCTCAGAAGCCAGATTAAAGGTGTTCACAACACAGGTCTTTAGCAACTACCTGCCTGCAGGATCTTAGCCCCATAGGAAAAAATAACCAAAGTCTCGGATAACCCTAAAACTAAATCTGTCAGATAAAATATTGTTGATAAACAGCTTCCTTTTGTATCAGAGATAAAAGCCATCTTGAGAGGTGACTATCAGTTGAGTGTCTTAGGCAGATAACCCCTTTGCAAACTCAAAGAGCATCCTTGATTCTCAATCATGATCAAGCCATAAAATGCTCAGATTAAGCCCTATAAAGCTGTCAGACTGCAGTATGTGTGCACTCTAAATCATTAGTAATAAAGCCTAGAAAGATGCACAGTTATCTGGCAGTAAAAAATGATCTACAAGGAATCAGTAGCATGGTGCACCTTTATGGCATCAGCACGGCGAGATAAAACAAGACATTTAATACAATAACTCAAAGTACTTCTTATTTTTCAGATACATACGGATATGATTAATTCTCAACTCTTCTAAAGAAGTAGTGACTTCTTCCCTTCTCATTAGGTTCTGTAAAGATCGTGCTGAATTCTACTACACAACCCTCTTCCTTTAATGTGCAATGCTATGGGCCATATTAATACATCCACAGGTCGTCTGGTTTAGATAATCTGTTTCCAAATAATCAGAGTGTTCGAAGTTAGTGTAGTGGGGTCCTTCATTTGGGATCAACATCAATTAGTTGGAGCTTCTGATGCTTTTCAGTGAGGTTAGTACTTAATGACGAATTGACATGTTGGCTGTTCGCATGTCACGTCCGGAGTCAGGCAGGAACAAACAAGGGTCAGAAAAGGGCCTTTCCTAGTCTGTACAGGGACCTGTCAGGTTCAGATATTTGTCTTTCTGGTCTATATGTTACCAGTATGAATGTGCTTTGGCAGTCACAACATTATCACCAATCCTCTCCATTTGTTGTGTGCCAAGAAGTCATCATGGACGCCCTGAATTGTGGACTTTGTATTTGTAAGTGGCAGAAATCAAGCAGCTTGCATTTTCTACTGCACCACAGATTCTACTCCATCCTTATCATTCATCTGAGCCTAAGGTAAAATTACCGGACTGTTTCAAAGGAGCCTGAAGTTAGTTTTCCATCTTTTTTGCTTTATGTAAATTGCATTTTCATCTCCGTCCTATCTCGTCCGGGGTAGAGAGTCAACACGTGGGTATTGTTTTGTCGTTGCTTTGTGTAGACACTCAGGCTTGGGCATTTTCTTTACCTTAGTATTCTCCAGTGTTTTCTTCTGTTGACACTTTTCTCTGCTCTGTGGCTCATTTATGGCAACCCAGATATGCGGGGTCTCAATCAATGATCTGTAGGTTGGTTCAGGGAAATCGTAAAGAGGAGGATTACTGTTCTCAGTTTAGACACTGGGCAGTGGAGACCTCCTGGAATGACCCAGCTGTCCGCAGTCAGTTCTACCAGGGTCTCTTTAGTAAAATATGTGATATCATGGTTTATAGTCCTTCACCATTGTCCCTTATTCGCCATGCAATGTTCCTCTGGGAAATTTAATATGCAAATTGCCTCTTCTCCTAAGTCATATTGCAAGACTCGTTAAAGGGTTGATTGTGACTTGTAGGATCGCTACTTCCAACAGGTGGTGCTATAGAATTCAAGTCCTCTTTTTCTCTGAAGAGGCAATTTTCATATTAAATTTCCCAGAGGAGCATTGCATGACAAATAACCCTCCTTACCTTGACAAGTCAGAGCTGGTATGTCACTCTCCACAAGGAGAAACCTTACCCCTTAGACCTCAGTCATGGATTTGCCTAATTCTGGTGGCAATACTGTGGTGCAGGTGGTGGTTGACCGTTTTAGCAAGATGATTCACTTGTTTCCTCTACCAAACTTGCCTTCAGCTAAATGTTTATGTGGCACCCCAGGAGTCCGGTTGCCACAATAGCCTTGCCTCCCTTCAGGGGGAGGTGATGTCGTGCCTGGAAGCAAAGAAGGAATTCCCTTACCAGGTAGTTCCAGCATTCAACACAGTTCCTGCTCCAGGCCAGCAGGGGGAGCTCTAAATCCAACTTCAGGGGAGCTGCTCTCTCTGGTCGGGAGGAGGAAGTTAGTGGGAGTTAGAGCCTGAACAAGGTTGAGAGAGGACGTGTGGAGAGGAGCTGGAGATGGAAGCTCTATCTGAGCTCACCCCAGGCTTGAACGCCAGTAACCAGGCATCGGAGGCTGAGGCTGTGTGGGTACAAAAGCCCCGGCAGCCGAATCCTGAGGGTAGGAGACTGCAGGTCCTCTGCCCCAACTGATACTCGACGACACAGCAGCACGTGTGAGCCAGAGACGCAAGACAGGAGCGACCCCTGAAACAGGCTCAAGCTGCCTGTCATGCGAGTGGAGTTCTACCTAAGCATCAGACAGAAAGAGGGACTTGAATAGAGTTTGCAGCAGCAAGTACCACAGAGAATAGCGCTAGAAAGGAGGCCTCACAACCCTTACCGAATACCGCGGGTGGCGTCACAAAACTCCCTTAAAAACTACCCCTCATCACCGCCATTGCACCCGCAGGGCCACGGACCGTGTCACCGCTGCTGTGACAATCCCCTCTAGTTACTGTCAGACCCGGCCCGAGTATCCCACGATCCTAGCAAGTGTTGCATTTACCTACTTTGCTTATCTCCCATGTCTTTAAACTACATGGTGCTCCTAAAAACATTATTTACGATATAGGGGTTCAGCTTGTGGCTAGGTTTTGACGTAGATTTTGCTCTAGATTGGGAATAAGCTATCATTCTCCTCAGGTTATCATCCTGAGACTAATAGTCAGATGGAGAGAATGAACCAGGAATTGGAACAATATTTAAGATGCTTTGTCTCAACTAATCAAGAGGATTGGGTAAATTTTCTTCCCCTGGCTGAGTTTGCACTCAACATCCGCACCCCTAGTGCTGTCGGCACCTCATTTTTTTGTTGATGTAGGGG
The DNA here is from genome assembly GCA_033576555.1 of Oophaga sylvatica. Classification (NCBI taxonomy): domain Eukaryota; kingdom Metazoa; phylum Chordata; class Amphibia; order Anura; family Dendrobatidae; genus Oophaga; species Oophaga sylvatica. The sequence continues at coordinate 139,881,643 of JARQOD010000008.1, forward strand.
TTTCATTCCGGTTTTCGGAGATTTTTCTGGTTTGCAGTCTGCCGCTACAGAGGAGGAAAGGTATTCCTCTCATTTGGTTAAGGTTTGGAGAGAGGTTAAAATAGGTATTTTTATAACTTGTGATTGGACCAAGAAACTGCCAGCTACAGGCGTAGCAGGGCTCCTGTCTTTGGATGGGAGATTTTGCCTGGTATCCTCTAAAAATCTCTGTCTTAAAGTCCGATCCAGAATAATTTGCTCTTAAATTTGTTGTACAGTATAAAATAATCAAGATCATTAACCCGGTTAAACCTCAACTCCCAGTTGTATGGAGGATTAATAATTCCTTCCATGTTTCGCATCTTAAAAAGCTTAAAGGGACGCCGGGACCTCAGGACAGTATTGAAGTAGACTTAGAAGAGAACAAGGAGTATGAGGTAGAACGTGTCTTGAATTGCAGATGTGTCAGACGACATCTTCAGTTCTTGTTAAGTGGAAGGGTTTCGGTCCAGAGGATAACTCCTGGGTGGATGCTAATGACCAAAAATTGAAAAAGTGGCTTATTTAATATTAACGTCCCACACCTATGATAGCCGCGTAGCAGTTGCTCCCACCAACTGTCTATAGCCCATACAAAACAGAAAACGACGCAAGTTGTTTTTCTTCAAAATTTATCAAAAAATATTTCATCCATTATGTATATAAATAACTTTGCAGTGTATTCACCACTGTGAACAATTCATGCAAACTCGGTAACCCAAAACGTCGCCGCAGGTGTGTTTCCCTCATCATGTGAAGAAAGAAAAACCGCCATCAGCTCACCGGATTGCAAAAAGCCTGGAATGAAGTTGCGATGCATGGAGACACTTCAGGCTGGTTTCCTGAGTATGAAAGCTATATGGGGGAGGGAGGGAAAATCCAGCAACCGCAAGAAAAAATCTAAAACATCACAAAAATTTTGCTTGGCCTTCCAGACCTTGACCTCCACTGTTCCTGGTATCTGCCTTTTTTAATTACATTTGAAACTGAGGAAAGGGCAACTTGAAAACACTTTGCTATCTTCTCATGACCTTCTTCTGCTTTGTGGGCCTCCACCATTTTCATTTTCATAATGCTAGGCAACTGCTTAGAAGAACCCATGGCTGTTGTTTTTGGCACAAGATTAGAGGAGGCTGGGTTTTTTATAAAGCTTGGAAATTTGCATCACTCCGCACAATAATAGTAATTTTGTCCAGGGGTACCCAAACTTTTACATGCCATGCAAACAATTATATTTGATTGACCAGGTGTTATCTTGATCAGGATCTAGTTGTGCCCCACTATACTGAAACTAACATATCCCATGGATTAGCACACTAGGATTTCATTACATTTGCACCACAATATTTAAATGGTAAAATATGGTTAAAATCATGGTTGTATGTTACACTTAGATTGGTACACTACATTGTTTTATGAATAATGCATCCCATAGATTGAGTCCACTGATTTAGATACACGGAATTACTGTATATACTCGCGTATAAGCCAAGATTTTCTTCCCAATTTTTAAGGCTGAAAGTCCCCGTCTCGGCTTATACGCGAGTCATATACCGGGAGGTCGGCGGGGGAGGGGGAGCGGGGGTGTCAGATCATACTTACCCCTCCGCCGGCGTGTGTCTGAAGCCCCCCTGCTTCTCCCACGATCTCAGGCTCCTTCCTGCAGCGGTCACATGGTACCGCTCATTAAAGTCATGATTATGCACATATTCATGACTTTAATGAGCAGTACCACGTGATCGCTATAGGAAGGAAGAGCCGCCGGAGACCGCGGGAGAAGCAGGGCTACAGAGACACTCCAGGAGGGGGTAAGTATAGGAGATATTCACCTGTCCCCGTTCCACCGCTGCTCGCCATTGTGTCCTCGCATCCTCTCTCTGTGATTTTCAGGCAGAGGGTGCGATGACGTTGTTAGTGCGCGCCGCGCCCTCTGCCTGAGCACACACTGACAAGAGGACCTGGAAGACAGCGGCGTGCAGCGGTGGACCCGGGACAGTTAAATATCTCAGGTGCCGGGGCCCTGAGCGAGCGGTGACACCAGCACCTGTCCCCCATAGCGTGCCGGTGTCCCCGCCTGCTCAGGACACCGGCTCCTGCCCCCAGCGACGAGAGGTGAGTATGTCATTTTTTTTTTTTAGTTGCAGCGGCAGCATAAGGGACCTATACTATGGGGCTTAATCTATGGAGCATATGGGGCATAATCCATGGAGCATATGGGGCATAATCCATGGAGCATATGGGGCATAATCCATGGAGCATTTGGGGCATAATCCTAGTTGGGGCATAATTGGGAGCTATGGATAATCCATGAAGCATTTGGGGCATAATCCATGGATCTTATGGGGCATAATCCAGGGAGCATATGGGGCATAATCCAGGGAGCATATGGGGCATAATCTAGGGAGCATATGGGGCATAATCTACGGATCATATGGGGCATAATCCAGGGAGCATATGGGGCATAATCCATGGATCATATGGGGCATAATCCATGGAGCATTTGGGGCATAATCCATGGAGCATATGGGGCATAATCTAGGGAGCATATGGGGCATAATCCAGGAAGCATATGGGGCATAATCTAGGGAGCATATGAGGCATAATCTAGGGAGATATGGGGCATAATCCAGGGAGCATATGGGGCATAATCCATGGAGCATATGGGGCATAATCCAGGGAGCATATGGGGCATAATCCATGGAGCATATGGGGCATAATCTAGGGAGCATATGGAGCATAATCTAGGGAGCATATGGGGCATAATTCAGGGAGCATATGGGTCATAATCCAGGGAGCATATGGAGCATAATTTAGGGAGCATATGGGCATAATCTATGGAGCATATGGGGCATAATCTAGGGAGCATATGGGGCATAATCCAGGAGCATATGGGGCATAATCTAGGGAGCATATGAGGCATAATCTAGGGAGCATATGGGGCATAATCCAGGGAGCAAATGGGGCATAATCCATGGAGCATATGGGGCATAATCCAGGGAGCATATGGGGCATAATCCATGGAGCATATGGGGCATAATCTAGGGAGCGTATGGGGCATAATCTAGGGAGCATATGGGGCATAATTCAGGGAGCATATGGGTCATAATCCAGGGAGCATATGGGGCATAATTTAGGGAGCATATGGGCATAATCTATGGAGCATTTTATGGGGGCATAATCTATGGAGCATCATATGGGGGCATAATCAATGGGGCATAATCTATGGAGCATCTTAGGGGGGCATAATCTATGTAGCATTTTAGGGGGCATAATCTATGGAGCATTTTAGGGGGGCATAATCTATGGAATATATGGGGCATAAAATATATGGGTCATCGTATGGGGGCATAACTTTTATGGAGCAGCATATGGAGCATATTATTCTCTGGAGCATCTTATGGGGCCATTATTAACCTTTATGGAATTTTATATGGGGAGTATTTTGTATGGAGCATCTTATGGGGCCCATCATTAACGTATGGAGAATTATATGGGGCTCCTGATTCAATATGGCTTTCAAAAACATTTAACCTACTGATGTCTCAATTAATTTTACTTTTATTGGCATCTATTTTTATTTTTGTAATTTACCAGTAGCTGCTGCATTTTCCACCCTAGGCTTATACGCGAGTCAATAAGTTTTCCCAGTTTTTTGTGGCAAAATTAGGAGGGTCGGCTTATACACGGGTCAACTTATACATGAGTATATACGGTACTTGGGTGTTACATACCCCTAAACTTATATACCAGTACTTATTTGCACTTTATTCTCTTTGTTTTTTCAACTTACTCCATGCCTTGGTTTTTTATTTGCATGTACTTCAGATCTTTAAATATTGTGCAAATGTACTCTATAATAGTTATAACACCATGGGTACCTTTAACATATTGCATTGACCATGCACATATAGATACTAGCTGACAGCAGTTCCCTTTCTTTATTCTACACTATATATATATATATTATATATATATATACTGTAAGCTTTTCAGGGGATATAGCTCGGGAATCGCCGTCTTGGGAAGACGGAGTGGCATAAAGAGTCCATTCACAGACAGCAGTTCTGTTAAAAACTGGCCGCAACCAGCTTTATTAAAGTCCACAGTAACATGATGTAATCAAAACCAAATCATAAACATAAATCCTGGGCCTGTCTGGCCACTCACTACACATAGATAATTTCCCTTTCTATCCGGGTCCAGACTCTACCAGCCTGGGCCCCAAAATAACACATATAATCTGTAGTTACCAGCGTGAGGTTCACATGAGACTCCAATGATGTCTGTAGCCAGATCCAGACTGAGAGCCTCCTCTGAACTCCTCAAGCAGGTACTTATGGCTGCCTAATTAAGCAGCTGTGTTCACTCCGGGTTGCACTGCAAACCTGTCCCAGATAGGAATGGAATGAACACCGCACTGACAACCTATTTTATGCGCCCAAGCTAAGAAACCTGGGCGAGATATACACGCCGTCCAGCACACACCCCTTCACTGTCTCACATATCCCCCCCCTCTTCTCCAGACCGGAGGACTGGTCAGAAACTCCGAAGAGACAGTGAACTCTGGACAAGGCATCAGCATTACCCTGCAATCTCCCAGGTCTATGCTCAACCGAGAAATTGAACTCTTGAAGTGAAAGGAACCACCTTGTCACCCTGGCATTCCTTTCCTTGTTCTGCTTCATCCATGCCAGAGGAGCATGGTCTGATTGCAATTTAAATCTCCTACCCAAGAGGTAATACCGTAGGGAGTCCAGCGCCCATTTGATTGCGAGGCACTCTCGCTCCACAATGGCATAATTTTGTTCAGCCGGTGTCATTTTTCGACTTAGATACAGGACTGGGTGTTCTTCACCCTTCACGACCTGTGATAACACCGCCCCTAACCCCACATTAGAGGCATCAGTTTGAACAAGAAACTCTTCCCTGAAATTAGGGGTGACCAGAACTGGTCTTTGACACAAAGCCATTTTCAACGACATAAATGCTTTTTCTGCCTCCGGATTCCAATTTATCATTTTGGACTTCCCCCCTTTTGTCAGGTCAGTCAATGGGGCAGCAATGGAGGCATAATTTGGTACGAATCTGCGATAGTACCCAGTGATGCCCAGAAATGCTTTGACCTGTCGTTTTGTGAGGGGTACAGGCCAGTTTCGAATTGCCTCTACCTTATCGATTTGTGGCTTGATCAGCCCTCTGCCAATCACATAGCCCAAGTACTTGGCCTCTTCTAGGCCAATTGCACATTTCTCTGGGTTTATGTTCAGCCCAGCTCCGCCTATCGAGTCTAAGACGGCTTGTACCTTAGCGAGGTGGCTCTCCCAATCAGAACTGAAAATTACCACATCATCCAGGTAGGCAGCTGCATAGGCTCGATGCGGGCGTAGGATCTGGTCCATAAGCCTCTGAAAGGTAGCTGGGGCTCCATGCAACCCGAATGGCATCACCAGATACTGAAACAAACCTTCCGGGGTTGCAAAGGCCGTTTTTTCTTTTGCCTCCTCAGATAGGGGTATCTGCCAGTACCCTTTTGTCAGATCGAGGGTTGTAATATAACGGGCACCCCCTAACCTCTCGATTAGCTCATCTACCCGTGGCATCGGGTATGCGTCAAACTTTGACACTTCGTTCAACTTTCTGAAATCATTACAGAACCTCCAGGTTCCATTAGGTTTTGGGATCAGAACAATCGGGCTACACCACTCGCTTTGGACCTCCTCAATGACCCCGAGGTCTAGCATGCGTTTGATTTCAGTAGAGACTATCTTTCTGCGGGCTTCTGGAATTCTGTACGGTTTTATTTTGACCTTAGTGTCATGTGTGCATCGCCACGAAGATCGTCGCGGTTGCACATTCTGACTTCTCACAGCTGAGTTGCTGTTTCTTTGTGTTTGGCAGTTGGGGAGTTAATTCTGTCTGTGCTCGGTTCTGGGACTGGGTGCAGTTTCTTCCGGCTGCAATTAATTATTTGTTGATTGGTTTCCTTTAAATCTCTGGTTGTCTGTGTTGGGAGTTGCCAGTGAAATTCTTCATGCAGACCACAGATAGGATTGTATCTGTATAGACTTAAGTTAAAGAGCTCCTTAGTTGTTTTAAGCTCACCTTGCTTAGAGTTTAATATCCCAGATCATTTATGTTCCTTCTGTGTTTGAGTGTGTATGCAAGTCTGTGTTTTCTCCAGTCTGTCTTATATGTCTAATCTGTGTATTTAGCAGAGATCAGCCCATATCCCTTTGGTGGTAATCAGAATCCTTCTTAGGACTGATTACAGGGTTCAGGGACTGATAGGAGACAGGGTTAGGCTGGAGACTTGGACCTCTGAACCATTATCAGTACCTCCAAGGTGAGGGATTAGTTAGGACCCCAGTTTAGGGTCAGGTTAGACCCCCGGTCCTCCTCTTTCCTGTGACAGTGTATCAAGTCCTCAAGATTAACCCTGAGTTCAACGGATATCGTGTCAGGTAAATCTATTCTATATTTACATGCTGATGTTGCTAATCTATATGTTGTATAGAGTGTTGTTCTTTTAAGAATAGTTTACTGACATCGTACACATATCATAAGACCGCGTGACATTTTCACTGGCCCATAAAATTATTCCCAGTTGCCATGGATCCAGTAGCCCAGCTGGCTCTGCAGTTGCAGGGATTATCCATGGAGCTGACGGACATTAAGTCCAAAGTTTTGTCTCCCTCGGAGAAACCAGATTTGAACCTAAAGTAGCTCTCCCGGACAGGTTCACTGGTGGGCGAGACAAATTTTTTACCTTCAGGGAAGCATGTAAATTGTATTTTCGGCTTCGGCCTCGATTATCAGGGAGTGAAGAGCAGAGAGTGGGAATTGTTATCTCGCTCCTACAAGGGGACCCTCAATCCTGGGCCTTCTCCCTTCCTCCGGGATCCCCGGCTCTACAGTCAGTAGATCGATTTTTTACTGCCCTGGGTTTGGTATATGATGACCCAGATCGGGTCTCTCTTGCTGAGACAAAATTACGTAAGATACAGCAGGGAGATCGTCCGGCGGAGGAATTTGCTTCTGAGTTCCGTAGATGGGCCACAGATACTCAGTGGAATGACCCAGCTCTTAGGAGCCAGTTTTGTCATGGGCTTTCTGACAAATTAAAGGACGTTTTGGCTCAGTATGATTCTCCTCCATCACTGGAGGCTGCTATGGCCCTAGCTATCCGTACTGATAGACGGCTCCGGGAGAGGTGCGAGGTAACTCCGCCCCCTGTTGTTGCTTCACCTACTACTAAAGTCCCTTATGTTGAGGTTCCCCTTGTCTGTTCGGAGGAGCCTATGCAGTTGGGAGGGACATCATTTCGTAGGAGGGGATTGGCGGTACGCCGCAGGACTAGAAGGTGTTTCTTCTGCGGGAAAGAGGGACATTTTGTTGGGGGATGTCCATCCCGTGCCTTGTTGAGCAAAAAGTCGCCGGAAAACTGTTAATCCCAGGTTGTGTGGTGGACGACAACCTGGGAGTATGTATTTCGTCCGCTAGTTCTTCTCAGTTCCTTGTACCAGTGGAGGTGGTGGTTGGTACGAGAGTGGAGAGATTTTCTGTTCTTCTTGATAGTGGGTCCGGGGCTAATCTGGTTGACGCTCAGTTTGCTCAGGATCAAGGTATGCATCTGAGTGTATTGGTCAAACCGATCCCTATATTCTCCATTGACGCCAGGCCTCTCGGCCAAGGTAGCTTTGTTCATGAGGTTCATAACATTGACCTTCGGGTAGGGGCAATACATAGGGAACTATTATCTTGTTATGTGTTGGAGGGTCTACCTACTCCTATTGTGTTGGGACTTCCTTGGTTGGTTAAACATAACCCTGTGATTAATTGGCAGTCCAGAGATATAAGCCAATGGGGGGAGTTTTGCAAAAGTAACTGCATGAACACAGTCATCAGTGCGGTCGTGCCTAGTACTTTGCCTCCTTTTTTGGAGGACTTTGGGGATGTGTTCTCTGAGGAGGGTGTCAGGAGTTGCCTCCTCATCGCGTGTATGACTGCTCTATTAATTTACTTCCTGATGCTAAGTTACCTAAAGCTAGGTTATATAACCTTTCTGGTCCTGAGAGGCAGGCTATGAAAGATTATATTTCGGAAAGTCTGGCCAAAGGGCATATTAGACCTTCATCTTCCCCAGTGGCCGCGGGGTTCTTCTTTGTGAAGAAAAAAGATGGAGGCCTACGCCCTTGCTTGGATTTCCGCAAACTTAATCGGATTACTGTTCGGGATCCGTATCCACTCCCTCTGATTCCTGATCTCTTCAATCAAATTGTTGGCGCCAAATGGTTCTCTAAATTGGATCTCAGGGGGGCGTATAATCTGATTAGGATAAAAGAGGGGGATGAGTGGAAAACGGCGTTTAACACGCCGGAGGGACATTATGAGAACCTTGTCATGCCTTTTGGTCTGACTACTGCACCAGCAGTATTCCAACATTTTGTTAATGACATTTTTCGTCATCTGGTGGGGCTGTTTGTGGTCGTATATTTGGATGACATTTTAATTTACTCACCAGATCTTGTGTCTCACCAGGAGCATGTGAGACAGGTGTTGCAGATCTTGCGAGACAATAAACTATACGCCAAACTGGAAAAGTGTGTATTCGCCGTACAGGAACTTCAGTTTTTGGGTTTCTTGGTGTCAGCCTCCGGTTTCCGTATGGACCCTGAAAAGGTGAGAGCAGTGCTTGAATGGGATCAGCCAGAGGATCTTAAGGCTCTGCAGCGTTTTCTGGGGTTTGCTAACTACTACCGGAAATTTATTTGTAATTTCTCATCTGTTGTCAAACCTCTCACTGACATGACAAGAAAAGGGACGGATTTTTCTAAATGGTCGGACAAAGCTTGCCAAGCTTTTTCCTCTTTGAAAAAATGTTTTGCTTCGGCACCCGTTCTCATCCAACCAGATGCATCACAGCCGTTCGTTGTGGAGGTGGACGCGTCTGACGTAGGGGTGGGTGCAATATTGTCCCAGGGTCCGTCCCCTGGTAAATGGCATCCGTGCGCTTTCTTTTCTAAAAAATTGTCGTCCGCCGAAAGGAATTATGATATCGGCAATAGGGAACTTTTGGCCATTAAGTTGGCTTTTGAAGAATGGCGTCACTTTTTGGAGGGGGCAGTCCACCCGGTCACCGTCATTACTGATCACAAGAACCTGCTGTATTTGGAATCTGCTAAGCGTCTGAATTCCAGACAAGCTCGATGGTCGTTGTTTTTTTACCAGGTTTAATTTTGTTGTCACTTATCGCCCTGGATCTAAGAATGTTAAGGCGGATGCCTTGTCTCGCAGTTTCCCAGGGGCCGGGAAAATGGATGACCCGATTCCTATCCTTCAGGAGGGGGTGGTAGTGTCGGCTGTATGTTCTGAGCTTGAGGAGGAGGTGTTAGAGGCTCAGGGGGACGCCCCTGCAGGACCTCCAGGGAGACTGTTTGTCCCAAATCAGTTGAGACAAAAGGTTATTGAGGCACATCATAATTCTGCTTTAGCAGGACATCCAGGGAGTAAGGCTACTTTAGATCTCCTTTCTCGCCGGTTTTGGTGGCCTAACGTTAATAAAGATGTTTTAACTTTTGTCGCGTCCTGTGGGGTTTGTGCTCGCTCTAAGACCCCTCATACCCGTCCGTCTGGACCCTCTTACCCTTGAAACTTCCGGAGCGTCCATGGACTCATTTGTCTATGGACTTCATCACGGACCTTCCTCAGTCGTCAGGGAAGACTGTCATACTGGTGGTTGTTGACAGGTTCAGTAAGATGGCACATTTCATTGCTCTTCCTGCCCTCCCTAATGCTAAAACTCTGGCGCAGGTGTTCATTGGGGAGATTGTGAGACTTCATGGGTTGCCTTCTGATGTGGTGTCAGATAGGGGGTCTCAGTTTGTGTCCAAGTTTTGGAGGGCATTTTGTTTACGTCGGGGGATGCAATTGTCATTTTCCTCGGCTTTTCATCCGCAGACCAATGGTCAGACAGAGCATCTGAATCAAAGCCTAGAGACTTATCTTCGGTGTTTTGTCTCAGAGAACCAGGAGGACTGGTCTTCTTTCTTGCCTCTGGCAGAGTTCGCTCTTAACAACAGGCGGAGCGAGTCCACTGGTAAGTCCCCGTTTTTTGGGGCATATGGTTTTCATCCCCAGTTTTGTACATTCAATGGGGGGGCCCTTCTGGGGTTCCTGAGGAGGAGCGTTTCTCGTCGTCACTTGCTTCAGTGTGGAGAGGTGTATTGAATAATCTGAGTGCTATGGGGAACCGTTATAAACGTATGGCTGATAGGAGGAGAGTTTCTGGTCCAGATCTTAATGTGAACGATCTGGTATGGTTGTCTACCAGGAATATAAAACTTAAAGTTCCCTCCTGGAAGCTGGGCCCCAGATTCATCGGGCCGTACAGGATCAGTTCCATAATTAATCCTGTGGCATTTCGTCTGGACCTCCCTCCTACGTTTAAAATTCATAATGTGTTCCACAAGTCATTACTTAAGAGGTACGTGGCACCAGTCATACCATCACCTCTACCTCCTCCTCCAGTGGTGGTCAATGGTAACTTGGAGTTTCAAGTGTCAAAGATCATTGACTCACGTCTGAATCGCCGGTCCCTTCAGTACTTGGTGCATTGGAAGGGGTATGGTCCAGAGGAGAGGACGTGGGTTCCTGCGTCTGACATTAACGCAGATCGTTTGGTGCGGACCTTCCACAGAACTCACCCGGGCAAACCTGGCCCTGAGGGTCCGGAGGCCCCTCGTAGAAGGGGGGGTACTGTCATGTGTGCATCGCCACGAAGATCGTCGCGGTTGCACATTCTGACTTCTCACAGCTGAGTTGCTGTTTCTTTGTGTTTGGCAGTTGGGGAGTTAATTCTGTCTGTGCTCGGTTCTGGGACTGGGTGCAGTTTCTTCCGGCTGCAATTAATTATTTGTTGATTGGTTTCCTTTAAATCTCTGGTTGTCTGTGTTGGGAGTTGCCAGTGAAATTCTTCATGCAGACCACAGATAGGATTGTATCTGTATAGACTTAAGTTAAAGAGCTCCTTAGTTGTTTTAAGCTCACCTTGCTTAGAGTTTAATATCCCAGATCATTTATGTTCCTTCTGTATTTGAGTGTGTATGCAAGTCTGTGTTTTCTCCAGTCTGTCTTATATGTCTAATCTGTGTATTTAGCAGAGATCAGCCCATATCCCTTTGGTGGTAATCAGAATCCTTCTTAGGACTGATTACAGGGTTCAGGGACTGATAGGAGAAAGGGTTAAGGTACTGCCACACTAAGCTATCCCGCTAGCGATCTCGTTAGCGTTGCATACTAATGAGATCGCTAGCGGGATTGTTTCTATATCGCTAAATGCGGCTACATTTAGCGATATAGTTAACGACGCTATCGCCGTTAGCGATCTTCTTAACGACTTTAGCGGTACAAAAGTACCGCTAAATCGCTAAGAAAAGGTGCCACACAGCGATAAGATACTTACCCAGCGGGAGCGCCAGCGATGAAATAGGGTCCGGAACGATTCCAGCGACGGGCGAGATCACAGCAGGAAGCTCGTCGCTGGAAGCTGCCGCACTGAACAATATCGCTAACGGGATCGCTAAATAGTGACGTTTTTTAGCGATCCCGTTAGCGATATTGTTTAGTGTGGCATACCCTTTAGGCTGGAGACTTGGACCTCTGAACCATTATCAGTACCTCCAAGGTGAGGGATTAGTTAGGACCCCAGTTTAGGGTCAGGTTAGACCCCCGGTCCTCCTCTTTCCTGTGACAGTGTATCAAGTCCTCAAGATTAACCCTGAGTTCAACGGATATCATGTCAGGTAAATCTATTCTATATTTACATGCTGATGTTGCTAATCTATATGTTGTATAGAGTGTTGTTCTTTTAAGAATAGTTTACTGACATCGTACACATATCATAAGACCGCGTGACACTTAGTACCGGGCTCGGTCTCGATATGGTGTTTTACGAGAGAGGTCCGGCCGGGCAAGTCAGAAAACCTCTGCTGATTTTTCTGCAGAAACTCCCGTACTTCCTGTTTTTGGTGCACGGACAATGTCTCACCAATGGTCACAGGAGGTAGAGATGGTTTTACCCCTTTCTCTACTTCACCCGAGGCCAACAACGACTCTCTGTCCCTCCAGGGCTTGATCAGATTGATATGATACACCTGGTAGGGCTTGCGTCTCCCGGGTTGGTGTACTTTGTAAGTAACCTCGCTCACTTTTTGTACTATCTCATATGGACCATGCCATTTGGCCAAAAATTTACTTTCCACGGTGGGAATTAGGATTAGGACTCGATCCCCGGGGTTAAAAGTCCTCATTTTTGCTGTCCGATTATATACTCTGCTTTGAGCTTCTTGGGCTCTCTGCAGATGATTCTTAACTAATGGCATAATTTTAGCCATCCTCTCTTGCATTTGGGCAATATGCTCTATAACACTCTTGTATGGAGTTGTCTCGGTTTCCCAAACTTCCTTGGCTATGTCTAGCAAGCCCCGCGGGTGCCGCCCATATACCAACTCAAAGGGAGAGAACCCCGTAGAGGCCTGGGGAACCTCTCTGACCGAAAACATTAAGTAGGGTAACAGGTAGTCCCATTCACGCCCATCTTTCTCTACTGCTTTCTTTAACATGTGTTTTAATGTTTTATTAAAACGTTCAACCAGCCCATCCGTCTGGGGGTGATACACGGATGTCCGAATGTGCGAGATTTTAAGCAACTTACACAGTTCCTTCATCACTTTGGACATAAAAGGGGTGCCTTGGTCCGTGAGGATCTCTTTAGGGATTCCCGTCCTAGAAAACATATGAAAGAGCTCCCGTGCAATATTTTTAGATGCCATATTTCTTAAAGGGACAGCCTCGGGGTACCGGGTTGCATAATCAAGTACCACTAGGATGTATTGGTGTCCCCTGGCTGATTTTACAATAGGACCTACCAAGTCCATCGCTACCCTTTCAAATGGTATTTCTATAACCGGCAGCGGGACCAAGGGACTGCGAAAGTGAGACACCGGAGCATTTATCTGACACGTGGGGCAGGTTTTACAATAATCCTCCACATCCCGATAAACCCCTGGCCAATAAAACCTCTGGAGGATTCTTTCTTGGGTCTTGTCCATTCCCAGGTGCCCACCCAGCACGTGGTTATGGGATAAACCTAACACCATACTTCTATATGGCTTGGGTACTAGGAGCTGACTCACGGCCTCTCCCTTTACTTTAGTGACCCGGTATAGCAGGTCATTGTTCATGGCAAAATGGGGAAATTTTTCCTCCGAGCCGGGCTCTTGTGGGATCTCATTCAGAACAGTTATATTTTCCCTAGCATGTTTAAGAGTGGCGTCTCGCAACTGTTCACTCCCAAAATTGCCACGGGACACCGGTAGGTCAGGGACATTCTGTTCTAGAGAACCGTCATCCCCCTCCCCCAACATCACCTGCAATGGAAATTCATTTTCATCCATATCAACAACATGATCAGCATCATTATCATGGTCATCACCATTATCATGTTCACCATTATCATTATTTTCATTATCATCATTATCACATAAGTTTAATGGCCCCCTATCGTTGTGTTCCACCCCTCTGGACCGCGTAATCTCAGTAGGAGCTTCATCACACCGTCCCTTAGAACCGTTTTTTCTCCAAAGATCCCAAAACAGGGGAAAGTCACGACCCAATATGGCGGGATGCATCAGGTTCTTCACTACCCCTACTTCATACGAGATCTCCCCGAGTTCTGTGACAAAGTCCACAGAAGTTACCGGGTAGACTTTGATGTCTCCATGTATGCATACCACGCTCAGGTGTTTATCGGAGATGCAGTCCCCAACAGCCAAGCTGGCATGTACCAGAGTCACTCGACTCCCTGAGTCCAGGAGGGCCTGTACTGGACAGCCATTTACAACCACCTGAGACAGCTGGGGGCCAGTCTCCTCGACTGGGGTAGCGACGCACGCGGGTTCCGCGAGGAAAGAAAGGGACTGTCCAGCGTCACAGTCCATAGGTTCCCCACTAGTGGACAGTTGGCTGAAATATGACCTTGTTCACGGCATCTCCAACACTGTCTCAGGTTGGAGTGTTCAGACGGGTAGACCTTTCTAGGCCTGGGGTCTCCTGCCAGGGAAGTATCACTCTTCCGCTCCCCCATGTCCCCCCGGGGCTGACCCGAACTATCAACAGTCCCCCTTGCCCCCACAGCTGGAACTCTCTTACCGGGAGATGACGGAGGCCGGGTACTCCGAACCGATGATCGCTCGGACAGCTGGTCACGTAGATAATCTTTGGTGGCGAAATACCTTTCTATCAAGCTGACCAGTTGATCGGCATCTTTGGGGTCTCCCTGTCCGGCCCAGAGCTGTACCTCAGGAGGAAGGGCCCAGATGTACCGGTCCAGCACTATCTTTTCGACCATTTGGGCAGGGGTGCTGACGTCAGGTTCTAACCACTTCTTTACTAACGAAATCAAGTCATACATTTGTGATCGAGCAGGTTGTCTCGCCTGTATCTCCAGTTATGGACTCTCCTGGCACGGACTGCCCTTGTCACACCCAGGCGGGCAAGAATCTCCGCTTTCAACTTAGTATAGTTTTTGCTGTCCTGCTCGCTGAGGTCAAAATAGGCTTTTTGGGGTTCCCCAGTCAGATAGGGTGCGACCACCATAGCCCATTCAGATTGTGGCAGATTCTCCTTCTCTGCCAGTCTCTCAAATACAGCCAGATATGCCTCCACATCGTCGTGAGGCGTCATCTTCTGCAGGGTCTGTTTTACCGCCTTCTTTACAGCGGATAATGCCGGTGACCCAGCGTCTTCCTTCGGAGACGAGGTGCTAAGAGGTTTTTTTTTAGTTCTGCAAGCTGCTCTAGCAATAACCGGTTGGCCTCCTGCTGTTGCTGCTGGCTCTGCTGGGCCTGTAGGTGTATGGCCTGCTGCATGCTCTGCTGTTGCTGCTGCATGGCCTGCTGATGTTGTTGCTGCATGCTCTGCTGTTGCTGCTGCATGGCCTGCTGATGTTGTTGCTGCATGGCCTGCATGACCTGCTGATGTTGCTGGGCCAGCTGCTTAACGAGCTCCTCCATACTGCCGGATACCTTGGGCTGGCTGACAGCCTTCACCCACGACATATACACTCCCCAGTTTTTTTCCACAGAAAGTTCAGCCTTGCTGTGCAGATACCTCTTTTTTTTTTTTTTTCTTTGCAAAGTCTATTAGGGCTACTGTCTCTTTAAGACTGCTGTCTTTAGCCACTGTGCTGCACGCACATTCTCCACCAACTGTAAGCTTTTCAGGGGATATAGCTCGGGAATCGCCGTCTTGGGAAGACGGAGTGGCATAAAGAGTCCATTCACAGACAGCAGTTCTGTTAAAAACTGGCCGCAACCAGCTTTATTAAAGTCCACAGTAACATGATGTAATCAAAACCAAATCATAAACATAAATCCTGGGCCTGTCTGGCCACTCACTACACATAGATTATTTCCCTTTCTATCCGGGTCCAGACTCTACCAGCCTGGGCCCCAAAATAACACATATAATCTGTAGTTACCAGCGTGAGGTTCACATGAGACTCCAACGTTGTCTGTAGTCAGATCCAGACTGAGAGCCTCCTCTGAACTCCTCAAGCAGGTACTTATGGCTGCCTAATTAAGCAGCTGTGTTCACTCCGGGTTGCACTGCAAACCTGTCCCAGATAGGAATGGAATGAACACCGCACTGACAACCTATTTTATGCGCCCCAGCTAAGAAACCTGGGCGAGATATACACGCCGTCCAGCACACACCCCTTCACTGTCTCACAATATATATATATCCTCTATATATATTTTGTGATATGCGCCTCTTTTTACTTTTTTTTTTACAGCTCCACCTCATATATCTTGATCTGTTTTTTCATTAAAAAATTTATGTTTTATAATTTTATATGACCGCATCTCGGTTTTCTCTTTTTTTTCTTGGTTGCATTAAATTCCACCGAGGTCATTTTTTACGTCTATATGCACCCATATTTAGGATACTGGGAATTCTATATTCAATAATATTAACTTTATATACATCAGTATCACGTGTACATAAATACATATGATCTTTTTCCTTAAAAATTAAAGAGTCATATCGAAAGTATATACCATAAATATCTGATATAGATCCTACTTACAGGACTCTTACCTCCACCAACAAGCACTATAGTTTTTGGTGATTTTATTACGCTACATATTTTTGGTGCATAAAAACGCAAGATCTTATGGTTCCAAGAAATGAACGGGATTTAGAGAAATCTCATGCGCTCGGTGCGTCTTTAAATTCCACAATATGTCAATCTCTCTTGCTGGTGCGCTGAGTTTTATGTGCGGATTTTCCCCTACATGAATTACTTTAAGTTTTATTAAAGCCAAATACCAGAAGGTATCAAAAATAAAGCAACTTTATTTAAAGCATGACATACAAAAAAAAAAAAACCTAAAAAAAACAGCGTTAAAAACGTATAAAAAAACATTAAAAAAACGCGAGTAACCTAATTTAGCTAAAAGAGGCAGAAAAACTACAGTAAATTTACAACATCAAAAATTCACCAAATACTCATAGTGGGAATGTAGCCTCATGAGACTTTCATGCAAAAAAATTTTCATAAGGATTTAGAAGTATTCTACTCCTAAATCCACATCAAAAACCGAGTCAAATACTCTTTGAATGAGTTTCAGACTGATTTGAAAGGGAAAAGCTCCTTTAGTGTGCACAGTGCTGTTTTTTCACAGACACAGAAGCCACCATACTACTTTCTGGAGTGCGAAACGGGTGAAGAGACCCCATTCTCCTGATTTATGAGGCATCCAGAGATTCTACATCTCTGGGCCGCAGGTTGTGCTCTCCTGCCGACGTCTGTGGATGAAAATTACAGGCACTAACCCAAGAAAAGCAACAGACATTAATTTGTACCAACATAGACCCCCAAAGACCTCTTCAGTTAATTGTGCCTGAATCTCTTTACATTCATTCGCTTAGTGGAATGATACTTTCCCCATTATAAATGAGATACATAGTCACAGCCCATATGGTTGGCTCCCTAGATGGAAAACGCCGTTGTTATTTTTCTGATGGCTCCGTCCGCCTATGTAAGTCATGCATTTAACTCTCATATTGCACTACTTCTTATGAAACCTCTATTTCTCAATGCTACTTGACATGTAATGTCCCCGCAGGCTTTTATTTCGCCGGGATTAATGACCCACCCCCATGAACGCTGACACTCAGTCTGCTCCCTGCTCCAGATTAATCTGATGAGCAATCGTGACCAATTAATGTGACAGGGGCTCTTCTCTGTATCCTAAACACCAGTGATCCAATTAAAACCGCAATGTATGTCTTCTACAACAAGAAAAATGTCAAGGCAGATAATAGCCGAGTGAGAGTTATAGAAGGGAGCATAAACAGAATAAATACTTGTCTTCTCTTCTATGGATTTCCAGGTTAAGTCGTGTCAAATGACGCAAAAATTATGAAAGGGTTCTTTATCTGTGAATATCCCCTTACTAGAGTAATAGTTCTCCAATTACGGAATTATAAACTTCTATTAGTAAAATCATTCCCTCTCCAGGTTACAATTACCTTTCTGAGACAAAAGAGCAGCTGCCTGAAGATTGGTCCTCATCTCCCTTTATTTTCTTGCAACGGCCCTACCATATAGCCCAAACCAGCCTATGATGAGAGTTATCTGGGTCATCAGACCATAATGATCATGGCCACCTTGTGTACCACACAAGGCAGCTTGTCCCTTCTGTATGACAGGGTCAAGCTGTTGTATGAAGACTGGAATGAGGAGCTGGAGCCCTGAGACTCTAAACTACTATAGTTTTTAATGGTAATATAGCATATTGCATTGCTCCTTTACAGATAAGCTGCTTGGGTTGCTGACCCCATAACCATGAGCAATGTGTCATATGTAGAGATGACTGGATCTTTTGACATTTGAGTTTGACTTCACTGAATTTTTCCCAAAAATTTGATTTGTAGCGAATAAATTTGCGCAAATCTCAATACTGTAAAGCTTGTAATTGCTCAGAAATTATACGTGGGGAGAGAAGAGAGAGAGAGAACCCCGTTGACCATAAGAACGTACACTGTACAGCCGAGAGAGACAGAGTACCCTGTTGCCATAACAGCTTACACTTTACAGGAGAAAGAGGACCCCGCTGACCAAAAGAGCTCACATTATACAGCTGATAGAGAGCATGGACCCTGCTAACCATAAGAGCTTACTCTCTACAGGAGACAGAGAGCGAAAACACCACTGATCATAAGAGCTTACATTCTACAGGAGAGACAGAGTGGAGACTGTTGATATCAAGAGCTTATACACTACAGGAAAGAGAGGATCCTACTGACCGTGAGAGCTTATACACTACTGGAGAAAGAGAGAGAGGACCCCGCTGACCATAAGAGCTTACACACTACAGGAGAGAGAGGACCACACTGACCGTGAGAGTTTACACTCTACAGGAGTGAGAACCCCATTGGCCATAAGAACTTACACTCTAGAGGATAAAGAGGACCCTGCTGACCAAAAGAGTTTACATTATACAAGTGATAGAGAGAGAGAGAGTGGATCCCATTAACCATAAGAGCTTGCACTTTGCAGGAGAGAGAGAAAATGCCATTGATCATAAGACTTACATTCTACAGGAGAAAGAAAGGACCCTGCTCACCATCAGAGCTTACACTCTACAGGAGAAAGAGAGGACCCTGCTGACTATGAGAGCTTACACTCTACAGGACAAAGAGGACCCCACTAACCATGAGAGCTTACATTCTACAGCAGAAAGAGGACCCCACTGACCATGAGAGCTTACACTCTACAGGAGGAGAGGACTCTGCTGAACATAAGAGCTTACACTCTACATAAGAGAGAGAGAAGACTGCTGATCATAAGAGCTTACAATCTACAGAAGAGAGGACCCCACTGACCATGAGAGCTTACACTCTACAGGACAAAGAGAGGATCCTGCTGACCATAAGAGCTTACACTCTACATAAGAGAGAGAGAGAAGACTGCTGATCATAAGAGCTTACAATCTACAGGAGAGAGGACCCCACTAACCATGAGAGTTTACACTCTACAGGAGAAAGAGAGGATCCTGCTGACCATAAGAGCTTACACTCTACTTTAGAAAGAGAGAGAGAAGACTGCTGATCATAAGAGCTTACACTCTACATAAGAGAGAGAAGACAGCTGATCATAAGAACTTACACTCTACATAAGAGAGAGAGAAGACTGCTGATCATAAGAGCTTACACTCTACAAGAGTGAGAGGACCCCACTGACCATGAAAGCTTACAATCTACAGGATAAAGAGAGGACCCTGCTGACCATGAGAGCTTACACTCTACAGGAGGAGAGAACTCTGCTGACCATAAGACCTTACACTTTACAGGAGAATGAGAGGATCCTGCTGACCATAAGAGCTTACACTCTACATAAGAGAGAGAAGACTGCTGATCTTAAGAACTTACCCTCTACAAGAGAGAGGCTTACCAGGTGACTCTGGAAATAGAAATGGCTCTGTCTTACAAACTGTGCTCCACTAGGAACCACTGATCTGTGATGGCCCCAGTACTGATCACCACAGGTCGTGATAATGTGCCAGATTTCATAGTTGCAGGACATTATTATAAAGCTATAACATCAGCATCACAAAAACACATTAGCCTACTCTCTGATGTTTCAGCAGTGTGGGAAATAGTACAGTCATGGACAAAAGCTTTGAGAATGACACAAATATTAATTTTTACAAAGTCTACTGCTTCACTTTTTCTAATGGCAATTTGCATATACTCCAGAATGTTATAAAGAGTGATCAGCTTAACAGCAATTACTTGCAAAGTCAATATTTGGCTAGAAAATGAACTTTATCCCCCAAAACACATTTCAACATCATTGCAGCCCTGCCTTAAAAGGACCAGCTAACCTCTTTTCAGTGATTGCTCCATTAACACAGGTGTGGGTGTTGATGATGACATGGCTGGAGATCAATCTGTCATGATTAAGTAAGAATGACACCACTGGACACTTTAACCCCTTAATGTCCAATGACGTGCACAGTCCGTCATGGCCGGGTGTCAGTTCCGGCACCAGGACGGACTGTGCACGTCATGCCTTTGATCTACCACTGCGTGTCATAGACAGCTGACAGGCACGGCAAGCGGTGCGGGGACCTTTGCCGTCGGTCCCCGCACCTACAGCGCTGTGATTGGTCAGTCAATCTGACTGACCAAACACAGCAGCGATCGCGCAGGAGAAGCGATCAGTGCAGGAGCCGGCGCTGCAGTGGCCAGGCTTCCTGCACTGACAGCCAGGAGCGGAGCCCCCACCGCCCCTGGCTGTTAACCCCCTGACTGCTGCGATTGCAGCGCTCAGGGGGGAGGCAGAGGGTCGGGAGCTCCCTCTGCCTCAGATCGGCGCCCTGCAATGTATTTGCAGGGCCCGATCTCTGCCTTGATGACTCGGGGGTTGTCATGACAACCTCCGGGTCATCTAGCTACGGAAAGCTGCTCACAGCAGCTTTCATCATAGGTACAATGCATTGCAATGCTGGAGCATTGCAATGCATTGTAACTGCAATAAAAAGTAAAAAAAGTGAAAGTCCCATAAAGGGACAAGTTAAAAAAAATCATTTTTTTAAAAAAATTTTTTAAAAAAATCTTAACAAATAATAAAAAAAAAATCCCCTAAAAAATACACATTTTTATGTAATAAAAAAAATAAAAACAAAAAAAAATACACATGTTTGGTATCGCCACGTCCGTAAAAATCCCATTTATAAAAGCGTAACCCTAGTTAACCCCTTCAGTGAAAGCCGTAAAAAAAAAACCACAAAAAAGTAGTAAATTATACTTTTTCCAAGCGGTATCATCATACCGCTTGGAAAAAGTGCAATAACACGCGATCAAAAAGTCAGATATAAATAATCATGGTACCGCTGAAAATGTCATCTTGTCCCGCAAAAAACAAGCCGCTATACAGCATCATCAGCGAAAAAATAAAAAAGTTATAGCTCGCGGAATAAACTGATGCAAAAATAATTATTTTTTCTATAACATTTTTTATTGTGTAAAAAACGCCAAAACATAAAAAAAATATATAAATGAGGTATCGCTGTAATCGTAGTGACCCGAAGAATAAAGCTGCTTTATCAATTTTACCACACACGGAACGGAGGAAAAAAAAAAAAAAAAACAATTCCTGAATTGCTGGTTTTTGTTCATTCTGCTTCCACAAAAATCGGAATAGGAAGCGATCAAAAAACGTTATGTGCCCGAATATGGTACCAATAAAAACGTCAGCTCGTCCCGCAAAAAATAAGCCCACAGATAACTCTGTCGGACGAAATATGGAAAAATTATAGCTCTCAAAATACGGCGATGCAAAAATTTCTTACAAAAAATTATTCCAAAAAAAAGCATCTTTTAGTGTGTGACAGAAGCTAAACATGAAAAAAGGATGTAAATCTGGTATCGCTGTAATCGCACCGATCCGAGGAATAAAGTCACCTAATCACTAATACCGCACGAGGAACGGCGTAAAAAAGAAAACCAATTCTTCACCTTTTGTGGGTTTGTTCATTGTGCCTCCCAAAGATCGCAGTAAGGCGATCACAGTGGTTCCCCCCCACATATGGGATATCAGCGTACTGAGGACAAAATGCACATCAACTTTTGGGGCCCTATTTCTCCTGTTACCCTTATAAAAATAAAAATTTGGGGGCAAAAAGGTCATTTTTGTGGAAAAAAATATGATTTTTTTATTTTCACGGCTCTACGTTATAAACTTCTGTGAAGCCCTTGGGGGTTCAAAGTGCTGACCACACATCTAGATAAGTTCCTTTGGGGTCTAGTTTGCAAAATGGGGTCATTTGTGGGGGGTTTTTACTGTTTAGGCATATCAGGGGCTCTCCAAGCGCGACATGACACCCGCAGACCATTCCATCAAAGTCTGCATTTAAAAACGGTGCTCCTTCCCTTCCGATCTCTGTCATGCATCAAAATAGTGGTTCCCACCCACATATGGGATATCAGCGTACTCAGGAAAAATTGCACAATAGCTTTTGGGGTCCTATTTCTCCTGTTACCCTTATAAAAATAAAAATTTGGGGGCAAAAAGATTATTTTTGTGTAAAAAAAATATGATTTTTTTATTTTCACGGCTCTACGTTATAAACTTCTGTGAAGCACTTGGGGTTCAAAGTGCTCACCACACATCTAGATAAGTTCCTTGGGGGGTCTAGTTTCCAAAATGGAGTCACTTGTGGGGGGTTTCTACTGTTTAGGCACATCAGGGGCTCTCCAAACGTGACATGACACCCGCAGACCATTCCATCAAAGTCTGCATTTGAAAAAGGCGCTCCTTCCCTTTCGAGCTCTGCCATGCGTCAAAATAGTGGTTTACCACCACATATGGGGTATCAGCGTACTCAGGACAAATTGCACAATAACTTTTGGGGTCCTGTTACCCTTTGGAAAATAACAATTGGGGGTGGAAAGATCATTTTTGTGGAAAAGATATGATTTTTTAATTTTACTGCTCTACGTTATAACCTTCTGTGAAGTCCTTGGGGTTAAAAGCTCTCACAACACATTTAGATAAGTTCCTTGGGGGTCTAGTTTCCAAAATGGGGTCACTTGTGGGGGGTTTCCACTGTTTAGGCACACAGGGACTCTCCAAATGCGACATGGCGTCCAATCTCAATTCCAGCCAAAAAAGTCAAATGGCGCTGCTTCCCTTCCGAGCTCTGCCATGCGCCCAAATAGTGGTTTACCCCCACATATGGGGTATCAGCGTACTCAGGACTAATTGCACAATAACTTTTGGGGTCCTTTTATCCTTTGGAAAATAAAAATTGGGATGAAAAGATCATTTTTGGTGAAAAAATATGATTTTTTAATTTTACGGCTCTACGTTATAACCTTCTGTGAAGCCCTTGGGGTTAAAAGCTCTCACAACACATTTAGATAAGTTCCTTGGAGGGTACAGTTTCCAAAATGGGGTCACTTGTGGGGGGTTTCCACTGTTTAGGCACACAGGGACTCTCCAAATGCGACATGGCATCCAATCTCAATTCCAGCCAAAAAAGTCAAATGGCGCTGCTTCCCTTCCGAGCTCTGCCATGCGCCAAAATAGTGGTTTACCCCCACACATGGGGTATCGGTGTACTCAGGAGAAATTGTACAATAAATATTGTGGTTCATTTTCTACTGATACCCTTGACAAAATTTAAAAAAATTGTGTCGAAAGAAAAATTTTGGGAAAAAAAGTTAAATGTTCATTTTTTCCTTCCACATTGCTTCAATTCTTGTGAAGTACCTAAAGGGTTAATAAACTTCTTGAATGTGGCTTTGAACACGTTGAGGGGTGCAGTTTTTAGAATGGTGTCACTTTTGGGTATTTTCTGTCATATTGACCCCTCAAATTCACTTCAAATGTGAGGTGGTCCCTAAAAAAAATGGTTTTGTAAATTTTGTTGGAAAAATGAGAAATTGCTGGTCAACTTTTAACACTTATAACTTCCTAACAAAAAAAAATGTTGGTTCCAAAATTGTGCTGATGTAAAGTAGACATGTGGGAAATGTTATTTATTAACTAATTTTTGTGACATATCTCTTTGATTTAATGGCATAAAAATTAAAAGTTTGAAAATTGCAAAATTTTCAAAATTTTTGCCATATTTCCGTTTTTTTTCATCAATAAACGCAAGTTATATTGAAGAAATTTTACCACTATCATAAAGTACAATATGTCACGAGAAAACAGTCTCAGAATCGCCAAGATCCGTAGAAGCGTTGCAGAGTTATAACCTCATAAAGAGACAGTGGTCAGAATTGTAAAAATTGGCCTGGTCTTTAACCTACAAAATGGCTTGGTCGTTAAGGGGTTAAAAGGAGGCTGGTGCTTGGCATCATTGTTTCTCTTCTGTTAACCATGGTTATCTCTAAAGAAACATGTGCAGTCATCATTGCAATGCACAAAAATGGCCTAACAGGGAAGAGTATCGGAGCTAGAAAGATTGCACCTCAGTCAACAATCTATCGCATCATCAAGAACTTCAAGGAGAGAGGTTCCATTGTTGCCAAAAAGGCTCCAGGGCACCCAAGAAAGACCAGCAAGCGCCAGGACCGTCTCTTAAAAGTGTTTCAGCTGCGGGATCGGGCTACCAGCAGTGCAGAGCTTGCTCAGGAATGGCAGCAGGCAGGTGTGAGTGCATCTGCACGCACTGTGAGGCGGAGACTCTTGGAGCAAGGCCTGGTCTCAAGGAGGGCAGCAAAGAAGCCACTTCTCTCCAGAAAAAACATCATGGACAGACAGATATTCTGCAAAAGGAACAGGCAGTGGACTGCTGAGGACTGGGGTAAAGTTATTTTCTCTGATGAATCCCCTTTTCGATTGTTTGGGACATCAGGAAAACGCCTCATTCGGAGAAGACAAGGTGAGCGCTACCACCAGTCTTGTCTCATGCCAACTTTTAAGCATCCTGAAACCATTCATGTGTGGGGTTGCTTCTCAGCCAAGGGAATCGGCTCTCTCACAGTCTTGCCTAAAAACACAGCCATGAATAAAGAATGGTACCAGAATGTCCTCCAAGAGCAACTTCTCCCAACCCTCCAAGAGCAGTTTGGCGATCAACAATGCCTTTTTCCAGCATGATGGAGCACCTTGCCATAAAGCAAAGGTGATAACTAAATGGCTCAGGGAACAAAACATAGAGAATTTGGGTCCATGGCCTGGAAACTCCCCAGATCTTAATCCCATTGAGAACTTGTGGTCAATCATCAAGAGACGGGTGGACAAACAAAAACCTAAAAATTCTGACAAAATGAAAGCATTGATTGTGCAAGAATGGACTGCTATCAGTCAGGATTTGGTCCAGAAGTTGATTGAGAGCATGCCAGGGAGAATTGCAGAGGTCCTGAAGAAGAAGGGTCAACACTGCAAATATTGACTTGCTGCATTAACTCATTCTAACTGTCAATATAAGCTTTTGTTACTCATATGTTTGCAAATATATTTCTGTCTGTGATAAAAACATCTGTCAAACACACATAAAAACCAGAGGGCAGCAGATCATGTGAAAATATAATATTTGTGTTATTCTCAAAACTTTTGGCCATGACTGTACAGGGCAAGTTTTTTTTGCAAATCATGAATGGAATCTCAGTGTTTCAAATTTGTGTGAAACTGTAAATTTCAGGAAATTAGACTCAAACTCAATCCTCCACGGATCAATCTGCTTATCTGTAGTCATATGGCATGCTATCAATGCACAGCTTCTATTCTTAGTATAGTGGAGGGAAGAGATGTGCCAGAAACTGAGAATAATGTGATGTCATGAAAAATGGGGAATATAATGTGTAAGGCAATGGGACATAATTTTCCAAATGAGATTATATGTAGAGTTGAGCGTTTTTTTTCAATAATCAGTTCGGATTACGATCGCCGATGAATATTGTATTTGCAATATTCGCTGACCATAGCTGAACTTCATTGGTGTCAGTGGTAGTAGAAATGAGCGAATATGTTTGGAAACGATCGTCAAACATAAATTTGGCACGAATAGGGTACCAATATGGCAAATTTGGATTCAGTGATTGTTTCCAAGTGTATTTGCTCATCTCTAATTTTATGTCATTCACCTAGGAGGAGAGATGTAGAAATGGACCTTTAAACTGGCCGCACACATTATATCACTTTTGATTAAAACTCGTTTGTACAGTGGGCATCAGTCTCTCCAGATCCTCCCAACAAGTACATGCATGCATGCCCTGCTCAACCAAGGATATGGATCGCCCGCCAGGGCAGTGGGGTACTCTCTACCGGGCCTCTTCTTAAAGGGGAAGTGTCACAGCGGCAGTGACCCGGTCCGTGGCCCTGGGTGTCCATTAAAAGGGGTATATTTACAGGGGATAATAGAGTTTGTAATAATGTGTTTGTGACGCCACCTGTGGTTTCTGGTCAGAGGTGACCAGCGCTGCAGTGCAGATTCTCTGGGACAGTTGGTGATGCAGCAGAGTTGGTAAAGCTTCCCACTGGTGAAGCTATGTCTCAGGCAGATGTAATGTAAGGTAGATGGTAAGGATGTAGTATTTAGCAAGGGATGTAGCAGTGTTGAGTGGGTGTTGCAGGAGGAACTTGAGAGGACACAGTCAGATGTAGTTTCCAAAGCTTTACTCACAGTTCTGTCTGCAGTACAGGTTCCCGCTTGGTGCCACGTTCTTCAGGTGAGGGATCCAGCCAACTCCCAGGTAGATGGAGAACACCAGTCCAGAGCTCCCTGTCAGTATCTGCCTTCCCTGGCCGTCTCACTGTGCTGATTCCTGCTTCTACTTCCTTCCCAGCACCACAAAAACAGTGTCCCAGTCCGGCAGCTGCGAATCCTGTCGGACAACGTGACCCAGGCGTTTCCTTGATTCTATATAGCTGCCTTCCCAGAGAAGATGATTGTGATTGTTGGCTGTGACTCCTAAAGTTGTCACAGCTGTCGGCTTGCTAGCTGAGTCCTGTTGTACGCTCCACTAGGCTAGGGGCCGAGACCCTTCTGTGACCTGGATACTCCCAGCTGACATCTGTCAGCCTGGAACGAGCCCCACGGTAGCCTTCTGCTCAGCCGTGCCTCTGAGAAATCCCTTTACCCTACAGGGAACCTTTTGTTTGTCCTTCTGTCTGTCAGCAGCTCCTCAGGACCTGGAGCCTGCTGCACGTTTTAATCTCTTCCCGCCTTCCCCTATGGGAAGGTTGCCTTTGCACGTCTTTCCTCTTCTTCCCCTATGGGAAGACTCACTCTTACTTCCCTCTATTCTCCTGCTCTAACCCTCCAGCTCCACCCACCATCTAACACCCTTTCCTAGTTACAGACATGCTAGAGGAACTGAGCTAGTGTGTGTGATGGATGCAGTGTTGTCGGAGCCAGGTTTAGTGTCTCCACCTTACCTGAAAGATGGGATACCACATCTCTGGCTGAGATGCAGTACCTCTGTGGCAACTGGACCCTCAGGGGCGCCACATACCCCCCTGTTAAACGCAGCACGTCCGCTGGCTGAAACAGAGTAAATGATGTTACAGGAACATACTAAATTTTTAGTGATGCATCAAAACAGGTAGTAAATAGTTTAAAACACAACTTCCCTTTATGGGAGGCTCTTTGACTTTTAACGTTACATAATAACATTTTCTTACATTATTTACTTTAAAAGTGCTACTGGCAGAAACCGCTAAAACTTTGAAGTTCGCCACCAAGACAGGGCATACTATCCCTGCAAAAGTACTGTCACTATATTAACACTTATTCTTTTCTTTAGGCTCTCTGGGTAGCAACCGTTGCTACAAGGTTCGCTACCTAATCTGGACATCTTGTCCCTGCAACAATATTTTCTTACTATTATTCTTATAACATATTCTACAAAAAGTGCTTTCAGTTCCTAAACTGCTGTCTGTTTACTTATTAAGTGGTACCTGTTACCAACAACTGTCATACACATTATCTATAAATGCTATTCAATAACTTTGCGATATAAAACAATTCTTACTTCACTTTAAGCATAATATACAAGTATAATAACATTTTTATTAATACACAATCAAAAGCTGTCATCATATGAGGCAAGTGGCAGATACTATCCCAGCTGGGGTATCTACTAATGTCCTTGTACTTTCTGGAGGACCCGCTCAAAACCTTCCACGTTGGTCTTGGGTGGGCTGCAAGACATAACTGGTCTCCCCCTTAGACCTCATCTTCGGCCACACCTAACGGCTTTTTCTTCTGATTTGTAGTAGTGCAATGATGGGACCTTATCCTGCTAAAAGTACATGTAAAACCAAGAAGAAGCACCTAAAGAGGTGTAGAACTATTTACAAGGGAGAGTTTTTGGACCATTCACTGTTCATGATCACTCAGTCTGTCACTGATCAAAAACAAATTTAAAACTTTTTGTTGGAACCCTCCTGGGGTTAACTATATACAGTTCCTTGCCTGAAGGAAGAAAAAGCTTTACTTGGGTGGGGGCTGATCCATGCAGCCTCCGTTTTGTGTGGAAGCATTTGAATTCTTTCACTTCCAGGGCAAAATTTGCTTTGCGTCGCTTCATACAGTGATGGGAGCAGTGGCATACGATGTTGCTCCCAGAGACATTGTTGCAGTAGGGGCAGCTTGGATCCTTGCTGCCTGTGGAACCTCATCACTTGCCTTTGAAGGCGCTACTACCACACATGGTATAGCTGGTGCTGCGGCTGCCTGTCGGGAAGCCGTGGGTGGTGGTGCTGTGGACGTGGGAACAGTGGTGGCTGCTGCCCCCTGTTGGTGGCGTGGAGTCAGCTCCGCAGGGATCCGGGGCACGTGGAGCGCATACCATCGCACCAAGATGGCGGGTGAAGGAGACGAGCTCTCCTGGGAACAAGTCGCGCTCTGGATGTCCCCGTATTAGATGGGCTTCCACATCCCGCCTGTTCACAACAAGGTCCGGGGCCTTTCGTGAGTCCTGGATGAAGCCGAATCCCCGCTCCAGGTCGAAGCTGAGGACCTGGCCCCACCCCATTGGGTTGAGATATTCTGGGGCCTTCTCCCTAGCCTGGGTTTTGCTCTACAAGATCCCTCTCCTCTAGGGCCTCTCGCTGGGCTTGCCTGTCTTTCTCCTCCTGTGCTAGCTTCTGGATTTGCCGGCGGCAAAACTCTTCAGAGGTGATCGGGAACCCCATCAGGTCTGTCTCATCGTGGTCCCCCCAGATTAGGACCTCCGGCTTGTATTTCACCATAGGAGGCGGCTGCGGTATCGGGACAGGTTCTAATATGCCCCCCTCCGGGATGATGTTGCGATCCCAGGCCACGTCTAGCACCAACTGGTCAGACTTTGGGGTCAGCGGTAGCCTGATGGGACCCAGCCATTCCTCCCATGACACAGGGGCGCTGCCTGTACCTGCGCTCCTGGTGTGGCTGTCCTTGGTCGTCGCCTCCGGTGGTGTGGAGACTGGATCTATTGGTACCGGTGATGAGGGTACCGGGGTGGAAGGCTCCGTGGCGGCAGGTACCGGAGCTTTGGATACCGGTGGCGTGGGTGCCCGGGTATTGGCGACCTCCTGCTTGGCGGCTTGTCTCCTCCGCTCCAACAACGCCTGTTTTCTTTCCAAACGGCGGGCCAGTTCTTCTATCTCTCGCTCCACACCAGCCAGGTCAACATCTTCTTGGGAGCTGGAGCCTGTTTCCACAGAGCCGGAGAAATCTTCGATCTCCTTCCCACACTCCTCAGGCCTCCCTCCTCTCTCCATGATGGCCGCCTGGTGTACTGGCTTCTCCTTGACTCGCTTTCCCACTGCTGAGCGTCTCTCCACCCCCGAGGGGCAGTGTTTTTTTCCTTTGCTGCCATACCATAGCATACGGACTCACCTAGCGGTCGGCCACGATGCAGTTGCATAAAAGTACAGACAGGAAAGGTTCATGCTTTTTCGTGCTCTTTCTTGGGTACCGCTCATGACGGACCACCTACTGCAGACCTCGTGGAACTGCCATAGCCGCCATTTTTACAGTCCAAATCACAATTCAATGGGTTCAATCCTTTATACATTCTGTTAGGCGCACAAAACCATTGTTCAAGGGTCGGTTTATCCTGTTCGTGACGCCAAGTTGGATCGCCCGCCAGGACAATAAGGTACTCGGTACCGGGCCTCTTCTTAAAGGGGAAGTGTCACAGCGGCAGTGACCCGTCCGTTGCCCTGGGCATCCAATAAAAGGGGTATATTATATATATCTATATTTAATAGAGTTTGTAATAAGGTGTTCGTGACGCCACCTGTGGTTTCTGGTCAGAGGTGACCAGCGCTGCAGTGCAGATTCTCTGGGACAGTTGGTGATGCAGTAGAGTTGGTAAAGCTTCCCACTGGTGAAGCTATGTCCCAGGCAGATGTAATGTATAAGGATGTAGTACTTAGCAAGGGATGTAGCAGTGTTGCAGTAAGAACTTGAGAGGACACAGTCAGATGCAGTTTCCAAAGCTTTACTCACAGTTTTGTCTGCAGTACAGGTGCCCGCTTGGTGCCACGTCCTCCAGGTGAGGGATCCAGCCAACTCCCAGGTAGATGGAGAACACCAGTCCAGAGCTCCCTGTCAGTATATGCCTTCCCTGGCCGTCTCACTGTGCTGATTCCTGGTCCTACTTCCTTCCCAGCACCACACAAACAGTGTCCCAGTCCGGCAGCTGCGAATCCTGTCGGACAACGTGACCCAGGCGTTTCCTTGATTCTGTATAGCTGCCTTCCCGGAGAAGATGATTGTGGTTGTTGGCTGTGACCGGTAAAGTGACCCGTAAAGTTGTCACAGCTGTCGGCTTGCTAGCTGAGTCCTGTTGTACGCTC
Organism: Oophaga sylvatica; assembly: GCA_033576555.1. NCBI lineage: Eukaryota > Metazoa > Chordata > Amphibia > Anura > Dendrobatidae > Oophaga > Oophaga sylvatica. Next base: position 139,912,034 of record JARQOD010000008.1, read on the forward strand.
CACTAGGCTAGGGGCTAAGACCCTTCTGCGACCTGGATTCTCAAAAGCTGACATCTGTCAGCCTTGAACGAGCCCCACAGGTAGCCTTCTGCTCAGCCGTGCCTCTGAGAAATCCCTTTACCCTACAGGGAACCTTTTGTCTGTCCTTCTGTCTGTCAGCAGCTCCTCAGGACCTGGAGCCTGCTGCACGTTTTTATCTCTTCCCGCCTTCCCCTATGGGAAGGTTGCCTATGCACGTCTTTCCTCTTCTTCCCCTACGGGAAAACTCACTCTTACTTCCCTCTATTCTCCTGCTCTAACCCCCCAGTTCCACCCACCATCTGACACCCTTTCCTAGCTACAGACATGCTAGAGGAACTGAGCTAGTGTGTGTGATGGATATAGTGTTGTCAGAGCCAGGTTCAGTGTCTCCACCTTACCTGAAAGATGGGATACCACATCTCTGGCTGAGATGCAGTACCTCTGTGGCGACTGGATCATCAGGGGCGCCACAGATATATATAGATATATATATCTATATATATATATCTATAAATATATATATAGATATATATATATATACATGTCTTTTCCGTAGGGATGAGCCGCTGTCTGGCACCTCTGGCAGAAAATTATTTCCCACAGGACAAAATTAGCCCATTCCGTATCTCCCCCAACATCTGCCGCCGGGAAATAGATAGGTAGCTCCCATACACATTAGAGTTGTCAGTTGCCAGTAGAAATCCGTGGGTATAGCCAGCTTTAGCTTATTATTATCCCAAAATATGGTAGGAAAAAGTACATGCAAGTATAAATAAAGTTTAGTCCATATTGCATAGACACATATCTAATATATAAAGCTGAATGTATGTATGTGTGTATGTATGTGGGTATGTTTGTCCGGGATTGGAATCCGCACCGTCGCACTTACGGGCATGAAATTTTGCACGCTCGCACGTCTCGACCCCGAAAGAGTCCTAGGCTATGTTTTGAATCGAAATTTTAACCCCGCGCGTTCCAAATCGCCAAACAATTTTGGCCCTATCTACATAATGGGGAGAAAGCTGAATGCTTGTGTGTATGTCCGGCATAGGAATCTGCATTTACGGGCATGAAATTTTGCACACCCACACGTCTCGACCCCGGGAGCGTCATAGGCTAGGTTTTGAGTAGAAATTTTAACCCCGCGCATTCCAAATCGGCAAATAATTTTGGCTCGGGATAGGAATCTGCACCGTTGTACTTACGGGCATGAAATTTTGCATGCCCGCACATCTCAACCCCAGGAGCATTATAGGCTATGTGTTGAATTGAAATTTTAACCCCCGCACGTTCCAAATCGCCAAACAATTTTGGCCCTATCTACATAATGGGGAGAAAGCTGAATGCTTGTGTGTATCTCCGGCATAGGAATCTGCATTTAGGGCATGAAATTTTGCACACCCGCACGTCTCGACCCCGGGAGCGTCATAGGCTAGGTTTTGAGTAGAAATTTTAACCCCGCGCATTCCAAATCGGCAAATAATTTTGGCTCGGGATAGGAATCTGCACCGTTGTACTTACGGGCATGAAATTTTGCATGCCCGCACATCTCAACCCCAGGAGCATTATAGGCTATGTGTTGAATGGAAATTTTAACCCCCGCACGTTCCAAATCGCCAAACAATTTTGGCCCTATCTACATAATGGGGAGAAAGATGAATGCTTGTGTGTATGTCCGGCATAGGAATCTGCATTTACGGGCATGAAATTTTGCACACCCGCACGTCTCGACCCCGGGAGCGTCATAGGCTAGGTTTTTAGTCGAAATTTTAACCCCGCGCATTCCAAATCGGCAAATAATTTTGGCCCGGGATAGGAATCTGTACCGTTGTACTTACGGGCATGAAATTTTAGATGCCCGCACATCTCAACCCCAGGAGCATTATAGGCTATGTGTTGAATTGAAATTTTAACCCCCGCACGTTCCAAATCGCCAAACAATTTTGGCCCTATCTACATAATGGGGAGAAAGCTGAATGCTTGTGTGTATCTCCGGCATAGGAATCTGCATTTACGGGCATGAAATTTTGCACACCCGCACGTCTCGACCCCGGGAGCGTCATAGGCTAGGTTTTTAGTCGAAATTTTAACCCCGCGCATTCCAAATCGGCAAATAATTTTGGCCCGGGATAGGAATCTGCACCGTTGTACTTACGGGCATGAAATTTTGCATGCCCGCACATCTCAACCCCAGGAGCATCATAGGCTATGTGTTGAATGGAAATTTTAACCCCCGCACGTTCCAAATCGCCAAACAATTTTGGCCCTATCTACATAATGGGGAGAAAGCTGAATGCTTGTGTGTAAGTCCGGCATAGGAATCTGCATTTACGGGCATGAAATTTTGCACACCCGCACGTCTCGACCCCGGGAGCGTCATAGGCTAGGTTTTGAGTAGAAATTTTAACCCCGCGCATTCCAAATCGGCAAATAATTTTGGCTCGGGATAGGAATCTGCACCGTTGTACTTACGGGCATGAAATTTTGCATGCCCGCACATCTCAACCCCAGGAGCATTATAGGCTATGTGTTGAATGGAAATTTTAACCACCGCACGTTCCAAATCGCCAAACAATTTTGGCCCTATCTACATAATGGGGAGAAAGATGAATGCTTGTGTGTATGTCCGGCATAGGAATCTGCATTTACGGGCATGAAATTTTGCACACCCGCACGTCTCGACCCCGGGAGCGTCATAGGCTAGGTTTTTAGTCGAAATTTTAACCCCGCGCATTCCAAATCGGCAAATAATTTTGGCCCGGGATAGGAATCTGTACCGTTGTACTTACGGGCATGAAATTTTAGATGCCCGCACATCTCAACCCCAGGAGCATCATAGGCTATGTGTTGAATGGAAATTTTAATCCCCGCATGTTCCAAATCGCCAAACAATTTTGGCCCTATCTACATAATGGGGAGAAAGCTGAATGCTTGTGTGTATGTCCGGCATAGGAATCTGCATTTACGGGCATGAAATTTTGCACACCCGCACGTCTCGACCCCGGGAGCGTCATAGGCTAGGTTTTGAGTCGAAATTTTAACCCCGCGCATTCCAAATCGGCAAATAATTTTGGCCCGGGATAGGAATCTGCACCGTTGTACTTACGGGCATGAAATTTTGCATGCCCGCACATCTCAACCCCAGGAGCATCATAGGCTATGTGTTGAATGGAAATTTTAAGCCCTGCACGTTCCAAATCGCCAAACTATTTTGGCCCTATCTACATAATGGGGAGAAAGCTGAATACTTGTATATAGATATAATCATTACAATTTGTTATAACTAACCGTAGTTAGGTACTATGCCCGGGCAGCGCCGGGCTCTTCAGCTAGTATAATATAAATCTGTGTTACCCTTTCAGGCACATGAACTGATATACGATACGATACGATACACTTTATTGATCCTGAGGGAAATTATGGTATTACAGCAGCGTTACAAACAGCATTCCAAACATTACAACATTACAAACAGCATTACATAAAGTAATTCCTAGACACAGATCTTGCACATGACTAACCACATTACGTAACAAACTAATTTGTGTAAATGCAGGTACTATAAATCTTAATTCTCTGATCACTGCCATATCTAGATCAATACACCATATTATATTGCCAGGTGACTTATAAATTCTGCATTCAAAGCAAAATATCCAAACTGTTCTTTAATATGTTTAAAGAGACTGACAGTAATCCAGTCCTTATTGAGTGCATTCCATAATTGTACGACTCTTACAGTAAATCGTTTTCACAGAAAGGAGATTAAGGGCCCAATTCATCATTGCATTTTCTCCATTTTGTTTTTTTGCTTGGATAACCCTCAATTAATGACTTTTTGATTTGTGACAAATATCCCTATGGATTTGCACCTTTTTTTAAGTTATCTTTTGTTATTTCTGTTCACTTTCTCTTATTTTTACCTCACTGTGGCATTTTCAAACGACTGTAACGAATTCATCCAATTAGACTTTTTAAAAAGTTGCCGCATTTTACTACAAATATACCGGTATATGTATATATATATATATATATATATATATATATATATATAAATATATATATAAAATTTTATCTTTCTTCAGGCTTGTAGATGTTGAAAATAACAAGTACAATAATGCTCACCCTACCAAGCAATGCCACGCTGATTATTGTTTACAGGCTTGCAGCGATGATGTTACAATGATAGCGAATATAACTGACTCCAGAGCTGTCGAGCCCAGTAATTGGCTGCAGTACTGTCAAAGTGGTGCTACTGTTGCAGCCTATCAATAAAGACTGGTGCAGAGCCAGAGCTGGATCTGGGGGGCTTATTTTATTATTTTGTACAGTAAAGGTTAATACTGGACTCCCCCTTTGATTTATATATTTTTCCATTGTGATGATTCAAAGCTGTGAAACTGTGCAAGCACTAAATATGTTGTGGTTTATTATCCTCCTATTTGAAGGCAGATTAAGAAGGGTAGAAGGCCCTTTTAACGACTATGGTCATAGTAATGGCTGCAGGTATAATTCCCATGTTCACACATAATTTGTGACACCGAAATAACTCAAGAAATTGCTGCGCAGAGTATTAAAAAACTTCACAGAAGATGACGCAGCTCAAGGACATCATTCCTTCTTTATTATTTTAGATGTAAAAACACTTTAAAGCCATAATGATGAAGCTGCTGCAAGGTGCGCCAAAGCTCAGGGGTTTCAGATAGACAAACAGAATTTCTTAACGTAAGGGGGTATCCAGGGCCATCATATTTATAACCTATCCTTATAAGATTGTGGAGGATGCTCCGATTAGCTGTAATATGCACTGGTGGTCCGCTGCTGGGTACTATTCCATTGATCGTAGCTGTTGTGCAGTACCTGGCAAATGCCGCTACGTATTGAATGGAGCTTCACTTTGCCGATCCATCTGGAAGACGCCGAAACTAAGAACGGCTGATCGGCCGTGGTGATCTGATATTGACAACCTATCCTACAGTTTGGATAGGTCATCAATATGTGCTGCCCAGACTTCCCTTTTAATGTGGATTAATGTGATTAAATAATAAATTGGGTTCGCTCTGATAGATTTTGTAAAATTCAATAACAATATGGACGTATTTGGACCATATGTGCGTAAAGAAAATGTGTTATCAATGCCCGGATAAAGTGTGAGAGGTTGGACGCTGGTTGGATCAGAAAGCAGTTAAAGTTGACAGATAAATCAGGGTTTTGTCTCTGACAATAAACACCATAACGGTGACATGAATATGCTTTCTCCAGTATAATTCTAAACATGGCCGTATATTGGCTGAAGACAAGGGTGCGCAGCTGGTTTCTACACAGTGGCTTATCACAGGAGTCTCCGTCTACAGATCAGCGCAGTAATTTGATTACAGTATGTTATTATTTATCAACACCAAGCAAATACTTAATGTTAGGCAATTCTCTTTTGTCTTGGACATAAAATAAAGCATCTGGCAACTTTCATTTATCTGCAGTCAATCAATTTTAAAGGGATAGGAGGGGCGTACATAGAAATCAAGGGGTTTCATAGCAAAAATCTGAATTTTTCTTCTGTATGTGCATGTATGAGGTAGGGGGGCATTTGGGACCGAGCTACCCCAACTCACAGGTCACATAGTAGTTCCATGGCCGACCTGCACTGACAGTACGCCACTGCTCCAATGTAAAATTCAGGCTTCTATGAGTCAGTGTTGCACTGGCTCATCAAACATATGGACTGGAGACAAACAGAGAGAGAGAGCGCTCCATGTGAAAGTTACCTCGAGTACAATGGAAGGGGAAGAGGAGACACCTCCAATGGTTGTAGAGACCAGGCACAATATTGAGGAAAAAGCATTGGAAGCTGACAGTTCTGAAGTGCTGCTGCACCTCCGGTACGCCCCTGGCTATAGCACAGGACCTGTGTCACAGGAGAGATAATGAGAGTAATGGGCAGATTGTTTTCCTAACGTGGTGCCCTGAGAAATCCGCCAACTACTCTCATCATCTCTCCAATGTAAAACTGAAAATTAAATGGTTTATCTGGGACTGTGCTTATTTTTTCCTATAGGGCTAAGAGCTCACAGGCAGGTAGTTGCTAACAACCTCCCTGTTCTGCCCAGCGCCATTCTCTGCCTGCTCAGAAAGGTCAAGGACCACTCCTGCCAGCGATCTTACTGCTTCATTTCAGCTGACATCAGCAGAGTAGTTTTTCTTCATCCGCTCTGTTCTGTTGATGGGGCATCACTGCCGATGTCATGCTGATTGACAACTGGCTTCTCACAGTTAGCAGTGATGCTCTGTTGAAAAGGCAGAGTGGAAGAGAAGAAGCTGTTCAGTTGATGTGACATCACCGGAAGCTGTAGAATTTCTGGCAGGAGCGGTCAGTGACCTTTCTGAGCCGACAGAGCTTGGCGCCGGGTTGAACAGGCAAGTAGTTAGCAACTACCTGCCTGTAAGTTCTTTGCTCCATAGGGAAAAATAAGATAACCCCTTTAGTAAAGCTACAGTCAAAAGACTGTGCATGTTGAAAACCTGTCATTCCAATCCAAGCAATAGGACCTCTGAAGAGGTTGATTACTATGTTCATCAGTCTACATTTAGCAGCTGCACCATTGCTTTGAGACTAGTGATTCCAAATCCTAGGTAATGCTGCGGTGGACTTTGATAGTCCAGCCAGGCTTTGGTTTTATTCTTTCCATTGCCTAGGATCTGCAGCTATAACTATTGTAATTCATACATCACTGCCAGTCCTACAGAAAGGCCATCAGAGAATGCCAGTTTATCATTGGACTCTACTACTCATTGCACAAGACCAATCCCTCTGTCTCAGCTGTACACATACAGTACACATATTGGGCATGTAGAGTAAAGGTACTGCCACACTAAACAATCCCGCTAGCGATCACAATAACGACGCATACTAATGCGATCGCTAGCGGGATTGTTTCTATATCGCTAAGTGCGGCCACATTTAGCGATATAGTTAACGACGCTATCGCGTTAGCGATCTTCTTAACGACTTTAGCGGTACAAAAGTACCGCTAAATCGCTAAGAAAAGGTGCCACACTAGCGATATATACTTACCCAGCGGGAGCGCCGACGAGAAAATAGGGTCCGGAGCGATTCCAGCGACGAGCGAGATCACAGCAGGAAGCTCGTCGCTGGAAGCTGCCGCACTGAACAACATCGCTAACGGGATCGCTAAATAGTGACGTTTTTTAGCGATCCGTTAGCGATATTGTTCAGTGTGGCATACCCTTAAGGCAAATAACCTCATTTCTGTATATGCAGTGTGTGAGGGGGGACTGAATGGTAAAAGCTATGTCATCAAGGCGCCACTATCCTCTCAAGAATATTTACACACAATCCTCTTATCAGATGCTATGTACTAGTCAACGGAGTTCTTGTGTTTTACCAATTCTTAGCCATAGCAAATGTCCAGACGTTGGACTCTGCCGACAACCATTGTGCTGCAGCCTTGGATTTTGTGACTGCAGGTAAATAGCATATTTTAAAGTGGATATCAAAATAAATGGAAATGCTAGAAAATATAACCAAAATCCACTCTTGCACTTCTGTAAGCTTCTGTCTGCTGCTTGTCTTTTTCCCTTCAGTAATTAAAGTAATTAAGAGGCAATATAGGCAACCTGCACACCAACAGACAGCTTTTAGTTGGAGAGAGAACACATTCCCCTAAATGATTTGCCCCCTCTTACGACTTGATTCTTTATATGGTAAGCTGATGCAGACGCTTGAACACAGGAGGGTACCGGGGTATAATGTGGCGATAGAAAACTTTGTGCTTATCAGAGTCCAGTTTGACTCCAATACCGGCCAATTTGAGGGATGCATTCTTGGTAGAAATCTAAAATCTGGTGTGGAATGTGGTTTTCTCCCTAATAAGCTGCCACCTTTTTTATGTTGGTATTTGATTTACCGTTATCTGTAAAAATTAAGGGCACCTGGCAGCTGAGTCATGCTGCCTGAACCATGGGCAGCACAAATCAGGCCCTGGCAATGTAATTGCTGCTGCTCTGAAACGCTACAACATTTCAGAGAAACTTTAAAAAGTCTGTCGTATCTGATGCGTCTCGGCTGACTAGTCCTAGGCAGGTCTCCTTCCCACTCACCTAGACTGACAAATCTCTCCTACAGAGGTATACCTGTTAATCTAGGGGAGCAGGGATGGAAAAAACGGATAGGGATCTGCTTTGGACCATCATATGAGATACATAATCCCTGGCTGGTTTTCCAAGTATGGTTTCTCTGAAGCACTGAAAAGTGAATATACATGGCTGCAATAACGTTTGATTCATGCTGCCCTAGTTTAGACAGATCAATCAGATGACAAGATCCCCTTAACACTGACATGATGATGCATGTTCCTTTTGCCTTACTTGTGCTTTAGTGCAATATATTTGTTTAGCTCTATTTAAAAATCTTCAATAAAAGTGAAATTTAAAAAAATAAAGAATGAAAATTGATAAAAATAAAATGCATTTGTACGGTCTGGGCTCCCCCCCTTGTGCTTCTGCTCACCGGGCCCCAGAGTATTGTTTGCCGGTTTGCCGCCACTGGCGCATACATCTCGGCGCAGGGAAGCTGGAGCTCTCACGGCTGTCAAAACGGCTGTGCAGCTCCAAGGGAGTCCCTCCTTCTCTTTTGTGACGCGCCGTCATGTAAGAGCGCCAGGATGCCAGTCCAGAAGTGGAGCTGCAGGGGATCGTTTGAAAGGTAAGTAAAGTATATAACACTTTTTTTTTTATAGAATTAATTAAATGATCTTGGCAGCAAGTGATGAATTGGGAGTGGAGGGTAGGGAGAGCAAATTATGAATTGGGAGTGTGGGATGGGGAGTGGGGTTGAAGAGAGCAAATAATGAATTGGGAGAGGGGAAGCAAATGGTGAATTGGGAGTAGGGGGGAGCAAATAATGAATTGGGAGTGGAGGGGAGCAAATGATGAATTGGAAGCGGGGTGGGGGAGGAAAATGATGAATTGGGGATGAGAAGAGCAAACGAATTTCTGAGTAGGGAGAGAGCACATGACGAATTGGGAGTGGAGGTGGGGAGAGCAAATGATGAATTGAAAGTGAGGGGCTAGAGCACATGACGAATTGGGAGTGGGGGAATCGAATAATGAATTGGGGGTGGGAAGAGCAAATGACGAATTGGAAGTGAGGAGTGGGGAGAGGAAATGATGAATTGGGGGTAGGAAGAGCATTTGACGAATTGGGAGTGGGGGGAGAGCAAATGATGAATTGTGAGTGGAGGTTGGGGAGAGTAAATGATGAATTGGGGTGGGGATGGGGTGAGCAAATGATGAGTGGAGGAGAGCAAATAATGAGTGAGGATAGGGAGAGCAAATAATGAGTGGGGGTGGGGGAGAGCAAATTACGAATTGGGAGTGGGTGAGAGGGAAAATATTAGAATTGGAGAGGAGGGTGGGGACAGCAAATGATGAATTGGGAGGTGGGGGTGAGGAGAGCAAATGATGAATTGGGAGTGGGGTGCAAATGATGATTTGGGAGTGGGGGATAGCAAATAAAGGGTTGAGAGTGTGTAGGAGAGCAAATGACAAAGTGGGAGTGGTGGGTGGGGAGAGCAAATGATTGAGTGTGGGGGATGGTGGAGAGCAAACGATGGATTGAGAGTGGGGGACAGCAAATGATGAATTGAGAGTATGGGGTGGGGGAAGGCAAATGATGAATTGAAGGTGGGGGTAGGAAGAGAAAATGATGACTTGAGGATGGAGGGGGAGAGCAAATGATAATGAATTGAGGGTGAGGGGGAGAACAAATGATGTATTGAGTGTGGGGATCAACAAATAATGATGAAATGGGGGTGGGGTGAGTAAATGATGATGAATAGAGGGTGGTGGTAGGCGAGAGAGAGGACATAAAATAATGAATTGGGGCAGAGGGGTGCATTTAAATATAATGAATCGAGGAGAGGGAGGTACCGAGGGGGTTGTTCAGGATGATAGAGTGTGACTGGTAATGAATTGGGGAAAGAGTACAGGTGCTAATTAATTTATACATTTATTAGTTGGGAAAGTGGCTATTTATAGTTAGTTGGGGCACAGTGATGGATTACAATTTGTATTTGGAGTGGTTGGTTGCATGGTAACTAATTATATATTAATGGAGGGTGCACATCTGTATTCAGTTGTGTAGTGTAGAAGTTGGGGAGTGTGCTCTGTAAACGGTGCTCTAGATAGCTGTCTGTTATGCTTTATAGAGACAAGTTCTGCCTGGAAGAAGTGATGGTGGTCTGCGCTGGATGAAGAAGAAAAGCGAAAATAGAGGACTCCAATTAGAGATGTCACTGGTGAATCAGTGTGTTATCTGTACACTTTGACACTATACACTATATACTGTGTACAGAGCTCCTGTGTATAATATTACTAGTGATCACTGTATTACCTGTATACTATGCACTATATGCAGAGCTCCTGGTTATAATGTCACTGGTGATCACAGTATTTCCTGTAAACTATACTAGTGATTACTGTATTACCTATACACTATATACAGACTTCCTGTGTATAATGTCACCGGTGATCTCTGTATTACCTGTACACTATATACAGAGCTCCTGTGTATAATGTCACTGATGATCACTGTATTACTTGTTCACTTACACTATACACTGTATACTATGTATAGAGCTTCTGTGTATAATGCCATTTATGGTAAATATTAGCATTGTATTTTTTTTTATTAATAATCACTATTGTGTATAGTGTATCCTCACCCATCCCTGTAGACTGTGAGCCCTCGCGGGCAGGGTCCTCTCTCCTTCTGTACTTGTGTGTCCCTTGTCTAGCACACGTTTATTGTACCTGTCTATATTTTCCCTTTTCATATGTAAAGCGCCATGGAATAAATGGCGCTATATAAATGTGTAATAATAATAATAATAATATTGTAGTATGCGGTCACTATGTGGTGGTAATATGTGATCTGGTCATGGTGTGATGGTATTTGTCTCTTGTATGTGGTATTATTTGATCACTATGTGGTGGTAATATGTGGTCCGGCTATAGTGTGACGTTATTTGTCACTTGTATATGGTATTATTGGTCATTTTAAAAATGCATGAGACTCATTCTCTTAAAGAAAAATTAAGAAAAATATACCTAAAAAGAGTATTGGATATTTTAAGAAATGTTAAATAGGTTAGAGTAGAGGAGGTCTCTGCCAAAAGAGTCTACCTTGTCGTGGTGGCGGCTTAAAAAATCTTTTGGCCAAAACAAAAGCTGATGGCTGTGTATGTGATATGGTGTTCGATAAGAAATGTTAATATGTGATTGGTGAGGACATGGTGCAAAAGTGGAGTTTGTCCAAGAGAGGTCGGTGGGGCTGTGGTAGGTTCGAGGGGTGGAGACAGAGCTGGGGTGGAGCTTGGGCGGAGGGAGGCTGAAAATTTTGCCAGTATGGGCCCCTGAAATTCTTAAGGTACTGCCACACTTAGCGATCTCGTTAACGATCACGATAACGACGCAAGCTAACGAGATCGTTGGTGTGATCGCTTTTAGGTCGCTAGTAGCTGCCAAACAGGAGATCTCATAAACGACTCATCAGCGGTCAGCGATCTCTTTAACGACTTTGGCGGTCGTTAGGATCTGTCAGCATGTACTGAGCGCTTCTGATTCATAGGAATTTCCAGCATCGCTCCTGCTCTCTGCGTCCTGCTAGCCTGCTTTGTAACTTCTGCGATCCTCTCTGTGACGCAAAAGAGAACTTACAGATATTGCGATCCACTCCATGACGCTAAAAAACCCTAGTCCCGCCTGTGCCGCTGTCATATGCGTCACAAACGAGGTCGCTCGTCGTTCGCAAAAGGTGCCAAACACAGCGATATAGGCTCACCAGCAGGACGCCAACGATCAAAAAACGGTCCAGAACGCTAGTGAACGATCAGCGACATCACAGCAGGGGCCACATCGTTGCTACATGCCACACACAACGAGGTCGCTAACGAGATCGCTAAATAGTGACGTTTTAGCGATCTCGTTAGCGATCTCGTTAGCGATCTCGCTTAGTGTGGCATACCCTTAAGTGGAAGCCCTGATTACACAAGTGATAATTCCAGGAACACTACTTTAACTCATCCCTCTATTAGAACAATAGGACATAGAAAAAAATAGAATCCTATAATTGTGGATTGTCAGAATGTGTTCAACATATCCAACATTAGGAGCACATGGTACTTGAGGCATGAACAAACGTTTGCAAGAAAGTTGGTTATCAATCAGTGCCCGTTGTTACGGGCCTCATTCACAATGCATAGCTGATCAGCTAATCAGTCAGCCGACAAAAATCTCTCCTGACAGCTCCATGCACAAAAGCGCTTGCTCTACCAAGCAGACCTGTTTTCTCTCTAAAAGATTTGCTGCCAGACTCCTTTGGTGGTAGCTGATCTCACCAATAACAAAAGGAGCATCATTCCAAATTTGCGCATACCCGATCCTTATAATATCAGGGCAGATGATGTCGGGGAAGAGTCGGGAGGTTCCATACATATTAGACTGTTGCCCGAACTCAATATAGCCGGGTTCGATCAACGTTAATAAATTGTACAACCTTAATTCCAAATAAGTTGAGACTGTGTAAAATGTAAAGAAAATAAGAAAGCAATGAATTGGAAAACTCTCATAACCACATTTTATTCCCCACCGAATATAGATCACAGATCAGAAGTTGAAAGTAAGAGATTGTTCCATTTCTTTTGAAAATATTACCTCATCTAGAAGTTGATGGCAGCAACACATCTTAAAAAGTAAGTGTTAATAATGAAAAGCAGCTGGAGGGTCAATTTTCAACTAAGGCACATGACTGTGTATAAAAAGAGCATGGCAGAGTCTCTCAGAAGCAATCAACTACATCTAAAAATTGTGGCATACTGTCCGAAAAATGTTCCTCAATGTAAAATTGCAAAGACTGTCATTATCCCACCATCTTCAGTACATACAGTGGCATGAAAAAGTTTGGGCACCCCTAGTCAAAATAACTTTTATTGTGATCAGTTAAGTAAGTTGAAGATGAAATGATCTCTTTAAGGGTTTAAAGTTAAAGATGTCACATTTCCTTTGTATTTTAGGCAAAAAAGTTATTTTTTACATTTTAAAAATTACAAAAAAAGAAAATGGACCAATGCAAAATTTTAGGCAACCTGCATGGTTAGTACCTAACAAAAAGATGTACATGTATGACCAGAATAAATACCCATGATATATCAGGAAATAAGCATAACAAGATTATACTGGTCCATATATAGGATTAAATAGGACACACTAGCATCGCAGAACAAACAAACATGTGGAAACCACAAAAAAACCGTGCAATAGTCCAATTATACACTAAAATGATTTTATTGGTATCAAAGACGAACAAGATTAGAGACAGTGACAGGGCTAAAATAAACACATGTAACCACAAGAGCCCAAACGGGCAGGGAACTGGTCGCCACCAGAAAATTGCCACACAATAATGGGAATTGTAACACACAATGGCAGGATCCCTGTATAAATTGTCCCAGTGGAAGTGGATATATAACTCTCAATTAACCCACAAAAAGGGACCAAATGCGGTAACAATCAAATATACGATCATAGTAACCTACCAGGTGGCGCACAGTCTCCCGCCCTCCCCGACGCGCGTTTCGGAAATCCTTCCTCAGGGGGCGTGACCAGATGAGGAACGGAAGGAATTTAAAGCTGCCATGGCCGGAAATACACGGAGTCAGGCTCATATGACGTCGCATCCCTCTCCACACAAACCCAACCCCCGACAGCCGATCACATGGGGCCCATGTGACTAAGTGTCAGAGGTGGGCGGAGGTGAGGGAAACAGAACGGCAACAGAGCCAGCCTCTATGCATTGTGTACTACGGCCATATAAACAAAGGGCAGAGATTAAGTAATAATCGTTCAGCAGCAAATAGAATGGGCATTCTGATAGAGGTCATGTAATATCCTTGAGGATTCTTGAGGAGTTGGCTGTAGAACATATGGATGATGGAGGTAAGATTCCTCCCTCTATCCGTCCACGCTCCAGCAGGTTTCCCCCATTTTCTTCTTGTGCCAATATTGATCTTTTTGTCCGGGTGGTGATGGAGGAACTATATAAGATTCCCAAATTTTCTGTCAGTGACAATCTGACACGGGATGAGAGGTTAAGGTTGAAATACTTGCAGGATTTGCCTGATATAGTAGTAAAACCAGCTGATAAGGGAGGTAATGTCGTCCTGTGGCCAATGGATATGTACGAGAGGGAAGCATTCCGTCAATTAAATAACACTACATGTTATAGGAAGCTATGTTATAATCCCCTCTCGACATATTGCTCGCAATTAGATGCCATTCTTCAGCGGGCTTTACAGGACGGCATTATCTCCAAAGATCTTAAGACAGCACTAGTGGTAAATGAGCCAACTATTTCAACCTTTTACCTCCTCCCAAAAATTCACAAAAACGTCTCCTCACCACCTGGTAGACCAATTATTTCTGGCAGGGGGAATTTTCTGGAGCACATTAATAGATGGATTGACTACCATCTCCAACCCTTAGTCTCGGGCCTCCCTTCCTTCCTTAAGGATACAGGTGATTTGTTGCGCAAGGTCGATGGGTTGTGTCTTGAGGGTGATACTCTTCTAGCTTCAGCGGATGTTGAGTCCCTATACACCAACATTAGACATAAGGATGGACTAATTGCTGTACGTTATTACTTGAGTACTTCCTCCTTATCTATAGGTGTGAGGGACCTTCTGCTGGAGCTATTAGAGTTCACCCTCACTCATAACTTTTTTGTGTTTAAGGGTTCCTTCTACCTGCAGCTCCAGGGGACCGCCATGGGAGCGGCCTTTGCGCCCGCCTATGCCGGCCTCTTCCTGGGGCTGTGGGAGAGGGAACTCTTTTTGTCAGATGAACAGGGGTTGATGGACCGTGTCCCGTTTTGGACACGGTACATCGACGACATCTTCTTTATCTGGCAAGGCACCCCATCGGCCTTGAGCAACTTATCAGTACTTTGAATAGCAATGACCTCAACATTCATTTGACATTTGAATCTAATATGAATTCATTGAACTTCCTTGATGTGACTATTAGGAGAGATTCAAGGGGTATCCTACAAACTGACATTTTCAGAAAAGAGACGGCCACAAATATACTCTTGCATGCCTCTTCAGGACATCCATCCCACATGATTAGGGCGATACCTGTGGGACAGTTCCTCCGCCTTCGCCGTATCTGTTCTTCAGATAATGATTTTGAGCGGAGGGCGGAGGAGTTGAAATTACGATTTTTGGCTCGTGGATATAGCCGTCGGTCAGTGAAGAAGGCATACCATAGGGCAAAACACACCCCACGACATGATCTTCTATATCGGGATACACCCAGACAGACAGATGGGGACCATCAGATAGTTAGATTTGTGACCACATTTAGCTCACGGTCCAATATGGTTCGTTCCATTCTTCATAAGGCATGGCCAATACTGAAGGTTGATCCGATTATCAGCAGATTCATTCCGTCTCAACCCTCTATGTCTTTTAGACGTGCTAAAAATCTGAGGGATCATTTGGTCTCGAGTCATTATGTCGGACAAAGGAACTTGACGTTTTTGGACAGTTTTCGCTCTGTGGTTGGTTGCAGTCCCTGTGGCAGATGTGTCGCCTGTCCAAATATAGATAGATGTGATACCTTTACTAGTTCTGATGGTACAAGAACATTTAGGATCAGACAACGGATCTCGTGCACAACACGATATGTGATCTACTATATCACGTGCCCTTGTGGCCTTATATATGTGGGACTTACAACTCGCCAACTAAAGGTCCGTATAAGAGAACACATTTTGGGCATACAGGCGGCCCTCTGCCACGAGGATGCAACCACCTTGAAAACAATACCTAGACATTTTAAGGAATTCCACCATTGTGATGGTTCTAAATTGAGGGCACGTGGCATTGATGCCCTCAAGATTAACATCAGAGGAGGTGGACTGTCCAAGCGTCTGGGGAGACTTGAGACCGAATGGATCTGGCGACTGAGAACGGTTCAACCTTTTGGCCTAAATGAGTGTCTCTCTTTTGCTCCCTTCCTATGAGTCCTTGGCTGCTGTGCATTGATTGACACGGTTTTCCACATTATTTTAACCTTTATTTGTATTATAATATTTATTTTATTCTCTTTAGTGTTTCTTCACCCTGTGCCATATTGACATGATGAGGATTTCGGTTGGAAGGACTATCAGCGCGTTATGAAATTTTGAAAACTAATGTGTTTCTACTGATGATGTTTTGCTGCACATTTAGCGTTTATGATATACTATGTATTGTTAATTGCTATAGTGTTATATTGTTATATTGTTATATTGTGCAATTTATGCTTATTCTATCTGTTAATGCTGCTATATGTTCCATGTCCCATGTTTAATGTTGGGCATTTCTGTTGATGATATTGTGCGTGTATATGTATACATATGTATATTTATATTCATTGTCAATTAGTATATGGATTTATGTTTTATACAGTGTATATATGTCCTTATGTGCATGTTATATATATGTATATATATATATATACATATATATATTTGTTTTGTGATCTTTGCACAATTATACTTGTATTTCTACTATGCTATATGCTGTACCATTTTTATGTACCAGTATCGTTGTGATGGATATTTCATGTGCACATGCCAGTATATGTCCTGATGGATCCATATTATATTTTACTGTGTACTGTCTCTGTAATTTGTTATATGTATATCCTTTATACTATTGTTTCCATAATTACCATCTGTTTGTTATGGATATTACATGACCTCTATCAGAATGCCCATTCTATTTGCTGCTGAACGATTATTACTTAATCTCTGCCCTTTGTTTATATGGCCGTAGTACACAATGCATAGAGGCTGGCTCTGTTGCCGTTCTGTTTCCCTCACCTCCGCCCACCTCTGACACTTAGTCACATGGGGCCCCATGTGATCGGCTGTCGGGGGTTGGGTTTTTGTGGAGAGGGATGCGACGTCATATGAGCCTGACTCCGTGTATTTCCGGCCATGGCAGCTTTAAATTCCTTCCGTTCCTCATCTGGTCACGCCCCTGAGGAAGGATTTCCGAAACGCGCGTCGGGGAGGGCGGGAGACTGTGCGCCACCTGGTAGGTTACTATGATCGTATATTTGATTGTTACTGCATTTGGTCCCTTTTTGTGGGTTAATTGAGAGTTATATATCCACTTCCACTGGGACAATTTATACAGGGATCCTGCCATTGTGTGTTACAATTCCCATTATTGTGTGGCAATTTTCTGGTGGCGACCAGTTCCCTGCCCGTTTGGGCTCTTGTGGTTACATGTGTCTATTTTAGGCCTGTCACTGTCTCTAATCTTGTTCGTCTTTGATACCAATAAAATCATTTTAGTGTATAATTGGACTATTGCACGTTTTTTTTGTGGTTTCCACATGTTTGATGGTTAGTACCTAGTAGCACCCCCTTTTGAAAGTATCACATCTTGTAAATGCTTTTTTGTAGCCAGCCAAGAATCTTTCAATTCTTGTTTGAGGGATTTTCATCTATTCGTCCTTGGAAAATTCTTAAGTTCTGTGAGATTCCTGGATCGTCTTGCATGTACTGCTACAGTTATATGAAAAAGTTTGGGCACCCCTATTAATCTTAAGCTTAATGTTTTATAAAAATTGGTGTTTTTGCAACAGCTATTTCAGTTTTATATATCTAATAACTATTGGACACAGTAATGTTTCTGCCTTGAAATGAGGTTTATTGTACTAACAGAAAATGTGCAATCTGCATCCAAACAAAATTTGACAGGTGCATAAGTATGGGCACCTCACCAGAAAAGTGACATTAATATTTAGTAGATCCTCCTTTTGCAAAAATAACAGCCTCTAGTCGCTTCCTGTAGCTTTTAATGAGTTCATGGACAGCCCTCTTCAAATGATCCCACAGATGTTCAATGATATTCAGGTCTGGGGACTGGGATGGCCATTCCAGAACATTGTAATTGTTTCTCTGCATGAATGCCTGAGTAGATTTGGAGCGGTGTTTTGGATCATTGTCTTGATGAAAGATCCATCCTCTGCGTAACTTCAACTTTGTCACTGATTCTTGAACATTATTGTCAAGAATCTGCTGATACTGAGTGGAATCCATGCGTCCCTCAACTTTAACAAGATTCCCGGTGCAGGCATTGGCCACACAGCCCCAAAGCATGATGGAACCTCCACCAAATTTTACTGTGGGTAGCAAGTGTTTTTCTTGGAATGCTGTGTTTTTTTGACGCCATGCATAACGCCTTTTTGTATGACCAAACAACTCAATCTTGGTTTCATCAGTCCACAGGACCTTCTTCCAAAAAGAAATTGGCTTCTCCAAATGTGCTTTGGCATACCTCAGCTGACTCTGTTTGTGGCGTGCTTGCAGAAACGGCTTCTTTCGCATCACTCTCCCATACAGCTTCTCCTTGTGCAAAGTGCGTTGTATAGTTGACCGATGCACAGTGACACCATCTGCAGCAAGTTGATGCTGCAGCTCTCTGGAGGTGGTCTGAGGATTGTCCTTGACTGATCTCACCATTCTTCTTCTCTGCCTTTCTGATGTTTTTCTTGGCCTGCCACTTCTGGCCTTAACAAGAACTGTCCCTGTGTTCTTCCATTTCCTTACTATGTTCCTCACAGTGGAAACTGACAGGTTAAATCTCTAAGACAGCTTTTTGTATCCTTCCCCTGAACAACTATGTTGAATAATCTTTGTTTTCAGATCATTTGACAGTTGTTTTGAGGAGCCCATGATGCCACTCTTCAGAGGAGATTCAAACAGGAGAACAACTTGCAAGTGGCCACTTTAAGTAGCTTTTCTCATGATTGCATACACCTGGCTATGAAGTTCAAAGCTCAATGAGGTTACAAAACCAAAAAAAGTGCTTTAGTAAGTCTGTAAAAAGTAGGTAGGAGTATTTAAAACAAGAAAATGATAAGGGTGCCCATACTTGTGCACCTGTCAAATTTTGTTTGAATGCAGATTGCACATGTTCTGCTAGTACAATAAACCTCATTTCAAGGCAGAAACATTACTGTGTCCAATAGTTATTAGATATATCAAACTGAAATAGCTGTTGCAAAAACACCAATTTTTATAAAACATTAAGATTAAGATTAATAGGGGTGCCCAAACTTTTTCATATAACTGTATTTTGAGGTCTAGCCACATATTTTCAATGATTTTCAGATCAGGGGACTGTGAGGGTCATTGTAAATCCTTCAGCTCACGCCTTTTGAGATAGTCTAAAGATGGTGTTATGTTTGCATCAAGAATTTGTTGAAATGTCATTGAATCCATTCTTCCCTCTATCCATTGAAATGTTCCCTATTCCATTGGCTGCAACACATCTCTAAAGCATGATTGATCCACCCTCATGCTTATTAGTTGGTGAGAAGTTCTTTTCCTGAAATTCTGTGCCCTTTTTTCTCTACAAATAGCTTTGATAATTGTGGCCAAACAGTTCTATTTTAACCTCATTGGTCCACAGGATTTGTTTACAAAATGCATCAGACTTGTTTAGATGTTCTTTTGCATACTTCTGACACTGAATTTTATGGTGAGGACGCAGGAGAGGTTTTCTTCTGATGACTCTTCCACGAAGGCCATATTTGTGCAGGTGTCTCTGAACAGTAAAACAATATACCAGAACTCCAGAGTTTGCTAAATCTTTCTGAAGGTCTTTTGCAGTCAAGCGGGGGTTGTGATTTGCCTCTCTAGCAATCCGACTAGCATCTGTCACTAAAATTTTGGTTGGGCTTCCAGACTTTATCTTGACCTCCCTTGTTCCTGTTCACTGCCATTTCTTAATTACATTTCAAACTGAGTAAAGAGCAACTTGAAAATGCTTTGCTATCTTCTTATAGCTTTCTCCTGCTTTGTGGGCCTCCACCATTTTAATTTTCAGAGTACTAGGCAGCTGCTTAGAAGAACCCATAGCTGCAGTTTTTTGGCACGAGGTTAGAGGAGGGGCTGGGTTTTTATAAAGCTGGCCAATTTGCATCACCTGGCCTTTCCTAATGACGGTGAACAAGCCATACCCCTAACAGGCCAATTAAGGGCTGAAACCTAGGTCAAAGTTATCTGAGCACACATCTCCAAGGGTGCCCAAACCTTTGCATCGGCCCTATTTCCTTTTTGTAATTTTTAAAATGTAAAAAATGGTGATACATATATATGTATATATCTATATATAGATATAGATATATTGCCTAAAATGCAAAGGAAATGTGTAATCTTTAACTTTAGGCGTTTTAGTGGTCATTTCATTACTTAATGACCGAGCCAATTTTTACAATTCTGACCACTGTCAATTTATGAGGTTATAGCTCTGAAATGCTTCAAAGTATCCCACTGATTCTGAGATCTGTTTTTCATGATATATTGTACTTCATGTTAGTGGTAAAATTTCTTCTATATAACTTGTGTTTATTTATGAAAAAAAATAGAAATTTGTCAAAAATTTTGCAATTTTCAAACTTTTAATTTTTGTACACTTAAATCAGAGATATGTCATACAAAATAGATAACAGATAACATTTCCCACATGTCTACTTTACATAAACAATTTTCAAAGCATAATTTTTTTTTGTTAGGACGTTATAACGGTTAAAAGTTGATCAGCGATTTCTAATTTTTCCAACAAAATTTACAAAACCATTTTGTTAGGGACCACCTCACATTTGAAGTGAGTTTGGGGGATCAATATAACAGAAAATACCCAAAAGTGACACCATTCTAAAAACTGCACCCCTGAAGGTGTGAAAAACCACATTCAAGAAGTTTATTAACCCTTCAGGTGCTTCATGAGAACTAAAGCAATGTGGAAGGAAAAATGAACACTTTGGAACCATTTTTTTTTATTTTCACAAGGGTATCAGGAGAAAATGGACCACAAAATTTGTTGTGCAATTTCTCCTGAGTACGTCAATACCCTGTATGTGGGGGAATGCCACTGTTTGGGTGCATGGCAGGGCTCAGAAGGAGGGGCACCGTTTTGACTTTTTGAACTCAAAATTGGCTGAAATCAATGGTAGCACCATGTCGCATTTGTAGACCCCCTGATGTACCTAAACAGTGGAAACTCCCAATTCTAACTCCAACCCTAACCCCAACACACCCCTAACCCTAATCTCAACCCTTACCATAACCCCAACACACCCCTAACCTTAATCCCAACCCTAACCATAACCCCAACACACCCCTAACCCTAATCCCAACCATACCCCTAATTACAAACCTAACCCTAACACACCCTGAACCCTAACCCCAACCCTAACTGTAATCCCAACCATAACCACAACCCTAACCCTAGCCCAACCCTAACTTTAGCCCCACCCTAACTTTAGCCAAAACCTAACTTTAGCCCAACCCAAACTTTAGCCCGAACGCTAATCCTAGCCCAACCCTAACTTTAGTCCAAACCTAACTTTAGTCCAACCCTAACTTTAGCCCAGCTCTAACTTTAGCCCAACTCTAACCCTAATGTAAAAATTGAAATAAATAAAAAAAAAATATTTTATTATTTTTACCTAACTAAGGGTGTGATAAAGGGGAGTTTGATTTACTATTTTTTTTATTTTGATTACTGGGTCTATCACAGTGATCATAATGAACCAATAGGAAATTTCCTATTGTTGCCGGGTGCCGGACGGCAAATCTCAGCGGGCGCACTGCGCATGCGCCCATCATTTTCTTCCCGGAAGAAGTTGCCGGCGACCCAGGGGATGTCACACGGGTTGCAGGGACACCGGAAGTGCCGGAGGGTGGGATCGGGGGACCCAATTTCTCTCTCCTCTGATGTGCAAGAGGAGAGAGAAATTAAATGGGAAATCAGACTTTTTTTTTTTTCGGTCGCCATTATTCCTTTAATAACGACGATTGCAACACTGTGGTTAGTAAAAACCGACCCCTGGTAGCCGAGACCCCGGAGAAATTCAGACTTTGGGGGCGCTATACACTTATTTCTCAGCGCCGTTAAAAAGCGGCGCTGAGGCATAAGTGCCCTTAACTGCCGCCGTGAAAAGGCGTATTGGCGGTCGTTAAGGGGTTAAACTTGCTTAACTGTTCACAATAACAGTGACTTTGACCAGGTATGGCCAAACTTTTACATGCCACTGTAATATCATCGAAAGTTTCAGTGATTCTGAAGAAATCCATGTACATCAGGGTCAAGGCTAGCTGTAAATATTTGATGTCCATGATCTACAGGACCTCACGCAATACGGCATTAAAAATAGGCAGGATTTGATGGTGCAAATCACTCTATGGGCTCAGGAATATTATCAGATATCATTGTCTGTGTACACAGTTTGGCGTGAAATCCACAAATGTATCTGAAAGCTCTATCATGCAAAGAAGAAGCCATATAGCAATACAATCCAGAAATGCTGCCGTCTTCTCTGGGCCAAAGCTCATTTAAAATGGACTGAGGCAAAATAGAAAACTATTCTGTGGTTGGATGAGTCAAAATTTTTAATTTTGCATGGAAACTATGGAAACCGTGTCCTGCACACTAAAAAGGTAAGGGACCATTCAGCTTGTTATCCAGCTGCGTCTCTGATGGTATCGGGCTGCATTAGTGCATTAGTGCCTATGGCATGGGCAGCTTACACATAAAAGGATGGGCATTATGTAGAGGTTTTAGAACAGCTCCCATCCAGACATCTATGTCAGGGTAGGCAAGACAATGCTAACATCACATACTGCAGCCATCTCAACACCATGGCTTGACAGAAGAGTTCAGGCGATGAAGCGGACACCTGCTGTCCAGACCTTTCACTAATAGAAAACATTTGGCACATTATAAAATGAAAAATCTGGCAATGACCCCGGACTGTGGAGCAGTGAGAATCCTACATCAGAAAAGATTTCCATTCCCACAACTTCAGCAATTGGTATCCTCGCATCCCAGACGTTTACAGGCTGTTGTATGAAAAAGATGCTACACAATTTTAAACTCGCCTCTATCCTCACTTTTTTGAGACGTGTTGCTTCCATCAATTTCTAGTTAATTTTGTCTGCAGTGAACAAAATATGGCTATGGTGACATTAGTCATTACTCACAGATAAGCCGTGAGGCTGGGTGGTCAACACGTCTAAGGTCAAAAGCCAAGAGAGTATGGCATAGACAGAGGGGTGAGACAATGGCATAGTCAGGAAACAGTCCGAAGTCAGTGTTCCAAGAAGGTAGCAGATCACGATAAGAGGGCTAGGCCAATGGATGGTCAAGACAAATCCTAGGTCGAGCCTCAAAGATCAGAATAACAAACAAGGAGCACAGAGCAAGCACAGATCTCATGATCAAAGCTACAATTGGCAGTAATCAAATGCAAAGCACTGGGTAATTACTCTGGACAAGAGACACATGGATGAAGCGCCGGCATACCCTGATCCTGATTGGATGGCTAAACTGTCTCTCCAGACACTCACAGCTCAGCACGCCCCATTCCTAGACTGGATGGCAGAATTGTCATTCACTGCGTCCAGACACTCAGGAGGAATCGTGACAGCTATGCAAGATTTCCAAATCATTACATTCATGTTTTCTTTGCATTTTGCAGAGTCACAACTTTTTGAGAGTTAGGGTTGTACAATTGACTAACGTAGATCGAATCCAGCAATATTGGGTTCTGCCGACAGTCTCTAACGGGACATGCTGTTGACAATTATAAATGGCCGGAAGAAACGATCGCACAAATGATCGCTTGTACTAAACCTCTCAAATAATTATTCCATCAAAATGAAAGTAAACGTTTATTGATTGATTTCCAATATCATTGATCGGCACACATTAGAGGCAGTTTATCTGGTCAATGAAATGACTCATAACATAGAGAATAATAAGGAAACAATATGGCTTGTTCTGCAGCCCTTAAGGATAGATCCTGCTTGAGTAGAGACCTCTATTTTTTAGGCACCTTCTATAGCAGTGGTCGGGGCTGCTTCCATGTTCCATGAATATATATATATATATATTCATATATATATATATTGTAATGTTTCACTCACTCGGCTGCTTCAGAGTTAAATCAGGAGACACGTTCTTATGCAAAAAGTCCTTAGGTTTATTACATCATAAACCATATGGTAACATACAATACAAGTCTTCAATGTTTAAGCTCCTGCCTGGAGCCTCACTCCTCAGACACAGAGACCTCTCTGTGATGTCCCGCCGGACACATGGAAGACTGTCCACCATGGCAGACTCCCACAACTCTCTCTCTTCACAGGTGCCAAGCACACTTCGTTACATAGGTGTAACCCCGCCCACAGGTGAGGTCAGGATCACATGGTTAGGTCACCTGATCATGACTTCATCACAGGTCCTTCAGACACACACCATTACATACTGGCTTTATCCTAGGTATTTAGACACATACCCCTTGGGTGGGTTTGTAGGTGACTGGACCCACCCAGCTCTCCTAGTCACCTGGAAGCCTCCCAATATATAGTACAACTATCAGCAATAGATCTGCTGAACCAAAACATATCCAGGCTTCCATCACAGGGCCACCCACCTCTGCGATACATAACGTCCATCCATCACATGCCTCCATGCATATCCCGAGGGCCATACACAGTGCCCCCTAGCTGCATCAGGGGTCATTACACCACAATATATATACACTTTGGTGTGAAAAATGGAGAATATTTGATTTTATAATATAGTGGTAGCTCCTTTGGAATGAACTCTATTATTTTCAGCACCTCAGTTAATGAATACAAGGATTCAAACATATACTAATGAATATAATTAAGAAGTGCCATAAATGATTTAAATCACCCTGAAAAAAAAAGTATAAAATTGGAAACCAGCAGGGTGAGGGTGCGGAAATATGAACATCTGCTTTAGTACAAAGCTTTATAATGTGCTGCCCTTAATTAGGTGTTCAGTCAATTTTAAAATGTCTTATCTTTGATAAGTTGTAGGAGAGCAGCGATTATTAACATTTCTTGGCTTATTGCCCAGATATAAAGCACTTTTTGGGATTAATGGAACATATTTTAATTAATATTGTGTTTCCCTATTTGCTGCTGTCGTGTAAAAGTTATAGAAGCTTAATGTATTATTTCTAGTATAATAAGGCTCCTGGGAAATGAGATAAAAGTGTGTGTAATACGTAAAAAAAATCACGAAATACTTGCTAGCAACAATGGCAACCTATAGTATGAGGGTGATCTTTGAGGTTTTCTATATCAGTATGAGGATGATCTGTGAGATTTTATATTATATTTGTCATCTTAGGTCTCATGCAATACAACAGAGCCGTGTGCAGGAGTTCTTATGGTAACACATAGAACCTCCTGTGGCTCCTTACTCTGTCAAATCCTGAATGTAAGAGATATTCTATCCTGGAAGCAAAAGAAAAATCTTTTGATTTTATATAAAAATAAATACATGCGGAGCTATGCAGACATGCAGTAAGGTGCTGTACACTTCTATAACAAATGAAGCAGATAAATTTTATATGAACTATATTGCTATTAAAGGAGTTGTCCGGTTATAAGATATTGATTACCTATCTTAAAATCTATCAGTGGCCAGATTAAAACACAAAAAATGTCACCGCAGTCCACAGTGGCTCTATTTACTGTGTAGTGGCCGCTGCCAGGTACTAGAGAACAAGTCTTATTCAAGAGAGCTGTAACAGCTGATTGGTGGGGTTTCTGTGTGACAGACCAACACCAATAGGATATTGATTGTTATGGGTTCACCTAGTGAGGTGGATTATCAAACCCGTAGGTCAGGGTGAGCAACACGGACCAAAGGCAATGACACAGTGGAAGGACTTGCCAGATGGCACGTATATCAGCTGGGTATGCTGGATTGCATGCAGACAAGCATAGCAGGAAACATCAGTAGAAACAGAGCCAGGAGTGTGAACATTCAGTGGAACTGTATGTGTATAGACAGTCCAGGACTTACAGCAAACAAATGGTTAAAGACAGAGTTGTATGCGATCAGCTTACTGTTGGTCATTGGCAGAGACATAATTAACAAGGGTCAACAGGCAAACTGAATTCTTGCTTGTAGAGAAGACACATTCTGCTATAGTAACATTTGTAGTGTGAACAACACCAGTGAAGAGTTTGTTTTGCTTACAGCAGATGAAGGGATAAACAGCAATCAAGTGATTAGCCACAGGCAACAGTGATAAACAAGCAATCTGAATGATTACTTTTAGAGAAGATAGACAATGCTGCAATAGCATTTGTAGTGTGAACAGCACCAGCACCAAAGCCAGGACTGTTGTGAATGGGTTTGAGATGAGTTCTGAGCAGAGGCTCCCTCTGGTGGTTACAAGCGGTACTAGTGAGGATTGGGAATCAGGTGTTACTGATTGGTCTTATTTAAGGGAATCATTTTCCCATCAGGGTTGCCGGTGATCAATTGTTCTGGTCTGAATCCTTCTTTCCAGTTTCCCTTGTAGCCTGCTGTGTCGTGTCTGCATCTCCTGCTATCAGATAAGACAATTTCTTATTTTGTGTTTTTGCTATATTTTTGCATTTGGTCCTGCACTTCTGTGGGGGCCTTCTGGGTCCCCTCCGGGGGCTTTTGCCCTCTCAGTTTAGTCCAGCCACTGTGTTTTGTACTTTTGCTTTTTGCAGTTTTTTCAGTGGCTGCTGTTTTTGTTACACCAGAGAACTAATTTAGGTGGTAGAGGTCGTGTGATCTCAGGTGATTTTGAAATTAGTAGAGTTGGTGTTTTTCAGGGTTTTCTGGGATTGCAGTAAGTACCCTTCCTGTCCTTTTCTATTTAGATAGTTTGGGCCCCAGCGTTTGCTCATACTATTTTCTTTCTGTGTCAGTATTTCCTCTTGTCTAACCGCCATTACATGTTTGGGGCTTTCTATTATCTTTGGGGTTCTGCTCCGGGGCAGATAGCTTTCCTATTTCTATCTTTAGGTGTAGTTAGTTTCTCAGGCTGTGACGAGGCGTCTAGGACCAACGTAGGAACGCTCCACGGCTGCCTCTAGTTGTGGTGGTTAGTCAGGGTACTGCAATCTCATAGATTCCAACTGCTCTGGTGTATTTCCTTTTTTTACCTGCACTCCTCAGCTACCGTAACATAACAGTATCACCGGCCTAAAAATTGTATGGTACTCACAGAAGGGAAAAAATATTTTGAAGGAAGAAAAGTTGTCAGAGATATTTTTCTGTTTGTTGCATTTTTTTTTTTTTTTTTTCCCTCTGTATCTCTGGGTGCTGGGGAGGATCTTTTC
>JARQOD010000008.1:139939437-140099645 GCA_033576555.1 Oophaga sylvatica
ATTTCTCTTTTTTAGGGCTAGCTCTGCCACTTTGATGTCCCCGTTTTTCTGTTTTGGGTTTCACCCTCGATTTCTTCAGGACAGACGGAGGTTTCGCTGTCCAGGTTTTGACTCTGTTGTTGAGGTATGCAGCAGATTGGGCAGGTAGGGAGAGGTTGTCCCTCTCTCAGGAAAAGGCCCCGGGGTTTGCAACCCGGGCATAGGACTGATGGGTCCTGGGTTTTTAAAGGGGGGGATTTGGGTCTGGTTGTCCTAAAAAATTTTTTAATAAATTACATCCCCAAAATTTTAAAAGCCTGGTTCATTGGCCCTTTATAAATCATGGAGATTATTACCCTGTTTTTTTTTGTTTCTTTTTCCCAGGGACTTTTTGACCCTACGTGTTCCCAAGTTTTGTTAAAAGAGGTTTGTTGACCAGTTTCCTGCTCGTGCCTCCTGCCCTTTTTTGGTTGAGGGCAATCGGGAGTTGGGGTTAAAAATATTGGATTCTCGTTTTTCTGGGGAAACCCCGTATTGGTTAAAGGAAAGGGGTTGGTCAGGAAAACTTTTTGGGGGTGTTTGTTTCGGACATCCTGCAGGGCTTACCCCGTGGATCTAGAAACTCATCCTGACCGACCTGGTGCCAAATGAGGGTTGGTGACCCCCCCTAAAGGGGGGGGTTTCTTTGTGAGGGTTTGAGAGAGTTCTGAGCAGGGTCCCTTGGGGGTTACAAGCGGTTCTATGGGGGGGGAATCATTTACGATTGGTCTTTTTTTAAAGGGAATCATTTTCCCCATCGGGTTTGCCGGTGATCAATTGTTTGGTCTGAATCCTTCTTTCCAGTTTCCCTTGTAGCCTGCTGTGTCGTGTCCTGCACTCCTCATCATATAAAAAAATTTCTTTTTGTGTTTTTTCAAAATTTTTTTATTTGGGCCTGCACTTCTTGGGGGCCTTCTGGGTCCCCCCCCGGGGGTTTTGCCCTCTCATTTAGTCCAGCCACTGTGTTTTGTACTTTGCTTTTTGCAGTTTTTTCGTGGGCTGTTTTTTGTTACACCGAGAACTAATTTGGTGGTAGGGTTGTGATCTCAGGTGTTTTAAAAATTTAGTGGGTTTGGTTTTTTTTCAGGTTTTTGGGGATTGAGTAAGTACCCTTTCCTGTCCTTTTTTTTTAGTATTTTGGGCCCAGCGTTTGCTCTACTATTTTTTTTCTGTGTCAGTTTTTCCTTTTGTTAAAAACCGCATTACATGTTTGGGGCTTCTATTAAACTTTGGGGTTCGCTGGGGGCAGATAGTTTTCCTTTTCTATCTTTAGGTGTAGTTAGTTTCTCAGCTGTGACGAGGCGTCTGGCCCCAACGTGGAACGCTCCAGGCTGCCTTAGTTGGGTGGTTAGTGGGGGTACTGAAAATTCATAGACCCAACTGCTCTGGGTTTTTCCTTTTTTTTTCCTGCACTCCTCAGCTACGTAACATAACCAGGACAGGTGAGTAACAATGATAGCCTATACTAAGGAAAGTCTGCTCGAATCTATGGTGGTTTACATAATAAGATAAACAGCAGATCATGCTGCAAGAAGTAGGTTTCTGCCAACAATCTACAGTTGCATTTCTCTTTTTACATGGCCAGCTATATTTTGAGTTGCAATCCAAAGGTGTCCATTCTCCTTAGGATAGCTGCCAGCCAACAGCTTTCTTTTGCAACATCCCCATAAGATTAAGCTTGTCAGCTTTGGCTGACCTTTAACTAATATAGGATTCTTTAAAAAGAGCTGGATGACTCCCACTGACCGGTGTGTTCAGTGTTCAAATGACCATACCATTAGTATCTTGTTACAAACATTGTACACTATGGTGCACAAATGACAGTGTCATTCATGGTCATATAACACATATATAGATGTCCAAATAAAAATTTTATACAGTGCTTAGAGATTAATAAAAAGATTTGAAGGACCCTGGTCCAGCGGCCACGCTGGTAGTTCATGGCCATCAGACCATGACAAAGTATCTCACACAATCCTTATTGAAAAAAATGACTAAACTATGGAATGGACAAAGCAACTGTTAGGTGGATTCATAACTGACTTAAATTTGCTGATGACACAAGGCTAGGAGGGATAGCTAACATTAGAGAAGAGAGAGAGGATTCAAAAATATATAAATAAACTGGAGCAGTGGGCAGCATCTAACAGAATGGTTTTTAACAGGGAGAAATACAAAGTCCTACATTGGGAAAGAAAAAATTAAAAAGCATATACAAAATGGCAGGAATAGGGCTAAGCAACAGCACATGTGAAAAAGACTTGGGTATACTAATAGATCACAGACTGCACATGATCAACAGTGTGATGCAGCAGCAAAAAAGGCAAACACAGTTCTAGGATGTATTAACAGAAGCATAGAGTCTAGATTACGAGAAGTAATTATCCCTTTCTACTTCTGTTTCGTCAGACCTCATCTGGAATACTGTGTCAGTTTTGGGCACAACATATTAAAAAGACATTGAAAAACTGGAGCAAGTTCAGAGAAGCGTGACCAGAATGGTGACCGGACTTCAAAGTATGTCCTGTTGTGAATGTGTTAGAAATGAATTCTGAGCAGAAGCTCCCTCTGGTGGTTACAAACAGTACTGAACCATTCAATGATGATTGGCAATCAGGAGTTACAGACTGGTCTTATATAAGGGAGGTTCCCTCCCATCATGGTTGCCGGTGATCAATTGTTCTTGTCTCAACTGTGGTTCCTGGTTCACTTGGAAGCTTGCTGAGTCTTTCTCTTCTCCTGCTCTCAGATAAGATATTTTCTGTTGTTTTTGTGCTTACCATTTGCATATTTCTCTGCATTTTCTGTGAGGTTATCCAGGTCTTCCCCCACCCCCCCGGGGGCTTGGGCTCCTCTCGGGTTCTTCTGGAGCCACTGTTGTTTGTTCATTTGCCTTTTCCGGTTTTTTTCAGTGGCTGCGGCTTAGTTTTGTTACTCCAGAGAACTAATTTAGGTGGTAGAGGTCGTGTGATCTCAGGTGTTTTTGCAATTAGTAGAGTTGGTATGTTTTAGGGTTTTTTTGGATTGCAGTACGTGTCCTTCCTATCCTTTTCTGTCAAGGAAGATTGGGCCCCAACGTTTGCTCATACTATTTTCTGTCTGTGTCTGTATTTCTCTTGTCTAACCGCCATTACATGTTTGGGGGCTTCCTATGTTCTTTGGGGATCTGCTCCGGGGCAGATAGCTTTCCTCTTTCTATCTTTAGGTGTAGTTAACCTCTCAGGCTGTGACGAGGCGTCTAGGACCAACGTAGGAACGCTCCACGGCTGCCTTTAGTTGTGGTGGTTAGTCAGGGTACTGCAATCCAGTAGATTCCAACCTCTTGGTGTATTGCCATTTTTACCTACTCTCCTCAGCTACCAAATCATAACAGTATCACCGGCCAAACTGAAAATTATATGGTACTCAACAGAAGGGAAAAATAGTAAAAGGAAAAAGAAAAAGGAAAGTTGTCAGAATTTTTTTTTTTTTCTCTGTTTGTTGCATTTTTTCCCTCTTTTTCTCCGGGTGCTGAGGAGGATTTTTTTTTCTCTCAATGGAGTTTGCACAGTTGTCTGGCCATGGGGATCAGCTTGCCACTGAAGTTCGGAGTATTGCTACCTATCTTGCAGGGTTGCCGGTTGTGGAACCTAGGATCCCCATGCCAGATTTATTTTTGGGGGATCGAGCTAAATTTCTGAATTTCAAAAATAACCGTAAGTTGTTTTTTTGCCTTAAAACCTAAGTCCTCAGGGAATGCAGCACAGCAGGTTCAAATTGTCTCTCTCTCCTGCGCGGCGATCCTCAGGATTGGGCTTTTTCCCTGACACCTGGGGACCCTGTTTTGAGTAATGTTGATGCATTTTTTCTGGCTCTGGGGTTATTGTACGATGAACCTAATGTCACTGATCAAGCTGAAAAAAACCTTGTTGGCATTAAATCAGGGGCTTGAGGACGCTGAGTTGTACTGTCAGAAATTCCGAAAGTGGGCAGTCCTGACCAAATGGAATGATGATGCTTTGGCAGCCCTTTTTCGGAAGGGTCTGTCAGAGAATGTAAAAGATGTTATGGTGGGTTTTCCTGCTCCCTCTGGTCTCAATGATTCTATGTCATTAGCGATTCAAATTGACAGACGTTTGCGTGAGCGTAGAGGTATGCGTGGAATAGTGTTGCCTTGTGAACCAGCTTCCGAACCCATGCAGTGTGATAGAGTGGCTTCTGGGGCACAGCGTCATGAGTTTCGAAAAGGCAATGGGTTATGTTTCTACTGTGGTGACGCCTCTCATGCTATTTCAGTCTGCCCTAAGCGGGGAAGATGTGTATCTTCGTACCGTGTTAGCCAGTAGATAGAAAAATATTTAGACTTGAGAGTCCTCAGTGGTTGATACCTTTTAATGGCTAACTGAAAAGATGGTAACAAATTGCAAGCTTTCGAGACTACGCAGGTCTCTTCATCAGGCAAAGACTAAAACAAAAGCTGAAGAATCACATATTTATATACACAAAGGACACAGGAATAATGCAATAGGTAAAACAAGTGACGTGAAGCAGAACTGTCATTATGGCAGAGGGATGAACATAAATATGACTAGTTCATAGATAAGGAGTGAAAGTTTTATTACCCTCTGATTGGGGTCTGGTATTGTGTTGTGATGACCCTAAAAGGTCAGGGAAGCAGATTCCTTAATTGTTGTAGAAAGACATAAAACTCTGGGATATATTCATCCCAGCACTAAGAGTGTCAAAGGTCATCATAAGTTTATATTCCCAGACTTTTCTATCCTTCTCAGATTTGAAGTTAGATTTTAATACAAGTAATTCCATATCCGTCATGCTATGACCGGGCATACAAAAGTGTTTTGCCACAGGTAAATCCATTCTTTTTTCTCTTATTGTGTGGCGATGAGAATTCATCCTTGTTCTCAGTTTTTGCCCGGTCTCCCCACATACAGACCCCCAGTTGGACATTTAGTACATATAATTAGGTACACCACATTAGATGTGATGCAGCTGAAAGTACCTGGTATCTTGTAGTCCTGATGGGAGTTGGGGATCTTTATCCTGTCCGTGGTCATTATAGATGCACAGGTTTTGCATTTCTTTTGTTTGCAAGGAAAGGTACCTGCAGCTGTTGGGGAGGACAGGGAGCTTCTGACAATGATGCTTCTTAGATTTGGGGGCTGCCTAAAACATAGTAGTGGGGGGTCTGGAAATATGGATTGTAATCAGGCATCTTTTTGTAGTAAAGGTTGTAGTTTCCGTGCAGCTCCCCTTAGCATCTCCAGACTTGGATTGTAGGTGACCACTAGAGGCACCCGGTTATTTTCTTCTTTAGCTTTGTAATGTAGCAGGTGATTCCTTGATATTCTGGTGGCTCTTGTAATTTGGTTTTCAATTGTTCTTGGATGGTAGCCCTGGTTCAAAAAAGTCTTTCTGAGGCGACCAAGGTGTTCATCTCTATCCATGGGGTTGGAACATATACGATTGTATCTGATGGCTTGGCTGTAGACAATAGAGTTTTTTATGTGTTTTGGATGGAAACTGTCCCATTTAAGATATGTTGGACGGTCGATTGGCTTCTGATACAGGGATGTCTCTATTTCATTGTTCTTTAGCTTAATGGTGGTGTCTAAAAAGTTAATTTCAGTGCTGGAGTAGTTAAGTGTTAAGTTGATGGTGGGATGAAATTGATTGAACTGTTCATGGAACGTCTTTAGCTGTTGTTCAGACTCCGTCCAGATGATTAAAATGTCATCAATGTAGCGGTAGTAGGCCCGAGGCCTGATGGGGCATGAGGACAAAAATTCGCTTTCAAGCTTGGCCATGAAAGATTTGCATACTGTGGAGCCATTTTTACTTCCCATAGCTGTGCCAGTCTCCTGAAGATAGATCTTGTTGTCAAATTCAAAGTAATTGTGGGTGAGGATGAATTTTGTGAGTTTCACCACAGAATCAGCATCATTCCCGGTGTTTCCCATGAAGACTTTGCAGGCATTTAATCCATCCTGGTGTGGGATATTAGAGTACAAAGATTCCACATCCATGGTGGCCAGGATGGTTCCTTCTGGTAGAGAACCTATTGCTGCTAGTTTATTCAGTAGGTCAGTTGTGTCCTGAATGTAGCTGGGTGTATCCTTTACCAGGGGTTTAAGAACACCCTCTACCCATCCAGATACTTGCTCAGTAAGGGTGTCCACACATGAAATAATCGGCCTCCCTGGATTTCCGGCTTTGTGGATTTTGGGAAGCATGTAGAATGTCCCTGTTCTTGGACTTTCTGGTATCAGGTCATCAGCTCTTATGGATTTGTCAGACAGACAAGATACCAACTTGCTTAGTTCCTTGTAATAGTCCTGTGTAGGGTCCGACTCCAGTTTTCTGTAGTAGCGTGTGTCCGTAAGTTGTCTGTTTGCTTCCTTCATATAGTCTGATGTGTTCATCATGACTATTGCACCTCCCTTGTCAGCAGGTTTAATGATGATTTCTTTGTTGGTTTTCAGAGACTGTATGGCCTTTCTCTCCTCGGCACTGATATTGGAGGCTTGTCTCTTGTTGGTGGCTATGATGGTGGATTTTATCAAATGTCTGAATGAGTCTATATATTTATCCAAATGAGGGTTACGTCCAGGTGGAGGTGTCCAGTCTGACCTCTTCTTGGTTGTTGGGATCCCTCTTCCTTCAGTCCGAGTGTTTTCTGAATCTTCTGTATCATTGAAGTATTCCCTCAGGCGCAGTCTCCTGAAAAAATGTTCCATATCACTGTAGAGTTCGGTTTTATCCAGGGCCTTAGTAGGACAAAATGAGAGTCCTCTAGAAAGCACGGCAAGCTCCACTTTGTTGGGTTTGTAATCTGAGAGATTGATGACACAGTTAGATGCTTTTGTGTCTGGAATGGAGTGGTTGTCAGAGTTGTCAGGTTTTGGTTTTGTTTTGTATCTGTTTGTATAGAGTCCGGAATGGAGGCGCAATCTGTGTAGTTTCTTTTCCTTGTTTTGAATCAGAAAGGTCCGTAGTTTGTTATAGTATTGTTGTAATTTTTGCTCTGTGCTTTCTGTAAGTGTTTTCCTCAGAGTTTCAAATTGTCCTTGGACTTTACTCCTTATGCTGTAGCAGACATGCAAAAGATGGTTCCTTAGTCTTTCAGAAGTCCTGTGACAAAGGTTTTGTGCATAATGGGTATTGTAGGTGTGAAGAATTGGGTTTGTAATCCAGAGTCCTTTGGGAATTAGATTCTCCTTTTTGCATTTAGATAAGAAAAAAATGTCGCTGTCCATTTGTGCACGTTTCTTCAGAAGTGGTTTCAGTTCCATAAAGATGCGGTACATTCTGGTATCCTCCATTTTGATATAGGAAAGATGTGTATCTTCGTACCGTGTTAGCCAGTAGATAGAAAAATATTTAGACTTGAGAGTCCTCAGTGGTTGATACCTTTTAATGGCTAACTGAAAAGATGGTAACAAATTGCAAGCTTTCGAGACTACGCAGGTCTCTTCATCAGGCAAAGACTAAAACAAAAGCTGAAGAATCACATATTTATATACACAAAGGACACAGGAATAATGCAATAGGTAAGACAAGTGACGTGAAGCAGAACTGTCATTATGGCAGAGGGATGAACATAAATATGACTAGTTCATAGATAAGGAGTGAAAGTTTTATTACCCTCTGATTGGGGTCTGGTATTGTGTTGTGATGACCCTAAAAGGTCAGGGAAGCAGATTCCTTAATTGTTGTAGAAAGACATAAAACTCTGGGATATATTCATCCCAGCACTAAGAGTGTCAAAGGTCATCATAAGTTTATATTCCCAGACTTTTCTATCCTTCTCAGATTTGAAGTTAGATTTTAATACAAGTAATTCCATATCCGTCATGCTATGACCGGGCATACAAAAGTGTTTTGCCACAGGTAAATCCATTCTTTTTTCTCTAATATATCCCAGAGTTTTATGTCTTTCTACAACAATTAAGGAATTTGCTTCCCTGACCTTTTAGGGTCATCACAACACAATACCAGACCCCAATCAGAGGGTAATAAAACTTTCACTCCTTATCTATGAACTAGTCATATTTATGTTCATCCCTCTGCCATAATGACAGTTCTGCTTCACGTCGCTTGTCTTACCTATTGCATTATTCCTGTGTCCTTTGTGTATATAAATATGTGATTCTTCAGCTTTTGTTTTAGTCTTTGCCTGATGAAGAGACCTGCGTAGTCTCGAAAGCTTGCAATTTGTTACCATCTTTTCAATTAGCCATTAAAAGGTATCAACCACTGAGGACTCTCAAGTCTAAATATTTTTCTAAGCGGGGAAGACATTTTGCACGCTCAGTTGTCTTGGGTAGTGTTCAGACTAAATTTCTGTTGACTGTTACCCTGATATGCTCCCTGTCCACATTTTCTGCTCAGGCTTTTGTTGATTCGGGAGCAGCTATTAACCTGATGGATTTTGATTTTGCTAAACGTTGTGGGTTTCCCATGATACCCCTACGGAAGTCTATTCCCCTACTGGGGATTGATTCTACCCCTTTGGCTGAGAATAAACCCCAGTTCTCTACTCAGGTGATAATGAGGGTTGAACCTGATCATCAGGAGAGTTGCAAATTTTTGGTGCTGTATAATCTGCATGACATTATTGTACTAGGTTTCCCTTGGTTACAGTCTCATAATCCTGTTTTGGATTGGAAATCTGTGTCTGTAACCAGTTGGGGCTACCAATGTGTTAATGCCAACACTCCTGTTTTTGCTGCCTCTCCCCAGGCTCAGGATGTTCCTGACTTTTTGACTTATTTTTCTGATGTTTTTAGCGAAAGTAAATCTGCATCCTTGCCCCCCCATAGGAGCTATGACTGCGCTATTGAATTAGTGCCTGGTAGTAAATTCCCTAAACAGGTCGCCTTTTTAACGTGTCTGTACCTGAACATGACGCTAGGCGGTCTTATATCAAGGAGTCATTGGAGAAGGGTCATATCAGACCATCCTCTTCACCCTTGGGTGCCGGTTTTTTCTTTGTGGCCAAAAAGGATGGTTCATTAAGGCCGTGTATTGACTATCGTCTCTTGAACAATATCACTGTGAAATATCAATATCCGTTACCCTTGATTTCTGACCTGTTTTCCAGGGTGAAAAGTGCTACTTGGTTTACCAAGCTTGACCTCAGGGGGGCGTATAACCTTATTCGCATTAAGCACGGGGATGAATGGAAGACGGCATTTAATACCCCAGAGGGGCATTTTGAGTACCTAGTGATGCCCTTTGGGCTCACTAATGCTCCTTCCGTCTTCCAGTCCTTCATGAATGACATTTTCAGGGATTTTGTGGATAAATTTCTGATTGTTTATTTGGATGATATCTTGATTTTTTCCAATGACTGGGACTCTCATGTGAAACATGTTCGGACTGTGTTCCAGATTTTGAGAGAGAATGCTCTGTATGTGAAGGGATCAAAGTGTCTTTTTGGCGTACAGAGGATCTCATTTCTGGGATTCATTTTGTCCCCATCTGTTATTGAAATGGACCCGGTCAAGGTTCAGGCCATCTGTGATTGGGTCCAACCTACTTCATTAAAGGCTCTTCAGAGATTCTTGGGTTTTGCCAATTTTTATCGTAAATTTATTGGTAATTTCTCTGTTATTGTTAAACCATTGACTGATTTGACCAAAAAGGGTTCTGATGTGGTGAATTGGCCTCCTGAGGCAGTCTCTGCGTTTCAGGAACTTAAGCAGAGATTCACTTCTGCTCCTGTTCTACGGCAGCCTGATGTTTCTCTGCCATTTCAGGTGGAGGTTGATGCCTCTGAAATTGGGGCAGGTGCCGTTTTGTCCCAAAGAGATCCAGAGACCTCTAAAAGTAACCCTTGTGCCTTTTTCTCTCGAAAATTTTCTCCAACTGAATGTAATTATTACGTGGGAAATCGGGAGTTATTGGCCATGAAGTGGGCTTTTGAAGAGTGGAGACATTGGCTGGAGGGAGCCAAACATCAGGTGGTGGTCCTCACGGACCATAAGAATCTGGTTTATCTGGAATCAGCCAAGCGACTTAATCCTAGACAGGCCAGGTGGGCCTTGTTTTTCACACATTTTAATTTTGTGGTTTCCTTTCTTCCTGGCACTAAGAATGTTAAGGCGGATGCCCTCTCGAGGAGTTTCCTTGCGGACTCTCCTGAGTTATCTGATCCTGCTGTTATTTTGAAAGAGGGTGTAGTTCTTTCCGCCATCTCGCCCAATTTAAGACTGGCTCTGGAAGGGTGTCAGGAGGATAAACCCGAGCGCTGCCCTATTGGGAAATTGTTTGTCCCAGACCGGTGGAAAAAGAGTGTGATGTCTGAGATTCATTGTTCCGCGTTGGCCGGTCATCCCGGAATTTTTGGTACCAGAGACTTGGTTAGTCGGTCCTTTTGGTGGCCTACTTTGTCTCGTGACGTCAGGGAATTTGTGCAGTCCTGCGGGACTTGCTCTCGCTCCAAGCCTTGCTCTCGCTCTAGTGGTTTGTTGATGCCATTGCCTGTGCCCAAGAGACCATGGACCCATATCTCTATGGATTTCATTTCCGACCTCACTGTTTCTCAGAGAATGACCGTTATCTGGGTGATTTGTTATAGGTTTTCCAAAATGATACATCTTGTGCCATTACCTAAGTTGCCTTCCTCCTCCGAATTGGTGCCTTTTTTCCTTCAGCACGTGGTTCAGTTACACGGCATTCCTGAGAACATTGTGTCTGACAGAGGAGTCCAGTTTGTTTCCAGATTTTGGAGGACTTTTTGTTCTAAACTTGGTGTTCAATTGTCTTTCTCCTCTGCTTTTCATCCTCAGACCAATGGACAAACTGAGAGAACAAACCAGACATTGGAGACTTATCTGAGATGCTTTGTGTCTGCTGATCAAGATGACTGGGTCTCTTTTTTGCCTTTGGCTGAGTTTGCTCTTAATAATAGGGCTAGCTCTGCCACTTTGATGTCTCCATTTTTCTGCAATTTTGGGTTTCACCCTCGATTTTCTTCGGGACAGACGGAGGCTTCTGTCTGTCCAGGTGTTGACTCTGTTGTGGAGCGTATGCAGCAGATTTGGGACCAGGTAGTGGAGAGGTTGTCCCTCTCTCAGGAGAGGGCCCAGCGGTTTGCCAACCGGCATAGGACTGATGGTCCTCGGTTTGAAGTGGGGGACTTGGTCTGGTTGTCCTCAAGAAATATCCCTATGAGAGTTGCATCTCCTAAGTTTAAGCCTAGGTTCATTGGACCTTATAAGATCATGGAGATTCTTAATCCTATTTCCTTTCGTTTACTTCTTCCAGGGACATTTAAGATCCATAACGTGTTCCACAAGTCCTTATTGAAGAGGTTTGTCGAGCCAGTGGTTCCTATGGCTGCGCCTCCTGACCCTGTTTTGGTTGAGGGAAATCTGGAGTATGTGGTTGAGAAAATATTGGATTCTCGTTTTTCTAGACGAACACTCCAGTATTTGGTTAAGTGGAGAGGTTATGGTCAGGAGGACAATTCTTGGGTGTTTGCTTCGGACATCCATGCTAGGAGACTGATCCGTGCGTATCACAGAGCTCATCCTGACCGACCTGGTTGCCCAAATGAGGGTTCGGTGACCCCTCCTCAAGGGGGGGGTACTGTTGTGAATATGTTAGAAATGAATTCTGAGCAGAAGCTCCCTATGGTGGTTACAAACAGTACTGAACCATTCAATGAGGATTGGCAATCAGGAGTTACAGACTGGTCTTATATAAGGGAGGTTCCCTCCCATCATGGTTGCCGGTGATCAATTGTTCTTGTCTCAACTGTGGTTCCTGGTTCACTTGGAAGCTTGCTGAGTCTTTCCTCTTCTCCTGCTCTCAGATAAGATATTTTCTGTTTTTTTTGTTTTTGTGCTTACCATTTGCATATTTCTCTGCATTTCTGTGAGGTTAGTCAGGTCTACCCCCCCCCCGGGGGGCTTGGGCTCCTCTCGGTTCTTCTGGAGCCACTGTTGTTTGTTCATTTGCCTTTTCGGATTTTTTCAGTGGCTGCTGCTTAGTTTTGTTACACCAGAGAACTAATTTAGGTGGTAGAGGTCGTGTGATCTCAGGTGTTTTTGCAATTAGTAGAGTTGGTATTTTTTAGGGTTTTTTTTGGATTGCAGTAAGTGTCCTTCCTATCCTTTTCTGTCAAGGAAGATTGGGCCCCAACGTTTGCTCATACTATTTTCTGTCTGTGTCTGTATTTCCTCTTGTCTAACCGCAATTACATGTTTGGGGGCTTCCTATGTTCTTTGGGGATCTGCTCCGGAGCAGATAGCTTTCCTTTTTCTATCTTTAGGTGTAGTTAACCTCTCAGGCTGTGACGAGGCGTCTAGGACCAACGTAGGAACGCTCCACTGCTGCCTTTAGTTGTGGTGGTTAGTCAGGGTACTGCAATCCAGTAGATTCCAACCTCTCTGGTGTATTACCGTTTTTGCCTACTCTCCTCAGCTACCAAATCATAACAATGTCCTACGAGGAACGGTTAGAGGATTTAGGAATGTTTAGCTTGCAAAAGAGAAAACTGAGAGGAGACTTAATAGCTGTCTACAAATTTATCGAGGGCTGTCACATTGTAGAGGGATCAGCTTTATTCTCATTTGCACAAAGAAAGACTAGAAGCAATGGGATGAAACTGAATGGGAGAAGATTTAGATTAGATATTTAAAAAACTGTTTGACAATGAGGGTGATCAATGAGTGGAATAGGCTGCCATGAGAGGTGGTAAGTTCTCCTTCAATGGAAGTCATCTAACTGGCTGGACAGACATCTGTCTGAGATGGTTTAGTGATTCCTGCATTAAGTAGGGGGCTGGACCAGATGACCCTAGAGGTCCCTTCCAACTCTACCTTTCTATGATTCTAAGTGAGCCTCCTCTTATCTGCTGTAATCTCTGGCGCCTCTCCTGATTAGTAGGCTCCAGGTGATGTCATGTCCATGTCACCCTGGGTCTACAAATGAGAAGAGGCTATGTGGATTCCAGTAGGTAGGATGGTATTCACAGAGATGTGGTCTGGCCATCATAAAAGGCTCAGGTGACTGCTGCGCTATGGTCCTGTGAATCTTTTGGATCATATCTAACAGTGCTACCAACAGCATGTACAGCAAAAATAATCTCTACAGTGCCCAATAGGTGGTATCACCATACAGTGTTCAAATAATAATAATACTAAATTCCGTATATAATGATATCTAAATAAAACCGCTATAACATCAATATTAGGTATCATAGCAGTCGCAAGCATTGGCTTCCAGCCCTGTGTGGCTGCACTATTCCTCATAGACCAGCCATAGGCCTAAATTATGCATTATGGTCTGAAAAAAAAGTGCATTCATTCATACATAGGTAAGATCCATTACAAAGTTGCTTACTAGTCTGGACCACAGTCACTATGGCTGTTACATATCTGTTTTACATGTGGCGATGTTTGGTTTAATGTCCGTATATTCCTTTATTTGCTATTTCACTGGTACTTTGCTCCATATGGGAACGTTCACTTGTCCTGATAATGGCTCAGCAAAACTCTGTTTTTTAAACAAATTGTTCTAAAATAAGCGTTCCTGGAAATGCTTTTATGGGAAACGACTATCCCAATAACAATGTGATCGTTGCTTTAACATATGGCGTCCCCAGCCATGTTTTTCACCATTGAAGATAATGGGATAGAAAAACACTACAAAGCGAGCAATAAAAACAATGCGGTTTCTTAACTGCGATGTTATTAGGATGTTAATGCATCCTAGTCACTGTAAAGTCATAACAATTAATACATTAAGAAACATCAGCTAATGACTCATTTACATATGGCTGGGGGTTTGTGGTAGCTATTAGGCATGGTATTGGCTGAACATTTTCTAGACACCAAAAAGCCTGTAACATCTGTACACATGTTTTAGTGCTAAGGGGTTCCAGATAAGAGTGTGCGAAGTTGTCACCAGGCACAAACAACATCTATTCATCAAGAACAACTAGTAAATTCAGAAATTGCAAACTAGAAAACCTACTTGTAGAATCATGAGGAACCGTATCTCTATAGATCTAAGAGGCTGCTATGCACATGTGGTCTTAAAATGTGTCAGTCATGAATTGCATAGATCCTAACCTTTCATTTATCTATACATTGGCCAATGCTATGATCATTGACTCAAAGTTTACCAAAGCCAACAATCCCACCGTATACCAAATTATTATTATTATTATTTATTTCTATAGCGCCATTGATTCCATGGTGCTGTACATGAGAAGGGGTTACATACAAATTACAGGTATCACTTACAGTAAACAAACTAACAATGACAGACTGATACAGAGGGGAGAGGACCCTGCCCTTTCGGGCTTACATTCTACAGGAATATTTTGCTTGTTCAGATTGGCTCCTGTGCATTTGCACAAGCACCTCAGTCTTCCCAGAATGCCATTGCAATAAGTACTGGAATAGAATAAGTCAAATGAGCATCAATAAGGGATTTTTTTCTGTACAGACATACGGGTACCCAGGGCAAATGAAAGGTCTTCGTATAATGCGTACTTGTCATTTTACATTGCAATGCATCTGTTTCTTACATATACTTCAATAACTAATGTTGACAACAAGTATGTTATTATTCATTATATGAATTGGAGGCAAGTGTAGTTAAATACGCCCTATTGATGTTAGAGAGGACCTGTCAAAAAATTGAGTTAAAAATCCCTGAGCTCCCTTGATACTGCCGCTCTTGTCCATTTTGTTCTGCGTCTCTCCTTTGCTAAGATATCACATTTGTTTCTTCTGCAGCACAGTATGTGAAATCTCCACTTTTCAATTCAACTGGGCTTTAGAGTCTTCTCTGGGGGCATGCACTTTAAGGGTACCGTCACACTTAGCGACGCAACAGCGATCCCAACAACGATGCGACCTGGCAGGGATCGTTGCTGCGTCGCTATGTGGTCGCTGGTGAGATGCCAGACAGTCAGATCTTCCCAACGACGCAGCAACGATCGGCGACCCGTAGCGACCTGTGTAATGATGTGTTTCAGTGCTGAGTCGCTATTGAGATCGTTGGTAAAAGGTGTCAAACACACCGATGAATGCTACCCAGCGGGATCTCAACGACCAAAGAAAGGTACAGGCATTTCTGACACGACCAGCGATCTCACAGCCTGATCGCTGGTACGTGTCAAACTAAGCGAGATCGCTGCTGAGATCGCTGTTGCATCACAAAACTTGTGACTCAGCAGCGATCTCGCTAGCGATCTCGCTTAGTGTGTCAGGGGCTTAACTCTTCCTTCTCCGATGATGCCAATCAGAGATCAGAATGTGAGACTGATAAGACTGATAGATCAGCTGCTGAGATGTGATTGGCAGCATTTGGGAGAGAAGACTGCGAAGAAACGCCCAGTTGGAGGGTAAAGAAAAGATTTCACATAGTGGGCTCCAGGAGAAACAAATGTGTATATCTCTGCAATGGAGCGACGCAGCGCAAAATGGAAGCAAGCCGCAGAATCAAGGGAGCTCAAGGATTTTTACACAGTATTTAACTTAATTATTTTAGCAAGCGACATGTCCTCTTTAAGACATTAACAAAATGACTGGTGTGGCAATTCCGGAGAAACCATTAGTTTTAATGTTCAATACAATCGAGTTTGTCGCCCTCCACTACCTACAGGCCGCAACAAATGTGCAATGGCAATCTGCAGATCCCCACTCACCAATGAGCACTGATACAAAGCCAATGTTGGAGGGGCTTACCCACTGAATCAACACTCAGGTTCATTGTTTTTTTTCCAACCTGATCTAGATGCAGCATACTCCATGGGTAATTACAACAACACTATGTTCCTTTGCATTTCATCTTAGGAGTGCCAGCTTATATCAGTCTACCTATTCACAACTGGTGTCATTGTAATAAAATGGACCACCACGTGATCTATTGGATGGTTGTCAGGTCCATCATGGATCCCTTTTCTTTCTCCCACACCTTTTGTCTGCTCTCTTCCTTAGATTGTATTATGAAATTGGTGTTCTTGGCAAATGTTTGGTGTTTGTGAATTTCTTTAGTTATACTACGTCATGCCCCAGTTATGGCATCGGTCTGTATTGTGAACTGTTTATCCCCAGCATTCTGGACACTGAGGACTTCCCTCCACTCCAACTTACACTGTATCTTTCTGGCCATAGATATTTGCCCGTGCCTCCATGTTACATTGTCGTGAACCATTTTTTTTGTTTTATTTCTATATATTATTTCTAAAATCTAGTGCACTCTTCGACCAGCAGCCAAAACGAGGCAAATTAGATGTGTTAATTTTTTTACTTACTGATAGACTGACTGAGGATCGGATACATCATATGTTTTATAAATGCTCCTTTTTGACCCCTCAACCTTCCCTTCAATGGCTTTTTTTAATAGGTGCACTTGCTTTTCTGAATTAGGACATCATAATGTATTCTTTTTCACAGAA
Organism: Oophaga sylvatica; assembly: GCA_033576555.1. Taxonomy (NCBI): domain Eukaryota; kingdom Metazoa; phylum Chordata; class Amphibia; order Anura; family Dendrobatidae; genus Oophaga; species Oophaga sylvatica. Next base: position 139,955,876 of record JARQOD010000008.1, read on the forward strand.
AGCACTGTATTTAATTGTCAAAATTTAATTCTTTTTGAAAGCTATGATAAACCTAATCCGACAAAAAATGCAACAATAGCACAAAAGATACAAAAACAGCAACCATACTCCGAAGTGAAGCACACCGACACATGCTCAGGCTTGTAAAGGTATAATTTACATATATATCTACAAATGTTTTGTCATGTTGTGGAACAAATTGCATCTGAGCTGTCACATTAAAATGCAGATATTAATGGATTACATTTCAGGGATGGCTATAAGGCATTTTTGAACACATAGAGAGTTTACCAAATAGACAATTTATAATAGAAATAGACTAGTTTATTCCCTTACAGAATTTGCATTATTTATATTATTATTTTTTTATTCGTTAAAGGCAGGAAACTGTATTATATAATAAAATAAGTTTTAATCATCTTCTTAAACCTCTGACGTTCCAGTGCTTCGGTGGTCTTGTAATGCTGACGTCATGTCCATCATTTACATCACTACCGCAGCCCATCGCAGGTATGATGGTTTGTACAACAAATGGCAGCTGAGACTAGTTATTGTCTCCAATGATGGACATGACATTATTTCTATAGGGCCAGTGGAGACCACTGGAGCATAAGGGGATTAAATAGATGAGTAATGCCTCTGACATAGACGTCATAGAAGAGGCTTGGACATTAATCTGTGACAGTCTGGCACCACTCTGTCATTGCACTTTTTTGGGTTGATACCTTGATAGATATACTCGTAGGAACTTGGTCTACAAGTGAGAGAAATAGGTAAAAGTAACTTACCTTAACCGCCTCACTGTGGGTGACTCTGTCAAGTGATCGCCCATTTGCTTTTATAATCTGGTCTCCAATTTTCAGTCCTTCTGTTTCTGCCAAAGAACCAGGTTCAACCAGTGACACATAGATACCAATGCCATGTTCCACGCCACCACGAATACTGAATCCAAGACCCTCTTGGTTTTTGCTTCTTTTAAGTATAACCTGTCTAACATCGGGTTTGGTGTCAGGAGATGTGGAGCCTTGGTGGCTGAACCCTGATGATGCTCCAGGATATGAAGCTCCAGATACCAAGCTAGGACTAAATGATTGATTGCTAAAGGCAGGAGCTGTCCCTGGTACCGAAGGGCTAAATCCAGGAACTGTCTGTGGTATTATAGGGCTAAATCCAGGATTTGTCCCTTGTCTTGAATTGCTATAAGAATGAGCTGTTTCTGTTGTTGGGATACTAAAGGCAGGGTTTGTACCTGGCAATGGTGACGTGAAAGCAGCAGTTGTGCCTGAAATTGGGGTACTAAATGCCGAAACCCCATCACATAAAATCCCACTAAATCCAGAGGATCCAGGTGGTAAATCCTTTATATATAACCCCTCTGAAGTATACTGGTCAAATAGTAATTGGTCAGACCGTGGGATTACAAGACGCAGCATAGGGAAAAGTTGCCTCTGGTCATGGGGGCGCAATATAAGGCGCAGTGTCCTCACCAGGTCAAACACATTTCTCCGAGAGTGGTAAAGTCTCAAACAGTGCAAAAGCTGTTCCCGCTCAGGGTCACTTAACAGTCGGTTCAGAGCTCCATGCAGCCTACGAACATTTGAGGAGAGGACACGTCCGATGTCTGCTGAGCAAATTGAGCCAGATGATGGTGAATGGATGGACCCTGTTAGAGACTGGTGTATGGAGCCCCTTGGCGAGGGGTGAAGAGTACCTGGCTCTGAATTCATTGCCCAGTGGCTGAAGATAGTGTTACAGTATCCTACATGTGAGCAACTTTAATGATTCCATGAGGCACTTCTGCACGCCAGACCTTCTGTACGGTGTTCTTAGCAGGAGCTGATGAAGAAAAAATATAAGATCTTGAATTTTCTCTTGAGCTGAGACAATTTCTCCTCTCTATGTAATCACCAATGATTTCTAACATTCAGTCTCGTTTTGCCAATATACAATTCAAAATTGCAGCATCAAGGTCTTCGCATCTCATGGTCTAGTGTTTCCATGATTCTCTCTCGCAGTCGAGCTCCCCTGTAACACTCAGTCGTTCACAGTGTTTTAAGTCTCTGCTTCTGTTTCATTCGGTGTCCTCCCTCCCCCTCCTCGCCTTCTCTATTTCTCAAGGTGATTCTCTGGGTCTGTTGCCCTCTTCTGTCTCCTGTTCTGTGCAAACCACCTTTCCTCTTCCCACGACCATCAAATCCCTCTTCTAGTATTTCTGGCTCTATCATCTGTAGTGGTTCTAATTCCGGAAAGTCTATTTTTTAACATCCCCTCTCCATTTCCTAACAAGTACTGCCTCAAAATTGGAATCCCATTCATCCCCCTTTCAAGCTCTATTGCACTCACCTGGTCTCTCTTTCAGAAAAAAAAGCCACATCTTCCAGTGGCTCAGACTCCTTTTTGCCTTCTCGTCATTCTTTCACAGTCTAACAGGTGTCATTCCATACCTCTCCGATCCAGGTGATGAATTTCAGACACGGTAGATGTCTCTCTCCATCTGTCATATTATACAGGTCATTCTTTTTTTTATTAGCCTCTCTCTTTTCTATAGACACAGGTTCTCGTCAGTCTCTTTGTAGATGGATGAAGTCTTGGATGTTATCTCTTTTTCCCAGGATTCCGCGACTTAATGTCCTATTATTCTTATTTCTTACGGTATCTGATGAAATATTTAATTTATGTCAAAAATGTCTCTTACTTTCAATTTCCCGTTAAAATGAAATGGGTCTACTTCCAAAATTAGGCAATGTTTCAAAATTGTTAGGGTACTCTTCTTTACTCTCTTAATTGGGCTAATTGTCTCTTACCCCTTTCGATGGTTCCATAAAAGCACTTGGATGAATTTTGGAGATCTGGCTGATGCTTCCTAGTTTGCACGTAATTTTCTCGGATAGACTTGCCTCCGTCCCCCACTCTCTCTGCAGTATTTCCTAGACTCTCCAGGTAGTTGTCTCAGTGTTCCCCTTATCTCTGACTGTCACAGGTGTCTCTCAGTGCATCTCTTGGTCTCTCCCGGATCTGACGTCCCCCAGTAATGTCAGCGTTGCCTGGAGACTGAGAAGACAACACTAATATGCACAGAGCTTAACCCTGCACTGCCAGACGGCTATGCATCAATCTTGTGAGTCTAATACTCCAAACATAACCCACCCTTAACACGCCTAAAGCCTGCAACGCCAGCTGCTGGCGAGCCAAATTACGTCTTTACTGAGTTCAATACTTGGGGTCAGTACCTAAAGGCAGGTCTTCATCATAACACACAGAAACTCGGAAGCCGACACAAATATGTAATATTTATAATGCATATATTACGAATAGTATGGCTAATATTAATCGTTTCGTCTTAGGTTCCAAAACCACCCACATGCAATAAAATTACATGTTTTGCATTTTTTTTTATAGATCAGTTTACCGAGAATATGTTATAGGAGTAGACACACCTTTGGTGCAAGCTGTGAAGCCACAGAGGGGCACAAGAGGTAAAGGGGGGCATTATATTAAGCTGTTGTACTAAAGGGCACATCTACTTTTTTTGGCACAGGTGCCTGCTTTTGTCTGTGTCCACCTCTGTTGGGTCAAAAGAACTATTCTTCTCCATGCGCCTACTAGGGGATTTCATTTCTCAGGACCTGCTTCTATGTAGTTATCCCACCAATAGCATTTATAGGAAATCTGTCAGCAGGTTTTTTGCTATGTAAAGTGAGAGCAGCATGATGTAGGGGAGTAGGGACAGATTCCAGAGATGTATCAATTACTGGGCTGCTTGCTGCAGTTTTGATAAAATCCCTGTTTTCTCCGCTATAGATGTAACAATGGTCAGAATGCTCATCTGTGTATAACCCCGCCCACACACCGATTGGCAGCTTCCTGTATGCATTATCAGCAAGCTGCCAATGAGTGGTGGGGGCGGGGCTACGCAGATTACCCTGACTGGCCAGCATAAGACCTAGTCATGCAGTGATAATCTCCTGCTGATAAAACACTGTATTGAAACTACAACACACAGCTTAGTAAGTGACACAACCCCAGAATCAGTGGCTCTTTGTTAGGGATCGAGTTCCCGCTGCTGCACAAGGGGAATCTCGAACCAGTCCCACTGCGGTCCCCATCCATCTCCGGCCGCAGTGGAGCCTGCTCAGCGGAGACGTCGGTCCCAGCGTCTTGCTCGGTCTAATACTGTGCAGAGGCTTGTTGCTGCCTCTTCTGGTTCCTCTATTATAACCAGTACTGGAGCAGGCAGTCTTGGGACTAAGTCCTGCATTTCCCCTTCTGAGCATGCCCAGGGTAAGATCTCTCATTGGAGATCAGGGGTCACATGCTCAGGTACTGCAGCAGCTCCTATTGGTCCGCCAGGAAGGTCCTGAAACTGCTTGTGTTCTGAAACAGTTTCTCATTGGTCCTTTTCTGGAAGGTCTTGTAGTTGCTGCTATAAAAGGGTTGCATGGCCGCTCGGCCATGCGCTAGTATCAATTGTGTTACGTGCTTTGCACCAGTGTGATCATGTACGCATGCGGTTAGGGCTCGGCTGAAATAAGCCCTTAGAATACCGGCACCTCCGGTGAGGAGATTTGTATGCACGTGTACAGGGCTTGGCTGAAATAGCCTCTAGAATACCGGCTACTCCGGTGAGGAGTTGCTTATTTGCGTTGCTGACTGCATGACCACCGACTGCTATCCGCACAGCAGTTATCTGTGTACCCCTGTGGTGTTAACAGGACACAGTCTCTATCTCTGCGTCTCTACCTCAGCGACTCTGTGGTGTAACAGAGTTTGCTTATACCGCCATATAGTGCCACAGCATCTATGTTTGCGACTCTGTGAAGTAACAGAGTTCGCTTATACCGCCATCTTACTAGCAGCAGGCTCTGCCTGCACGGTGGACCCCAGGCTGCGAATGCACCCATTATTTATATTTACTTGGTCCGTTGCGCAGACCCTAACATAATACTAGGGCCATTGTCTGGCTAGTAAAATGTCGGATGACCAGCGCCTAGGGAAGTTCATCCAGCAGCTGGAGGGTAGGTTAGCGGCTCTCGAGCGCACAACCTCAGCTGTGGATGTTACTGCAGTCGCTGTTCAGGCTGCTAGTGCAGCGGCAGCCAGTTTGTCCTCCGCCACCTCTGCCCCGACCTTATCCCATCTCCCGCTTCCAGACAAGTTTTCTGGAAACCAAAACAACAGTGGAGGGCACCATTCAAGAAATACTTATAGAAAGGCATCAACCTGGGGTATGTAATAGTAATGCTAGAAAGACAAGAAAGAGTACATACCAGGACACCAGGGATGCCAAAAATAAATCATAACAATTAGAAAATATTTTTATTGAAAAAACTGCAAAACCACACTGTAGTCATTAAAAACAATTAAAACAAGGCACAAAGCCCCATAACAGGAACAATAAACCCCTATAACCCCTATCTGTATAATACAATACACTTAGATGAAATATATATGGAAACCTCAGCCAAACATGGTAGTATACTTAGAGCATAGTCACCCCCAAAGGCCAAAATGAAGACAGGACCAGAGAGGAACAATTAGTCCTCAAATTGCTGCATAAAAAAAAAACAAAAAAAACAAAAAACAGTTAAGCAAGGACAATATGAGATGGTAAAGCAATACAAACAAATTGCTATAGACTAATACAGATCAGATGTGAATAGGTCTACTCATAAAGATTAATATATCAAGTAGATCTTATTAGTTATCTAATACACAAAATAATACAGCAAATAATATAACAGTTGTCCTTAATCTAGTGCACAAAGTGATGCAGCCCTAGTCTAGTGCACAAAATAATGCAGCAAATGGTATAGCAGCTGTCCTTAATCTAGTGCACAAAGTCACAAAGTAATGCAGCACATGATATAACAGTTGTTCTTAATCTAGTGCACAAAATGATGCAGCCCAAGTCTAGTGCACAAAGTAATGCAGCAAATGGTATAGCAGTTGTCCTTAATCTAGTGCACAAAATAACAAAGTAACACAGCTATAGGGGGGATCTCATGTTAGAGGCATGACCAGGTTACCAAACCAGGGGTTAATAGGCGGGATAGAGCCCGACGAGTGTCGCCATGTGAAATGGCTTCATCAGGGGCAGAGATGGTGATAAAGCAGGATTCAAGGTATTTATATATATAACATATTGATTAAAACTCACAGCAGCTGCATGGAGCGTTCCCCCCAGACACAGGACAAAAACAGGAAGTGATGAAATAACATGGCGCTGGATGCCAAAAGGGTGTATCCTCCCCACCTCACTACAGGTGTAGTAAGATGGCCGACAGAGCACATGCAACTTATATGATCTAGAATAGAGGTTATGTTTACCAATAGCCTATATGCTCGCGATTTCATTAGTTAATCATACCCAATGGTTTGATGTGATGACGAGCAAAAGTATCGAACTCCCATTTGCCCTAAATAGTATGGGCAGGATTCAATAATCACCATGTACCATCAAATATCTAGTTAAGCCCCCAACAAAGGGTGGTTTAATCATAGCATACAGAGATAGAGGGTCAACTAGATAGCACGCCCGAATATTTACAAGCAGTAACAGATTAGGTAAAAAAAAAAAAAAAATTATAACAACTCTTCATTTAGGCCTTTGGGAGACAAGCTTTGAAGCTTGTAGATCCATTTACTTTCTATACACAGTAATTTATTTACAATGTCCATATATGGTCCAGAATCAAGGTTATGTGTACCAATAGCTTACATGCTCACGATTTCATTAATTAGGCATACCCAATGGTTTGATGTGATGACGAGCAAAAGAATCGAACTCCCATATGCCCTAAATAGTATGGGCAGGATTCAATACCATCAAATGTCTAGTTAAGCCCCCAACAAAGGGTGGTTTAATCATAGATAGAAGGTCAACTAGATAGCATGAAAAAAAAATAAAATAAAATAATAAAATAAAAATTTAACAACTATTCAATAATCACCATGTACCATCAAATGTCTAGTTAAGCCCCCAACAAATGGTGGTTTACTCATAACATACAGAGATAGAAGGTCAACTAGATAGCATGCAAAAAAAAACAACAACCTATAATCGTTTATAATACCCTGTAAATAGCAACTCTTCATTTAGGCCTTTGGGAGACAAGCTTTGAAGCTTGTAAATCCATTTACTTTCTACACACAGTAATTTATTTACAATGTCGCCACCTCTGATCGTGGTGCGTACACTCTCAAGTCCCATACATTTAAAGCAGGTAGATCTGCCATGATGATGTTCTAGGAAGTGACTTGCTACCGATGTCAAAGTCTTGTTCTTATCGCAATCACTTTTGGCAGTTGAGATTCTTGACAGATGCTGTTGCATTCTTCTCCTTAATTCTTGTGTAGTTTGACCAACATAGATCTTCGGGCAGTCACAGAAGATGGTATAGACCAGATTCCGAGATTTACAGTTGAAAAATTAATTGGACCTGATCCGGAAAGGAAGAATAGAAATGGAATAACCATCTTGTCCCGTCATATATTGGCAAACATTGCAATTACCACATGGGCATGATCCAAGAATTCTGGTGCCACGATTAAGTCTCACAGTAGGCCGTTGATAATGGCTATGACAAAGCCTATCTTTCAAATTCTTTGCACGTCTAGCGACCATGCAAGGAGAATCTGAAACCAAAGGAGTGATCCTTTTATCGCTAGTTAGAATATCCCAATTGTTGGAAAGTAGATTCCGTACGTCAGACCACTGATTAGTAAAGGTGGTAATCAATGAAAGTGGTCGAGACGAATGACGTACCTTTGGACGAAGAAGATCTCTTCTATCTTGTTGTACTGCAAATTGGAAAGCTTGGGAGATAGTCCTCTTAGGATATGTCACGGGTGTATCGCCACGAAGATCGTCGCAATTTCACATTCTGACTTCTCGCAGCTGAGTTGTTGGTGCTTGGTGTTTGTTGGCAGTGAAGGAGTTAATTCTACCTTTCTCTGTGCTTAGACTTGGTCCAGCCTCGCTCGGCTGCAGTGTATTAGGCACTAATTAGCTTCCTTCAAATACCTGCCAGTCTGCTTGAGAATTGTTGGTGAAAGCATTCATTCAGACCAGCAGAGCGGATCGTTTCTGAGAAGACTTAAGCTAAGAGTGCCTGTTGTGGTTTATCCTCTCCTCGCTTATTGTTTATCTCCTTTACCTTCTTTTTTGCCTCTGGCAGAGTTCGCTCTTAACAATAGGCGGAGCGAGTCCACTGGTAAGTCCCCATTTTTTGGGGCATATGGTTTTCACCCCCAGTTTTGTACTTTCAATGGGGGGGGCTCTTCTGGGGTTCCTGAGGAGGAACGATTTTCATCGTCACTTGCTTCAGTGTGGAGAGGAGTGCTGAATAATCTGAGTGCTATGGGGAACCGATACAAACGTATGGCTGATAGGAGGAGAGTGTCTGGTCCGGACCTAAGTGTGAACGATCTGGTTTGGTTGTCTACCAAGAATATAAAACTTAAGGTTCCCTCCTGGAAACTGGGTCCCAGGTTCATCGGGCCATACAGGATTAGTTCGATAATTAATCCGGTGGCATTTCGTCTTGACCTCCCTCCTACGTTTAAAATCCACAATGTGTTCCACAAATCGTTGCTTAAGAGGTACGTGGCGCCAGTTATACCGTCACCTCTACCTCCTCCTCCAGTGGTGGTCAATGGTAACTTGGAATTTCAGGTGTCGAAGATCATTGACTCACGTCTGAATTGCCGGTCCCTTCAGTACTTGGTTCATTGGAAGGGGTATGGTCCTGAGGAGAGGACATGGGTTCCTGCGTCTGACATTAACGCAGACCGATTGGTTCGGGCCTTCCACACAACTCACCCAGACAGACCTGGCCCTGAGGGTCCAGAGGCCCCTCGTAGAAGGAGGGGTACTGTCACGGGTGTATCGCCACGAAGATCGTCGCGATTTCACATTCTGACTTCTCGCAGCTGAGTTGCTGGTGTTTGGTGTTTGTTGGCAGTGAAGGAGTTAATTCTACCTTTCTCTGTGCTTAGACTTGGTCCAGCCTCGCTCGGCTGCAGTGTATTAGGCACTAATTAGCTTCCTTCAAATACCTGCCAGTCTGCTTGAGAATTGTCGGTGAAAGCATTCATTCAGACCAGCAGAGCGGATCGTTTCTGAGAAGACTTAAGCTAAGAGTGCCTGTTGTGGTTTATCCTCTCCTCGCTTATTGTTTATCTCCTTTACCTTTTGTGTTTCCTCTGTAGTTGAAGTTTTGTATGCAAGGCAGTATTTACTTTACCCCTTGTCTGTCTCGTTTGTCTTATACTGTTTGTAAGCTGTGACCTGCCCATTCCCTGTGGTGGTAATCAGGGTCCTTCTCAGGACTAGATTACAGTGGTCAGGGATCTACAGGAGACAGGGTTACGCTGGCGGCCTGGACCTCTGTACCATTAACAGTACCTCCAGGTAGAGGGACTAGTCAGGACCCCAGTTTAGGGTCAGCATAGACCCCGGTCCACCTCTATCCTGAGACAGCGTGACACGTATACAGTATAGACCCACAATACATAGGATATGATGTCATGTAATACAATGCTGGCAGATACTATGTATACATGTTGATATTTTCTATTATATGAAATATAGAATGTTGTCACACTAGATATATGTTACTATCATAAAATATATCTGTTATACGTCGTGACAGGGTAGCCCCTTTGTCTAAAACGAGAAGACAAATCCTTAGCAGTGTTCAAAAATCCCGGCCCAGTGCTGCAGTTCCTCCTTAGGCGCAAAAATTGGACCTTGGGTATACCTGCCTTTTGATGGTGAGGGTGAAAGCTTGAAAAATGGAGCAAGCTATTTGTGGCAGTAGCTTTACGAAATAATGCACATCCAATTCCTGTGTTGGTAATAGAAAGTCTCAAGTCCAAGAAATCTATTGCAGAATCTGAAATGGTAGAAGTAAGTCTGATGTTTAAGACATTATTTTCAGATCATCAATAAATGATTGACATTCCTCAACCGATCCGGTCCATATCATCAGGATATCATCAATATATCTTTGCCAGGTTAGAACCTTAGAGAAGAAGGCCAAATGTTCGTACACCACAAGCTCCTCCCACCATCCAAGAAAAAGATTTGCATAAGCGGGCGCACACCGTGCACCCATAGCGGTCCCAGCCCGCTGTCTATAGAACTTCCTGTCAAAAACGAAATAGTTTTTATCCAAAATAAAATGGAGGAGTCTAAGGATGAAGTTGTCATGTTCCTTATCCCTATCTATGTTTTTTGCCAGAAAGAACAAAACTGCTTCAATACCTGATTGGTGTTGGATACTTGTGTATAGTGATTCCACATCCATACTGATAAGTAGGGCACCTTCCGGTATGACCAGATTTTCCACAGACTGCATCAGATGAGTTGAGTCCCTAGTATAGGATTTCAAAGATAAGACCAAAGGTTGAAGGAAATGGTCAATATATATGCAGGGTTTCTCAAACAAACTACCTATACCCGACACTATAGGTCTGCCTGGAGGCTCAACAAGAGATTTGTGTATTTTTGGGAGGGCGTAAAAGGTTGGAACAACTGGTGTTGGTGTAATCAAAAAATCCGCTTCTTTTTTGGTCAACACATTATTTTGAAGGGCATTCTTAATAACTCCATCTATTTGATCTTTAAAGAATATTGTGGGATCTGATGGTGTTATGGGTCTGCGGAACACACCAAATATATAATGTAGAAAGGTGCGTTCGCAGCCTGGGGTCCACCGTGCAAGCGGAGCCTGCTGCTAGTAAAAATGGCGCGAGAAGCAAACTCTATTATCCTGCAGAGTCGCCAACATAAACGCCGTAATGCGCTGTGGCAATGAGTGCGAACTCTGTTACTCCACAGAGCCGCCAGAAGGAGAGCCTCAGCGCTATATGGCGATGTGTGCGCACTCACTAGACACAACTGAGTGGCAAAGAAAACACGCTAGGGCGCTGACTAGCGTTAAAAGCGAACCCTGTTACGTCACAGGGCCGCTGAGAAAAAGCACTGTGTCCTGTAAGGCTCTCAGGTACACAGTTAAGTGCTAAGCGTACATAAAGCGTGATCATGTGCTAATGTCCTCGCGGGAGTCACCCGCAATCTATGGCGTCTGAACGCCAGACCCTGAATACGGCAATCAAAACTCCTCACCGGTTATGCCGGTAATCTAGGGCATCTAGGACACCGACCCTGACCAGCTACCATACCAAACTCCTCACCGATTAAGTCGGTATTCTAGTGGCTTATTTCAGCCGGGTCCCTATCCACACATACACATGACCACACTGGCACATAGCATACAATGGTTGATATTAGCGCATGGCGGCCCAGCCATGCTACCCTTTTATAGCAACAGCTACAGGACCTTCCAGGAACAAGGACCAATGAGAAACTGTTACAAACACATGTAGCTACATGACCTTCCTGGCGGACCAATAGGAGCCGCTGCAGCACCTGAACATGTGACTCCTGATCTCCAATGAGAGATCTCACTCTGGGCATGCTCAGAAGGGAAAACGCAGGACTTTGTCCCAAAGACGTCTGCTCCAGCACTGGCTATAATAGCAGATCCAGGAAAGGCAGCAGCAAGTCACTGCACAGTAGTGGAGTGGGCAAGACACTTGGACCGACGTCTCTGCTGAGCAGGCTCCACTGCGGCCGGAAATGAATGGGAGACCGCAGCGGGACGGGTTCGAGACTCCCCTTGTGCAGCAGCGGGAAATCAAACCCTAACATTGCCCCCCCTTCTTTGGGCCTCGCTGCGCTCAAAGGCAGCGATGAGCTGCGGAGCGTGAACAGGCTCCCAGGATCTATCCTCAGGCCCATAACCCCTCCAATCCACCAAATAAAATTTTTTGCCTCGTACCACCTTGCACCCAACAATGGCGTTCACCTCATGATCGTCGGTAGATGAACCCGACGTCCCGGCAGATGACTCGGAAAACCGGGAAATGGCCACGGGTTTCAAGAGGGACACGTGAAAGGTGTCAGTGATACCAAGGCGAGGTGGAAGGGCTAGGCGGTAAACCACCGGGTTCACCTGCTCAAGATCTTTAAAGGGGCCCAAAAAGCGAGGTGCCAACTTGGTGGACTCTACCCGCAGCCTGATGTTTCGGGCAGAAAGCCACACTAGGTCACCCGGAGCAAATGTAGGAGCGGGGCGCCGATGGGCATTGGCCGAAGACCTCATCCTCTCTTTGGAGGCCTGAATGGCATCCTGAGTGCGGTCCCAAATGTCCCGTGCCTCCACAGCCCAGTCTGCCACCCTGGAATCGGCGGAAGACACGGGCATAGGCACTGGTACCCGCGGATGCTGACCGTAGTTCAGGAGGAATGGGGTCTGTCCGGTGGAGTCAGCCACAGCATTATTTAGAGCGAACTCAGTCCACGGTAGCAAGGATGCCCAGTCATCCTGCCTGCCAGAGACAAAATGTCGCAAGTATGTGACCAAGGTCTGGTTGGCCCTCTCTACCAACCCATTCGTCTCAGGATGGTATGCAGAGGAGAGATTCAACTCAATGCTGAGTAGACGACACAGCTCTCTCCAGAACCGAGACGCAAACTGGGGACCTCGATCACTGACAATTTTGTCTGGCATACCGTGTAGGCGGAAAATATGCCTAATGAATAATGCTGCCAAGGCCCGTGCAGACGGTAACCGTGGTAACGGCACTAAGTGCACCATTTTGGAGAAGTGGTCGGTTATCACCCAGATGATGGTGCAGCCCCGAGACTTGGGTAAGCCCACCACAAAATCCATCCCGACCATCTCCCAAGGCCTGTCTGCCACCGGTAAAGGAAAAAGTAACCCAGCTGGCCGTTGTCGAGGGGACTTATTCTTGGCGCAGGAGACGCACGCCTGAACGTATTCCCTGACGTCACGGGCCATCTGCGGCCACCAGTATGTCCTCGCCAGCAACTCAGAAGTCCTTTTGGTCCCAAAATGTCCACCCACCCTGGACGAATGTGCCCAAGAGAGTACTTCCGGTCGCAAATTGGTGGGCACAAAAGTCTCGCCCGAAGGCACAGACTCAAGCGAAACCGGAGCCACCGTTCTTAGGCTTTCTGTGGGGACAATCAGCCGAGGCTCCTCCTCCACCTCCTCAGAGGACACCACGGAGCGGGATAGAGCATCTGCGCGAATGTTCTTCTCACCGGAGAGGAAATGGAGGGTGAAATGGAACCGGGAGAAAAACAAGGACCATCTGGCCTGACGGGAATTTAGCCGCTGGGCTGTCTGCAAATACACCAAGTTCTTGTGGTCTGTGAACACTTGGAAGGGGAAGCGAGCCCCCTCCAGAAGATGTCGCCACTCAGAGAAGGCCAACTTCATAGCCAGTAACTCCCTGTCCCCGATGGAATAATTCCTCTCTGCTGGTGTAAAGGTTTTGGAAAAGAAGAAGCAGGGATGCTTCCGACCCTGGGCATCCTTTTGAAAAAGGACTGCTCCAGCACCAACAGAAGAGGCATCCACCTCTAAGATAAACGGTTTATCGACATCGGGGCGATGTAAGATGGGAGCACTGGCGAAATGCGACTTGATGGAGGAGAATGCCTTGGTGACCTCCTCTGACCACAACTTGGGATTAGCTCCTTTCTTGGTGAGGGCTACCAAGGGAGCTACCAAAGTGAAGAAGTGGGGAATGAATTGGCGATAGTAGTTAATGAACCCCATAAAGCGCTGCACTGCCTTAAGGGAGTGGGGTTCTTGCCAATCCATCACAGCCTGTAGTTTGGTAGGATCCATAGCCAATCCCTGGGTGGAGATGATATAGCCCAGAAAAGGTAGAGACTCCTGCTCAAACATGCACTTCTCCAACTTCGCATATAGGGAATTTGCTCGCAAGAGGTCGAAGACCTTGCAGACATCTCTCCGGTGGGAGGCCATATCTGGAGAAAAGATGAGAATGTCATCTAGATAGACTACCACCGAGGTGGTCAACATATCCCGGAAGATGTCGTTCACAAAGTCTTGGAAGACAGCTGGAGCATTACAGAGCCCAAAGGGCATTACCAGATATTCATAATGCCCATCCCTGGTGTTAAATGCCGTCTTCCACTCGTCCCCCTCACGGATGCGAATCAGGTTATACGCACCCCGCAGGTCTAGCTTAGTAAATACCCTTGCTCCCCGAAGCCTGTCAAAAAGCTCAGAGATTAGCGGCAAAGGATACTTATTTTTCACGGTGATAGCGTTGAGACCCCTATAATCAATGCACGGACGTAGTTCTCCGTTCTTCTTCTGCACAAAGAAGAACCCCGCTCCCCCTGGTGACACCGACTTCCTAATGAATCCCCTTGCCAAGTTCTCCTGAATATATTGGGACATGGCCTCTGTCTCAGGAAGAGAGAGGGGATAGACCCTTCCTATAGGAGGCTCAGCTCCAGGCAAGAGGTCGATAGGACAGTCATAGGGGCGATGAGGCGGAAGAGTCTCCGCAGCCTTCTTTGAGAAAACGTCGGCATAAGACCAATAGACCTTGGGAAGAGGAGAGAGGTCTATGGGTATCTCAGTGGTGTTGACCTGCACGCTGTCCCTAATGCATCTGCCTTTACATAAATTACCCCAACCCAGAATTCTCCCTGAAGCCCACTCAATATGGGGAGAGTGGTGGCGGAGCCAGGGTAATCCCAACAAAACCTCATCTATACCCTCAGGGAGGATAAAAAATGATATATTCTCCTGATGGGAAGAAGACATAGACAAGGTGAGTGGAACAGACTGATGGGTGATTTGTGAGGGCAGAATTGCTCCGTTCAACACCCGAACCGATACTGGTTCAGCCAGCAACACCAAAGGCATGGTGTGGCGAGAAGCAAAGGAGGATGACATAAAATTTCCCTCTGCCCCAGAATCCACACACAGCTTGACGGGTAGGGTGGTAGAACCGTGGGTAATTATCCCCTTGAGGAGCACTTTAGGGGCAAAACTCATGGCGTCCAGTGACCCTGTTCCTACGGTTACTGGGCGCGACCGCTTATTCAGCCGCTGTGGACATCGGTTGGCAAAATGTCCCTGCTGCTGGCAAATATAACAAATCGGGGATGGACGAGTGACCCGAGATTTAGATCCTGCAGGAGCAACCTCATGAAGGTCGGTGTAAGGTTCTGTGTACATGTTCCTGAAACTCAGTTTGTTCGTCAGCCATTTTACTTTCTGTCTTGCTGCAGCTATCTTGCCCTCAGTCAAAATGGAGTTTCCAGCTTGCATGTTCCCGCCCTGATTCTCTCCTTTTGCTTCTTAAGCAGCCACAGCTGAGCAATCAGTGCTTCAGAATCTAGCCTGCAGTGAACCTGTGACCTGACTCCTAAAGCCTTGGACCTTGTACTCCAGCTATTCCTACTGAGGAACTCTGAAGCACTTGTGGACTCTGAACCCTGCTCTTTGAAAGACCCACGTTTGCATGGACTTACGGTAACAGAGAAGAAGATCCTGAACCTGTTGTGGAGAGTGATTGCTGAGCTTAGATTACTCTGGCCTGCTGTGTCTCCTGCTTCTGTGTCTGCAAACTGTGTGACTATTTTTGCCAACTTGTATGAAGTAATACAAGACTTTCTATATCAAACCTGTGTCTCATGTATTTTCATCGCACCCAAGCACAAGACGCTATATGAACTGTACTACATACATTACAGTCGGGCGCCTGAACAGGCGACTCCAGAGGGTTGGTGAAGGTAGGAGCCAACTGGACCCTCTGCCTACACTGGACACGTTCCAGCCTCCGCTCGTGGAAACGGAGGTCGACGCGGGTGGAAATAGCGATAAGCTTCTCCAGTGTGGCAGGAATCTCCCTGGTAGCCAAGGCGTCTTTCACATGACCCGCCAGTCCTCTCCAGAACACGGGAATGAGGACTTTATCTGGCCACTCTAATTCCGAGGCTAGAGTCCGAAATTGGACAGCAAAATGGCTGACCAAAGCCGAACCCTGGGTACTTGCCAGCAGTTTGAGCGCCGCATCGTGGGTGACCTGAGGTCCTAGAAAAACCTTTTTCAGAGCCTCCAGAAAACGAGAAGCGCTTGCACCACACGGTCGTCGCGCTCCCACAGCGGCGTTGCCCACTCCAACGCTCTGCCCGACAGAAGAGCTATCACAAAGCCCACTTGTGCCCGATCCGTGGGGAAACGTGCAGCCAGAAGCTCGAGGTGTATGGAGCACTGACTTACGAATCCTCGACATTGCTTGCTGTCACCAGCAAACTTGTCTGGAAGCGGGAGGTGGGACAATGTAGGGACAGAAGTGGCAGAGGACAAACTGGCTGCAGCTACACTAGCAGCCTGAACAGCGACTGCGGTAACATCCACAACTGAGGTTGTGCGCTCAAGAGCCGCCAACCTACCCTCCAGCTGCTGGATGTACAGCTGTAATCGCTGTTCATCCGCCATTTTACTAGCCAGACCCTGGCGCTAATATTATGTTATGGGTCTGCGGAACACACCAAATATATAATGTAGAAAGGTGCGTTCGCAGCCCGGGGTCCACCGTGCAAGCGGAGTCTGCTGCTAGTAAAAATGGCGCGAGAAGCAAACTCTATTATCCCGCAGAGTCGCCAACATAAACGCCGTAATGCGCTGTGGCAATGAGTGCGAACTCTGTTACTCCACAGAGCCGCTAGAAGGAGAGCCGCAGCGCTATATGGCGATGTGTGCGCACTCACTAGACACAACTGAGTGGCAAAGAAAACACGCTAGGGCGCTGACTAGCGTTGAAAGCGAACCCTGTTACGTCACAGGGCCACTGAGAAAAAGCACTGTGTCCTGTAAGGCTCTCAGGTACACAGTTAAGTGCTAAGCGTACATAAAGCGTGATCATGTGCTAATGTCCTCGCGGGAGTCACCCGCAATCTATGGCGTCTGAACGCCAGACCCTGAATACGGCAATCAAAACTCCTCACCGGTTATGCCGGTAATCTAGGGCATCTAGGACACCGACCCTGACCAGCTACCATACCAAACTCCTCACCGATTAAGTCGGTATTCTAGTGGCTTATTTCAGCCGGGTCCCTATCCACACATACACATGACCACACTGGCGCATAGCATACAATGGTTGATATTAGCGCATGGCGGCCCAGCCATGCTACCCTTTTATAGCAACAGCTACAGGACCTTCCAGGAACAAGGACCAATGAGAAACTGTTACAAACACATGTAGCTACATGACCTTCCTGGCGGACCAATAGGAGCCGCTGCAGCACCTGAACATGTGACCCCTGATCTCCAATGAGAGATCTCACTCTGGGCATGCTCAGAAGGGAAAACGCAGGACTTTGTCCCAAAGACGTCTGCTCCAGCACTGGCTATAATAGCAGATCCAGGAAAGGCAGCAGCAAGTCACTGCACAGTAGTGGAGTGGGCAAGATGCTTGGACCGACGTCTCTGCTGAGCAGGCTCCACTGCGGCCGGAGATGAATGGGAGACTGCAGCGGGACAGGTTCGAGACTCCCCTTGTGCAGCAGCGGGAAATCGAACCCTAACAGATGGAAGGATCATATAACTATGTCCTCCTAATTGTCGCAGAGCTTCTTTCACATATAGATGGTGGGGCCATAACACCACAGTTACCTCCTTTATCAGCCTCTCGAATTAAGAAAGCATCATTATTCTGCAGGTTATATAGCACCTGTCTTTCATTCTTACCCAAGTTGTTGTTTTTGTGTGGGTCCAATTGTAACTGCTCAATGTCTTTGCAGGTCTTTTCAAAGAAAATTTGTACGGCTGGACAAGTTTTCTGGTGACAGTAAACATTGTCGGGGATTTGTAAGCCAGTGCTCTATACAGCTTGAGCTTCTGGCTGTACGTTTTTCCACGGAGCGGACAGAAGTCGGTTTCATAGTATCACTTCTGTCGGGCAGAGCGTTGGAATGGGCAACGCCGCTGTGGGAGCGTGACGATCATGTGGTGCAGAGTGCTCCTCGGTTTCTGGAGGCTCTTAAAAAGATCTTTTTAGGCCCTCAGGTCACCCACGATACGGCGCTCCAACTGCTGGCAATGTCACAGGGTTCGTCCATGGTCAGCCAGTTTTCGGTCCAATTTCGGACTCTGGCCTCCGAGTTAGAGTGGCCGGATAAAGTCCTCATTCCGGTATACTGGAGAGGTCTGGCTGACCATGTCAAGGACGCTTTGGCCACCAGGGAGATTCCTGCCTCACTGGAGAAGCTTATCTCCATATCTACCTGCATCGACCTTCGTTTTCACGAGCGGAGGTTGGAGTGGGCCCAGTGTAGGCAGAGGTTCCGGCTGGCTCTCACCTTTGCCAAACCTCTAGAATCTCCCATTCAGGCGTCCGACTCCCAGTAGGCCATGGAGGTTGCTCGAGCGGGACCTAAGTCTCGGCCCGCTCGAGTCCCCGTGGTTTGTAACAATTGCCAACAGTTAGGACATTATGCCAATAGATGTCCTCAGCGATCGGGAACACGATTGCGTCTATTAACCATGGGAGGATGTTCACTAGATTCAGCGTCATTTGCCTCCAAGCGGTCCTTTAAAGTGACAATCTCTTTTGGTCCATCCACTCTAACAGTTGAGCTTTGTGTGGATTCTGGAGCAGAGGGGAATTTTATGTCCTCTGCCTTCGCTCTCCGCCACACAATACCTCAGGTGATGCTCGCCAAACCGGTGACTGTTTGAGTGGTGAATGGATCAATACTGCCCTCACAGATCACACATCAGACAATCCCTCTCACATTATCTATGTCTCCTTCCCATCAGGAGATTATCTCTTTCCTAGTCCTTCCCGAGGGTATAGATGAGGCTCTGCTGGGAGTACCCTGGCTTCGTCTTCACTCCCCACATATTGAATGGTCCTCTGGGAGGATACGGGGTTGGAGTGAATCTTGTAAAGGTAGAGTGTTCAGGTTACTACTACAGGGATACCTGCAGATTTCACTTCTCTTCCCAAGTGTTATTGGGCCTATGTAGACGTGTTCTCCAAAAAGGCTGCGGAGACTCTTCCGCCTCACCGCCCCTATGACTGTCCTATTGACCTCTTGCCTGGAGTAGAACCGCCCGGGGAAGGGTTTATCCCCTCCCTCTCCCAGAGACGGAGGCTATGTCCCAATACATCCAGGAGAATCTGGCAAGAGGGTTCATTAGGAAGTCAGTGTCACCTGCTGGGGCGGGGTTCTTCTTTGTGCAGAAAAGGAATGGAGAATTACGTCTCTGCATAGATTACAGGGGTCTTAACGCCATCACCGTTAAGAATAAATACCCGTTGCCCCTGATTTCAGAGCTCTTTGATAGGCTCCAGGGAGCAAGGGTATTTACCAAATTAGACCTGCGGAGTGCTTATAACCTGATTCGCATCCTTGAGGGGGACGAATGGAAGACGACTTTTAATACCAGGGATGGGCACTATGAATATCTGGTGATGCCCTTCGGGTTCTGTAATGCCCCAGCCGTTGCATGGCCATGCGCTAGTATCAATTGTGTTATGTGCTTTGCGCTAGTGTGATCATGCACGCATGCGGTTAGGGCTCGGCTGAAATAAGGCCCTAGAATACCGGCACCTCCGGTGAGGAGATTTGTATGCACGTGTTCAGGGCTTGGCTGAAATAGCCTCTAGAATACCGGCTACTCCGGTGAGGAGTTGCTTGTTTGCATTGCTGACTGCATGACCACGGACTGCTATCCGCACAGCAGTTATCTGTGTACCCCTGTGGTGTTAACAGGACACAGTCTCTATCTCTGCGTCTCTACCTCAGCGACTCTGTGGTGTTACAGAGTTCACTTATACCGCCATATAGTGCCACAGCATCTATGTTTGCGACTCTGTGAAGTAACAGAGTTCGCTTATACCGCCATCTTACTAGCAGCAGGATCTGCCTGCACGGTGTACCCGGGGCTGCGAACGCACCCACTATTTATATTTACTTGGTGCGTTCCGCAGACCCTAACACTCTTGCTCTATATTATCTTGATAATAGCAAAAACCTGCTGAAAGATTCCCTTTAACACCTATCCATAGGATAGAGGGAGTTGAACAGTTGATTAAAGTTGTTTAAAGGAAAGATGTCATCAGCTTCATGCTGTCTGGACCATGGGATTACGTGATTGCAGCCAGGTATACAGGGCTTCAGAGAAAACAGGCTTTGAAAATTTGTCCGGGTACTATGAGTTATGGATTACTAGTCTGAGGCAGGTCCCTGGCCAGCTTCTGCCTGCCCACCTCTAGTTGATAACAGGTATATAACTGCGTGTGTAGATAGGGAGAGACCGGTCAGTGAAATAGATGGGGGCGGGCATCTACATTAGACTACGCATCCAAGACACATAGGGCCTGATTTATTAAAATGGTTAAGCCAGAATTGTTTACACGAAGTGGCGCAAAAACGTTGCGACTTTTGGCATTTTCACACCAGTTTTGCTCAGCTCTAACAAAATAAGAGAAGCTGAGGCGCAACAGGGGCCTGATGCTAGAGGTCAACAAATTCACGTTCCTTACGCTAGAAAACTCACTCCGATTTATGGCAAGCAGAGAGAGGCCCATGTCACTTTTTAGATGCTCCAGATTTATTAGGACGCGTGCCCCTCCTTAAGGGGTTGTCCACTATTCGGACAATCCCTTCTCAACCACTATCTTTCCTCCATGTAAAATGATAACATATATTCACCTCCGTTGGTGGCATCGTTCCACGATGTCGGAGCCTGGCCTCCCAGCGCAGGTGTGACATTTTTAAAATGTCTCTGGAGCATGAGGAGACCAGGCGCTGACATCGCAGGAACAACACTGGCACCGGCCGTGAGTACAGCTGTTTTTATTTTTCATAGCGGAAACATAGTGATTGAGACGGGGTTGTCCGAGTAGTGGACAATCCCTTTAATGAAACAGGAGCATCTGACTCCAGTACGCCCCCTGAGAAAGGCCAGCATGCTGGGCCATCGTACACGGGGCTATTGTCCATGACTGGCTTTTTAAAATATGTGTTTTCCTGAAACCTCTCAGCGTTTCAGAGTAAAGAATACCTGGCTACAATCACGCATCCAGTGTCTGATTCATGCTGCCCGTGGTTTCGGCAGCATGAATCTGATGATAGGTTTCCTTTAATGGGGACATGCCCAGGGCAACTGTCTTCAAAAATGGTTTAATCTTTCAACAATTCTTTTAATTACAATTTATACTTGGTTATCTGGCATCTGAAGGGGATTCTCTGCTTTGGACTATCTGTCCTTAGAAGGCTCCCTTTACAATAAGCAGCCTGGCCAATCCTGGCAGTGTTACATTTTCCTACAGCGCCATCACAGGGGAAATGAAGCATTACATTGCATTGTTTCAATTCAATGGGTTGTCAATATAATGCAGGACAGAACAGGTCCTCCAGCATGAGAAACGATTTTTGAAACCGCTCTCGACTCTGACCATGAGTTAAGTATCCTGAAAATGGAATTTCCTAGTGAGGGTATATGAAAATGGATTTTCAAAATCAGAGACCCTCTATTTACAGGACCTTAATGCATAATAAATTTGGATTTCATTATTGAGATTAATTTCAATTGTTTAGGTGACCTTCTGTTCATTTTAGTCTTTCTTTATCCATAGATTGTAACATAGCCAAAATGTATGAAATAACCTGTACAGGCTCAGACTGGCCAACATGGGAACAGAGGAATCCCCCGGTAGGCCCCCTACCCAATCTACTAGAGCAGTAGTTGGCACAATTCACTTATTTCACTTTGTAAATTGCTTCTTCAGCAAGGAAGAGGACTTGTTACCTATTGAAAGTAGCAATCCTAAAAGTCAATATCAACCCTTTAACGAACCTTGTCATATGACTTAGGATAAAAACCAAACAAGAATCTCAGTTTGCAGGGTGTTGCCCCCTCCTCAGTGCAAAGCAAGAGATCTGATTTGGCTGTATAAGAGGACTCTGACTGGCATTTAAGGGGTAACATCTGTCCTTGTGGAGAGTGACATGCCTGTGGAATGAGAAAGAGCAGTGTAAGGGCCCCGTCTCACATAGCGAGATCACTGCTGAGTCACATGTTTTGTGACGCAACAGCGATCTCAGCAGCGATCTCGCTATGTCTGACACGTAACAGCGATCAGGCCCCTGCTGTGAATCGCTGGTCGTGTCAGAAATGCCTGGACATTTTTTTGATCGCTGGTCTCCCGCTGTCCAGCACGCATCGCTGCGTGTGGCAGGCAGGAGACCAGCGATCAGCTGGTAACCAAGGTACACATTGGGTTTCCAGGCGCGGGGCTGTGCCTGGAAACCCGATGTGTACGTTGGATACCAGCGTGCTGCTGCAGGGGAGCTTGTAACCAAGGTACACATCGGGATTCCAGGCACCACGCAGCGCCTGGAAACCCGATGTGTACCTTGGTTACCAGCACCCTGCATCAGCGGGCTGGTATCCAATGTACACTGCGGGTAACTAGGCGACGTTACCCGCAGTGTCGCTGTCCTGATCGCTGCCTGTTTGGCAGCTCAGTAGCGATCATGTAGCGACACACCAGCGATCCTGACAAGTGCATATCGTTGTCGGGATCGCTGGTGCATCGCTAAGTGTGACGGGGCCTTAAGGAGACTTATAGGCCATACAGTGCCTCACTGGGAATTTGTTTCACTATGTACAGACAAGGGAAGCATCTCTTCATTAATTTAAAACAAAAAATACCTAGTTTACTATTATATAGAATCATAGTAAAATGTATAAATGGGGGTAATATAATATTTATATGTAAACTGAACAGTGGGCCTCTATAGTCAATGTTACTGGTGGGCCCTTGGCACTGCAGTCCGCCACTGAACCTGTATACATTAATAAGAGCTAAACCTGTCTGTGCCCTCATAGACTTGATGAAAGAGTAACATTTCCACACCACCTAGAAAATATTTTGTCGTATATGATTTTTTGTATGTTATTGTCACTTATTTAAAGGGAAGCCATATCTGTGAATTCTGCTCGTCTCGTAACGCCTAACAAAACGGATGCATGTCCTTAACACGCGCTCTATGCTTTCTACCAGAGCTCCCGCTACAATGAAAGGATTCCAATAAGTTCTCATTTCCACCTCTCTCTTCTTATCAAAAGTAATTTATGGAATGTAAAAAGGCAGGAGCACAGCATGTGATTAGACTCAGCACAAATTCCCTTTGATTTCCGCTGAGGCGCATCATTCTGATGGGCCGCAATGGAAGTATTGAAATGGGAGTCTTCGGATCAGTGTAATTGGCAAAAAAATTGGTAGAATCAGGAGAATTTTACAATTTATTCTGTTTTCATTCAAATAATGTCAGAAAAATCCCCAAACACAAAAACTGACATATAAACACTCTCATAACACAGTAGCTCAGTGTGAACAGGGGTCTATACTTATAGGATTATTTCCTAAACTTTAATGCTGATTCATTAAGGGGTGTGTGCCTCATAATGAATCAGGCATCACACACTCCACTCTACCCCCTCATCCGGACCGCGGTGGAAAAACACAATTCTTGATGAATCAGGCTTAGGACTGACTCCGAATATACAACTCTTGACTCCACAGCCCTGGCTGAAAGTAGTTTTCTCAGCTGAGGCCACTCCAGGGTCAGGTGACAGATTGACTAGCGTCTGCAATATGGCTGAAACAACTAGATCCCAGAGATCTAAAATAGGCCATATGGCTCGTGAACATTTCTATTCTATGCCTTTGTAGTAGTAAAGTTTATATGGCTTGTATGTGGATATCTTTTACAACCCTGTGCACACTTTATGCTAGATTACACTTTCCCCAAAGAAGTCAATGAAAAATGGAGGCTGTATGCAAATGTAAAAGCCTTTGTGCAGGTACTGCCAAAGCAGTTTTAAAGTAGGAAATACATGCAATATCCAAAAGAACTGGACCAGTTTGTGCATCTGGACAGTCCGCTATCTTGTATAGGGTTTTCATATGGTTGCACGCATTAGAAAAGCATGCAAACGTCTGGCGGCTTAAAGGGAGTCTGTCACCCGGTCTATGCTATGTAATTTGAGAACAGCATAATATAGGGGCTGTGACCCCAATTCTAGCGATGTGTCACTTGCTGGCCTGCATGCTGTTATTTTGCTACAATCACAATTTTCTCTGCTGCAGATCTAGCAGGGCTCTGAATGCTGAGCTGTGTATATCCCCACCCATACTACTAATTGGCAGCTTCCTCTTTACACTGTATATTGACAGAAAGCTGACAATCAATGGTGTGGGCTTACACAGAGTAGTTGACTAGGAGGCACAAGACACCTAGTCATGCACTGATAATCTCATGCTGAAAAAAACAGCAAAACACAGCCCAGTAAGTGACACATTGCTGGAATCAGGGTCTCAGTCCCTACATTATGCTGCTCTCTGACTACACAGCAAGAATCTGCTGACAAATTCCCTTTAATACTGCATAACTTGACTTTTCATCTAGAATGTAGGAAGGTGTGGGCACTATCCTTTCAGGCGCTGTAATGGCAACCATAATGATTATTACACAACTCTTCATTTTTAGCAACTTGAAGAAGATGACTACTGAAGTAATGATGATTTGCTCCAGTACAAAGAAATGAGGATAGGTTATTAATATCAGATTGGCAGGGGACTACCACTCGATCCCCCACTGACCCACAGTCTCAGCACCAGCGGCAGTCAGATTTAAGCACGACTGGCAGAAGCTCTGAAGGACCCAGTGGCACCCAGTGGACAGCTGATGGAGCATGACTCTGCAACTACCTTTATCCGGGTCAAGGATGACATGGAGACCAGCTGACTAATGTAGGGTGGCTGGTTACCATACCCCCATCAACCTAATATTGATGACGTATCCTAAGGCCCAATCTCCAATACCATTATAATGGAACAGCCCTTTAAGTTGACATTCTCTTTGTGTTTTGGACTATATATTATAGGTTTGGAATCAATTAACTTTTTGATCCTGAATCCAAACAGTGGGGAAGATCATCTTACTGATAACTAAGTTTCATAAAGTGAAAACTATTTTATTTTAACAGCCATCAGCTCGATCTCGAGCCATGGCGACTTAATGGATGAACATCGATCTTAGACTAGATAGGTCAACCAGGATCTTCTCCGCCATTATCTTGATTGTATTAAGCCATCGGATTGCGGGTCTTCCTCTTCGCCTTGTTCCTTCTATTCATCCGACCATGATGTCCTTCTCCAGTGATTGGTCTCTTCGCATGATGTGTCCATAGTGGAAACTATACGGGAATATAAAGAAAAACTTTTGAAAAGTTGTGAAAAAATATGCATAAAATAAGTGAATACAGTAAGAGACATTTCATTATTCCAGCATTCGTGTCACTTCTGACATTCTATTTGATCACCGATTCTAATATAAGTGTTGATTGATGGTGCAGGGAACAGTTTCCTGAATTCGGGAGCAAACGCAGTAATATGATCAATCCACTGACATGCACATACTCATTACATCCTATTAGCTGATCACATGGGGACAGGTGGGTGGAAAGCTTTATAAGGTGACTGTAAGCGTATCTGATTCTTTATGCGCACATTTGAACAGCATGTAACACAAGCTGCGCTCTTCGCTTTCAATATTCATATTTATTCACATAATGGCCACTATTAAAAATAGAAACTGAGGGGTAAAAATAGCAGAGCTTTTTTTTTCTTGGAAAATATTTGAAATGATAATACTTAGTGGCCATACTTTATAATAGGCATTTGTTCATGATAATGGTGATCTATAGAAATAAAGCTAATTATCTCAGTAGTTCCGGACATAGTGTTCTAAACAGCTGTTCTTGCCTCGTCGTTATGTCTGCTTGTGTGTAGTCCAGAGTTTAGCACCACAAACAATTTAAAAAGGGAAAACAATGTCAAAGCATACTTATTGTTTCAGGTGACTTTTCAGAATAATCTGTCTGAGGAATATCATTATTTCTATCCATTGTGTGACTTATATCCTGCCGGCTCCTAATTATTAGCTGACTTTGAACTACTGAGTAGAGAATACTTGCTATTATTTCTTCAAGACATTGTACACAGAGAAGACCCTGTTCTTCTGTCTCTATGTAACACACATGTAGAAGTACTGAGAAGTGTAGCTGTGAATTCAGCACTGAGGTGAGATAAAATACATCCTAGAAAGCAGCAGCACTGTCTGTGTAACTCTTTGCTTTTTTCACTGTGCTCCTCCCAGCTTTCCATAGACCTCAAAAGGCAGCTGTAATACGATCCCTCAGTATGCTTGCAGTCTTCAGCAAGATGTATTTTACCTGTAGAGCAAGTGAAAGAAGTTTCAGGAGGTAGAGGGGGTAGAAGTGGCTCATAGTTGGAAAAAGAAGCATATTTCTCTGATTAGGTATATTACAAAGCTACTTGTACAAAAGTAGGTGAAATGATAGTAAACCTGTAAATTCTATCCATTCATTCCTTATTCAGTGTATCGGTATACTGGGGAAAGTTCTGTTGTGAGGATCCGGGAGAGAGGGAAGAGGATCTCTTGATTATGGGGCCTACTGGGATTTCTTGGGTAAAAGAAGACTGTGGGCACTTCTGAAACTACATAAGGAGGTGAACAATAATATGAGTACTGGTACTTAGTGATGAGCGAGTATGCTCGTTGCATGATTTGCGGCTGCTAGACAGCCTGAATACATGTGGGGATTTCCTAACAAACAGGCAATCCCCACATGTGTTCAGGCTGTCTAGCAGCCGCAAATCATGCAGCTACAGCGACACAAATACTCGGAGACCACCCGAGCATGTTCGGGAAAACCCGAGCAACGAGTATACTCGCTCATCACAACTGGTAATGCTTTGACTACTGCAGGAGAAAAAGGAAGCTTCTGTGACTGCTCATGAGAACTGCTTGTAGAAGGGAGAACATTGCTACGACTCCTGGAAGGAATATTGGTGGAAACTGCTATAAACCTTGGGGAAGGGTGCAGACACGAATTTGGTCCATATGGTGTAGTGGTACACCAATAACAACTATTATATGGGAACACTGAGATCTAAACACCAAGGAAGAATGGAAAAGTTACAGCACTCTTAGATTCTTATATTCAATTTTTACTTCCTAATTCTGAAACAAGCATTGATCGCCATGTTACAGCTACCATGGATTTCCAGCCTCTAGTCACTGTCTGGTCACTATCTCTACAAGCCTGCTATCTCATACTACATTTATCATCCCTCCCATTTCCCCTTGCCATCTTTGCAACACATGCATACAGCTTTAAACAGTGCCTATGTTGGGGCAATCACCAGCACGATCCCCCTATAGACTTAAGGGCCCGTCTCACATAGCGATATCGCTACCGAGATCGCTGCTGAGTCACTAGTTTTGTGAGGCAGCAGCGAGCTCACCAGCGATATCGCTGTGTGTGACATTCAGCGACGATCAGCCCCCCTGATCGTCGCTGAAATGTCAGGACCTTTTTTTGATCGCTGGTTTCCCGCTGACAGGCCGCATCGCTGCGTGTGACAGGCGGGAGACCAGCGATCCGCTGGTAACCAAGGTACACAGCGGGTTTCCAGGCACCGCGCAGCGCTTGGAAACCCGCTGTGTACCTTGGATACCAGCTCCCTGCATCAGGGCGCTGGTATCCAAGGTACACTGCGGGTAACTAAGCGATGTTACTCGCAGTGTCGCTGTCCCAGATCGCTGTCCTGATCGCTGCCTGTTTGGCAGCTCAGCAGCGATCATGTAGCGATACACCAGCGATCCTGACAAGTGCATATCGTTGTCGGGATCGCTGGTGTATCGTTATGTGAGACCCAGCCTTTACAGAAAGCCTGTAATTACCTGTTAAAGTAAAATCTGTATATCTGCAACTGACATTAACAGGGAGAAAGTAAAGGTTGCAGTAATTATATTCTTTTATTTACCAGCATATTCCTTTTATACACGTAGAAGACTTGTAATTTTTTGTTTATGTAACATTATGAAGTTATTTTTAACTCTAGCCAATTCTATCCAATCGTGTAGCTAATATCAGCAGGGAGGAAGTAAAGGACTGCAGTAACTCAGGTTTCCTCATTCTACCCATATTTTAATAAATGTAGCATAAAAACTGTAAAATGTCAAAGCAGAGCATTTTTCTTAATTCTAGATTAGAGACTTGACTTTTCACCCTTAAAAAAAGTTTGTGGATGAGTTTGTAGATGACTGAAAGTTTGTTTTTAATTATTATAACCAATAAAAACTGTCCCTTTCCATTATACACTTGGTGCAAAGTGCAAATACAGGCACGAAAACTGTGTATATAGCGATGTAGCCATAACGCGTCCTCTGGCATATCGATAAATAAGTCATAGCAGGTGAATAGAAGGCACAAAACTCTGAAGTTGGTCAATTCCCTCTCCTGGAGTTAATAGAGAGATGTGTTCCTGATTAAAAGAGCGCACATGTGAGATTCCATTGAATGAAGCAGAATTCTGCCGCACCAGCTGTGAAGACCACGCGTCCTCCTGTAAATCTGGAAACAGGACTTGTGATTTCTCAAAGGCTATGAATCAGATCTTATGAGAATATGGTGTGAAGATAATTCCTACAATGCTTTGCCGTCATCCCTTGAGCTTGTATTTAACACATACTTAGCCCTGAGCTGCTCCAGTTTAAAGCCTCCCAGTGTATTTCTTGTGTGTGGTAGATGTCTTTCCCTCACCAGGCTCCACTGAGACTCCCTGGCAGAAGGCAGCAGAGCAGGAATTCCATTTAATTAAGAAGACGGGGGTCCTTTTTGCTGGGAGAGTCATTTAGAGGGGAGAGGAGATGGGAATCAGCACTGCAGAACGGAGCTAATTACACCCCAGAAATTAATTCCTTCTTCATTGTTCTATTAAACAACTGAGATTGCACTTGGCTGTCTTATAGAGTTTAGCTCCACCTGTCACTCCGGCCCCGATGGAGGGATTATTGTGTATTAGATGTCAAGAGCTTCAGATGTCATTAACACTGGGGGAAAGAGGTCAATTTTGCAGTCAATATGTAGATCTACTGCAAACCTTACGACAGACCATCCACCAGAGGAAAAAATTTGCATATGTCAATATGTAGATCTAGCGCAAACCTTATGATAGACCGTTCTCCAGAGGCAAAGATCCGCATAACCTGCAATACTTTCATTTGATCGTTGGCACTTGTAAAATATCACAGGCCTCGTTGACAATAACTGAATTTTTTAATTGCCCAGAACTTTCGGCAAAGCCACCTATGGCTTTCTAGGTTTTAAAGAGGACCTGTCATTTGCTTAAAAAAATGAAGTTAAATATCTTGTCGAAATCCCTGTGCTCCCTCGATTCTGATGCTTGTTTCCATTTTGTGCCACGTCGCTCCACTGCAGAGATATTCATATTTCTTGGTTTCAAAGCGCGGCATGTGAAATCTCTCCTTGTAGTTCAACTAGACGTTTCTTTATCGTCAACTCTAGAGGGCGTGCCCTTTCACCCCACCCTCCCACATGCTGTCGATCACAGCTCGGCAGCATCTGAGATTGATAGACCGCCAGATCAGATGCAGAGCTGTGATTGGCAGTGTTATAGGAGGGAAGGGAGAAACCTTTGAAGAAACGCGCAGTTGCACTACAAGAAGAGATTTCACATACTGTGCTCCAGAAGAAACAAATATAAAAATATCTTTGCAATGCAAAGAATCAATTTGCAGAATCAGGGGAGCTCAGAGATTTTTTACAATGCATTTAAATTAAATTTTTTTTTTAGCAAGCCCAGTTAAAGAGGACTCAAAAAATGTGAATGACGACTCCATGAAGGGAAAACCACTTTCAGATTCTGATGCATTTTCATTATTTTCTTGCTAATTATTCATATAGAGCGACAGCTCAGTTGGAATCGAGTGTGAATGCTCATAGAAAAGCATCTCTTTCAATTTCGAGCTCATCAGTGAAGAACAATGGCTGACGTTGAAAAACTAGCGCAGACATAAATTATAGCAGTTGCTCACAGGAACCTATCAGGACACACCTTTACTTTTGTAACCTAGAATGGAAAAATTAAATCTCAAATGTTAATGCTTGCCACGGGCAACTGCTTCATTTGTATTTGTCTCCTCAAGTTTCTATGCGAGGTCAAGGCTGAATTTATAATATTAACCCCTTCCATGGCGGCAAATTTTCTGCTTTGTACTTTCATTTTTTTTCCTCCCCTTCTTACAAGAGCCGTAACATTTTATTTTTCCAAGAACAAGCCATGTAAAAACATGTTTTTTTATGAAACGGAATGTACCGTAGCTTTGAAAGACACCATTTACGGTATTATGCCTTATAATGTATTAAAAATGGGGTGAAAAAATCCAAAATGTGGCAAACAAAGGCAACTCGATCATTGTTTTTGAGGTTTGGTTTTTACAGGTGTCAGTGTACTGTAAAAATGATCAACATACATGGACAAGGTCAGTACGATTATGCCAATACCAAATCTGTATAGTTTTTTTAAAAAATATTTTACTGGTTGAAAAAGAAAATCTTAACTTTGTAAAAGAAATTTATGTTGCCGTTTTCTGTGACCTGTATTTTTTTTTATTTTTACATCGATAGGTGCTGTGTGATTGTTTTTTTAGGAAGTGCAATGACCCCCAAAAATTCAACTCTTGTGTTTTCAATTTTTTTTGCCATTCAGGTTAAACACTTTTATATTTTGATTGATTGGACATTTGTGAACAATATAACAAATATGTTTTTTTTTTAATTTTCAAATATCATTATCTTGGTTTTGGGAAAAGAGGTGATTCACAACTGAATTTATTCTATTATTTCTAGACACTGTTTTTCGGTGATTACTTTGTATCTCCGTTCATACTGCACCCACACACACAAATGATACACCATTTGAAAGGTAAACTTGACCCCTTCAGCAGGAAAATAGCCAAAACAAACCACACAGCCACGATTTGATCACAAAATACAGTTTAAACATTAATTTTTATAAACCTGCAGTAAAAATAACCTGCAGGTGGCACCACAGTACCCCAAAGCACACTACCACAAAGCTGCTTACAAACATCACAAACAAATCTAAACATTTGCCTTGAGGGCTTTCCAGCTTGCCGAACTGTGTTATGTTTAGGTAGCTGAGGAGGCAGGAGCAAAGAACCGCATAGGCAGCCTAACCCCAGAGAGGTTGGAAACTAATAGGTTGCAGACCCCTAAACTAACCGCACAACTAGAAGAAGCCGTGGGACGTTCCTACGGAGCCCGAGACGCCTCGTCACAGCAGGAGACATAGCTATCCCTTAAGATGGAAAGAGGAAAGCTAACTGCCCTGGAGTAGACCCCAAAAGAATAGGAAGCCCCTAGACATATAATGGCGGTTAGACAAGATGAAAATACGAACACAGACAGAAATTAGATTGAGCAAACGCTGGGGCCCAAAACTGTCTAGATAGGACAGCACAGGAGAGAATACTGTCTGCAACCCAGAAAAACCCTAGGAAAAACTCCAACACTTCTGAATCCAAAAATACTGAGACCACACGGTCTCGACCACCTATATCAGATCTCTGGTGTGGACACGTAGCAACCCAGCAGTAAAATATCACAAGAACAGAGCAAATGAACAAATACAAAAAAATGAACGGAGACCAGCCAAAGTCCCCAAAAGGGGACACAGCTGAAGACAAAAAGCAATGCAGCAAAAAGCAAGGAATTCAAACCACAGTAAAAAAAACTGAAAGAGACTTATCTGAATGCAAGCAGGAGACAGCAGAAAAGCAAGCTGAATTCCAACCCAGACCAGGAAGAACAATTGATCACGCGCGAGGATCATGGGAGGTCAGCTCACTTATATCAGGCCAGTCAGTACCACCTGACAACCACTCGTTGACTGCAGGTGTAGGACTCTTGGTGTTCAACATAGGTTCAATACCCTCAGCAACCACCAGAGGGAGCTTCAGCTCCGAAGTCGTCTCCAATACGTTCACAACAGTACCCCCCCCTTGAGGAGGGGTCACCGAACCCTCACTTGTGCCACCAGGACGATCAGGATGAGCTCAGTTATAGCCACGGACCAGTCTTTCAGCATGAATGTCAGAAGCAAACACCCAAGAAATTGTTCTTCTGACCATAGCCTTTCCACTTCACCAAGTACTGCAGTCTCCACCTGGCCAAACGAGAATCCAAGATCTTTTCAACTACATACTCCAAATTGCCCTCAACCAAAACAGGATCAGGAGGCGCAGCCATAGGAACCACTGGCTCGACAAATCTCTTCAATAAAGATTTGTGAAATACGTTGTGAATCTTGAATGTTCCTGGAAGAAGCAAACGGAAGGAAACGCGATTAATAATCTCCACGATCTTATAAGATCCAATGAAGCTTGGCTTAAATTTTGGAGATGCGACCTTCATAGGGATATTTTTTGAGGACAACCAAACCAAGTCACCCACTTTAAATCGAGGACCATCAGTCCTATGTCGGTTGGCAAACCGCTGGGCCTTCTCCTGAGAGAGGGACAACTTATCCACTACTTGATCCCAAATCTGCTGCATTCTCTCCACAATAGAGTCAACACCAGGACAGACAGAAGCCTCCACCTGCCCTGAAGAAAATCGAGGATGAAACCCGAAATTGCAGAAAAATTGAGACATCAAGGTGGCAGAACTAGCCCTATTATTCAAAACAAACTCAGCCAAGGGCAAAAAGGAGACCCAGTCATCTTGATCAGCAGATACAAAACATCTCAAATAAGTCTCCAAGGTCTGGTTTGTTCTCTCAGTCTGTCCATTGGTCTGAGGGTGGAACGCAGAGGAAAAAGACAGCTGAACTCCCAGTTTGGAACAAAATGTCCTCCAAAATCTGGACACAAACTGGACTCCTCTGTCAGACACAATGTTCTCTGGAAAGCCGTGCAACCGAACCACCTGTTGAAAAAATAAGGGCACCAACTCAGAGGAGGATGGCAACTTAGGTAGTGGCACAAGATGTATCATCTTGGAAAACCTATCACAGATCACCCAAATAACTGTCATTCTCTGAGAGACAGGCAGGTCGGAAATAAAATCCATAGAGATATGGGTCCATGGCCTCTTGGGCACAGGCAATGGCATTAACAAACCACTAGAGCGAGAGCAAGGCTTGAACCGAGAACAAGTTCCACAGGACTGCACAAAGTCCCTGACGTCACGAGACAAAGTGGGCCACCAAAAGGACCGACTCACCAAATCTCTGGTACCAAAAATACCAGGGTAGCCAACCAACGTGGAGCAATGAATCTCAGACATCACATTCTTCCTCCACTGGTCTGGGACAAACAATTTCCCAGCAGGGCAGCGTTCAGGTTTATCCTCCTGAAATTTCTCCAAAGCCAGTCTCAAATTGGGCGAGATAGCGGAAAGAACCACACCCTCCTTCAGAATAACAGCAGGCTCAGTTACCTCAGGAGAATCCAGGAAGAAACTCCTCGAGAGGGCATCCGCCTTAACATTCTTAGTGCCCGGGAGAAAAGAGACCACAAAATTAAAACGTGTGAAAAACAAGGCCCACCTGGCCTGTCTAGGATTAAGTCACTTGGCTGATTCAAGATAAACCAGGTTCTTATGATCCGTGAGGACCACCACCTGATGCTTGGCTCCTTCCAGCCAATGTCTCCACTCCTCAAAAGCTCACTTCATGGCCAATAACTCCCGATTACCCACATCATAGTTACGTTCCGCTGGGGAAAATTTTTGAGAGAAAAAGGCACAAGGGTTACTCTTAGAGGTCTCCGGATACCTTTGGGACAAACGGCTCCTGCACCAATCTCAGAAGCATCAACCTCCACCTGAAATGGTAGAGAAACATCAGGTTGGCGCAGAACAGGAGCAGAAGTGAATCTCCGCTTAAGCTCCTGAAACGCAGAAACTGCCTCAGGAGACCAATTCACTACATCAGAACCCTTCTTGGTCAAATCAGTCAGTGGTTTCACAATACCAGAGAAATTAGCTATAAATTTACGATAAAAATTAGCAAAACCCAAAAATCTCTGAAGAGCCTTCAATGTAGTGGGTTGAACCCAATCACAAATGGCCTGAACTTTGACCAGGTCCACTTCAATAACAGACGGAGACAAAATGAATCACAGAAATGAAACCTTCTGTACGCCAAAAAGACATTTTGATCCCTTCACATACAATGCGTTTTCTCTCAAAATCCGGAATACAGTCCGAACATGTTCCACGTGAGAATCCCAGTCATTGGACAAAATCAAGATATCTTCCAAATAAACGATCAGAAATGTATCCACGAAATCCCAGAAAATATTGTTCATAAAGGATTGGAAGACGGAAGGGGCATTAGTGAGCCCAAAAAGCATCACTAGGTACTCAAAATGCCGTCTTCCATTCATCTCCGTGCTTGATGCGAACAAGATTATACGCCCCCCTGAGGTCAAGCTTGGTAAACCAACAAGCACTTTTCACTCTGGAAAATAGGTCAGAAATCAAGGGTAACGGATATTGATATTTAACAGTGATCTTATTCAGGAGACGATAATCAATACACGGCCTCAATGAGCCATCCTTTATGGCCACAAAGAAAAAGCCGGCGCCCAAGGGTGAAGAGGATTGTCTGATATGACCCTTCTCTAAAGACTCTTTGATATAAGATTGCATAGCCTCATGCTCAGGTACAGATAAATTAAAGAGCCGACCCTTGGGAAATGTACAACTGGGTACTAAGTCAATAGCGCAATCATAACTCCTATGAGGAGGTAAGGATGCAGACTTACTCTCACTAAACACATCAGAAAAATCAGTCAAATAGTCAGGGACATCTTGAGACTAGGGGGAGGCAGAAAAAACATCTTGAGACTGGGGGGGGGCAGAAAAAACAGGAGTGTCAGCACGAACACATTGACAACCCCAACTGGTCACAGACACAGATTTCCAATCCAAAACAGGATTCTGAGTCTGTAACCGAGGAAAACCCAGTACAACAATGTCATGTAAATTATGTAACACCAAAAATTTGCAATTCTCTCGGTGGTCCGGGTCAACCCGCATTATCACCTGGGTAGAAAACTGGGGTTTATTCTCCGCCAAGAGGGTAGAATCAATGCCCAGCAAAGAATAGACTTCCACAGGGGTATCATAGGAAAACCACAACGTTTGGCAAAATCAAAATCCATCAGGTTTATAGCTGCCCCTGAATCAACAAAAGCCTGAGCTGAAAATGTGGACATGGAGCAAATCAAGGTAACAGTCAATAGAAATTTATTCTGAACACTACCCAAAACAACTGAGCGCGCAAAACGTCTTCCCCGCTTGGGGCAGACGGAAATAGCATGAGAAGCATCACCACAATAGTGGCACAACTTATTACGCTTATGAAATTCATGACGCTGTGCCCCAGAAGTCACTCCATCACACTGCATGGGCTCAGGGGCTGGCCCGCAAGGCATCACAATCTCACGCATATTTCTACGCTCGCGCAGACGTCTGTCAACTTGAATAGCTAATGACATAGAGTCATTGAGACCAGAGGGGACAGGGAATCCCACCATAACATCCTTTACAGTCTCTGCCAGACCCTTCCGAAAAAGAGCTGCCAGAGCATCATCATTCCATTTAGTAAGGACTGCCCACTTTCTGAATTCCTGACAATACAGCTCAGCGGCTTCATGACTGATTCAATGCCAACAAGGTTTTTTCAGCTTGATCAGTAACATTAGGTTCATCGTACAATAACCCCAGAGCCTGAAAAAACACATCAACATCATTCAAAACAGGATCCCCAGGTGTCAGGGAAAAGGCCCAATCCTGAGGGTCACCGCGCAACAGGGAGTTGACAATTTGAACCTGCTGCGTTGTGTTCCCTGAGGATTTAGGCTTCAAGGCAAAAAACAACTTACAGTTATTTTTAAAATTCAAAAACTTAGACCGATCCCCCAAAAATAAATCCGGCAGAGGGATCCTAGGTTCCTCAGCAGGCAACCCAGCAAGATAGATAGCAATACTCCGAACTTCAGCAGCAAGCTGCTCCACACGATCGGACAAATGCTTGACCTCCATTGAGGAGAAAAAAAAAATCCTCCTCAGCCCCCAGAGAAAAAGAGGGAAAAAATTTAACAAACAGGAAAAAAAAAAAAAAATTCAGACAACTCTGACAACTTTTTTTTTTCCTTTACTATTTTTCCCTTCTATTGAGTACCATAGAATTTTCAGTATGGCTGGTGATTCTGTTATGTTTAGGTAGCTGAGGAGGCAGGAGCAAAAAAACGCATAGGCAGCCTAACACCAGAGAGGTTGGAAACTAATTGGTTGCAGACCCCTAAACTAACCGCACAACTAGAAGCAGCTGTGGGACGTTCCTACGGAGCCCTAGACGCCTCGTCACAGCCGGAGAGATAGCTATCCCTGAAGATGGAAAGAGGAAAGCTAACTGCCCCGGAGTAGACCCCAAAAGAATAGGAAGCCCCCAGACATATAATGGCGGTTAGACCAGATAAAAATACGAACACAGACAGAAAATAGATTGAGCAAAACTGTCTAGATAGGACAGCACAGGAGAGAATACTGTCTGCAACCCAGAAAAACCCTAGGAAAAACTCCAACACTTCTGAATCCAAAAATACTGAGACCACACGGTCTCGACCACCTATATCAGATCTCTGGTGTGGACACGTAGCAACCCAGCAGTAAAATATCACAAGAACAGAGCAAATGAACAAATACAAAAAAACGAACAGAGACCAGCCAAAGCCCCCCAAAGGGGACCCGGCTGAAGACAAAAAGCAATGCAGCAAAAAGCAAGAAATTCAAACCACAGTAAAAAAAACTGAAAGAGACTTATCTGAATGCAAGCAGGAGACAGCAGAAAAGCAAGCTGAATTTCAACCTAGACCAGGAAGAACAATTGATCACCGGCGAGGATCATGGGAGGTCAGCTCACTTATATCAGGCCAGTCAGTACCACCTGACAACCACTTGTCGACTGCAGGTGTAGGACTCTTGGTGTTCAACATAGGTTCAATACCCTCAGCAACCACCAGAGGGAGCTTCAGCTCCGAAGTCGTCTCCAATACGTTCACAACAGAACTGTTTGCCCAGCCTATTTTAGCCAAATTTGAGGATTGCACATTTCACTGCAGGTGAGGCACATATGCAAACACATTTGTAAACATGCACTGCCTATTGAATTGCACACTTGCTCCGTTAATACTCCACCCACACAAACAAATGATACACCATTTGAAAGGTAAAATTACCTGCAGGTGGCAGCACACTACCCCAAAGCACACTACCACAAAGCTGCTTACAGACATCACAAACAAATCCAAACATTTGCTTTGGGATCTTTCCAGCTTGCCCAGCCTATTTCAGGCACATTGGAGGATTGCACACTTCACTGCAGGTGAGTCACATATGCAAACACATTTGTAAACATGCACTGCTTTTTCGCTGATTATTTCGCCCCACACACACAAATGATACACCATTTGAAAGGTAAACTTGCCCCCTTCAGAAAGAAAAGAGCCAAACAAACCACACATTCACGATTTTATCACTAAAGACAGTTTAAACATTCATTTTCATAAACCTGCAGAAAGACACAATGACCTGCAGGTGGCACCTCAACCGGAAGACATTTTTGGCCTCTACTTATCAAACCAATTTATTGTATTACCAATCTACATGTATAAATACCTGTCTGTGTTCATCATCTCATGAAATACATTTACATTTCACCAGCTTGCTTTTTCTGAAATTGCCTGCGCCCCCAACGACCAATGTGCAAAAATTTTGCACGGGCCAAGCTAGTCTGTTACATATTATGTACAGTATATTATATCTATATATAATGTAATTATATAGATATTTTTCAATTTTTTTTCAGCATTTTAGTTTTTTGTCCAATAGGACGCCTGCAAATGCAATTTTTGGATCATTTGTAATATATACTGCAATACCATGGTATTGCAGTATATAGTGAAAACTATGGTCTCATATGAAGCCATGATATTTAGGAAGCCCCTGGCAACCCATCGACATCTCGCAATCCCGCAGATGGACAAAGGGCAAATGACGAGCCATTTGGATGTCACCGCTCAAATGCCACTGTCAGAGATTGGCAACTGCATTTAAGTGGTTAAACAGCAGCAATCAAAGATAACTCTGATCGCTGCAGTTAAGAGGCTAGTTTTCCTGAGCCTGCCCCACATGGACTACATATACTGTAAATGTCAGAAGGGGTTAATGAAATTCAACACCAAAACTTAAACTGAAATTTCCGTGGTCTCAGGGTCCATTTACATGGGCCGACCGGTGGTGAGATACCACTGCTGATCGGTAAACCAGAGCAAATGATTCACACTATACTAGATCGCTCAGTGCGCATAGGCTGTCATTTTTCTTGGCAGTGTGACTCCCATTTACTTGTGCTGCCGAGAACGATGATCTTTTATGCTGCAGAAAATATCATTTCACCCTATGAACCTGATGACGATGTTTTGCTTGTTCATCATGTAATTGGCAGCATTTTTGCACTGCAGCATAATCATGAATCAAGTGGTTTTTTAGCCATGTTTTTTTCACAGTTATCTTGCGGTATAAATGCCCCTTTTCTTGCGGCAAATACGATCTAAATTTCCATTCTGATGAGTTACACAATAGAAACCAACGGAGCCCAAAGTAACCCTGTGACTTACAATGATGTCTGCCATTTTATCCGATAACTAGTATAGGTTCTGATTTTTTTTACATTAAATGAGACAGAATGCATAACAGAGGTTTCTAACAAAGCACAAATGTGAATAAAGCCTGGCATGAATGGCTGTAATAATCGTCTTGTACAAGTAAAACCATTTTTTTTTCTTGTGCGGCCATAATTTCCTAACGCAAGCCAGTCATCATAGCATTGGGCAGGCAATCAATTTATGTTAAATAACTAAAAGCCTAATCGACACTGCTCAGATTCTAGGGAAATGCAACTTCATGCCACCCTCATCTTTTATTAAAGAGGACCTCTCACAATGTCAAAAGTAGCGAGATTTTGTTCTTATTTTATTCCTGATGTTATCCTGAGTATCCTTTTTTTAACCCCTTCCCGACCTGTGACACAGCGTATGTGTCATGAAAGGATCGCGTTCCTGCGGGTCGGGTGACCGGGGTCACTGAAAGGTCACCCGACCCGCAGGCACAAGACCCTTTGTCCTTCACCACAGGGGGGTTGGTTTAACCCCCACATGGCTACGATCGCTCTGATTGGCTGTTAAAAGTGAAAAAGCCAATCAGATCAATCTGTAATGTTTCACCAATGAAATTTGGTGAAATATTACAATCCAGCCATGGCCGATGCTGCAATAGCATCTGCCATGGCTGGAGACCGAGATCCGACCCCCCCCCCGACACCGAGTCACGGCGGCGATCGGCCGCCGCCACCGATAGATGGCGGCGATCGGTCACCGCCGTCACTAAATGCTCCCTCCTCCTTGCCTCCGCTGCCCCACCTTCCAATCCCCCCTTACCTTCCGACCCTCCCTACTCACCTCTCCCAGTCTTCCGATGTCCCTGGATCCGTCCCGGCGTCCGTCCGGGATGTTTCATGGGCGCTGCCATCTTGCAAAATGGCAGGCGCATGCGCAGAGTGCCCTCCAGAGTCCAGAAATTTATTTTGATCACTGTGATAAACTCTAACAGTGATCAAAATAAAAAAAAGTAAATAAATGCCCCATTTATCACCCCCATAGGTAGGGACAAATAAAATAAAAAAATATATATATATATATTTTTTTTTTAATCTTTTTATTAGGGTTAGGGTTACGATTATAAGGCTGTGTTAATATAACGCGGTGTAACGCAGTCCGTTAACGCTGCCATTCACCCCATTTGCGGGTACATCGCGACTCATGCCGTAAAGCGGCATGCGTTCGCGACGTGCCGTCATTCAGTGATGGAGCTTCGGACGCAGCCTGCAGCTCTGGGCTCCATCACCACTAGCGCAGATGAATCAGCTGCTGATTCATCTACGCTAGCGGGTATAGCATAACGCGATCGCGTAATGCTATACCGTTACCCGCCTGTCAACGCTATGTGTTGAACGGGCTGGTAAAACGCAATATGAACCCAGCCTTAGGGTTAGGGTTAGAACTAGGGTTAGGGTTAGCCTTAGGGTTAGCTTTAGGGTTAGAATTAGGGTTAGAATTAGGGTTAGGGTTGGAATTAGGGTTAGGGTTGGAATTACGGTTAGGGTTGGGATTAGGTTTAGGTTTGTGGTTAGGGTTAGAGTTAGGATAAGTGTTAGGGGTGTTTTGTGGTTAGGGTTGGGATTAGGGTTAGGCTTGTGGTTAGGGTTATGGTTAGAGTTGGGATTAGAGTTAGGGATGTGTTGGGGTTAGGGTTATGGTTAGGATTTGGATTAGGGTTAGGGGTGTGTAGGTTAGGGTTGGGGTTAGAATTGAGGGGTTTCTACTATTTAGGCACATCAGGGGGGTGTCCATACACGACATGGCGCCACCATTGATTCCTGCAAATTTTGCGTTCAAAAAGTCAAACAGTGCTCCATTTATTCCGAACCCTGACATGTGCCCAAACAGTGGTTTACCATCACATATGGGGTATCAGCGTACTCAGGAAAAATTGCACAACAACTTTGGGGGTCTAATTTCTCCTGTTACCCTTGGGAAAAAAAATTGGGGACTAAAAAAATTATTTTTGTGGAAAAAAAATGATTTTTTATTTTCACAGCTCTGCGTTATAAACTTCTGTGAAGAACTTGGAGATTCAAAGTGCTCACCACACATCTAGAGGAGTTCCTTGGGGATCTAGTTTCCAAAATGGGGTCACTTGGGGGGTTTCTACTGTTTAGGCACATCAGGGGCTCTGCAAACGCAACATGACGCCCGCAGAACATTCCATCAAGTCTGCATTTCAAAATGGTGCTCATTCCCTTTTTGAGCTCTCCCATGCGCCAAAACAGTGGTTCCCCCCACATATGGGGTATTGGTGTACTCAGGACAAATTGCACAACAACTTTTGTGGTCCAATTTCTCCTGTTACCCTTGTGAAAATAAAAAATAGCGGGCTAAAAAATAATTTTTGAGCAATAAAATGATTTTTTTTATTTTCACTACTCTGCGTTATAAACTTCTGTGAAGCACTTGGGGGTTCAGAGTACTCACAACGAATCTAGATAAGTTCCATAAGAGGTCTAGTTTCCAAAATGGTGTCACATGTGGGTTTTTTCACTGTTTAGGTACACAGGGGCTCTCCAAACGCGTCATGGTGTCCGCTAACGATTGGAGCTAATTTTCCATTCAAAAAGTCAAATGGCGCTCCTTACCTTCTGAGCCCTACCGTGCGCCCAAACAGTGGTTTATGACCATATATGAGGTATCTGTGTACTCAGGAGAAATTACCCTACAAATTTTAGGAGCCATTTTATCCTGTTGCCCATGTGAAAATGAAAATACTGAGGCTAAAATAAATTTTTTGTCAAAAAAAAGTAATTTATTTTTTTTACGGATCAATTTGTGAAGCACCTGGGGGTTCAAAGTGCTCTCTAGGCATCTAGATAAGTTCCTTGGGGGGTCTAGTTTCCAAAATGGGTCACTTGTGGGGGAGCTCCAATGTTTAGGCACACAGGGACTCTCCAAATGCGACATGGCAACCGCTAAATATTCCAGCATATTTTCCATTCAAAAAGTCAAATGGGCTCCTTCACTTCTGAGCCCTGCCGTGCGCCCAAACAGTGGTTTTATGACCACATATGAGGTATCTGTGTACTCAGGAGAAATTGCCCAACAAATTTTAGGATCCATTTTATCCTGTTGCTCATGTAAAAATGAAAAACATGATGCTAAAATAAAATTTTTGTTGGAAAAATTAAAATGTCCATTTTTTCCTTCCACGTTGCTTTAGTTCCTGTGAAGCACCTGAAGGGTTAATAATCTTATTGAATGTAGTTTTGAGTAGCTTGAGGGATGCAGTTTTTATAATGGTGTCACTTTTGGGTATTTTCTACCATATAGACCCCTCAAAGTGACTTCAAATGTGAGGTGGTCCCTAAAAAAAATGTTTTTGTAAATTTTGCTGTAAAAATGAGAAATCGCTGGTCAACTTT
The DNA here is from genome assembly GCA_033576555.1 of Oophaga sylvatica. Lineage (NCBI taxonomy): Eukaryota > Metazoa > Chordata > Amphibia > Anura > Dendrobatidae > Oophaga > Oophaga sylvatica. The sequence goes on from JARQOD010000008.1 coordinate 139,997,840, forward strand.
TAACCCTTATAACTTCCTAACAAAAAAAATTTTGTTTCCAAAAATTGTGCTGATGTAAAGTAGACATGTGGGAAATGTTATTTATTAACTATTTTGTGTCACATAACTCTCTGGTTTAACAGAATAAAAATTAAAAATTAGAAAATTGCAAAATTTTCAAAATTTTCACCAAATTTCCATTTTTTTCACAAATAAACGCAAAAATTATCGACCTAAATTTACCACTAACATGAAGCCCAATATGTCACGAAAAACAATCTCAGAATCGCTAGGATCCGTTGAAACGTTCCTGAGTTATTACGTCATAAAGGGACACTGGTCAGAATTGTAAAAAATGGCAAGGTCATGAAGGGGTTAAAATTACTCCATACGGCTCAAGGGAAATAAGCCTTTTTACTTAGTGCCAATTTTTATGATCTTTTCAAGGGGGGCGTGTCACACAGATCCTCTGGGGCGTGTCTTGAGACTGCTTTGTATTATTATTCTGTGCACACCGCCCCTTTGGTAAAGACCATAATAAGTAGCACTAAATTAAAAGGAACAATATTTTTGGAACCCCATGGTGGATTTAAAAAAAAATATTCAACTTGTCCACGTTTACATTCTGAAGTTTCCCATAAACATGAGATTGTTGGACAATTGAAACAAAATAACAAAGTTTTATCTCAAGCTGTGTAGGCATCAAGTCATCAAAGTGACCACAAAATTTTTAGCTTTAACTTTTTCTTGTATGGGTGTATTGAAAATTGAAATTTTGCAACCAATTCAGGGAGTTTCAGTGATGCCTGTAATTCCTTTCTGAGTGACATATTCTGGCACATGTTATGTAATATATTAATCCCTGCTGAAACTATTTCTGTGCTAAATTTCATAAAAATGCAAATCCCCATTTCCTAAATACAATTTTAAATATTTTGGAAGACATTTACTTTGAGTTATAATCATCTGTCGAACATATTGAATTTATCCGCCGAGCGCTTTGATACTAAGACTTATACTTGTGACGTTTCAAAGTGTTCTGCTATTTCAGGTGACTATTCAGAATAAGCTGCGTATGCAACGTGAGGACTAACACAATTTCTGTATATTATAGTCTATATTATTTGGAAGGTTTCCTCCTCTGTGGGCTCTCTTTACTGGAGTGTTGAGCACTGCTTCTTCATCCCTGAAGTTTTTCTCTGTCCCCTCCTTCTCCATAGACGTCAACAGGCAATAGGTGTAATTTGACCCCTCACTGAAGGCAAAACTTACAACACATTTGAGAAGTTTTTTTTGAAAGCCTCTCATCAGTCCAAAAGGCATTTTTCCAGTGTTACCAGTGTGAGACATGTAGATCAGGAGAGTAGACTGTCAATCATTACTTGTCTCACATTGGTATCGCCCCCTTTCATTTGCAATAATATCTGTATCAAGATTCTCAGGAAGATCTATGTCCGGCCCATAGATCTTAAAAGATCATTTACATATTAAGAAAAATATGGATTTCTCTGGAATAAGACATTGGATCGCAGATATCAAGGTATCATTTTATTCAACTTTCTACAACCTACATGCCGTTATAGATGCCTTAGGAGGGTTGATCCTACTGATAGATTCCCTCTAAAGGGCAATCGCCCCCCCAAAAAAAACATAGTATTTTTCATCCACAGCTGAGGATCCGAAGAAGTCCGAGAATGGGGCTTTGGAACCCCGAGAAATGGGTCTGGATCCCTATCCTGAATGGAGTCACCTCCACTCCATTTACTGTCTTAGGTTTAGGGGATAACTTTTTCTCTTTTTTAGGAATAACCATTTAATTAAAGAAGAATGGAAATTGGGCGACAACCAATATGGTTGGCCATTAAAGCTGCTGCAAGGTCTCTGATAAAACTTTTCACACAACTTGTCTGTGCTCAAATCTTGAATTTCAGACATGTGAGACCAGGATAGGAGACAGGATTTATTAGTGATTCTTTATTGAGAAGGAAAGGCGTTAATGGAGTAGTAGATTCTGTGTTTCTTGCAATGATTCCCTTTAGAAAAAGCTTTATGGATGATGAGTTGGCCATATAAAGAATAGCAGTCATCATGGAGAGATTGGGAAGAATGATTTTCTAGTGACCATTATAGGATGTTTATTATGCATTACGGTAACCAGTACAATTTCGTTTTGGATGAGAAGCGGTAATTAAGATGTCAGGTTTATTGTTATGTATTAGTGTAAAATGGTTTGCGGGAAAGCGTCCGCTCTGTCTGGGTGAGATAAGGAACAAACACTTTAGCCTGTTAAATATAAAGCTGCTATTCAGAACTGGAATACAATACAAGATTATACAGAAGAAGACAAAGATATTAACATCCCCTCTAGGGTTGTACCTCATCAATAATAATGGACGCCACTTATACACACATTGCCTTATCTCGTTCATCTCTTCTGAGTAAACTTTACACATCCATCATGCCAATAGATTTCTATTAGCCGTAAGTGAGGCAACACCTTCACCTCAACGCTATGGAGAAGAGTGGTCTACCCTTATAAAGAAGGATCCCTTCATCAGATATATTTATCGTCTTAAGACTTCAATGACAAGACAACTTTCCCGTTGATGCGCACAACATTAATCTGTAATGAATTCTAAGAGGGATTGTATTGGTTTAGTGGCAGATTGCTAAGATGCCACCCATGTCTAGTCGAAGTGTGGCCAATGCAACCGCAGACGATCGCTGGAGCAAAGTGGCGGCAGCATAGTCGCTATTGACTTTAATGGGCAAAACATGCATCCTCTAAAGAAAGCCAAGTGGAGCTGTGCAGAGACTAACTGGTTTGATACTTTTTAAGCATCGCACAACTCTTAAGGTCCCCATAGACATTAGATGGCTGTCTGCTGAAGGATTCTTCAGCCAGTTGTTCACTCAGCAGTCATCTCAGCTGTCTCTCCCACACAGAGGAGTGCGGCTGTGTTTCCTATGAGAAATGCACCAACTGACATCTCTCTTGGCTAATCTCCAGAGGAACAAAGCCCAAATTCGGACATAGCCGATCAAGATCTCCCCCAACAATCTGTTGGCTGGCACACCAATGCACATTTGGCTGCAGCTTTCATGAGTATAATGTGTATGGGGAGTGCTTTATAGGGTTTATTATGCCAAAGGCTTCCTGAATGTAAAAATAACAAAGTCTGCTGTACTGTACTTAGAGCCTGGCGTTTCTTCACCTGCCCATGTTGCTTTGTGATTTTATGAACACCAGATATGTTTGCGCTATTTTTCGAAAGTGTGATTTTTTTTTTTAGCTTAAAAAGTTGCAGAAAAATTAGGAAGACAAAAATAAAGACCATTTTCAACTTCATGAACAGTCTGTGCCATTTTAAATCATTTGGCGCAATGAATACCACAAAACAAAAAAAAAGAAAAATTGTGTACCTTCTAGCAGGATGGTTCAGATCTATCACATCACTCTCAAGGGAGTAACGATCACGGTCGCAGAGGTCGCAACACCGTCCGTGTGGATGGGAGTCCTCCGATGCCAGTGCCAGTGCAAACTTTAACTTTGACGCACATGCAGCTGAAATGCATTGCGGCACAGAGACTCGCTGGGTCCATGCGCTGCCAGCCAGTCAAAGGCCCAGGAGGGGGAATATATATACCAGGATGTGGAACATATATAACAGGATGGGGCTCAGGATAGGGAACATATATACCAGGATGAAGAACATATCTACCAGGATGGGGAACATATATACCAGGATGGGGAACATATATAACAGGATGGGGGGTACATATATACCAGGATGGGGGGACATATATACCAGGATGGGGCTAGGCTAGGGAACATATATACCAGGATGGAGGATGTGTATGTATAATATATATTATATATATATACAGTACAGACCAAAAGTTTGGACACACCTTCTCATTTAAATATTTTTCTGTATTTTCATGACTATGAAAATTGTACATTCACACTGAAGGCATCAAAACTATGAATGAACACATGTGGAATTATATACTTAACAAAACAACTGTGTAACAACTGAAATTTTGTATTATATTCTAGGTTCTTCAAAGTAGCCACCTTTTGCTTTGATGACTGCTTTGCACACTCTTTGTTAGAACCCTCTTGTTAGATTTTGTTTCAGTTTGCTGGTCACATGACCTTTTTTCCCTATTTAGTCTGGCTCCGCCCTTCTGGCTTTGCTGGACTTCATTGTATTATCTACTCTTAAGCTAGCCGGGTGCTTAGGTGCCTTACTCTGTCAGTTTTGCTTAATCTTAGGATCTCGTAGTAATTTGTTTTCTGTTTAATTTTCCCTGCTACAATTTCTGTTAGGAGGTGTCCACCTTTTCTCCCAGTCACTAGATCTTGTAGGGATTCCTCCCTCGCAACTATAGGTCTTCGTTCAGACTAGCTGAGGACTTTAGCGGGGCTGGTCGCAGGATCAGGTTCCCCGTTACATCGTAGGGATCAAGCTCAGTCCTATTGTAGGGACAGAGTTCCCATCTTTCCTTAGTGTTTGTAGCAGTTCATAACAGTAAGTCCAGCCCAAAGAAAAAAAAAAAAAATCTCTAAGGAAAGATTTTCTGTTTTCATCATGGTGTGGGTTCGGTATTTGGCTGAACGCCTGCAGGGTCTCTCTCTGGAGGTGGCTGAAATCCAGTAACACGTGAGTAGTTGTTCTGAAGCACATTTCGTGGAGCCAAAGGTACGTTTGCCTGATTTATTTTTTGGTGAACAACAAGATTTTTTTTCTTTTAAAAATGCTTGCTTGTTGTATTTTCGTTTGAGACCCAGATCCTCTGGTGATGAATCACAGCGCATAGGGTTCATAATGTCACTTTTGCACAAAGAACCTCAGGACTGGGCCTTTTCTCTGCAGCCTAGTGATCCATGCTTTGGATCAGTGGATGTTTTTTTTTCTGCTTTGGGGTTGTTGTATGACGATCCGATCGTGTTTCATCAGCTGAGACAGAGTTGAGACGTTTGAGACAGGGATCAGGTAATGTGGAAAAATATTGTACTCACTTCCGTAGGTGGTCCACCCAGGTGGGCTGGAACGATTCAGCTTTGAAAAGTTTATTTCTTGCAGGATTAAGTGAAAGGGTTAAAGATTTGCTGATTGCTTATCCTATACCTGGTAACTTGCAAGAGGCTATGCAATTGGCCATACGGGTGGATAGGAGACTGCGTGCAAGGGTTAATGAGAGTAAGTCTGCTTTGTCAGCTCCAGGTTTGGAGAAGGAATGTACTGACATTGCAGAGCCGATGGAAATTGAATCAATGGCACCTCACTCTCGGGAAAAAGAACACAGATTTGCTCAAGGTTTGTGTTTCTACTGTGGTAAATCTGAGCATTTCATTAAGAACTGTGCGCTTCGAATGAATAAAGAGAAAAAAAAAATGAGGTCAGTGTCGCCCGCATAGCTTGTTTAAACAATAAAGGTGTCTTTCTTTCTGCTACCACTGGTGTTGAGGAGGAGTTAATGGAGTTTCGGGTATTTGTGGATTGTGGTTCAACTCTCAATGTGATTGATGGGAAATTTTTGGAAAAACTAAAATTAAGACCCAAACTTCTGTCTTCTCCTATTAATGTGGTGTCTGTGGATGGCTCTCCCTTGAAAAATGTTACTCACCATATCTGTGAATTTCCTCTTACTATTAATGGTGTTCATCAAGAGAATTTGGATTTGGTAGTTTTGAATAATTTGCCCTCACCGGTGATTTTGGGGTTACCCTGGTTAAAATTGCACAATCCGGTACTGGATTGGTCTACCAATGAAATTAAGTCCTGGAGTCCTAAGTGTTATGACAAGTGTTGTAACGGGCGTATTGCTGCTGTAGTTAAGGGGGAGTTACCTGTACCTATTCAGGATTTTTGGAAAGTTTTTTCTGATAAGGAATCGCAGGTATTGCCTCCTCATAGAGAATATGATTGTGCAATTGAATTTGTCCCTGGAGCGACTCTTCCTAAAAGTCGTTTATTTAATTTGACTATTCCTGAGAGAAAAGCTTTGGAGGAATACATACAGACAAGTTTGGCCGCCGGTCACATTAGGCCTTCCAAATCTCCTGTGGCGGTTGGATTTTTTTTTTGTTAAAAAAAAGGACGGCGGTTTACGGCCTTGTCTAGACTTTCGTGAGATTAATAAGATTACTGTACGCAATCCTTACCCACTGCCATTGATTCCTGATTTGTTTAACCAGTTAGCGGGGGCCAAGTGGTTCTTGAAAATTGATCTTCGAAGGGCATACAATTTGTTGCGCATGAAGGAGGGGGATGAATGGAAGACTGCGTTTAACACTCCACTGGGTCATTTTGAGAATCTGGTTATGCCTTTTGGACTTTCCAGTGCTCCGGCATTTTTTCAGAATCTTATTAATGACATCCTTAGACCTTTGATCGGCAGAAGTGTGGTTATGTATTTGGATGACATTTTGATTTATTCACCGGATTTGGAGTCTCATTGGAGGAGTGTGCGTGAAGTATTACAGTTACTGAGTGATAATTCACTTTTTGCCAAACTAGAAAAATGTGAGTTCGCTGTACAGAGACTTAGTTTTTTGGGCTACATTGTCTCCAGTGAAGGTTTTGAGATGGACCCTGTGAAAGTGCAAGCTGTGCAGGATTGACCTAGACCTATTGGTGTGAAATCAATACAGAGGTTTTTGGGGTTCGCCAATTATTATAGAAAATTCATAAAAAAAATTTCTGTGGTTGCCAAACCTCTGACCGATCTCACCAGGAAAGGTGCTGATGCGGTTCAGTGGACTACTGAGGCCATTGAGGCTTTTGTGTTGCTAAAGGAGAGGTTCAGCTCTGCTCCCATCCTTACGCAGCCTGATGTGACTAAACCATTTTTGGTTGAGCTTGATGCTTCTTCTGTGGGGGTCGCGCGGGTTTGTCTCAGGCAAAGACGGATGGAGTACATCCCTGTGCTTTTTTTTCAAAGAAATTTTCTGAGTCTGAACTAAATTATGATATTGGTAATCGGGAATTGTTGGCAATTAAACTCGCATTTGAACACTGGCGTCATTTTTTGGAGGGAGCGGAATTTCCCGTTCAAGTCTTCACCGATCATAAAAATCTGATCTACCTTGATGCTGCCAAACGCTTGAATGCCCGTCAGGCTAGGTGGGCACTGTTTTTCTCACGCTTTAATTTTACCGTTACTTACATCCCAGGTACTAAAAATGTTAAAGCTGATGCTTTGTCTCGCAGCTTTTCTCCTATGGTGGGTACTGAGGCGGAGGAAAACATTTTGCAAGAGGGGGTTGTTATTGCGGTTTTGGACTCCGTGTTGGAAGATGAGATTCTTAAAGCACAGGAGAATGCCCCATCTAACATGCCGCATGGGAAGTTGTGCCTGGTACCCTGAGGAGAGATTTGTTTGTTGAATGTCATGACTCTCGGTTGGCAGGTCATCCTGGAATCTCTGAGACCAAGAGACTTGTGGGTCGCAGCTTTTGGTGGCCTGGATGGCAGAAGGAAGTCATTAAGTGGGTGCGTCAATGCACTGTGTGTGCTAGATCTAAGTCTTCTCATACTCCTGCTGCAGGGTTGCTTTGCCCTCTGGAGGTCCCTAGTGCACCTTGGACACATTTGGCTATGGACTTTATTACTGACCTTCCCCCCTCTGAGGGTTTCACTGTCATCTGGGTGGTCGTGTACCTTTTTAGCAAGATGTGTCACTTGGTTCCTTTCATCAAATTGCCCTGCGCTAAGACTCTCGCTAAGGCCTTTGTCAAGGAAATAGTCAGACTACATGGTGTTCCTACTGACATTGTTTCTGATAGGGGACCTCAGTTTGTGGCTCGTTTTTGGCGCGCCTTTTGTGACAGGTTGGGAGTTCATTTGTCGTTTTCATCCGGATATCATCCTGAGTCTAATGGTCAGACAGAAAGGAAAAACCAGGATGTTGAGCAGTTCTTGCGTTGTTTTGTGACTGATAATCAAGAGGGGTGGTCTGAGTTTCTGCCACTTGCTGAGTTTGCTCTTAACAATCATACATCCGCTTCTGCTGGTTGTTCGCCTTTTTTTGTTGTACTGGGAGACATCCGTCTTTTGGGTCATTTTCCAAGTTGGGATCGGCTGTACCTGAAGAGGAGAATTTTTCTGGTGTGTTGGAGAGAGTTTGGACTGATGTGCGTGGTAATCTTCAGGAGGCTAACAAAAGATCCAAAGTGTATTTTGATAGAAAACGACAAGAGGTTTTGTTTGCTATTGGTGACATGGTCTGGTTGTCCTCTAAGAATCTGCGCTTGAGGATTCCGTCTAAGAAATTGGGTCCCAAGTTTGTAGGGCCCTTTAAGGTGCTTCAGGTCATTAACCAATCTGCTGTTAAGTTGGAGCTTCCAACCTCCTGGAAGATTAATCCGGTGTTTCATGTTTCTCTCTTGAAAAAAGCTGAGGTCTCAGATGGAGACGGCTCGGCCACTGTTCCCCTGGTGGTGGAAGACGGGCAATATGAGATTTCCCGCATCCTAAATTCTAGACGGTATAGAGGGGGTTTGCAGTACCTCGTCGCTTGGAAGGGTTATGGACCCGAGGATAACTCATGGGTGAGGGCGGATGATGTTTCTGCGTCTAGACTTGTCAGAGCGTTTCACAAGAGGTTTCCAGATAAGCCTAAGTCCTAGGGGATCCGTAGGATCCTCTTAGCAGGGAGGGTACTGTTAGAACCCTCTTGTTAGATTTTGTTTCAGTTTTGCTGGTCACATGACCTTTTTTCCCTATTTAGTCTGGCTCCGTCCTTCTGGCTTTGCTGGACTTCATTGTATTATCTACTCTTAAGCTAGCCGGGTGCTTAGGTGCCTTACTCTGTCAGTTTTGCTTAATCTTAGGATCTCGTAGTAATTTGTTTTCTGTTTAATTTTCCCTGCTACAATTTCTGTTAGGAGGTGTCCACCTTTTCTCCCAGTCACTAGATCTTGTAGGGATTCCTCCCTCGCAACTATAGGTCTTCGTTCAGACTAGCTGAGGACTTTAGCGGGTCTGGTCGCAGGATCAGGTTCCCCGTTACATCGTAGGGATCAAGCTCAGTCCTATTGTAGGGACAGAGTTCCCATCTTTCCTTAGTGCTTGTAGCAGTTCATAACACTCTTGGCATTCTCTTGATGAGCTTTAAAAGGTAGTCACCAGAAATGGTCTTCCAACAATCTTGAATTAGTTCTTGTTGGCCCTTTTGCCTTCACTCTGCGGTCCAGCTCACCACAAACCTTCTCGATTGGGTTCAGGTCTGGTGACTGTGGAGGCCAGGTCATCTGGTGTAGCACCCCATCACTCTCCTTCTTGGTCAAATAGCCCTTACACAGCCTGGAGGTGTGTTTGGGGTCATTGTCCTGTTGAAAAATAAATGATGATTCAACTAAACGCAAACCGGATGGAATAGCATGCCGCTGCAAGATGCTGTGGTAGCCATGCTGGTTCAGTATGCCTTCAATTTTGAATAAATCCCCAACAGTGTCACCAGCAAAGCACCCCCACACCATCACACCTCCTCCTCAATGCTTCACGGTGGGAACCAGACATGTAGAGTCCATCCGTTCACCTTTTCTGCGTCGCACAAAGACACGGTGGTTGGAACCAAAGATCTCAAATTTGGACTCATCAGACCAAAGCACAGATTTCCACTGGTCTAATGTCCATTCCTTGTGTTCTTTAGCCCAAACAAGTCTCTTCTGCTTGTTGCCTGTCCTTAGCAGTGGTTTCCTAGCAGCTATTTTACCATGAAGGCCTGCTGCACAGAGTCTCCTCTTAACAGTTGTTGTAGAGATATGTCTGCTGCTAGAACTCTGTGTAGCATTGACCTGGTCTCTAATCTGAGCTGCTGTAAAGGTACTGCCACACTAAACGCTCCCGCTAACGATCACAATAACGACGCATACTAATGCGATCGTTTTTGTGATCGTTTTAATGTCGCTAGTAGCTGCCACACTTAGCAATCTCGTTAACGTCGCATAAGCGGTTAGCGATCTCCTTAACGACTTTGGCGGTACAAAACAGCGCACATCGCTCACAACATCGCTCACAAAAGGTGCCAGACACAGCGATATAAGCTCACCAGCGGGACGCCAACGATAAAAATAGGGTCCAGAACGCTAGTGAACGATGAGCGAGATCACAGCAGGGGCCACGTCGCTAGTACATGCCACACACAACAACGTCACTAACGAGATCGCTAAATAGTGACGTTTTTTTAGCGATCTCGTTAGCGACGCTGTTTAGTGTGGCATACCCTTAAACCTGCGAATTCTGAGGCTGATGACTCGGATAAACTTATCCTCAGAAGCAGAGGTGACTCTTGGTCTTCCTTTCCTGGGGCGGTCCTCATGTGAGCCAGTTTCTTTGTAGCGCTTGATGGTTTTTGCAACTTCACTTGGGGACATTTTCAAAGTTTTCCCAATTTTTCAGACTGACTGACCTTCATTTCTTAACGTAATGATGGCCACTCGTTTTTCATTACTTAGCTGCTTTTTCCTTGCCATAATACAAATTCTAACAGTCTATTCAGTAGGACTATCAGCTGTGTATCCACCAGACTTCTGCACAACACAACTGATGGTCCCAACCTCATTTATAAGGCCAGAAATCCCACTTATTAAACCTGACAGGGCACACCTGTGAAGTGAAAACCATTTCCGGTGACTACCTCAAGAGTGTGCAAAGCAGTCATCAAAGCAAAAGGTGGCTACTTTGAAGAACCTAGAATATAAAACATATTTTCAGTTGTGTCACACTTTTTTGTTAAGTATTTAATTCCACATGTGTTAATTCATAGTTTTGATGCCTTCAGTGTGAATTTACAATTTTCATAGCCATGAAAATACAGAAAAATCTTTAAATGAGAAGGTGTGTCCAAACTTTTGGTCTGTACTGCATATATCAGGATGGGGTCAGGACAGGGCCCATACATCTGACCAACATGTGGGTGTGGGGGGGCAGATCCAAATTTTGCACTGGACTCTAGTTAAGGCACTGTCACACTTAGCGATCGCACTAGCGATCACGACAACGACACGACCGGGCGAGATCGCTAATGCGATCGCTATGTGGTCGCTAGTTAGCTTCCAAACACATCTCATCAGCAATCTGTATAACGACCTCTGCGGTCGTTGGGAAAACCTAGTCCCACCTGCGACGCTGGTAAAGTCGTTCATAAAGGGTGTCACACTCAGCGATTCAGGCTCACCAGCGGGACACCAACGACCAAAAAACGTCTCAGAACGTTCATAAGTGATCAACGACATCGCAGCAGGGGCCACATCGCTGCTACATGTCACACACAGCTAAGTCGCTAACGAGATCGCTACTGCGTCATAAATCGGTGACGCAGTAGCGATCTCGCTTAGTGTGACAGTACCTTTACACCACTGATCATTTTGGCTCCTGTTCAGGTTGTTGGGACTAAGTTCACACGTTATTAGTGTTAGTTTATGTGGGTCATTATAGGAATTTTATATTTTCCCAATCCAGTATCAGGCCACTGCGGTGCAAAGCAATGAAATCACAATGTCCTATAGGGAGGTCTCCATCTAGCAGAGAAACAAGTATACCATGTGTGTCTATAAATTATGGATGGTGATTGACTGGGAAATACTAATTACCCACTTCAGAGGTTACTTCATTATAGTTTGTTGTGTTTTGTATTACTACCTTTGTTGCTATCAAACTCCCAAATCTCATTGCTCATTGCTGAGCCTAGAATTTTAATCTGTACCTAGCTAAGCACTGATGCATTCTCGCATAGGACTTCTGTGGAGGATAAGTACTCGTCACAAGTGCAATTCATGCTATATCATTTCAATTATTCGCTATGGAGAAAAAAAAATACAATTAACCTTGGGACTATTGCAGATTTCCTTATAAATAAGTCACCAGCTCAAATACGTTATTGCACCAATTAAGGAAGTATTGAAGCAATTCCTTAGGATCTTGTCACCTTGGAAAGCACTGTTGATCTACAGGTAGATAACCTTCCAATACTGCCCAGTCGCTTTACTGAAAATGCAGTTACCAGGATGAAATGAACTTATTTCCACCAGAGAGCCACTGGCTTTCAGTCATAGATGCGGTGCAGGGAGCAATTACAGGCACCACTCATTAAACACTGTATACTGTTAGCAGCGGCTGTAAGCATGCCCCTACACTATGAATGACAACAGATAGGTCGAGTTGTCAATCATACTGTCAGGTCGTGCTTATAGACGCCGCTCACAGGACAGTAAGCAGTGGTGTAAGCGATGACTGTAATCGCTCCCTGCTCCGCCCCTATGACTGAAAGCCAGTGGCTCCCTGGTGGAAGTAAGTTAATTGTCTGACTGTAGCCTCATTTTCAGCACTGGAATGATATTTGTCTGCAGATTAACATATATATGCAGGTAGATAACGTTTTCCAAGGTGACAGGTTCCCTTTAAAGGGAATCTATCAGGAGAGTTATACCACTATTGCTCTATAGGTCCTAGAACAGCAATAAAAATGATACCTGTCTTGTATTAATCCGACGTGCTAGTGCTGAGAAAGCAAGCATTAAAACCAAACGTAAATTACACTGGAAGTGCACTGGGTGTGAGTCAATACAGTCTGAGGGCATCAACACACCCATATTGCACTTCTAGGCTCAAGCTTGATTTCTCAGCTCTGACACATCAGATTTTCACAAATCAGTTCTTTTCTTCTTGCTCTAGAATCTATACAGCCTTACCATTAGTTTCAATTGTCCTGATTGGTTTTCTTTGTTGTTACCAATGAACCTGAACTGAAAAATCCAACTGTGAAAAAATATACAAATTAGTCTGGAAGTGCATTGGGCAAAGTCAACACACCCTGAATGCACTTCTAGGGTAACTTACATGTGACTTCAAAGCTTGATTTCTCACCACTGGAACATCATATTACTATAAAACAGGTGTAGAAGAGATGGGGCTGATGGTTAGTTCCCTGACACGCTAACGGGGTCAAAGTATTTCATTTTCATTTAAGTTGCAAAAGGATAACACTCACTGGGGCTGCAGACAGGGTTAACTGTAATGGCCGGCCCAGTTTGGGAGGGGGGAACTGAGAGTTGGTGTCAAAGACAGGAAGAGACAGAGTCAGTGAGTGCTGAGCTGTGACAAGGGACAGGCTAAGGCAGGGGTGGGCAATTAATTTTGCCAGGGGGCCGCATGAGAAATTGGGATGGTTTTAGAGGGCCGGACTAATATAATTAACTCCGTTCTACCCAATACTGTATATATATATACTGTATACTGTATATATACATACCTGCCCATTATCATCATCTTCTCCCCATCATCATCAATGCCTCCCCATTATCAGCAATGCCTGCCCATCATCATCTTCTCCCCATCATCAATGCCTGCCCATTATCATCAATGCCTGCCCATTATCATCATCTTCTCCCCATCATCATCAATGCCTCCCCATTATCAGCAATGCCTGCCCATCATCATCTTCTCCCCATCATCAATGCCTGCCCATTATCATCAATACCTGCACATTATCATCATCTTCTCCCCATCATCATCAATGCCTGCCCATCATCATCATCATCTTCTCCCCATCATCAATGCCTGCCCATTATCATCAATACCTGCCCATTATCATCATCTTCTCCCCATCATCATCAATGCCTGCCCATCATCATCATCATCTTCTCCCCATCATCAATGCCTGCCCATTATCATCAATACCTGCCCATTATCATCATCTTCTCCCCATCATCATCAATGCCTGCCCATCATCATCATCATCTTCTCCCCATCATCAATGCCTGCCCATTATCATCAATACCTGCCCATTATCATCATCTTCTCCCCATCATCATCAATGCCTTCCCATTATCAGCAATGCCTGCCCATCATCATCTTCTCCCCATCATCAATGCCTGCCCATTATCATCAATGCCTGCCCATTATCATCATCTTCTCCCCATCATCATCAATGCCTCCCCATTATCAGCAATGCCTGCCCATCATCACACACAGACAGCACATAAGCACTCTCTCACATACATACACACACACACACACACACACACAACACAAAGCACCGCACTACATAGACACAGACACACACAGAGACACGTCTTACCTGTCCAGCGTCCCCGCTCTCTGACACAGCCGGCCGCTGAATGATGACGTCATTCAGCGGCCGGCTGTGAGAGGAAGCGCCGGTGGAGCCCGGAGCTGCAGCAGCGGAGGCACGGGAGAGGTAAGTATTGTGCCAGCTGATGCCGGGGCCCTGAGACTGCCGGAGCGCCTCCGCGGGCCGGTCACTGACAGCCGGCGGGCCGGATGCGGCCCGCGGGCCGCCCCTTGCCCAGGTCTGGGCTAAGGACTTTGGCTGCTGGGGACAGCGTGAGCCCAAAACCTCGGGACAGTGGATTGCCAGAGAACCATTTTGCACGTGTCCCTTTTGTTGGCCAGGGAACCTCAAGATAGACCTTGGGGCCCGGTGGCACACTCCTTTTGTGAAGCTGTAGGAGAAACTGGTCTCAAACCTTTAGAGGCAGAGAGAGATGGAATCCAGATATACAAGAAAAGGAGAGGATCCCTAGAACTAGAAGAGATAGTAAAAGCGATGTTCTACCTATACCGAGAACCAGGGCGGAAGTTGTATCTGGTACCTGTGGGAAAGATGACAACCCGTTGGATCTTGTCTTCTATACCTGCCTGTAAATACTGCCGTTCACTAAGTAAAAGTTTGGTTGTTTTTATGAACCTTGTGTCTCCTGGATTGATGGCTGCCCTGGTTCCAGAAGATGGATTCGTAGAGTCAGAAGAGGCCTGCAGCCCTAAAGTAAATGTGATGCCCCTCACACATAGTAGCACACCGGGACTGGGACACGAGTTTCCTGTAAGGTGTCAAAGCGAGTGGGAACAGAAGCTCGCCCACGACTACCCCGCTTGGGCATCTTACACAGATACAATTTTTTTCTGTTGTCCTGGGATCTATACAGCTGTGCCGCTTGTTTCAGTAAGGCCGGAGTCACACACAACCACAAAAAAATCGGACCGTTTTAGTCGGTCGATTATCGCACCAAAATGTCATGAACAGTCATCCGTCTGGCATCCGATTTTCCTGGAAAGCTGCGATTTAGTCGCATCTGACCATAGTTGTAACATCCAATTTACATCCGACTTGCGAGATTTTCTCGCAGGCTTGCAAAACGGACATATAATGGATCCAAATGAATAGTATTTAAATCACAAAAGAAAGAATAGATATATACACATAGAATACATATTGTGACAGTGTCACTGGTTTTATATGTGAGGGGAGGTATGTGTCACACAGGATGCTCTCCTCTGTGAACTAAGACCTACTTTATTTATCTGCCAGCATGTTATATGCTGGTAGGTTTACTCTGTTAAAGGGTGTGGCTGAGCAATGTATAAAAGCTCAGTCCTGTTTTTTTTCCTCTGGTGTGGTCTGGAGAGGAAAGTCTCCAGACAGTATAGTGGAAGCTGCAAAGCTTTCCACAAGGACTTTAGCAGTGCAGTTTATGCTACCGAGAGCGGGCGGAACCCACTCATCTATGGACTGAGTTATTGTTTGTTTTTTTTATGTTTTTCCCGTTTAACCCAGAGGGGTCATGTTTACTTTTCCTGCGAAATCTGCATGAGTTTATGGCTGATAATAAACCAGCAGAAAGAAAAACCTGAGAACGTGTGTCCTGAGTCTGCCTCCAGGAGAACCGAGCGAGTCGTCTTGCCACAGTTGGTGTGAGAGTGCGTGCAGGATTCCAGGAACACGTGTACCTGCCACAAAGACCGGTGGATGTCCTGGGTGAAGGCTGCCAGCCAGCTAGAGAAGTCCAGCAGCATGGAGGAGCTTGTTAAGCACCTGGTCCAGGCCCAGCAGAGCATACAGCAGCAACACCTACAGAGCCAGCAGAGCATACAGCAGGCCCAGCAGAGCATGCAGCAGCAGCACCAGGAGACGACCAAACTGTTGCTTCAACAGATCCAGTTGCAGCAAAAGTCGCAGCAGCAGCACCAGCAGGAGGCCAACAGCAGATACAGCTTTTGGCAGATGCCATCCAGAGCAGGGCGGCCACCCCAACCCCAGGGCCGACTGATGATTCTCACGTCAGGAAGGCGGTAAGGCGGGCCATGCAGAAGATGACCCCTGGGGATGATGTAGAAGCATTTCTGACTGTTTTTGAGAGGGTGGCTGATCGGGAGAGACTTCCACCAGCACAGTGGGCAGAGGTTCTGGCGCCATATTTATCGGGTGAACCCCAAAAAGCGTATTTTGACTTGGCGCTGCAAGATGCTAAGGAGTATCCCAAACTAAAGACAGAGATCTTAGCACGTCTGGGAGTAAATATGGCAGTAAGAGCCAGCGAGTTCATCACTGGGCGTATGCTAGCAACAAACCCCCTCGTTCGCAGATGTTTGACCTATTGCATCTTGTTCAGAAGTGGCTACAACCGGAGTCCTCCACTCCGGCCCAGATGGTTGAGCGGGTGGTGATTGATAGATTCATGCATTCCCTTCCCAAGTCAGTACAGACCTGGGTTGCCCAGGGTGATCCCCAGAACGCAGATGACTTTATCGGCCTGGTAGAGAGGTACCAGGTAGTTGAGAGATCTCTTGGGAAACCGGATGCAGTCACTTCTCCCTACTGGGATACCCAAAAGGGGGTGGGTTCACCACGGAAGGGGTTTAGAGCCACCACTGGGGGGCGTCCCACTCCTATTGAAGGGGCCTTTAGAACAGTTGGGAAAGATATAGTTTGCTGGCGATGTCACAACCCTGGACATGTAGCCGCCAAGTGTCAAATATCCCCTGAGCCCATGGACTGCAGCCTAGGCAGACGGGTCTCCTATTATGCCTATCCAGCCTGTAGCGTGGACTGTCGACTCGGCAAGGGACCGCAGGCGTGTGCAGTATCCATTAATGGAATAAAAGTGCTTGGGCTGTTGGACTCCGGGAGTCTGGTGACCTTGATCAGAGCATCCCTTCCCCACCAGTTGATCCCTTCCAAAACCCTGGGTGTTCGGTGCATCCATGGTGACGCCAAGGACTATCCCGTGGCCACAGTAACAGTGGGGACAGACTGTGGTGCCCAGTCCCATGAAGTCGGGGTGGTAAAGGACCTGATACATCCCGTCATATTGGGCCGTGATTTTTCCTTATTCTGGGACTTGTGAGGGAAGGGAACTGGACTAAGTAGCATGGGGAAAAGCGAGATCCTTGAAGAAGAACCCCGACAGAGTCTCAGAGAGAGAAGTTCCCACTGTGCGTCTTTGTCGGTGATGAGGGTGAGATGGTGACCGAGGAGGCGACCTACCTGCGTTAGATATGTCCAGAGAGAACTTTGGGACTGCTCAAGTTCGAGACCTGACCTTAAAAGGGGCGTTCGACCAGGTTACTGTGTGTAATGGGGTTGCCCAAGAGCCGGGGGCCGACACCAGATTCCCCCACTTTGCAGTACAGGGGGAGTTGCTATATCGGGTGGCCAAACTGAGGGGCGGTGAGATAGTGGAACAGCTGTTAGTGCCGGGGCCATACAGACGGCGGGTGCTAGACATGGCCCATTCACATGTTCTGGGGGGACACCTAGGGGTCGAGAAAACTCAGGAGAGGATACTGAGGAGGTTTTATTGGCCAGGGTGTTATCGAGAAATTCAAAACTTTTGTAGGTCCTGCCCCACCTGCCAAATAACCGCTCCCTCCTCCCACTTCCGTAGCCCCTTAGTTCCACTACCTGTGATAGAGGTTCCCTTTGAGAGGATTGCCATGGACCTCGTGGGCCCCATAGTCAAATCAGCTCGGGGCCACCAATATATCCTGGTCGTCATGGACTATGCGACTCGGTATCCAGAAGCGGTTCCCCTAAGGAACATGTCCAGTAAAAGTATAGCCCGAGAGTTGGTCCATATTTTTGCTCGGACAGGTCTACCAAAAGAGATTCTAACAGACCAAGGAACCCCCTTCATGAGCAAGGTGATGAAGGAGCTTTGCAGAGTCCTTCAGATAACTCCGCTGCGGACCTCGGTTTATCATCCACAAACGGACGGCCTAGTGGAACGCTTCCACAAGACCTTAAAGGCAATGCTCAAGAAGGTCGTTGAAAAGGATGGGAGAGACTGGGACTATCTGCTCCCATTTCTGCTTTTCTCGGTCAGAGAAGTTCCTCAAGCCTCCACGGGCTTCTCTCCATTTGAGCTCCTATATGGGCGGCATCCAAGAGGTCTCCTAGACATCGCCAAGGAAACTTGGGAGGCTGAAGTCACGCCACACCGGAGTATCATCGAACATGTCGCCCAGTTACAGGAGAGAATGTCAAGGTGATGCCCATCGTAAAGGAACATCTCCTCCAGGCGCAGGAAGCCCAGGCGAGGGTCTATAACCGGTCGGCGAGACTAAGACAGTTCCAGCCCGGAGACCGTGTTTTGGTGCTAATCCCTACCGTCGAGAGCAAGTTCCTTGCCAAATGGCAAGGTCCATACGAGGTGGTGGAGAAAGTCAGCGAGGTTAATTATAAAGTCCACCAGCCTGGCCGAAGGAAGGCACATCAAATCTATCATATAAACTTGCTCAAGCCGTGGCGGGACCGTGAACCTGTGGAAACTCCTTGCCTGGGAGCCGCACCAGAAGGCAAGGTGGAGGAGGTCACTATTGCAGAGACTCTATCACTGGCCCAGAAGCAACAGTGTCGAGAATTACTACAGCAGAATCGGGACCTGTTCTCAGAGTTGCCAGGGCATACACAAGTGATAGAGCATGACGTGCTGACAGAACCGCATGTACGAGTGAATTTGAAGCCGTATCGGATTCCGGAAGCACGCCGGGAGGTGATCTCGGCTGAGGTGAAGAGGATGTTAGACCTCGGGGTAATAGAGGAGTCAAAGAGTGGGTGGTCGAGCCCAATCGTCCTTGTGCCGAAACCCAATGGAGAGTGCAGGTTTTGTAATGACTACCGTCGGCTAAATGAGGTATCCAAGTGTGACGCCTACCCGATGCCCCGCGTCGACGAACTCATCGAGAGGCTTGGACCGGCGAGGTACATCACCACTCTTGACCTGACGAAGGGCTACTGGCAGATCCCCATGTCCCAGATGGCTAAAGAGAAGACGGCTTTCTCAACACCGGATGGCTGTTTTCAATACATGCGGATGCCGTTCGGACTACAGGGGGCCCCAGCCACTTTCCAGAGGGCTATGGATCGGATCCTAGCCCACATAAGAAGTATGCCGCAGCCTACCTCGACGACATTGTGGTCTTTAGCTCAGACTGGGCTAGTCACCTACCTAAACTACAGGCCGTTTTGGACGCGCTAAGGAAAGCAGGATTTACCATAAATCCGAGAAAGTGTGCCATCGGAAAAGAGAAGGCCAAGTACCTGGGCTATGTTGTTGGGAGAGGCGAAATAAGCCGCAGATCAAGAAAGTGGAGGCAATTCAAACCTGGCCGCAACCGCTCTCAAAGAAGCAGGTGAAAGCATTCCTGGGAATGGTGGGATACTACCGGCGGTTTATCCCGAATTTCGCCATGATTGCCGCCCCACTAACAGATCTTCTAAAAGGCACCAAATCAACCATGGTGAAATGGACGGAAGAAACGGAGACCGCGTTTCAAAAGCTGAAGCTAACACTGTGCAAGCAGCCTGTCCTGGTCGCGCCAGACTTTAAGAAAGAATTTGTGGTCCAGACTGACGCATCAGAGGTTGGTCTAGGGGCTGTACTCTCCCAAGAAATAAATGGGGAAGAACATCCCATTCTCTATCTAAGCCGAAAGCTGTCCTCCTGCGAGAAGAACTACGCCATAGTAGAGAAAGAGTGTTTAGCCATAAAATGGGCCATGGATATTAACCTGGCTTAAAGTCACCTTTCAATTGCAAGGTGGCTTTAACCCATTATTAACCCATTCGCCACCGCTACAGGGCAATGGGAATAGACGGGCAAAGTGCCAGAAAGGGCGAATCTAATTATAGATTTGCCTTTTCTGGGGTGTCTGGGGGCAGATGTTAGTAGCCAGGGGGGGCACAAAATAAATGCACCCTCCCTGGGTTATTATTATTTGCCCCCACTCGCTTGCTTTGTCTGTCTGGTGGAGAAAATACAGCGGGAGCCCACGCATTTTTTTTCAACTAATTTACACCTTTATTTAACCCCTACATGTCTGAAATTTTGCACACATACACTCATGTAATTGTAAGTTAAAACCATA
Organism: Oophaga sylvatica; assembly: GCA_033576555.1. NCBI lineage: Eukaryota > Metazoa > Chordata > Amphibia > Anura > Dendrobatidae > Oophaga > Oophaga sylvatica. The sequence continues at coordinate 140,017,999 of JARQOD010000008.1, forward strand.
TATCAAACTACATGAAATGACATGGTTAACTGTATGTAAACCATGTGTCATTTCATGTCGGCTTCTGTAATTTCACAAAAGCCGGCAATTGAATTAGCGGATATTACAGTATGCAGAAGTGTATGAACTATAAATATATGTATATATATATGTCACAGTGACATATATATATGTATTCTATGTGTGTATATGTATTGTTTCTATTCTTTATTAAAGCTGTCAGTATGATTTTACAGTATAGCCGGGGATGAATTGCCGGCTTTTCTAAAGGACACCGGTGCGATTTAATCTCAAGTCACACGTGCGGTCCGTTTGTAATCCGATTTTTCATCGCTCCCATAGACTTGCATTGGCGATAGTCGACCCACAATCGGTGACAATCGCAGCATGCTGCGATTGCACTCGGACTTTAAAACGGACCACAAAAAAATCGGATACTGGGAGCTGCTCCATAGATTAACATAGGTCCGACTGCAATGCGATATTTCATCGCATTGCAGTCGTCAGATTTTGCCGCCAGTGTGACTCCGGCCTAATAGAAATTGTAGGTTTCCTTTAAAACATGGAGGGTATAATCTGCAGGTAGATGCAGAGGTCAATGATAAGTACTAACGCCTTCAAAACACAGAGAATTAGCGGGGACCCTCTGCTATATGCCTGCACTATTGTTCTTGTGACACCTTTACAAATGCCAGCATTTATCATTGCTAGTGACAACCTGTCAGCACTTCCATAGTTAGAGAAGCGTATAACTTTAAAATCAGGAGTTGTCAAAATGGGTTAAAGGGACATAGAGGTGGGGGGTGGATAGGACGCGGAACTGGAGCTTAAGAGACGTAGCTGGTCTGCTGTGTTCTGACCTGTCTGCGTAGTCATCCCTGAGCACCATGAGGATCAGACATTAGACGATAATTAATAGCCCGCTCCTGATTATATGCTTTTTCCCAGACGTCATCTGGCTGGCTGTCATTTCGAGCCTTGTGACAGCTCATACCCTCATCCGTCACATGGTGGGAATGATTAAACAGGCAGATCTGCTGTTCGTCTGCAGCTTGCGTGTGTTTATCGAAGCAAGAAAATTCTGAAAACCAAAATATGAAAAAGAGAACAGCCTAAATCACCAAATGTCAACCTGTCCTCAGAATCCACAAAATGCATCTAAATGTTTAGCTTTCCACTTGCACGGTACTTAGGCCTCTTTCACACTTCAGTCATTTGGCATCAGTTAAAATCCGCCAAAGTGTGAAAATAGCAAACGGATCCGTCATGAACTTTTCAACCCGGAAAATGCATGGTAGAAGCATGCGGATCCGCCACCCATAGGCGCCCATTATAGAAAACGGCGGAAGCGGCGGATTCGTCATAGTCGGCCATTTTGGCAGACACAAAAAACGTTGCATTGGACGTTTTTAAAAAAATGCGGACGCCAAATTTATGGCGGATCCGTCAAAAAACGGATCAAACGGACGACCATCCGTCAAAATCCGTCACTAATGCATGTCAATGGGAAAAAAGAGAATCCGCCAAAAAAAAATGGCGGATCCGTTTTTTTCACACTTTGGCGGATTTTGACTGACGTCGCACGACTGAAGTGTGAAAGAGGCCTAACCTATAGGTGCATTTTTATATATGACATCCTATAATGTTTTTATTCAGATGGTAATGCTGACTATATGGGGCGATTGTTCACATTCATTGCCCTTAGTAAATGTGCCCAAATAGTAATTTGTTTGTGGACATTGGCATCTTTCACGCTGACATAAAAGTCGACATATATCGTCGCCAGCAATGGAAGCTGTATTGCGGGGGGTGGGGAGTGAATGATCACATGACTTTATTTTTATAGATTGGACTTACAGACACGTCAATACCAAATATGCTCATTTTTTTATTTTGTTAGGTGTGAATAGGTACAAGGGGCTGTGAGTCAAACTTTCATGTTTTTTTCTATTTTTTCTCTTTAACTTTTCACTATATATGTTAGTTGCCCTAGGGGACTTGAACCTGCAATCATTTTATTGTTTGTTCTATGTACTGCAATACTGAAGTCTTGCTATATATAGAACAAGCGCTGAAATGATTGCAGGTTCAAGTAAAAATTAATATCTCCTATGAAACCTAGCCTGTGTACCAATGTACCAATGTTTATGGCGGCACCAAAGTGCCCGGGTAACCCACCGGCACCCTGCGTTTGCGTTGCAGGGGAAGGGGATGCCCTAATAACTAATAATGATTGACAGCAGCGTTTAAGTAATTAAACAGAAGCAATGGGAGCTAGTTTAGCTGCTGTTGGAAGCAGGTGCTGCCTGTATAACAGAGCTGACATCTGCCTTCATTAGCTCCACAGACCCGAACTTGCTCCGTGACAGATATAAATCTCATCAATAAGGGAGGTGTTAAAGACTATCCTTTATTTAGTTTGGTCATAGTACATGTTTTCAGCACAACATCACTAGGTCGTATGTTACTCGTGCAGCAGCAGCCTGCGCGGCCTAAACGTTCTAGCATGGCCTGCATCGGCTCTGGACTCATCTCCCATTGAGCACAAGCAATTGCAAAAGGAGCTGTCATAATCGGATCTTGATGATTTGCCCGAGTGCATGCATCATGACTACACTTTTCTCAGACAACTATTAAAGCGGTTGTCCAGCCTTGGGGCTCAAGTCTGCAGTTACTGTATATGACTACAGCCTTGTGAATCCTCACAACGTGCACAGTGCGCATAGTCAGGATTCTCCGATGCCGGCGACTGGAGAGGGCAGACAAGTGGCAGAAAGTACATGATTTTCATACTCCCATCCACATTCCAATATATGTATCTAGCCTCGTTCAATTCACTTGTATTGAGTGAGGACGGTCACATCTAATTGGCACTTGACCTCATGAATCACGTCACAGTAGCAGGATATCCCGGGGCTAGAGGCTTCTTCTCTATCTCTAAAGCCCTAGCTATCCCTGCTCTCCGGATAACTTCTGATGGTGAAGACGCAGTAGCCATGTGCCTAACTGAGCTCCTAAATCAGCCCTTATCTGCCTCTTCCTCAGACAAGGGAAGTGGGGAGTTGTGTATATGAATCCACAAAACCGGACTAACAAGGGAAGACGTACATGGATAAATGAAAATACCAATCATACAAATATGCACTTACAAACAACAGAATGGAACACCCTGTTGTAAAGGGAGGAAAAACCAAATAAGAGATGATGAAGATATGCACACAGACAAATCACCACGCAACAGTCTCCTGAAAGACATTCCAAAACGCCTCCCTCAAACAACCAAAACCTCCAGCTCCCAATCCAGGCAGTTTAGAACTAACTCTGGCAAAGCCTGCTTGCCAAAAGCCAGGGGAGTGACAACACTGAACAGCTGAGAGCTGATCAAAGCATAAAAGCCTTCAAGATCTCTCAGCAGAACAGATTAACCCCTGCACTGCAAGCAGAAACCTACACTGTTTAATATGAAGTAAGAAAAATCAGATAGAGTGGTCTTCTGGCTCCTCTCTGATGTGGTAAACCCTTGACAGCATGTATGCAAATTGCATACTTGCAGACACGCGCTCACCAGTTCCTGGCGCCAAGGAATTCTGAAAGTGCGCACACTAGAGTGACTGCAGACTTGGACCCTAAGGCTGGACAACCCCTTTAATAACCTCATTGATAATGTGACAATGCTTGTATTTCTGCATGTGGCTCTCATACTCAATACTGCATAAATTGAGATGTTATGACATTTTTATTTCCATTTTTTCATTATTTGCACTGAATTAACATGTCTGTCCATCATGTGATTTCCTTAATTCAATGACTTTTAGTTCTTGGTGTTGTAGTTTCAGTGTTGAGGAATGTAAATATGGTACCAGTCAAAAGTTTGGACACACCTGTTCATACAATAGTTTTCCTTGTTATTAATGTAATGTGCACATTATACCTTCAGTCTGAAGGCAGCAAATCAGCTAAGGAACACATATGTGCTAAACTTTAGATTCCTCAAACTACACTGCTCCACAGATTTACACCCACTTGGCATTCTCTCAGCATCTTCAGGTTGTCCCCTGGAATGGCTTCTAATGAACAGGCCTGCCTCATTAAGAAATCATTTGTGGAATCACCTGACTTCAGAAAGTGCTTGCGACCAGAATTGGGACACAGTCACATGCAGTGTTGAGACCTATTCTACAACTGTTGTAAGAGACAATATTGCAAGAACAACTCAACTAAGTAAAGAGAATCGACAGTTCATCCTTACTTTAACCCCTTCATGGCCTATGACGGATAGGTACGTCATAGATCATGTATCCCCCTTTGATGCGGGCTCCGGCGTGAGCATGCATCTATTCTGGCACATGACAGCTGATTTGATCGGCTGTCATGTGTCCCTAATAGCTGCGAGTAGAATTGCGATCCACCCGCGACTATTCACATGTTAAATGTCGCTGTCAATGTCTGACAGCGGTATTTAATATGATTGAGCAAGAGGCGCGTGACAAACCCCGCTCATCTGCGCCCCTGTCACATGGTTGCGGGGCGCCGATGGGTTGGCATGAAAAGCGGGAGTCCGCAGAAGATCCCCGTGCTTGTCTTTGCTGATCTGCTATGAATGCCAGCTCATGATGATGATTTTTGCAACACATAGCAGGGCCGAATCAAAACATTGTATCTACCCCAGAATGGTATCAATAAAAACATCATCTCGGCACGCAAAAAATAAGCCCTCACCCAGTGTCACGGGTGTGTCGCTGTGAAGATCGTCGCAATTGCACACCCTGACTTCGCACAGCTGAGTTTCTGGTGCTGGTTGTTTTTCGGCACTGAGGGAGTTAATTCTTTCTCTCTCGGTGCTGGTCTGACCAGCCTCGCCCAGCTGCGATTGATGTTTTGTTAATTAGCTTCCTTCATATACCTGCTGGTCTGCTGGGGAAGTTGCCGGTGAAAGCATTCATTCAGACCAGCAGAGCGGATCGTTTCTGAGAAGACTTAAGCTAAGAGTGCCTGTTGTGGTTTTTCCTCTCCTCGCTTATTGTTTATCTCCTTAACCTTTTGTGTTCCTCTGTAGTGGAAGTGTTGTATGCAAGGCTGTGTTTTCTTTACCCCTTGTCTGTCTCATTTGTCTTAGACTGTGTGTAAGCTGTGACCTGCCCATTCCCTGTGGTGGTAATCAGGGTCCTTCTCAGGACTAGATTACAGTGGTCAGGGATCTACAGGAGACAGGGTTACGCTGGCGGCCTGGACCTCTGTACCATTAACAGTACCTCCAGGTAGAGGGACTAGTCAGGACCCCAGTTCAGGGTCAGCATAGACCCCGGTCCACCTCTATCCAGAGACAGCGTGACACGTACACAGAATTGACCCACAATACATAGGATATTATGTCAGGTAAGACATTGCTGGCAGATACTATGTATACATGTTGATTTTCTCTATTATATGAAATTTAGAATGATGTCACATTAGATATAGGTTGCTATCATTGAATATATTTGTTATACGTCGTGACATTTTCACCGGCCACTCTAAAGATTCTCCCCAGCCACCATGGATCCAGTAGCCCATTTAGCTCAGCAGTTGCAGAGTTTGTCCATGGAGCTGACGGACGTTAAATCCAAGGTTTTGTACCCCCGGGAGCAAACCAGATTTGAACCTAAAGTAGCTCTCCCGGACAGGTTCACTGGTGGGCGGGACAAGTTTTTTACTTTCCGGGAAGCATGTAAATTGTATTTTCGGCTGCGGCCGCAGTCATCGGGGAGTGAGGATCAGAGGGTGGGAATTGTCATCTCGCTCTTACAAGGGGACCCTCAATCCTGGGCGTTCTCTCTCCCCCCGGGCTCCCTGGCTCTCCAGTCAGTGGACCGATTTTTTACAGCCCTGGGTCTGGTATATGATGACCCGGATCGGGTCTCCCTTGCTGAAATGAAGTTACGTAGGATACAGCAGGGAGATCGTCCGGCGGAGGAATTTTCTTCAGAGTTCCGTAGGTGGGCCACGGATACTCAGTGGAATGACCCGGCTCTTAAGAGCCAGTTTTGTCAAGGTTTATCTGACAAATTAAAAGATGTGTTGGCTCAGTATGATTCTCCCCCGTCACTGGAGGCCGCTATGGCTCTTGCTATTCGCATTGATAGACGGCTTCGGGAGAGGTGTGGGGTAACTCCGCCCCCTGTGATGACTCCACCTCCTTCTAAAGTCCCTAATATTGAGGTTCCCCTGGTTTGTTCCGAGGAACCTATGCAGTTGGGAGGGACATCATTCCGAGGGAGGGGATCGGCGGTGCGCCGCAAAACAAGAAGGTATTTCTTCTGCGGGAGAGAGGGACATTTTATTGAGGGGTGTCCATCCCGTACTGTACTGAGCAAGAAGTCGCCGGAAAACTATTAATCCCAGGTTGTGTGGTGGACGACAATCTGGGAGTATGTATTTCGTCCCCAAGTTCGTCTCAGTTTCTCGTACCAGCGGAGGTGGTGGTAGGTACGAGAACTGAGAGGATTTCTGTTCTTCTGGATAGTGGGGCCGCGGCTAATCTGGTGGACGCTCGGTTTGCCCAGGTGCAAGGTATGCAACTGAGTGTATTGGCCAAACCTATCCCTATATTCTCTATTGACACCAGGCCTCTCGGTCAAGGTAGCTTTGTGCAAGCCGTGCATAACATAGACCTTCGAGTGGGGGCAATACATAAAGAACTATTGTCTTGTTATGTGTTGGAGGGCCTTCCCACTCCTATTGTGTTGGGACTTCCTTGGTTAACTAAACATAACCCAGTTATTAATTGGCAATCCAGAGAGATAAGCCAGTGGGGTGAATTTTGCAATAGTAACTGCATGAACACGGTCATCGGTACGGTCGTGCCTAGAACCTTACCTCCTTTTCTGGAGGACTTTGAGGATGTGTTTTCAGAGGAAGGGTGTCAAGAATTACCTCCTCATCGCACATATGACTGTGCTATAAAATTGCTTCCTGATGCTAAGTTACCAAAATCTAGGTTATATAACCTTTCTGGTCCTGAGAGGCAAGCTATGAAGGATTACATTTCGGAAAGTCTGGCCAAGGGGCATATTAGACCTTCATCTTCCCCAGTGGCCGCGGGGTTCTTCTTTGTGAAGAAAAAAGATGGAGGCCTACGCCCTTGCCTGGATTTCCGTGAGCTTAATCGGATTACGGTCCGAGATCCGTATCCGCTCCCACTTATTCCTGATCTCTTCAATCAGATTGTGGGCGCCAAATGGTTCTCTAAGTTGGATCTCAGGGGGGCGTATAATCTGATTAGGATAAAGGAGGGAGATGAGTGGAAGACGGCGTTTAACACTCCGGAGGGACATTATGAGAACCTTGTCATGCCTTTCGGTCTGACTACTGCCCCGGCGGTGTTTCAGCATTTTGTTAATGACATCTTTCGCCACCTAGTGGGACAGTTTGTTGTCATTTATCTAGATGACATCTTAATTTACTCGCCGGATCTTGTGTCTCATCAGGAGCATGTGAGACAAGTGTTGCAGATCTTGCGAGATAATAAACTGTACGCCAAATGGGAGAAGTGTGTATTCGCTGTACAAGAACTTCAGTTTTTAGGATTCTTGGTGTCAGCCTCCGGTTTCCGTATGGACCCTGGGAAAGTGAAGGCTGTGCTTGAATGGGATCGGCCAGAGGATCTTAAAGCACTGCAGCGTTTCCTGGGGTTTGCTAACTACTACCGGAAATTTATTCGTAATTTCTCATCTGTTGTCAAACCTCTCACTGACATGACAAAAAAAGGGACGGATTTTTCTAGGTGGTCTGACAAAGCTTGTCAAGCATTTTCCTCCTTGAAAAAATGTTTTGCTTCAGCACCCATACTCATCCAACCTGATGCATCACAACCGTTCATTGTGGAGGTAGACGCATCTGACGTAGGAGTGGGTGCGGTATTATCTCAAGGTCCGTCCCCTGGTAAATGGCATCCGTGCGCTTTCTTCTCTAAAAAATTGTCGTCCGCCGAGAGGAATTATGATGTCGGCAATAGGGAACTCTTGGCCATTAAGTTGGCTTTTGAAGAGTGGCGTCACTTTTTGGAGGGGGCAGTCCACCCGGTCACCGTCATTACTGATCACAAGAACCTGCTGTATTTAGAGTCTGCTAAACGTCTGAATTCCAGACAAGCTAGATGGTCGTTGTTTTTTACCAGGTTTAATTTTGTCGTCACATATCGTCCTGGGTCAAAAAATGTAAAGGCTGATGCCTTATCTCGTAGTTTCCCGGGGGCCGGGAAGACAGATGACCCGGTTCCTATTCTTCAGGAGGGAGCTGTGGTGTCGGCTGTATGCTCTGAGCTTGAGGAGGAGGTATTGGAGGCTCAGGGGGACACCCCTGTAGGACCTCCAGGGAAACTGTTTGTTCCAGATCAGTTAAGACAAAAGGTTATCGAGGCACATCATAATTCTGCTTTGGCAGGACACCCAGGGAGTAAAGCAACTGTAGATCTCGTTTCTCGCCGGTTTTGGTGGCCTAACTTAAATAAAGAGGTGGTAACTTTTGTCGCGTCCTGTGGGGTATGTGCGCGCTCTAAGACCCCACATACCCGTCCGTCTGGGGCCCTTTTACCGTTGAAAATCCCGGAGCGTCCATGGACCCATCTGTCTATGGACTTCAGTACGGACCTTCCTCCGTCTTCAGGTAAAACTGTCATACTAGTTGTAGTTGACAGGTTCAGCAAAATGGCACATTTTATTGCTCTTCCTGCTCTTCCTAATGCTAAAACTCTGGCGCAGGTGTTCATTGGGGAGATTGTGAGACTTCACGGGTTGCCTTCCGATGTGGTGTCGGATCGGGGGTCTCAGTTTGTGTCCAAATTCTGGAAGGCATTTTGTTCTCGTCGGGGGATGCAGTTGTCATTTTCTTCGGCTTTTCATCCGCAGACCAATGGTCAGACAGAGCGTCTGAATCAGAGCTTAGAGACATATCTCCGGTGTTTTGTCTCAGAGAACCAAGAGGACTGGTCTTCTTTCTTGCCTCTGGCAGAGTTCGCTCTTAACAATAGGCGGAGCGAGTCCACTGGTAAGTCCCCGTTTTTTGGGGCATATGGTTTTCACCCCCAGTTTTGTACTTTCAATGGGGGGGGCTCTTCTGGGGTTCCTGAGGAGGAACGATTTTCGTCGTCACTTGCTTCAGTGTGGAGAGGAGTGCTTAATAATCTGAGCACTATGGGGAACCGATACAAACGTATGGCTGATAGGAGGAGAGTGTCTGGTCCGGACCTAAGTGTGAACATCTGGTATGGTTGTCTACCAAGAATATAAAACTTAAGGTTCCCTCCTGGAAACTCGGTCCCAGATTCATCGGGCCATACAGGATCAGTTCAATAGTTAATCCGGTGGCTTTCCGTCTTGACCTCCCTCCTACATTTAAAATCCACAATGTGTTCCACAAATCGTTGCTTAAGAGGTACGTGGCACTAGTTATACCGTCACCTCTACCTCCTCCTCCAGTGGTGGTCAATGGTAATTTGGAGTTTCAGGTATCGAAGATCATTGACTCACGTCTGAATCGCTGGTCCCTTCAGTACCTTGTTCATTGGAGGGGTATGGTCCTGAGGAGAGGATGTGGGTTTCTGCATCGGATATTAACGCAGACCATTTGGTTCGGGCCTTCCACACTACTCACCCAGATAGACCAGGCCCTGAGGGTCCAGAGGCCCCTCGTAGAAGGGGGGGTACTGTCACGGGTGTGTCGCTGCGAAGATCGTCGCGATTGCACACCCTGACTTCGCACAGCTGAGTTTCTGGTGCTGGGTGTTTTTTCGGCACTGAGGGAGTTAATTCTTTCTCTCTCGGTGCTGGGCTGACCAGCCTCGCCCAGCTGCGATTGAAGTTTTGTTAATTAGCTTCCTTCATATACCTGCTGGTCTGCTGGGGAAGTTGCCGGTGAAAGCATTCATTCAGACCAGCAGAGCGGATCGTTTCTGAAAAGACTTAAGCTAAGAGTGCCTGTTGTGGTTTTTCCTCTCCTCGCTTATTGTTTATCTCCTTAACCTTTTGTGTTCCTCTGTAGTGGAAGTGTTGTATGCAAGGCTGTGTTTTCTTTACCCCTTGTCTGTCTCATTTGTCTTAGACTGTGTGTAAGCTGTGACCTGCCCATTCCCTGTGGTGGTAATCAGGGTCCTTCTCAGGACTAGATTACAGTGGTCAGGGATCTACAGGAGACAGGGTTACGCTGGCGGCCTGGACCTCTGTACCATTAACAGTACCTCCAGGTAGAGGGACTAGTCAGGACCCCAGTTCAGGGTCAGCATAGACCCCGGTCCACCTCTATCCAGAGACAGCGTGACACGTACACAGAATTGACCCACAATACATAGGATATTATGTCAGATAAGACATTGCTGGCAGATACTATGTATACATGTTGATTTTCTCTATTATATGAAATTTAGAATGATGTCACATTAGATATAGGTTGCTATCTTTGAATATATCTGTTATACGTCGTGACACCCAGTCACATATCCTGAAAGAAGGAGACGCTAAGATTCTTGGAAAATGGCACCATTTTTATTTTTTTCACAATCTTTGGATTTTTTTTCAGCACATGTTTGGTGGTTATGAACTCGTACTGACCTGCAGAATCATAATTGCAGGTCAGTTTTAGCATTAAGTGAATATGATAACAAAAAAAAAACACCAAGTGTGGGATTGCACTTTTTTTCAATTTTTCACATGGCTGGAAAATAAAAATAAAAAAGTTATGGCTCTGGGAATAAGAGAAGCAAAAAACAAAAATGGAAAAACAGATAATTAGATAATTCCAAGGTCGATAAGGGGTTAAAAGTAGTCCGTCATCCCCAAAATGTATCTTAAGTAGGCTATTAACTGTTGTAGGAGACTTAGCCCCTATAACAACCATACTACCACTGTACCTGTTTCTGGTACAGTGTCTGAGAAAATAACTTTTAATTAATATAAAAATGAGGAGGCTTTACTGCACCCTTGGAAGAATTTGGCGCACCGTTATGCCTCCTTATTTGCATATTTAGCTCTTCCTTCACTTCTGATTGACGGTGCTCTCTTCTCAGAGAGAGCACTGTCTAAATGCTGCCAGTGCCTGTGTTGCCACATGCATTCTCCTGCCTCTCTCCTTTCTTCTCACGCCACGCACTCAACTTCCAGAAGTTGTCAGAAGAAAGGAGGCAGGGAGGCAGCATTCAGACAACTCTCCCTCTGGGAGGGAAGCAAGCACTGTCAATCAGAAGTGCAGCAATGGCCCTAATATGCAAATGAGGAAGCTGCTTCAGGTGGCATGGCCTCCACAATCACCCAACCTCAACCCAATTGGGATATTTTGGGATGAGCTGGATGATATTTTGGGATGAGCAAAGCAGCCTACAAGTGCTCAGCACTTCTGGAAACTCCTTCTACACTGTTAGAAGCCATTTCATGTGATGACCTGATGAAGCCTCCTGGAGAATGCCAAGAGGGGGTAAAGCTGTCATCAGAGTAAATGGGGAGTACGATGAGGAATTTTAGGTTAAACATATTCTGGATTGTTTCACGTGTGTTTCTTTACTCCTAGTTTCCATATGTAGTTTGTTTTTTTTTTAGGTTAAATTGTTCAGTACCTCTATTTAGAGAATGGCATCACAATATGCTAATTCTAACACGAATAAGGGAAAGTGAAATTATAATTAAATATAATTGTTGTACCCAATTTATATTTTGCATTGGACAGAGATTAATTATTATGGCGCACACCTTACATTATAAGTCAGGAAAAAATGTCTGCAAGACGTGATCTCATGAGGCTCTGACAAAGCCACAGGCTCAAATGACTCATCCTAAGCATGAGATATTATGCTTCAGGATAGATAGATAGATAGATAGATAGATAGATAGATAGATAGATAGATAGATAGATAGATAGATAGATAGATAGATAGATAGATAGATAGATAGATAGATAGATAGATAGATAGATAGACTGATAAATAGATAGATACTATGGGCTATTAAATTTAAGCAACTTTAAACCGTGATCGTGAATGGTGTGCTGCCGCATTTCTACATAAGGTACCCTTATTGCAATTTTTTGTGCTGTTCTTATTTTTTCTGTTGTATAGATAGATAATAGATAGATAGATAAATAAAAAGAAAGATAATAGATAGATAGATAGATAGATAGATAGATAGATAGATAGATAGATAGATAGATAATAGGTGATAGATAGATAGATAATAGATAGATGATAGGTGATAGTTAGATAGATAACTTTTGATCTGGGTCATTTGGATGTTTTGGGTTGTCATTATGATTTAAAAAGAGAAAACACAGTAGTTTGACAATAAATTCCTTCACCCAACCACTAACCATGAGTGGAGAAAAGTTTTGGTGTTATCATTCATATTCTCTGACAGAAGGCCAAGAAAGGAAAAATTCTGCCGGGGTATGTAAACTTTTGAGCACAACCGTAATAGATGATAGATAGATAATAGATAGATAGAATAGATGATAGCTAGAAAGATTGATAGATAATAGATATTAGATAGATAGATACTAGATAGATAGATAGTATAGATAGATAGATAGATAGATAGATAATAGATAGATGATGATAGATAATAGATAATGATGATCGATAGATAATAGATGGATATAGATAGATAGTAGATGTCCTATATTCACTTTATATGGGATTAGTTGTGGTATCATTGTGAAGTGCCCTAGATATAATTGGACATTTGTTGATCTAATAGATAGATAATAGTAGATAGATATATACAATATAAAGAAAGATAATAGATAATAGATAGATAAGATAGATAGATAGATAGATAGATAGATAGATAGATGAATACTGTGGATAGATATAAAAAGCACAGCAGCACTCTACAGACTCTACAGAGACAATGGAAACATTAACTCCAAGCTGTATAGAAATGATACATAACCTTCTCTTCTTCATGTGTGTGCTCATCCATGCATGCTAGTTATGTGAGAAATTCTCATGTTAGGGTCATAGAAGGGAGCACAATCATCAGAAATATCTGTAGAGAACGCTTTTTATGGCATTAGTGATATTTCCCATTACCATTTACACAGCACTGAAGGGTAAATATCAGACACTTAGATTAAGATTTCTGCAATAATAGAGATAGCCTTTAGCAAAACAAGATTTTGTTTAAATTGTAACCCATCTTCTCTCACAATATTCTTAGCTGATTATATTTACATACCCAGGACCAAGCTATTTCTTTCCTTCCACAATGATTAAACCTATTTTAAAAGCAATTGTTTTTTTATATTCTTTCTTTTTTGCAAGAACAGTGCCTCTCTTGTCCACAAATTGTGTGTGACATACAGTCCTGCTCACCATTATTGGCACCCCTTCATTTTTTCATAGCCTGCACAATATCTTCAGAAATGAATGGAAACGTACCATAGTTATATCCTCAGGACTTTTTAATTAGTGGTCCAAGGTAATACAACAATAAAACATTGTTTTTCAACTTACATGTTGCAATTTCAAAGATGAAACAGAATAAACAGTATGTACAGCAATAAAGGCACCCCTAATTAATACTTGGTTGCACACCCTTTGGCATTGATGACAGCCTCCAAATGTTTCTTGTAGCCATCTATAAGCTTCTTGCACTTCTCAGCTGGTATTTTATCCCACTCTTCCTTTGCAGTTTGTTCAAGCTCTTGAATGTTTGCATGGTTCTTTTTCCCAATGGCAGATTTCAGCTCACCCCAAAGATTTTCAGTGGGATTGAGGTCAGGACTCATTGCTGGCCATTTTAAAACAGTCCATTTTTCCTTTTATAACCATTCCTGTGTACTTTTGGATGCGTGCTTTGGGTCATTGTCTTGCTGGATGACCCATGACTTTCGACTCAAGCCAAGTTTTCTTACACTGGGTAGGATATTTCGGTCTAAAATCTCTTGATAATTCTCTCTGATTTCATGATTCCTATATACGATCAAAGCCTCCAGTACCAGACCAGCAAAGCAGCGTCACAGCATTATGGATCCTCCACCATGCTTAATTGTTGGTAGGGTGTTCTTTTCCTTATAAGCTTCATTGCACTGTCTGTAAACTGTTGCTTTGCATTGCCAAAAAGCTCTAGTTTTGTTTTATCTGTCCACAGAACATTTTCCCAGAAGGATCATGGTTTGTCAAGGTACTTGGCAAAGTTCATTCGTTCCTTTATGTCTTTTCTTCAGCAATGCTTTCTTCCTTGGCCTTCACCCATAAAGCTCTGCTTGGTTTTGTGTGCGGCGTATGGTATTTGTTGAAACCATGACCCCATACTGTTCCAAGTTGGGCTTCAGGTCTTTGGATGTTTGACGTGGTATTTTTTCCACCATTCGCACCACCGTTTGAAGACATCTTTTGTCAGTTTTCCTCTTTCCCCCATGTCCAGGGAGGTTCTTGATGGTTTTATGCTTGGCAAACTTAACATTGCGCACTTTTGAAACTTGGATACCAAGGTTTTTGGGGAGGCCTTATACCCTTTGGAAGTCTTGTGCTTGCTAATAATAGCAGTTCTGATGTCCTCAGACAGCTCCTTTGTCTTCATCATTGTGACAAAGGAAGGGTCATACCATGTGGCTTTTTAAAACACTGAAGTCATCATTCATTGGCTAAATCATGTCACATGGGCACCAACAGTTAATCACAGGTGATTCTCATTTGTGATTTACCACAGGTGAGTCAAAATGTATTTCCATACTAATTTAATGTAAAGAATGCCAGTACCAGTGCTCAGCAAGCTGTAGGCTTCTCTATTTTTCACTTCCATTGTTTTTGTTCTAAATTATTGTTTATCATTTGCTCTTTTGTATTTAACACGAGTGCTCTATACAAAAAAACTTTTTCACTTGATTCATTTTGTCAGGAGATATTCCTTATTATATACTTACACTTCATGGGTGCCAATGACGATGAGCAGGACTGTAGTAGCTCATTCATTCTATCCTCACAGGCTGATATACTGCTTAGATGCATTGGTTAAAGCTGACTGCAGCATCTTAGTAGTTATACGGGAGGCGGTAGGTGTTTTTTAACATAATTAATTCTTTAATTGAAATTTTATATTTTACAATTCAGAAAAAATTCCCCGACCTCCAACACTGTTAATAAGCAAACAAGGAGCCGCCACATATCAATTGATAATATTTGTATTTTATTATACAGAATTGCATTTTAGCGTAAGAAACAATATCGTATTCAAAAAATGCCCAAGTCCAAGATCCTATCCCAATATGTACTGGGTGTAATAATAATATTTGCCAATACCATGGTTAAGGTTGTCAAAACCTAACCATGGCATACAAAGCCATCCACAACCTTTCTCCTCCATACATCTGTGACATGGTCTCCGCTACTACCTACACGCAACCTTCGATCCTCTCAAGATCTCCTTCTCGACTCCCCCTCATCTCTTCTTCCACAACCGCATACAAGACTTCTCCGGGCTTCCCCATACTCTGGAACTCCCTGCCGCAAAAACATCAGACTTTCACAACAACGGAGACCTTCAAGAAAAACCTGAAGACCACCTGTTCCGACAAGCCTACAACCTGCAATGATCCTCAGTCTACTGAACCATCGCACGACCAGCTCAAACCCTCTCCTAGTGTATTCTCACCCATCCTGTAGACTGTGAGCCCTCGCGGGCAGGGTCCTCTCTCCTTCTGTACTTGTGTGTCCCTTGTCTAGCACATGTTTATTGTATCTGTCTATATTTTTCCCTTTTCATATGTAAAGCGCCATGGAATAAATGGCGCTATATAAATGTATAATAATAATAATAATACCTTCAATTAAAAATGTAGTATTGTTCTTCTGATTTCCCATGTTGCTTACTCGTGGTGTGGGGCATTGCAGTAGCTTAGGTGTCCATAGTTACGACCACTCATATAGTGACAGTAAGTTACCTTTTAATGGTTAGAACCATGGATACCTAAGCTACTGCAATGCCCTGCATATGTGGTAAGCGAATCAGAAGAACTATACTATATTTCTAATTGGAGGTATTTGCTAATATTATTACAGTATTATACCTACTACATATTGGGATAGGATCTTGGAGAAGGGAATACCTCTTTTAAGTCTAAAAGGAGAATGTTGAGGTATATATTATGTGGTTGAGGCCGGATTAGTAAGCTGTGCAGAGCCAATCCATGGTATAAAAAAAAAAGCCATGCTGACTAATACGCGGTCACAACACTAATACACTGCAGCCCTCATGATGCAAACGGAGCACAGCGTGCAGTGGGTTTATTTTTAGGTGGCGGAGTATAAGTATTAGGCTATGTGCACACAGTGCATTTTTTATGTGTTTTTGCTGTGTTTTCTCCACTTGGAAAGGGACAAAAACGCTATGGAAACCTTATGCAAGCTAATTCAATGACAATTCTGAAGTGTTGTGCACATGATCAGTAAATTTCCTTTGAGTATTTGCAGTACGTGTTTTCCTACAGCATGTCAATTCTTTGTGCGTTTCTGCAGCGTTTTTCACCCATTGACTTCAATTGAGTCAGTCAAATCCGCAGCAAAAACGCAGGTTTAAAAAGTTTTGCGGATTTGCTGAGTTTTTGTTTGTGTTTATACCGGCTTCCTATGGTGTTTCCCACACTGTCATCTGTGTGACAGCTTGGGAAACACTGGCGCGGAGGTTCTTATCGGAGGTAATGCTACCGCCGGTAAGTCCATCGGTCAGAGCGCTGCGGGGTCATGCTACCAGATGTCATCGTGACCCCGCAGCTGTGACTGTGACCCGTAGCGGTGACCTGCGGTAAAAAGCTTACCGCACGTCAGCAGGCATGGGCTGATGAGACTACTGCTCCCATCGGGCTACGTCTGCTGTGACTGATAACAGTGACAGCAGGTGCAGCTGATAGGAGATGTAGTCTCATCAGCCGGTGCCTGTGCCCACAGTAAAGAAAAGTATAAAATAATTACATACATATTCAAATAAAAATAGGAAACCTATTATACTCACCTAACACCAAATCTTTGATGCCCATATCTCCTAGAAAAAATGTAAAATAATAAACCAGCATATACTCACCTGTCAGCCGTACCCAACGTAATCCCGAGTGTCCCACAGCGATCTCAAGTGTAGAACAGTCACATTAGGAGATGTGACTGATCTAACCAGCCGCCGGCGATACACTGACAAGAGTTAATCGCTCCCTAAGCGTATCACTGAGCTGCTGTGAGAGAGTTCACCGGAGTTAATCAACTGACCAGCTCCTGTGCTCTCACTTAATGAACCGCTGTGTGAGAACTTTCTCACGGCAGCTCAGTGATACACTGCGGGAGAGATTACCTCCTGTCAGTGTATCACCGGCTATCTTTGAGAGCAGTCACATCAGTGACATAATGGATTATTATTTTCTCGGCGGCCAGGTGAGGAATATTGTGGTTTATTATTTTATTTTTGTTGCCGGAGACGTTGGCGTCAGTGGATTAGGTGTTCGGTGAGTATGGTTTAATTAAGATTCATTAAAGGAGTCTGTGTCATTATGTCAAATAAAGGACTTTATTCTGGGTGTGTGTTTTTTGTACAATATCACTATGGGGTTACTAATGGATAGGTGTCTTATAGACGCCTCTCCGTTACTAACCTGTGGGCTTGATGTCACCTGACAATACAAAGGTGACATCAACCCCACAAATATGAAATCCACTTGCCACCACTACAGGGAAAGTGGGAAGAGCGAGGCTAAGCGCCAGATTTGGCGCATCTTATAGATGCACCTTTTCTGGTGCAGCTGAGAGCTGATGTTTTTTGTCTGGGAGGGGGCCAATATCTATGGCCCCTTCCTAAGCTGGTAATATCAGCCCACAGATGTCTCCTTAGCCTTTGCTGGTTAGATTTTATAGGGGGACCCTATGTCAATTTTTTTCTGGGGTTCCCCTGTAAACTAGTAAAAGGCTAAGCAAACAGCTGGGAGCTGATATTAATAGCCTGGGAACCTTTATGGCTTATTGGCTCCTCAGAATATTAACATCAGCCCTCAGCTGTCGGCTTTCCCTCTGCTGGTTTTTAAATTACGCTGGAGCCCACACAATATTTTTTTCTTTAAAATTAACAGATGCTGTTTAGTTACAGAATATGCATGTTTGTTCTGTTAACACTCCTACATAGGCTGGTGACAATGTGTATTTGTGTGTGTGTTTGTGTTTACTTATTGGCTTAGGCTACTTTCACACATCCGTTTTTCGCTGTCCGGCTCAATCCGTCTAATATCTAAAAAGGCGGATCCGACGCAGATTGGGGGAAAACTGATGTAACGGATCCGATTTTTAGCCGGATCCGTTCTGAACTTTCGAACCTTGAAAATGCACTGTACGCTTGCCTGGAGCGAGGGGAGAGAGAGAGAGACTCTGGGCTAAAGACTGATCCGGTGGCCGCATTCTCCCATTGACTTGCATTGTACCCCAGAGCCGGTTGCGCCGCATCCGCTGCTGTCCGGTTTTTTCGCCGGACACAAAAAACGTTACAATATGTGTTGTGTCCAGCAGCCGGAAAACAAATTTTAGACGGATCCGGCAAAAACCAGACAAAACGCAAGCACATGCGGCGCAATCCGGCGCTAATGCAACTCAATTAGAAAAAAACGGATCCGGCGGAAAAAAAACGGATCAGTTTTTTGCAAAACAATCTGGATCCCGCAGGACGGCAAAAAACGGATGTGTGAAAGAGGCCTTAGTGATGATGATGTCAGGCTGATACCTTTTCATTAAAAAGGTTAGAGCTAGGTGTCAATGACAGCTGCTAACACCAAGCCCTAATCTCATTACCCTGATGCCACTGCATCAGCATATAAAAGGTGGTGTTGAACCAAGAAATTACATCACAAAACTTTTTTTTTAAATATCTTTATTTAGCTCAAAAAACCCTTCATTGCTGTACAAAAACGCATGCAAAAACGCATACAAAAAACGCACAAAAAAGTTACAAAAATGCATGTTTTTGCCGTGGCGTTCTTGCTGCCAAGAGATGCAGAAACCTTGCAGAAATTTCTGCAAGCAAATACTCAACGTGTGCACATAGCCTTAGTTTCATGGTGTGTGGCAATATTTTTAGGGAGCACATTGTGTGGCACTATTTTTACAGTGGGGGGCACAATGTGCGAGTTTCATTTTTAATGGGCACAGTGTGCAGCAGTATTATTTTCACACAGTTTCTGAAACTATTATTTACAAGTGGCACAGTTTATAGCAGTATCATTTACAGGGGGCACAGTGTATAGCTGTATACAGCCAATTTTGGCATTAATTTCAGAAATGATATTGTGTGGCACTATTATTTTTAGAGATCAATGTATGTAGCAGTATTATTTTCAGAAGGTACAGTGTGTGGCGGTATCATTTTCAGAAGGTACTATGTGTGGCGGTATTATTTGTAGTGAGAACAGTAGGTAAAGTATTTTCAAGGGTTTCAGTATGTGGCAGTATAATTTTCAGTGAGGATAGTGAATGGCAATATAATTCGACCTTAACACCTTCACAACATATGATGATGTACAGTGTAAGGAGGCTAAGGGCCATGTAGTCAATGGGAGGTATGTGTTGCAGAGATGGCTGTTCCCTGCGATGCAACCCAGAGTATTTTGCTTTAGTGCATGTGAGCACAAAGGTGTCATTTAGTATACTTGTGTCTGGGTTGCGGGTAGCTATGAGATGGGCAGGTCTGGCTACCTACATACCTCACATGTGGGTGTGGTTACAGCCTACATAATGGAGGCACATGGTCTGTGACTTGGGAGGGAGAAGGCCTCCTGTGTATGTGGCTCCAGACCGAGCCTGAGTGTGGACATTACCCCAGCCTGTGTGCACACAGGCCTGAGGGAGCAGAATCCTGCCAGGACCTGTGTGAGTTCAGGGTCATGTGACCATCACATGGGTGGAAAATACCTGGCCATGTGAGTTAGCGGTGGCCGGTATCTTGGGAGAGAAGGAACTCCCTCATAGCTCTCGGAGGAGCTAAAGGACTGTGCTATGGACACTGATGCTTTGTGTTGTTTTCCTGCTCTGAAGGCTGTTTTTACTTTTGTTGGTGCTTCTGGGTTTATGGAGCTAATAAACCCACATGAAATTTTGAATTGAATGTGCCTCCTGTTATCCTCCTGACGCACCTGAGTAGTACGATCCCTACAATAGTTACATCATATGTCATGTCACTTTGAGGTGAGCTCGCAAGTAAAGCCCACATCTTTGCAGGCAGGTGATGATCACAGCCATCATCTGCCTCTAACAGCCCTGGGAACAGCACAGCTCCGCCCGCAGCTGTTAAGTTCAAGGGGACACAGAGGATCGTGATTTTAGCTATACATAGCAGAGTTGATGCACTGCTATATATAGTACAAGCGATCGGATGATCACAGCTTCAAGCCTCCTTAGGAGATTATTAAACCCTTTAACCCCCAAGCCTGTTTGGACCTTCATGACCAGACCAAATTTTACAATTCTGACCAGTGTCACTTTATGAGATAAAGCTCTGGAACGCTTCAACGGATCCCACTGATTCTGAGATTGTTTTTTGTTACATATTGTACTTCATGACTGTGGTAAAATTTGTTTGATATCTCCTGTGTTTATTTGTGAAAAAAAAACGGAAATTTAAATCAGATAGTTATGTCACACAAAATAGTTAATACATAACATTTCTCACATTTTTGTAGGGACCACATTACATTTGAACTGACTTTGAGGGGCCTATATGACAGAAAATACCCAAACGTGACACCATTCTAAAAACTGCACCCCTCAAGGTACTCAAAACCATATCCAAGAAGATTATTAACTCTTCAGGTGCATCACAGGAGTTTTTGGAATATGGAAGGAAAAATAAACATTTTTTTAACAAAAATTTCACTTCAGACCCCAATTTTTTATTTTCACAAGGATAATAGGAAAAATGAACCCCAAAGTTTGTTGTGAGAAATTCCACGATACAATTTGTAGAGCAATTTGTCCTAAGAACGCCGATACCCCATATGTGGGGGAAAACTACTGTTTGGGCACACGGCAGGGCGCAGAAAGGAAGGAGTGACGTTTTGGAACTCAGACTTTGATGGAATTGTGTGCTGGTCTCACTTCGTGTTTGGAGAGCTCCTGGTGTGCCTAAACAGTGGAAAACCACCACAAGTGACCCATTTGGAAACAAGACCCCTAAAGGAATATATATAGACATGTGGTGAGCAACTTGAATCCCCGGGTGCTTCACAGAATTTTACAACGTTGATCTGTAAAAATGAAAAAAAAATGTTCCCAAAAAACTGTTGTTTTAGCCCCAAATTACTTAATTTTCACACGGATACCAGGATAAAATGGACCCCTACATTTGTTGTGCAATTTCTCCTGAGTACGCCGATACTCCATATGTGGCAGAATACTACTTTTGAGGCACAGTACAAAGCTCAGAAGGGAAGAAGGGCCATATTGGAGTTCAGATTTTGTTTGAATGGTTTGAGGTCGCCATGTCACATTGGCAGAGCCCTGAGGTGCCAGAACAACAGAAATCCCCCATATATAACCTCATTTTACAAACTACACCCCCAATTAATTTATCTAGGGGTGCAGTAATCATATTGACACCACATATGCCTCACAGATTTTTATACTATTGGGTGATGAAGAAAGAATAATTACATTTTTACCACTAAAATGTTGTTTTAGCAGTGATGTGGCGATACCAAACGTGTGTACTTTTTTGTTTATTTTTTTAGATAAAAATAGAAATTTATCAGTATACGCTCGTAATATACAGTGCCTACAAGTAGTATTCAACCCCCTGCAGATTTAGCTGGTTGACACATGCGGAATTAACTTGGCATTGTGACATTTGTACTGTAGATCAGCCTGGAAGTGGGAAATGCACTGCAGCAAAAAATTTTTGTTTAATTTTTTTTTTTTTTAAAAACGTTAAAAGTTAATTCAGAGTGTCATTTATTATTCAACCCCTCAAACCACAAGAATTCTGTTTGGTCCCCCTAAAGTATTAAGAAGTAGTTCAGGCACCAAGAATAATGAGCTTCACATGTGTGGATTAATGATCTCTTTTGCCACCCTTTTCTGACTATTTAAGACCCTCCCCAAACTTGTGAACAGCACTTATACATGGTCAACATGGGAAAGACAAAGGAGCATTCCAAGGCCATCAGAGACAAGATCGTGGAGGGTCACAAGGCTGGCAAGGGTACAAAACCCTTTCCAAGGAGTTGGCCCTATCTGTCTCCACTGTTGGGAGCATCATCCGTAAGTGGAAGGCTTATGGAACTACTGTTAGCCTTCCACGGCCTGGACAGCCTTTGAAAGTTTCCTCCCGTGCCGAGGCCAGGCTTGTCCGAAGAGTCAAGGCTAACCCAAGGACAACAAGGAAGGAGCTCCGGGAAGATCTCATGGCAGTGGGGACTGTTGTGAATGTGCTAGAAATGAATTCTGAGCAGAAGCTCCCTCTGGTGGTTACAAACAGTACTGAACTATCCAATGAAGATTGTGAAGATTGGCGATCAGGTGTTACTGACTGGTCTAATATAAGGGAGGTTCCCTCCCATCAGGGTTGCCGGTGATCAATTGTTCTGGTCTCATCTTTGATTCCTGTTCACTTTGGAGCTTGCTGTTTAGTTCCTGCATCTTCTGCTAACAGATAAGACATTTTCTTCTTTTAGTTTTTTGTGCTTGCTTTTTGCATTTTGTCCTGCACTTCTGTGGGGGTCTGCCGGGTCCCCTCCGGGGGCTTGTGCTCCTCTCAGTTTAGTTTAGCCACTGTTGTTTGTTCATTTGCCTTTTCCAGTTTTTTCAGTGGCTGCTGTTTAGTTTTGTTACACCAGAGAACTAATTTAGGTGGTAGAGGTCGTGTGATCTCAGGTGTTTTTGTAATTAGTAGTGTTGGTACTTTTCAGGGTTTTTTGGGATTGCAGTAAGTGTCCTTCCTATCCTTTTCTATTTAGGAAGTTTGGGCCCCAACGTTTGCTCATACTATTTTCTGTCTGTGTCTGTGTATTTCCTCTTGTCTAACCGCCATTACATGTTTGGGGGCTTTCTATGTTCTTTGGGGATCTGCTCCGGGGCAGATAGTTTTCCTCTTTCTGTCTTTAGGTGTAGTTAGCTTCTCAGGCTGTGACGAGGCGTCTAGGACCAACGTAGGTACGCTCCACGGCTGCCTTTAGTTGTGGTGGTTAGTCAGGGTACTGCAATCCCATAGATTCCAACCTCTCTGGTGTATTTCCTTTTTTGCCTGCTCTCCTCAGCTACCAAATCATAACAGTATCACTGGCCAAAAAACTGATATTTGTATGGTACTCACAGAAGGGAAAAATAGTGTTAAAGAAAGAAGATTGTCAGAGTTGTCAGAGATTTTTTATTTTTTCCCTCTGTTTCTCTGAATGCTGAGGAGGATTCTTTTTTTTTTTTTCCTCTCAATGGAGTTTGCACAGTTGTCTGGCCGTGTGGATCAGCTTGCCACTGAAGTTCGGAGTATTGCTACCTATCTTGCGAGGTTGCCTGTTGTGGAACCTAGGATTCCCATGCCAGATTTGTTTTTAGGGGATCGAGCTAAATTTCTGAATTTCAAAAATAACTATAAGTTGTTTTTTGCCTTGAAATCTAAGTCCTCAGGGAACGCAGCACAGCAGGTTCAGATTGTCATCTCTCTCCTGCGCGGCGATCCTCAGGATTGGGCTTTTTCCCTGACACCTGGGGATCCTGTTTTGAGTAAAGTTGATGCATTTTTTCAGGCTCTGGGGTTATTGTACGATGAGCCTAATGTCACTGATCAAGCTGAAAAAGCCTTGTTGGCATTAAATCAGGGGCTTGAGGACGCTGAGTTATACTGTCAGAGATTCCGAAGGTGGGCAGTCCTGACCAAATGGAATGACGATGCTTTGGCAGCCCTTTTTCGGAAGGGTCTGTCAGAGAATGTAAAGGATGTTATGGTGGGTTTCTGTTATGATTCGGTAGCTGAGGAGTCCAGGCAAAAAGGCAATACACCAGAGCAGTTGGAATCTATGAGATTGCAGTACCCTGACTAACCACCACAACTAGAGGCAGCCGTGGAGCGTTCCTACGTTGGTCCTAGACGCCTCGTCACAGCCTGAGAAACTAACTACACCTAAAGATAGAAATAGGAAAGCTATCTGCCCCGGAGCAGAACCCCAAAGATAATAGCAAGCCCCCAAACATGTAATGGCGGTTAGACAAGACGAAATACTGACACAGACAGAAAATAGTATGAGCAAACGTTGGGGCCAAAACTAACTAAATAGAAAAGGATAGGAAGGGTACTTACTGCAATCCCAAAAAAAACCCTGAAAGCACCAACTCTACTAATTTCAAAAACACCTGAGATCACACGACCTCTACCACCTAAATTAGTTCTCTGGTGTAACAAAATCAAAACAGCAGCCACTGAAAAAACTGGAAAAAGCAAAAGTACAAACATCAGTGGCTAAACTAAACTGAGAGGGCAAAAGCCCCCTGAGGGGACCCAGAAGGCCCCCACAGAAGTGCAGGACAAAATGCAAAAATTAAGCACAGAAACAAAAAGAAGAAAATGTCTTATCTGTTAGCAGGAGATGCAGACACGACAGAGCAGGCTACAAGGGAAACAGGAATCAAGGATTGAGACCCGAACAATTGATCACCGGCAACCCTGATGGGAAGGTGACTCCCTTATATAAAACCAGTCAGTAACACCTGATTCCCAGTCCTCACAATCTTCACTGAACAGACCAGTACCGCTTGTAACCACCAGAGGGAGCCTCTGCTCAGAACTCATCTCAAGGCCATTCACAACAGTACCCCCCCCTTGAGGAGGGGTCACCGAACCCTCATTTGAGCAACCAGGTCGGTCAGGATGAGTTCTATGATACGCACGGATGAGTCTCCTAGCATGGATGTCCGAAGCAAACACCCAAGAATTGTCTTCCTGACCATAAACTCTCCACTTAACCAAATACTGGAGTTTCCGTCTAGAAAAACGAGAATCTAATATTTTCTCAACCACATACTCCAGATTGCCCTCAACCAAAACAGGGTCAGGAGGCACAGCAGCAGGAACCACTGGCTCAACAAACCTCTTCAACAAGGACTCGTGGAACACGTTATGGATCCTAAATGTCCCTGGAAGAAGCAAACGAAAAGAAACAGGATTAAGAATCTCCATGATCTTATAAGGTCCAATGAACCTAGGCTTAAATTTAGGAGATGCTACTCTCATAGGAATATTTTTTGAGGACAACCAGACCAAGTCCCCTACTTTAAACCGAGGACCATCAGACCTATGCCGGTTAGCAAACCGCTGGGCCCTCTCCTGAGAGAGGGACAACCTCTCCACTACCTGGTCCCAAATCTGTTGCATACGCTCCACAACAGAGTCAACACCTGGACAGACAGAAGCCTCCGTCTGTCCTGAAGAAAATCGAGGGTGAAACCCAGAATTACAGAAAAATGGAGACATCAAAGTGGCAGAGCTAGCCCTATTATTAAGAGCAAACTCAGCCAAAGGCAAAAAAGAGACCCAGTCATCCTGATCAGCAGACACAAAGCATCTTAGATAAGTCTCCAATGTCTGGTTTGTTCTCTCAGTTTGACCATTGGTCTGAGGATGAAATGCCGAGGAGAAAGACAATTGAACACCCAGTTTAGAACAAAAAGTCCTCCAAAATCTGGAAACAAACTGGACTCCTCTGTCAGACACAATGTTCTCAGGAATGCCGTGTAAACGAACCACGTGCTGAAGGAACAACGGCACCAATTCAGAGGAGGAAGGCAACTTAGGCAATGGCACAAGATGTATCATCTTGGAAAACCTATCACAAATCACCCAGATGGCGGTCATTCTCTGAGAAAAGAAGGTCGGAAATTAAATCCATAGAGATATGGGTCCATGGTCTCTTGGGCACAGGCAATGGCATCAACAAACCACTAGAGCGAGAGCAAGGCTTGGAGCGAGAGCAAGTCCCGCAGGACTGCACAAATTCCCTGACATCACGAGACAAGGTAGGCCACCAAAAGGACCGACTAACCAAGTCTCTGGTACCAAAAATTCCGGGATGCCCAGCCAACGCGGAACAATGAATCTCAGACATCACACTCTTTTTCCACTGGTCCGGGACAAACAATTTTCCAACAGGGCAGCGCTCGGGCCTATCCTCCTGACACCCCTCCAGAGCAAGTCTCAAATTGGTTGAGATGGCGGAAAGAACTACACCCTCTTTCAAAATAACAGAAGGATCAGATAACTCAGGAGAGTCCGCAAGGAAACTCCTCGAGAGGGCATCCGCCTTAACATTCTTAGTGCCAGGAAGAAAGGAAACCACAAAATTAAAACGTGTGAAAAACAAGGCCCACCTGGCCTGTCTAGGATTGAGTCGCTTGGCAGATTCCAGATAAACCAGATTCTTATGGTCCGTAAGGACCACCACCCGATGTTTGGCTCCCTCCAGCCAATGTCTCCACTCTTCAAAAGCCCACTTCATGGCCAATAACTCCCGATTACCCACGTCATAATTACGTTCAGTAGGAGAAAATTTTCGAGAGAAAAAGGCACAAGGGTTACTTTTAGAGGTCTCTGGATCTTTTTGGGACAAAACGGCACCTGCCCCAATTTCAGAGGCATCAACCTCCACCTGAAATGGCAGAGAAACATCAGGCTGCCGTAGAACAGGAGCAGAAGTGAATCTCTGCTTAAGTTCCTGAAATGCAGAGACTGCCTCAGGAGGCCAATTCACCACATCAGAACCCTTTTTGGTCAAATCAGATAATGGTTTAACAATAACCGAGAAATTACCAATAAATTTACGATAAAAATTGGCAAAACCCAAAAATCTTTGAAGAGCCTTTAATGAAGTAGGTTGGACCCAATCACAGATGGCCTGAACCTTGACCGGGTCCATTTCAATAATAGATGGGGACAAAATGAATGCCAGAAATGAGATCCTCTGTATGCCAAAAAGACACTTTGATCCCTTCACAAACAGAGCATTCTCTCTCAAAATCTGGAACACAGTTCGAACATGTTTCACATGAGAGTCCCAGTCATTAGAAAAAATCAAGATATCATCCAAATAAACAATCAGAAATTTATCCACAAAATCCCTGAAAATGTCATTCATGAAGGACTGGAAGACAGAAGGAGCATTAGTGAGCCCAAAGGGCGTCACAAGGTACTCAAAATGCCCCTCCGGGTATTGAATGCCGTCTTCCATTCATCCCCGTGCTTAATGCGAATAAGGTTATATGCCCCCCTGAGGTCAAGCTTGGTAAACCAAGTAGCGTTTTTCACCCTGGAAAACAGGTCAGAAATCAAGGGTAACGGGTATTGATATTTCACAGTAATATTGTTCAAAAGACGATAATCAATACACGGCCTTAATGAACCATCCTTTTTGGCCACAAAGAAAAAACCGGCACCTAAGGGTGAAGAGGATGGTCTGATATGACCCTTCTCCAATGACTCCCTGATATAAGACCGCATAGCGTCATGTTCAGGTACAGACAAGTTAAAAAGGCGACCTTTAGGGAATTTACTACCAGGCACTAATTCAATAGCGCAGTCATAGCTCCTATGGGGAGGCAAGGATGCAGATTTACTTTCGCTAAACACATCAGAAAAATCAATCAAAAAGTCAGGAACATCCTGAGCCTGGGGGGAGGCAGAAAAAACAGGAGTGTTGGTATTAACACATTGGCAGCCCCAACTGGTTACAGACACAGATTTCCAATCCAAAACAGGATTATGAGACTGTAACCAAGGGAAACCCAGTACGATAATATCATGCAGATTATACAGAACCAAAAATTTGCAGCACTCTTGATGATCAGGTTCAACCCTCATTATCACCTGAGTAGAAAACTGAGGTTTATTCTCAGCCAAAGGGGTAGAATCGATCCCCAGAAGGGGAATAGACTTCTGTAGGGGTATCAAGGGAAACCCACAACGTTTAGCAAAATCATAATCCATCAGGTTAATAGCTGCTCCAGAATCAACGAAAGCCTGAGCAGAAAATGAGGACAGAGAGCATATCAGAGTGACAGTTAGTAAAAACTTAGTCTGAACACTACCCAAGACAACTGAGCGTGCAAAACGTCTTCCCCGCTTAGGGCAGACTGAAATAGCATGAGAGGCATCACCACAGTAGAAACATAACCCATTGCGCTTTCGAAACTCATGACGCTGTGCCCAGACTCCACTCTATCACACTGCATGGATTCAGAAGCAGGTTCACAAGGCAACACTATTCCACGCATACTTCTCCGCTCACGCAAACGTCTGTCAATTTGAATCGCTAATGACATAGAATCATTGAGACCAGAGGGACAGGGAATCCCACCATAACATACCTTTACATTATCTGACAGCCCCTTCCGAAAAAGGGCCGCCAAAGCGTCGTCATTCCACTTGGTCAGGACTGCCCACCTACGGAATCTCTGACAGTATAACTCAGCGTCATCAAGCCCCTGATTTAATGCCAACAAGGCTTTTTCAGCTTGATCAGTGACATTAGGCTCATCGTACAATAACCCCAAAGCCTGAAAAAATGCATCAACATCACTCAAAACAGGATCCCCAGGTGTCAGGGAAAAAGCCCAATCCTGAGGATCGCCGCGCAGGAGAGAGATGACAATTTGAACCTGCTGCGCTGCGTTTCCTGAGGACTTAGATTTTAAGGCAAAAAACAATTTACAATTATTTTTGAAATTCTGAAACTTAGCTCGATCCCCTAAAAACAAATCTGGCATGGGAATCCTAGGTTCCACAACAGGCAACCTAGCAAGATATGCAGCAATACTCCGAACCTCAGTGGCAAGCTGATCCACACGGCCAGACAACCGTGCAAAGTCCATTGAGAGAAAAAATCCTCCCCAGCACCCAGAGATACAGAGGGAAAAAAAAAAAAATGCAAAAACAGAAAAATATCTCTGACAACTCTGACAACCGTTTTTTTCTTTCACAATATTTTTTCCCTTCTGTGAGTACAACACAAGTTTAAATTTAGGCCGGTGATACTGTTATGATTCGGTAGCTGAGGAGTGCAGGCAAAAAGGCAATACACCAGAGCAGTTGGAATCTATGAGATTGCAGTACCCTGACTAACCACCACAACTAGAGGCAGCCGTGGAGCGTTCCTACGTTGGTCCTAGGCGCCTCGTCACAGCCTGAGAAACTAACTACACCTAAAGATAGAAATAGGAAAGCTATCTGCCCCGGAGCAGAACCCCAAAGATAATAGCAAGCCCCCAAACATGTAATGGCGGTTAGACAAGACGAAATACTGACACAGACAGAAAATAGTATGAGCAAACGTTGGGGCCAAAACTAACTAAATAGAAAAGGATAGGAAGGGTACTTACTGCAATCCCAAAAAAAACCTGAAAGCACCAACTCTACTAATTTCAAAAACACCTGAGATCACACGACCTCTACCACCTAAATTAGTTCTCTGGTGTAACAAAATCAAAACAGCAGCCACTGAAAAAACTGGAAAAAGCAAAAGTACAAACATCAGTGGCTGAACTAAACTGAGAGGGCAAAAGCCCCCTGAGGGGACCCAGAAGGCCCCCACAGAAGTGCAGGACAAAATGCAAAAATTAAGCACAGAAACAAAAAGAAGAAAATGTCTTATCTGTTAGCAGGAGATGCAGACACGACACAGCAGGCTACAAGGGAAACAGGAATCAAGGATTGAGACCCGAACAATTGATCACCGGCAACCCTGATGGGAAGGTGACTCCCTTATATAAGACCAGTCAGTAACACCTGATTCCCAGTCCTCACAATCTTCACTGAACAGACCAGTACCGCTTGTAACCACCAGAGGGAGCCTCTGCTCAGAACTCATCTCAAGGCCATTCACAACAGGTTTCCCTGCTCCCTCTGGTCTCAGTGATTCTATGTCATTAGCGATTCAAATTGACAGACGTTTGCGTGAGCGTAGACGTATGCGTGGAACAGTGTTGCCTTGTGAACCAGCTTCTGAACCCATGCAGTGTGATGGAGTGGCTTCTGGGGCACAGCGTCATGAGTTTTGAAAACGCAATGGGTTATGTTTCTACTGTGGTGATGCCTCTCATGCTATTTCAGTCTGCCCTAAGCGGGGAAGACGTTTTGCACGTTCAGTTGTCTTGGGTAGTGTTCAGACTAAATTTTTGTTGACTGTTACCCTGATTTGCTCCCTGTCCACATTTTCTGCTCAGGCTTTTGTTGATTCGGGAGCAGCTATTAACCTGATGGATTTTGATTTTGCTAAACGTTGTGGGTTTCCCTTGATACCCCTACGGAAGTCTATTCCCCTACTGGGGATCGATTCTACCCCTTTGGCTGAGAATAAACCTCAGTTCTCTACTCAGGTGATAATGAGGGTTGAACCTGATCATCAGGAGAGTTGCAAATTTTTGGTGCTGTATAATCTGCATGACATTATCGTACTGGGTTTCCCTTGGTTACAGTCTCATAATCCTGTTTTGGATTGGAAATCTGTGTCTGTAACCAGTTGGGGCTGCCAATGTGTTAATACCAACACTCCTGTTTTTTCTGCCTCCCCCCAGGCTCAGGATGTTCCTGACTTTTTGATTGATTTTTCTGATGTGTTTAGCGAAAGTAAATCTGCATCCTTGCCCCCCCATAGGAGCTATGACTGCGCTATTGAATTAGTGCCTGGTAGTAAATTCCCTAAAGGTCGCCTTTTTAACTTGTCTGTACCTGAACATGACGCTATGCGGTCTTATATCAAGGAGTCATTGGAGAAGGGTCATATCAGACCATCCTCTTCACCCTTGGGTGCCGGTTTTTTCTTTGTGGCCAAAAAGGTTGGTTCATTAAGGCCGTGTATTGATTATCGTCTCTTGAACAATATCACTGTGAAATATCAATATCCGTTACCCTTGATTTCTGACCTGTTTTCCAGGGTGAAAAGTGCTACTTGGTTTACCAAGCTTGACCTCAGGGGGCATATAACCTTATTCGCATTAAAAAACAAAAGCACACCAGGGATGGGTACAATGGCAAGCAGGAATCCCAGAAAGTGACAAACCAAACAATGTGTGTAAAATGATTGTAATAAACACCAAAACGGTATGTGAAATATGTAAATTTATTAAGCAATATTGTATAATAAAAAAACAATATAATATTACAAATATGATGATTATAAAATGCAATGAATTAAAATACCAGTCGTACACTTATATAATCAAGAGGCTCTGAAAATTGACCAGGAGCATAATATGTTGTGATACCCTCAATAATGAATGTGTCTCTGTGTATGATGTGAAACATATATCATATAATGTGTAAACTAACTGTCATGCAAACAGTGTGCACATAAACCACTAAAAAATGTGTTCAATAGAAGACTGACAATAATAAGTAATAAATGTGAAACACACAAACGTGAGTCAAAAGAATTGCCAACAAAGAAAGTACTAAGAGGTGAACACCAAGATGAACATGAGATACAGAAATAATCTGTGGGTAAAACAACTGCCACCTAAAGTGCAATAAACTACCTGGGAGCCAAGAGAAGCGAACAGTGAACTGGAATACCGCGCCCCAACGCGCGTTTCGGAGTAAGTACCTTCGTCAGGGGGATGACCGCTAGTGTGGTTACAGTCTATAAATAGTCTGTCTGTTGAGTGAATCAGCTGGTGCTAATTCGGCGCATCGTCATCAGCGTGGGACGGGAACCATGCATGACGTCCGACGTCATGTGATCAGGCATACCCGGAAATGTCGGGTAGCATAATCACACTGAGACGCCGTCGCCATGCCAATCCGAGTCCCTGGCTGTAGACATGCGCACTACACCACTGACATTATGCCTAACTCCGACACTAATTGTCAGGAAAGATGAAGCCATTGTGCACATACAATTGACAATGTGGTCCAAATAGTATGTACCATGGACAAGTGTATAAGTAAGCCAAGCAGTAAATCAGAAATCCACTCAATCAATATATATATAATAGGTACATGATATTAAGTCATTGGGGACTCCATATGAAGGGTATGCAATATTATTGTGTATGTCGGTCACAAACTACAAATCATCGGAAAATGCACCATTTAGTAAATACACATATATAAACAATAATTATTATAACACAAACATAGAATCTATACTGATGGATTACATGGAATCCTATATACACACTTGCAATATAAAAAGCATCGCTGAATAATTCTGTAATAGCTCAATATTGTCATATCATGACAGAATGTATATTTCATCCCATTCAAAAAGATTCCTCATTAAATAACCATAATGTGCATTTTCTTCATTTCGATACAGCAATCCATATGGAAACAAAAAAGGATAAGTATATCTAAAAAAGGATAAAAATAACAGATATTATTACTAACTGTAACTAAAATATGCACTAAAAATGATCATATTGTAAAAAATAAAAATAAAAAATAATAAATAAAATGGCAGGACATAAGGAGAAGAATTGATGAAACAAAGACACTATAAAACAAATTAGACATAAAAATTAATAAATAAAATGTGTACACATAATAAATAATCATTAATGAATGTAAATGAATATAAAATCAAAAAATGAAATAAAAAAATGATGAAAAAAATGAAACAAACATTTATTAAAAAAAGAAGAAGAACAAGGAAGGGGCTATAGAAAGACGTTCACAAGATAAAAACAACTGACAGGCATTCACAAGAATGGAATAAAGGAAAGGCATTCATTGAGGCCAAATGGAGACACCGTGTTCAATGTCCATATCCATTTGGCCTCCAGTTGGGACAAGCGCCTACTGACATTTCCACCTCTATTACTGATAGCCAGTAAATCAATCCCCGTCACTTTTAGTTTTGAAAAGTCACAGTCATGATGTAATTTAAAATGTCTGGGGATGGTCTTTAGTGATGATACATCTTCCACCTCAATTGCCGCCTTTATCCCTAGTACGTGCTCTCGCACTCTGACTTTGAGTCGTCTTGTAGTCAGTCCAACGTATTTCAAATTACAAGGGCATTCAGCCATATAAATCACGGCAGAGGAGGTACAGGTAATGGCATGTTTAATATCAAAATGGTGGGAATTGTCAGCATCGCTAAAGCCGCAGATCTTAAGAATATTTGGGCAAGCCACGCACGAACCACAAGGTTTACAACCATTAATGATAGTATGAATACTCTGCGGAGTCCTGATGAAATGACTCTTCACCAGACTGTCCCTTAAATTTGGCGACCTTCTAAATGTAATTTGAGGTCTTTGTCCAACATATTTGGACAGAATGGGATCAGACAACAGAATTTGCCAGTGATGTGTGAGACATCGTCTCAACAGATCACTCTGCCCGCTGAATTGTGCAATAAACCTTACCTCCATCCCATCTTCTTTCGAATGTTTCGAATAAAGTGTATCGTGGCGAGTGTTGTGTTTTGCCCTATTATAAGCCTTTTTAATTGATCTCTTACTATAGCCCCTTTCTAGGAACCTATCCTTCAGTACATTGGCCTGCTGGAAAAAATCTTCTTCTCTTGAACAGATACGTCTAATACGTAAGAATTGTCCAATAGGGACTGAATTAATCAGAGGTCTTGGGTGGGAGGAGGACGCATGTACCAGTGCGTTAACCGCCGTCTTTTTCCTGAACAGATCAGTTTGAAGACAACCATCAGCATCTTTAAAAATTCGTACATCTAAGAATTCAATGTTGTTGAGATGACAACAGTAGGTAAAATGCATGTTGATATCATTATTATTCAAGCTGGCGATGAATTTATCCAATTCTGCAGTGGAATCTTGCCAAATAAAGAAAACATCATCGATGTAGCGTGTCCAAAAGGGAACACGCTCCATGTAATCTGAACACTCAGATGAAAGGAGGTCCCTCTCCCACAGTCCAAGGAACAGGTTGGCATAAGATGGGGCAAAAGCAGCCCCCATCGCTGTTCCCTGGACCTGTAGGAAGAACGACCCCCCAAAAAGAAAAAAATTTTTTGATAAAGCAAACTCAACTAAATTAATGAAGAACACAATAAATGCTCTAGAAAAAGATGAGAACTGTAAAAAATAAGCAATTGCGGCAAGACCATCTGTATGCTTGATATTTGTGTAAAGTGACTCAACATCACACGTTACCAAAACAGAATTATGATCAACATGCATCCTGTCTACTTTTTTTAGAAAATCGTTGGTATCCTTCGTGTAAGACGGAAGTGCTAGTACGAATGGTTGAAGAACTGAGTCAATATACTTATTCACATTCTCTAAGTAATTACCTCGTCCGGAGATGATAGGTCTACCAGGTGGCGTTTCTTGATTTTTATGAATCTTGGGAAGTAGATACAGGGTGGGAATAGTGGGTTCTCTGACCTGTAAGGCTAATCTCAAATCTTGTGTAATAATCCCCTCATCATTCGCTTCCCTTAATAAATCATTTAATTGCGTTTGAAATTTTGACAAGGGGTTATATGTCAATTTCTTATAGTAATTAGTGTTGCTCAATTGACGTAAAGCCTCCGCCTCATATAACTTCTTTGGCCAGATTACCACTTCCCACCCTTATCTGCTGGTTTAATCACCACATCCTGAAGATCCCTCAAATTTTTTAGGCATCTTTTCTCTTCCCCATTGAGATTATGTGAATGTGAAAAAGTAGGAATTTTATTTAACTCTTTACTGACTGTCTTCACAAATATGTCAATCGCTGAACACGATGACAACGGAGGAAATTTCATTGATTTTTTCTTAATGACTTCTGGTACCTCACCTTCAATCGTAATGTGATGTTCCCTTGACAGCTGTTCAAGATTGGCTAATGCCTCCTGTTCCGCCTCTGTGGGAAAAGAATCAAAGACATCTTTGTCATGAAACATGCGCTTAAACAATAAACTTTCTGGCAAACAAGTGAAGGTCCTTGACTGCAGTAAAACAATCAAAAGGAGCCGTTGGGCAAAAGGTAAGACCTTTGCTAAGAACTTCAGTCTCCATGT
Source organism: Oophaga sylvatica (assembly GCA_033576555.1). Lineage (NCBI taxonomy): Eukaryota > Metazoa > Chordata > Amphibia > Anura > Dendrobatidae > Oophaga > Oophaga sylvatica. The sequence continues at coordinate 140,052,937 of JARQOD010000008.1, forward strand.
GAGTCAATACATGATTGCTAAGATTAATTACCTTCAGTTGGTTGCCAGAGTCAGGAGAAAAGTTGCGCTTGTTGGGAGGAAACCGAAGGTTTCTTTTCCTTTTGGGAGTGTTCATTGACCTCACAGAGACGGAAGAGGAGGCAACTGAGACATCACTCATGGATATAAGGGTGGATCTGTTGGGAGAACCTTCCAGGTTGTTTGTTGGTTGTCTCTTCCATCTATATACTCTCCCAAGAATACGATCATTTTGATCTCTGGAGAGTTTAGTGGTCTGTTTCTTTTGTATATCTTTGACCAATAGGTCGAGATCTTTATCTAAAACCTCATTGAGGCTCTTAAACTGTTCAGGAGACAAGTTCGTCCTAGCTTCTGTAAATAGTTCATCCAAATTTTTGTCCACTTCAGTAATAGATTTTGTGTTTAAATTAACCAAAAGTTCCATGAGTTTCCATGGGGTGGCATTGCAAACTCCCTCCCAATTACTAATAAATTCTTCATCTTGTATCATAAAGGCCGGTGTTACTCTAATTCGTAGGCCTCTTGGAATCAATTTCTTCTCAATGTAATTTTGCAAAAATGCCTTAGTCCACCATATCCGGGTCCTTTTGAAAAGCAACTTTTTAATGGACTTAACCACGGAATCATTATTCTGTAAAGCATTACCATTGTTACCAGTATCAATATTGCTAAATACATCATTGACTTGTCCCATCCAGGACGCCTCCCTACTCTTTAGATCCATCTCCAATGTGCAATGAAAGAGACCTGTGCAGAACACAGTAAATTAATGAATAAAACACAAAAGTGTGGGACAAATAAATAAAATTATATGTATTAAATATATATGAAAATAATACTATATAAAAGGAAATAAACCCACAACTCAAGAAACAAAAGGATGGCAACCACCCAAACTGGAAAAAACAAAAGCACACCAGGGATGGGTACAATGGCAAGCAGGAATCCCAGAAAGTGACAAACCAAACAATGTGTGTAAAATGATTGTAATAAACACCAAAACGGTATGTGAAATATGTAAATTTTATTAAGCAATATTGTATAATAAAAAAACAATATAATATTACAAATATGATGATTATAAAATGCAATGAATTAAAATACCAGTCGTACACTTATAATAATAATCTGTGGGTAAAACAACTGCCACCTAAAGTGCAATAAACTACCTGGGAGCCAGGGACTCGGATTGGCATGGCGACGGCGTCTCAGTGTGATTATGCGACCCGACATTTCCGGGTATGCCTGATCACATGACGTCGGACGTCATGCATGGTTCCCGTCCCACGCTGATGACGATGCGCCGAATTAGCACCAGCTGATTCACTCAACAGACAGACTATTTATAGACTGTAACCACACTAGCGGTCATCCCCCTGACGAAGGTACTTACTCCGAAACGCGCGTTGGGGCGCGGTATTCCAGTTCACTGTTCGCTTCTCTTGGCTCCCAGGTAGTTTATTGCACTTTAGGTGGCAGTTGTTTTACCCACAGATTATTTCTGTATCTCATGTTCATCTTGGTGTTCACCTCTTAGTACTTTCTTTGTTGGCAATTCTTTTGACTCACGTTTGTGTGTTTCACATTTATTACTTATTATTGTCAGTCTTCTATTGAACACATTTTTTAGTGGTTTATGTGCACACTGTTTGCATGACAGTTAGTTTACACATTATATGATATATGTTTCACATCATACACAGAGACACATTCATTATTGAGGGTATCACAACATATTATGCTCCTGGTCAATTTTCAGAGCCTCTTGATTATATAAGTGTACGACTGGTATTTTAATTCATTGCATTTTATAATCATCATATTTGTAATATTATATTGTTTTTTTATTATACAATATTGCTTAATAAAATTTACATATTTCACATACCGTTTTGGTGTTTATTACAATCATTTTACACACATTGTTTGGTTTGTCACTTTCTGGGATTCCTGCTTGCCATTGTACCCATCCCTGGTGTGCTTTTGTTTTTTAATGCGAATAAGGTTATATGCCCCCTGAGGTCAAGCTTGGTAAACCAAGTAGCACTTTTCACCCTGGAAAACAGGTCAGAAATCAAGGGTAACGGATATTGATATTTCACAGTGATATTGTTCAAGAGACGATAATCAATACACGGCCTTAATGAACCAACCTTTTTGGCCACAAAGAAAAAACCGGCACCCAAGGGTGAAGAGGATGGTCTGATATGACCCTTCTCCAATGACTCCTTGATATAAGACCGCATAGCGTCATGTTCAGGTACAGACAAGTTAAAAAGGCGACCTTTAGGGAATTTACTACCAGGCACTAATTCAATAGCGCAGTCATAGCTCCTATGGGGGGGCAAGGATGCAGATTTACTTTCGCTAAACACATCAGAAAAATCAGTCAAAAAGTCAGGAACATCCTGAGCCTGGGGGGAGGCAGAAAAAACAGGAGTGTTGGTATTAACACATTGGCAGCCCCAACTGGTTACAGACACAGATTTCCAATCCAAAACAGGATTATGAGACTGTAACCAAGGGAAACCCAGTACGATAATGTCATGCAGATTATACAGCACCAAAAATTTGCAACTCTCCTGATGATCAGGTTCAACCCTCATTATCACCTGAGTAGAGAACTGAGGTTTATTCTCAGCCAAAGGGGTAGAATCGATCCCCAGTAGGGGAATAGACTTCCGTAGGGGTATCAAGGGAAACCCACAACGTTTAGCAAAATCAAAATCCATCAGGTTAATAGCTGCTCCCGAATCAACAAAAGCCTGAGCAGAAAATGTGGACAGGGAGCAAATCAGGGTAACAGTCAACAAAAATTTAGTCTGAACACTACCCAAGACAACTGAACGTGCAAAACGTCTTCCCTGCTTAGGGCAGACTGAAATAGCATGAGAGGCATCACCACAGTAGAAACATAACCCATTGCGTTTTCAAAACTCATGACGCTGTGCCCCAGAAGCCACTCCATCACACTGCATGGGTTCAGAAGCTGGTTCACAAGGCAACACTGTTCCACGCATACCTCTACGCTCACGCAAACGTCTGTCAATTTGAATCGCTAATGACATAGAATCACTGAGACCAGAGGGAGCAGGGAAACCTGTTGTGAATGGCCTTGAGATGAGTTCTGAGCAGAGGCTCCCTCTGGTGGTTACAAGCGGTACTGGTCTGTTCAGTGAAGATTGTGAGGACTGGGAATCAGGTGTTACTGACTGGTCTTATATAAGGGAGTCACCTTCCCATCAGGGTTGCCGGTGATCAATTGTTCGGGTCTCAATCCTTGATTCCTGTTTCCCTTGTAGCCTGCTGTGTCGTGTCTGCATCTCCTGCTAACAGATAAGACATTTTCTTCTTTTTGTTTCTGTGCTTAATTTTTGCATTTTGTCCTGCACTTCTGTGGGGGCCTTCTGGGTCCCCTCAGGGGGCTTTTGCCCTCTCAGTTTAGTTCAGCCACTGATGTTTGTACTTTTGCTTTTTCCAGTTTTTTCAGTGGCTGCTGTTTTGATTTTGTTACACCAGAGAACTAATTTAGGTGGTAGAGGTCGTGTGATCTCAGGTGTTTTTGAAATTAGTAGAGTTGGTGCTTTCAGGGTTTTTTTTGGGATTGCAGTAAGTACCCTTCCTATCCTTTTCTATTTAGTTAGTTTTGGCCCCAACGTTTGCTCATACTATTTTCTGTCTGTGTCAGTATTTCGTCTTGTCTAACCGCCATTACATGTTTGGGGGCTTGCTATTATCTTTGGGGTTCTGCTCCGGGGCAGATAGCTTTCCTATTTCTATCTTTAGGTGTAGTTAGTTTCTCAGGCTGTGACGAGGCGCCTAGGACCAACGTAGGAACGCTCCACGGCTGCCTCTAGTTGTGGTGGTTAGTCAGGGTACTGCAATCTCATAGATTCCAACTGCTCTGGTGTATTGCCTTTTTGCCTGCACTCCTCAGCTACCGAATCATAACAGTATCACCGGCCTAAATTTAAAATTGTGTTGTACTCACAGAAGGGAAAAAATATTGTGAAAGAAAAAACGGTTATGCGACCCGACATTTCCGGGTATGCCTGATCACATGACGTCGGACGTCATGCATGGTTCCCGTCCCACGCTGATGACGATGCGCCGAATTAGCACCAGCTGATTCACTCAACAGACAGACTATTTATAGACTGTAACCACACTAGCGGTCATCCCCCTGACGAAGGTAATTACTCCGAAACGCGCGTTGGGGCGCGGTATTCCAGTTCACTGTTCGCTTCTCTTGGCTCCCAGGTAGTTTATTGCACTTTAGGTGGCAGTTGTTTTACCCACAGATTATTTCTGTATCTCATGTTCATCTTGGTGTTCACCTCTTAGTACTTTCTTTGTTGGCAATTCTTTTGACTCACGTTTGTGTGTTTCACATTTATTACTTATTATTGTCAGTCTTCTATTGAACACATTTTTTAGTGGTTTATGTGCACACTGTTTGCATGACAGTTAGTTTACACATTATATGATATATGTTTCACATCATACACAGAGACACATTCATTATTGAGGGTATCACAACATATTATGCTCCTGGTCAATTTTCAGAGCCTCTTGATTATATAAGTGTACGACTGGTATTTTAATTCATTGCATTTTATAATCATCATATTTGTAATATTATATTGTTTTTTTATTATACAATATTGCTTAATAAAATTTACATATTTCACATACCGTTTTGGTGTTTATTACAATCATTTTACACACATTGTTTGGTTTGTCACTTTCTGGGATTCCTGCTTGCCATTGTACCCATCCCTGGTGTGCTTTTGTTTTTTCCAGTTTGGGTGGTTGCCATCCTTTTGTTTCTTGAGTTGTGGGTTTATTTCCTTTTATATAGTATTATTTTCATATATATTTAATACATATAATTTTATTTATTTGTCCCACACTTTTGTGTTTTACTTATTCGCATTAAGCACGGGGATGAATGGAAGACGGCATTTAATACCCCAGAGGGGCATTTTGAGTACCTAGTGATGCCCTTTGGGCTCACTAATGCTCCTTCTGTCTTCCAGTCCTTCATGAATGACATTTTCAGGGATTTTGTGGATAAATTTCTGATTGTTTATTTGGATGATATCTTGATTTTTTCCAATGACTGGGACTCTCATGTGAAACATGTTCGGACTGTGTTCCACATTTTGAGAGAGAATTCTCTGTATGTGAAGGGATCAAAGTGTCTTTTTGGTGTACAGAGGATCTCATTTCTGGGATTCATTTTGTCCCCATCTGTTATTGAAATGGACCCGGTCAAGGTTCAGGCCATCTGTGATTGGGTCCAACCTACTTCATTAAAGGCTCTTCAAAGATTCTTGGGTTTTGCCAATTTTTATCGTAAATTTATTGGTAATTTCTCTGTTATTGTTAAACCATTGACTGATTTGACCAAAAAGGGTTCTGATGTGGTGAATTGGCCTCCTGAGGCAGTCTCTGCGTTTCAGGAACTTAAGCAGAGATTCACTTCAGCTCCTGTTCTACGGCAGCCTGATGTTTCTCTGCCATTTCAGGTGGAGGTTGATGCCTCTAAAATTGGGGCAGGTGCCGTTTTGTCCCAAAGAGATCCAGAGACCTCTAAAAGTAACCCTTGTGCCTTTTTCTCTCGAAAATTTTCTCCAACTGAACGTAATTATGACGTGGGTAATCGGGAGTTATTGGCCATGAAGTGGGCTTTTGAGGAGTGGAGACATTGGCTGGAGGGAGCCAAACATCAGGTGGTGGTCCTCACGGACCATAAGAATCTGGTTTATCTGGAATCAGCCAAGCGACTTAATCCTAGACAGGCCAGGTGGGCCTTGTTTTTCACACGTTTTAATTTTGTGGTTTCCTTTCTTCCTGGCACTAAGAATGTTAAGGCGGATGCCCTCTCGAGGAGTTTCCTTGCGGACTCTCCTGAGTTATCTGATCCTGCTGTTATTTTGAAAGAGGATGTAGTTCTTTCCGCCATCTCGCCCAATTTGAGACTGGCTCTGGAAGGGTGTCAGGAGGATAAACCCGAGTGCTGCCCTATTGGGAAATTGTTTGTCCCAGACCGGTGGAAAAAGAGTGTGATGTCTGAGATTCATTGTTCCGCGTTGGCCGGTCATCCCGGAATTTTTGGTACCAGAGACTTGGTTAGTCGGTCCTTTTGGTGGCCTACTTTGTCTCGTGACGTCAGGGAATTTGTGCAGTCCTGCGGGACTTGCTCTCGCTCAAAGCCTTGCTCTCGCTCTAGTGGTTTGTTGATGCCATTGCCTGTGCCCAAGAGACCATGGACCCATATCTCTATGGATTTCATTTCCGACCTCCCTGTTTCTCAGAGAATGACCGTTAGCTGGGTGATTTGTGATAGGTTTTCCAAAATGATACATCTTGTGCCATTACCTAAGTTGCCTTCCTCCTCTGAATTGGTGCCTTTGTTCCTTCAGCACGTGGTTCGGTTACACGACATTCCTGAGAACATTGTGTCTGACAGAGGAGTCCAGTTTGTTTCCAGATTTTGGAGGACTTTTTGTTCTAAACTTGGTGTTCAATTGTCTTTCTCCTCGGCTTTTCATCCTCAGACCAATGGACAAACTGAGAGAACAAACCAGACATTGGAGACTTATCTGAGATGCTTTGTGTCTGCTGATCAGGATGACTGGGTCTCTTTTTTGCCTTTGGCTGAGTTTGCTCTTAATAATAGGGCTAGCTCTGCCACTTTGATGTCTCCATTTTTCTGCAATTTTGGGTTTCACCCTCGATTTTCTTCAGGACAGACGGAGGCTTCTGTCTGTCCAGGTGTTGACTCTGTTGTGGAGCGTATGCAGCAGATTTGGGACCAGGTAGTGGAGAGGTTGTCCCTCTCTCAGGAGAGGGCCCAGCGGTTTGCCAACCGGCATAGGACTGATGGGCCTCGGTTTGAAGTGGGGGACTTGGTCTGGTTGTCCTCAAGAAATATCCCTATGAGAGTTGCATCTCCTAAGTTTAAGCCTAGGTTCACTGGACCTTATAAGATCATGGAGATTCTTAATCCTGTTTCCTTTCATTTACTTCTTCCAGGGACATTTAAGATCCATAACGTGTTCCACAAGTCCTTATTGAAGAGGTTTGTCGAGCCAGTGGTTCCTATGGCTGTGCCTCCTTACCCTGTTTTGGTTGAGGGCAATCTGGAGTATGTGGTTGAGAAAATATTGAATTCTCGTTTTGCTAGACGGAAACTCCAGTATTTGGTTAAGTGGAGAGGTTATGGTCAGGAGGACAATTCTTGGGTGTTTGCTTCGGACATCCATGCTAGGAGACTCATCCGTGCGTATCACAGAGCTCATCCTGACCGACCTGGTTGCTCAAATGAGGGTTCGGTGACCCTCCTCAAGGGGGGGGTACTGTTGTGAATGTGCTAGAAATGAATTCTGAGCAGAAGCTCCCTCTGGTGGTTACAAACAGTACTGAACTATCCAATGAAGATTGTGAAGATTGGCGATCAGGTGTTACTGACTGGTCTTATATAAGGGAAGTTCCCTCCCATCAGGGTTGCCGGTGATCAATTGTTCTGGTCTCATCTTTGATTCCTGTTCACTTTGGAGCTTGCTGTTTCGTTCCTGCATCTTCTGCTAACAGATAAGACATTTTCTTCTTTTAGTTTTTTGTGCTTGCTTTTTGCATTTTGTCCTGCACTTCTATGGGGGTCTGCCGGGTCCCCTCCTTGGGCTTGTGCTCCTCTCAGTTTAGTTCAGCCACTGTTGTTTGTTCATTTGCCTTTTCCAGTTTTTTCAGTGGCTGCTGTTTAGTTTTGTTACACCAGAGAACTAATTTAGGTGGTAGAGGTCGTGTGATCTCAGGTGTTTTTGTAATTAGTAGTGTTGGTACTTTTCAGGGTTTTTTGGGATTGAGTAAGTGTCCTTCCTATCCTTTTCTATTCAGGAAGTTTGGGCCCCAACGTTTGCTCATACTATTTTCTGTCTGGGTCTGTGTATTTCCTCTTGTCTAACCGCCATTACATGTTTGGGGGCTTTCTATGTTCTTTGGGGATCTGCTCCGGGGCAGATAGTTTTCCTCTTTCTGTCTTTAGGTGTAGTTAGCTTCTCAGGCTGTGACGAGGCGTCTAGGACCAACGTAGGTACGCTCCACGGCTGCCTTTAGTTGTGGTGGTTAGTCAGGGTACTGCAATCCCATAGATTCCAACCTCTCTGGTGTATTTCCTTTTTTGCCTGCTCTCTTCAGCTACCAAATCATAACAGGGGACATTGGTTTCAGTCAATACCATAAGTAACGTACTCCACCGCAATGGTCTCCGTTCCAGACGAGCCCGTAAGGTACCTTTACTTTCAAAGCGTCATGTCAAGGCTCGTCTACAGTTTGCTCATGATCACTTGGAGGACTCTGAGACAGACTGGTTCAAGGTTCTATGGTCTGATGAGACCAAGATCGAGATCTTTGGTGCCAACCACACACGTGACGTTTGGAGACTGGATGGCACTGCATACGACCCCAAGAATACCATCCCTACAGTCAAGCATGGTGGTGGCAGCATCATGCTGTGGGGCTGTTTCTCAGCCAAGGGGCCTGGCCATCTGGTCCGCATCCATGGGAGGATGGATAGCACGGCCTACCTGGAGATTTTGGCCAAGAACCTCCGCTCCTCCATCAAGGATCTTAAGATGGGTCGTAATTTCATCTTCCAACAAGACAACGACCCAAAGCACACAGCCAAGAAAACCAAGGCCTGGTTCAAGAGGGAAAAAGTCAAGGTGTTGGAGTGGCCTAGTCAGTCTCCTGACCTTAACCCAATTGAAAACTTGTGGAAGGAGCTCAAGATTAAAGTCCACATGAGACACCCAAAGAACCTAGATAACTTGGAGAAGATCTGCATGGAGGAGTGGGCCAAGATAACTCCACAGACCTGTGCCGGCCTGATCAGGTCTTATAAAAGACGATTATTAGCTGTAATTGCAAACAAGGGTTATTCCACGAAATATTAAACATAGGGGTTGTATAATAATTGACCCACACTTTTATGTTTAAAATTTATTAAAATTCAACTGAGCAACATAACTTTTTGTTTTGTAAGATTTATGCTTCTGTTAATAAATCCTACTCTCGTTTGCAGTTTGAAGGCTCTAACTTATTTGCATCTTATCAAACCAGCTAAATCTGCAGGGGGTTGAATACTACTTGTAGGCACTGTATATATTATTATTTTCTGAGTTTTTTTTTTATAATTTTACTTTTTTTTTTTTTTTTTTTTTTACTTTGTCCCACTATGAGACTTTCAGTTTCACCAGCCTGATCGCAGTTATAATCTGTTGCAATGCAGTAGCATCACAATGGATCATAACTGTCAGTGCTGCACTGACACAATAATACGTGCTGCCTATAAAAGGAGCAATGTTCCACCATTTGTTGTTGATTGGTTAGAGATGTTAGACCTGTTCTTGGAGCTGTCCAGCATCTCTGCATGTCACAAGAGTGTCACGTCCCCCTGGAAGACCTGGAGTTAGAATCTATTGTCTTCTTTAGAGATGGCGTGATTTGTGTCCCATATTTAATGGATTTAGTTTCCTCTGGTGCTGAAGAGACTGATGACCCTTTCTATGCGGGTCAGAAGCATGTAGCTCCATTTCATCTGCTTCTGATCTGGTCATTAGCTGTTCCCATAAAAACTGGTCAGACTGCCAGTGAAAGATTTGTCTTCCTGTGCTGTGTGCTAAAACTCAGTGGTTGGAGTAGTGTTCTGTTGTTTGCTATAATACCTGTGTTTATCTCCTGGTCCCTGTTCACATTTAGTTTATTCCTACCTGTCCCTATCCTCCTCCCTATTGTTGGTTAGTGGTTTTGTACAATACAGGTTTTTTGTTATCCCCGTTTTGTCTTTGTGTCTTGCTTACCTTATATTTCTATCCCATGCCTCATGGAGTGGTGCTGGAGACAGATCAGAGTTCAACAGGAGCTTAGTAAGATTGGAGACTTAGGCCTTTCTACCTTCAAGAGTACCCCTGGGACAGGGATAGTTAGGGTTCCAGAGACAGTTTGAGGTTCCCTCTTCCTTACTGAAGACCGTCACAGCATGACATTTTCGCCGGCCCCACTTTTTGTCTCTTGGTATGGATCCCGTTGCAGTCCTTGCCAAACAATTGCCGGGTCTGTCGCTTGAACTGTTACACCTGCAATCTAGGATCTCACAGGAGCAGACTGTTGACGACATACGCAAAACTGAATCGGAACCTAAGGTGGCACTGCAGGATAGGTTTTCTGTGGGATGGGATACATTTGTTGTGTTCCGTGAAGCCTTTAAGTTTTATTTTAGGCTCCGTCCTCATTCATCTGGGAGTGTGGAACAACGGGTTGGGATTGTTAGTGCTCTCGTTCAAGCACATCCTCAAGGACACGCTGATGATCGCATTGTTAGAACCCTCTTGTTAGGTTTTGTTTCAGTTTGCTGGTCACATGACCTTTTTTCCCTATTTAGTCTGGCTCCGCCCTTCTGGCTTTGCTGGACTTCATTGTATTATCTACTCTTAAGCTAGCCGGGTGCTTAGGTGCCTTTCTCAGTCAGTTTTGCTTGATCTTAGGATCTCTAAGTAATTTGTTTTCTGTTTTATTTTTCCCTGCTACAATTTCTGTTAGGAGGTGTCTACCTTTTCTCCCAGTCCCTAGATCTTGTAGGGATTCCTCCCTCGCAACTATAGGTCTTCGTTCAGACTAGCTGAGGACTTTAGCGGGTCTGGTCGCAGGATCAGGTTCCCCGTTACATCGTAGGGATCCAGCTTAGTTCTATTGTAGGGACAGAATTCCCATCTTTCCTTAGTGCTTGTAGCAGATCATAACAGTAAGTCCAGTCCAGAAAAAAAAAAAAATCTCTAAGGAAAGATTTTCTGTTTCCATCATGGTGTCGTGTTATGTTACGGTAGCTGAGGAGTGCAGGTAAAAAAGGCAATACACCAGAGCAGTTGGAATCTATGAGATTGCAGTACCCTGACTAACCACCGCAACTAGAGGCAGCCGTGGAGCGTTCCTACGTTGGTCCTAGACGCCTCGTCACAGCCTTTAAACTAACTACACCTAAAGATAGAAATAGGAAAGCTATCTGCCCCGGAGCAGAACCCCAAAGATAATAGAAAGCCCCCAAACATGTAATGGCGGTTAGACAAGAGGAAATACTGACACAGAAAGAAAATAGTATGAGCAAACGCTGGGGCCCAAACTATCTAAACAGAAAAGGATAGGAAGGGTACTTACTGCAATCTCAGAAAACCCTGAAAAAACACCAACTCTACTAATTTCAAAATCACCTGAGATCACACGACCTCTACCACCTAAATTAGTTCTCTGGTGTAACAAAAACAAAACAGCAGCCACTGAAAAAAAACTGGAAAAAGCAAAAGTACAAAACACAGTGGCTGGACTAAACTGAGAGGGCAAAAGCCCCGGAGGGGACCCTGAAGGCCCCCACAGAAGTGCAGGACAAAATGCAAAAATATAGCAAAAACACAAAATAAGAAATTGTCTTATCTGATAGCAGGAGATGCAGACACGACACAGCAGGCTACAAGGGAAACTGGAAAGAAGGATTCAGACCAGAACAATTGATCACCGGCAACCCTGATGGGAAAATGACTCCCTTATATAAGACCAATCAGTAACACCTGATTCCCAGTCCTCACAATCCTCACTAGTACCGCTTGTAACCACCAGAGGGAGCCTCTGCTCAGAACTCATCTCAAACCCATTCACAACAGTACCCCCCCTTGAGGAGGGGTCACCGAACCCTCATTTGAGCAACCAGGTCGGTCAGGATGAGTTCTATGATACGCACGGATAAGTCTCCTAGCATGGATGTCCGAAGCAAACACCCAAGAATTGTCTTCCTGACCATAACCTCTCCATTTAACCAAATACTGGAGTCTTCGTCTAGAAAAACGAGAATCCAATATTTTCTCAACCACATACTCCAGATTGCCCTCAACCAAAACAGGGTCAGGAGGCACAGCAGCAGGAACCACTGGCTCAACAAACCTCTTCAACAATGACTTGTGGAACACGTTATGGATCTTAAATGTCCCTGGAAGAAGCAAACGAAAAGAAACAGGATTAATAATCTCCATGATCTTATAAGGTCCAATGAACCTAGGCTTAAATTTAGGAGATGCTACTCTCATAGGAATATTCTTTGAGGACAACCAGACCAAGTCCCCCACTTTAAACCGAGGACCATCAGTCCTATGCCGGTTAGCAAACCCTGGGCCTTCTCCTGAGAGAGGGACAACCTCTCCACTACCTGGTCCCAAATCTGCTGCATACGCTCAACAACAGAGTCAACACCTGGACAGACAGAAGCCTCCGTCTGTCCTGAAGAAAATCGAGGGTGAAACCCAGAATTACAGAAAAACGGAGACATCAAAGTGGCAGAACTAGCCCTATTATTAAGAGCAAACTCAGCCAAAGGCAAAAAAGAGACCCAGTCATCCTGATCAGCAGACACAAAGCATCTTAGATAAGTCTCCAATGTCTGGTTTGTTCTCTCAGTTTGACCATTGGTCTGAGGATGAAATGCCGAGGAGAAAGACAATTGAACACCCAGTTTAGAACAAAAAGTCCTCCAAAATCTGGAAACAAACTGGACTCCTCTGTCAGACACAATGTTCTCAGGAATGCCGTGTAAACGAACCACGTGCTGAAGGAACAACGGCACCAATTCAGAGGAGGAAGGCAACTTAGGTAATGGCACAAGATGTATCATTTTGGAAAACCTATCACAAATTACCCAGATGGTGGTCATTCTCTGAGAAACAGGAAGATCGGAAATGAAATCCATAGAGATATGGGTCCATGGTCTCTTGGGCACAGGCAATGGCATCAACAAACCACTAGAGCGAGAGCAAGGCTTGGAGCGAGAGCAAGTCCCGCAGGACTGCACAAATTCCCTGACATCGCGAGACAAGGTAGGCCACCAAAAGGACCGACTAACCAAGTCTCTGGTACCAAAAATTCCGGGATGCCCAGCCAATGCGGAACAATGAATCTCAGACATCACACTCCTTTTCCATTGGTCCGGGACAAACAATTTTCCAACAGGGCAGCGCTCGGGCCTATCCTCCTGACACCCCTCCAGAGCAAGTCTCAATTTGGGCGAGATGGCGGAAAGAACTACACCCTCCTTCAAAATAACAGAGGGATCAGATAGCTCAGGAGAGTCCGCAAGGAAACTCCTCGAGAGGGCATCCGCCTTAACATTCTTAGTGCCAGGAAGAAAGGAAACCACAAAATTAAAACGTGTGAAAAACAAGGCCCACCTGGCCTGTCTAGGATTGAGTCGCTTGGCAGATTCCAGATAGACCAGATTCTTATGGTCCGTAAGGACCACCACCTGATGTTTGGCTCCCTCCAGCCAATGTCTCCACTCTTCAAAAGCCCACTTCATGGCCAATAACTCCCGATTACCCACGTCATAATTACGTTCAGTAGGAGAAAATTTTCGAGAGAAAAAGGCACAAGGGTTACTTTTAGAGGTCTCTGGATCTTTTTGGGACAAAACGGCACCTGCCCCAATTTCAGAGGCATCAACCTCCACCTGAAATGGCAGAGAAACATCAGGCTGCCGTAGAACAGGAGCAGAAGTGAATCTCTGCTTAAGTTCCTGAAACGCAGAGACTGCCTCAGGAGGCCAATTCACCACATCAGAACCCTTTCTGGTCAAATCAGTTAATGGTTTAACAATAACCGAGAAATTACCAATAAATTTACGATAAAAATTGGCAAAACCCAAAAATCTCTGAAGAGCCTTTAATGAAGTAGGTTGGACCCAATCACAGATGGCCTGAACCTTGACCGGGTCCATTTCAATAACAGATGGGGACAAAATGAATCCCAGAAATGAGATCTTCTGTACGCCAAAAAGACACTTTGATCCCTTCACATACAGAGCATTCTCTCTCAAAATCTGGAATACAGTTCGAACATGTTTCACATGAGAGTCCCAGTCATTAGAAAAAATCAAGATATCATCCAAATAAACAATCAGAAATTTATCCACAAAATCCCTGAAAATGTCATTCATGAAGGACTGGAAGACGGAAGGAGCATTAGTGAGCCCAAAGGGCATCACAAGGTACTCAAAATGCCCTTCAGGGGTGTTAAATGCCGTCTTCCATTCATCCCCGTGCTTAATGCGAATAAGGTTATACGCCCCCCTGAGGTCAAGCTTGGTAAACCAAGTAGCGTTTTTCACCCTGGAAAACAGGTCAGAAATCAAGGGTAACGGGTATTGATATTTCACAGTAATATTGTTCAAGAGACGATAATCAATACACGGCCTTAATGAACCATCTTTTTTGGCCACAAAGAAAAAACCGGCACCTAAGGGTGAAGAGGATGGTCTGATATGACCCTTCTCCAATGATTCCTTGATATAAGACCGCATAGCGTCATGTTCAGGTACAGACAAGTTAAAAAGGCGACCTTTAGGGAATTTACTACCTGGCACTAATTCAATAGCGCAGTCATAGCTCCTATGGGGAGGTAAGGATGCAGATTTACTTTCGCTAAACACATCAGAAAAATCAAACAAAAAGTCAGGAACATCCTCAGCCTGGGGGGAGGCAGAAAAAACAGGAGTGTTGGTATTAACACATTGGCAGCCCCAACTGGTTACAGACACAGATTTCCAATCCAAAACAGGATTATGAGACTGTAACCAAGGGAAACCCAGCACTATAATGTCATGCAGATTATATAGAACCAAAAATTTGCAGCACTCCTGGTGATCAGGTTCAACCCTCATTATCACCTGAGTAGAAAACTGGGGTTTATTCTCAGCCAAAGGGGTAGAATCGATCCCCAGTAAAGGAATAGACTTCTGTAGGGGTATCAAGGGAAACCCACAACGATTAGCAAAATCATAATCCATCAGGTTAATAGCTGCTCCAGAATCAACGAAAGCCTGAGCAGAAAATGAGGACAGAGAGCATATCAGAGTGACAGTTAATAAAAACTTAGTCTGAACACTACCCAAGACAACTGAGCGTGCAAAATGTCTTCCCCGCTTAGGGCAGACTGAAATAGCATGAGAGGCATCACCACAGTAGAAACATAACCCATTGCGCTTTCGAAACTCATGACGCTGTGCCCCAGACACCACTCCATCACACTGCATGGGCTCAGCAGCTGGCTCACAAGGCAACACCACTCCACGCATACTTCTCCGCTCACGCAAACGTCTGTCAATTTGAATCGCTAATGACATAGAATCATTGAGACCAGAGGGGACAGGGAATCCCACCATAACATCCTTTACATTATCCGACAGACCCTTCCGGAAAAGGGCCGCCAAAGCGTCGTCATTCCACTTGGTCAGGACTGCCCACCTACGGAATCTCTGACAGTATAACTCAGCGTCATCAAGCCCCTGATTTAATGCCAACAAGGCTTTCTCAGCTTGATCAGTGACATTAGGCTCATCGTACAATAACCCCAAAGCCTGAAAAAATGCATCAACATCACTCAAAACAGGATCCCCAGGTATCAGGGAAAAAGCCCAATCCTGAGGATCGCCGCGCAGGAGAGAGATGATAATTGAACCTGCTGCGCTGCGTTTCCTGAGGACTTAGATTTTAAGGCAAGAAACAATTTACAATTATTTTTGAAATTCTGAAACTTAGCTCGATCCCCTAAAAACAAATCTGGCATGGGGATCCTAGGTTCCACAACAGGCAACCTAGCAAGATATGCAGCAATACTCTGAACCTCAGTGGCAAGCTGATCCACACGGCCAGACAACTGTGCAAACTCCATTGGGAGAAAAGATCCTCCCCAGCACCCAGAGATACAGAGGGAAAAAAAAAAAAATGCAACAAACAGAAAAATATCTCTGACAACTTTTCTTCCTTCAAAATATTTTTTCCCTTCTGTGAGTACCATACAATTTTTATGGCCGGTGATACTGTTATGTTACGGTAGCTGAGGAGTGCAGGTAAAAAAGGCAATACACCAGAGCAGTTGGAATCTATGAGATTGCAGTACCCTGACTAACCACCGCAACTAGAGGCAGCCGTGGAGCGTTCCTACGTTGGTCCTAGACGCCTCGTCACAGCCTGAGAACTAACTACACCTAAAGATAGAAATAGGAAAGCTATCTGCCCCGGAGCAGAACCCCAAAGATAATAGAAAGCCCCCAAAATGTAATGGCGGTTAGACAAGAGGAAATACTGACACAGAAAGAAAATAGTATGAGCAAACGCTGGGGCCCAAACTATCTAAACAGAAAAGGATAGGAAGGGTACTTACTGCAATCTCAGAAAACCCTGAAAAAACACCAACTCTACTAATTTCAAAATCACCTGAGATCACACGACCTCTACCACCTAAATTAGTTCTCTGGTGTAACGAAAACAAAACAGCAGCCACTGAAAAAAAACTGGAAAAAGCAAAAGTACAAAACACAGTGGCTGGACTAAACTGAGAGGGCAAAAGCCCCCGGAGGGGACCCTGAAGGCCCCCACAGAAGTGCAGGACAAAATGCAAAAATATAGCAAAAACACAAAATAAGAAATTGTCTTATCTGATAGCAGGAGATGCAGACACGACACAGCAGGCTACAAGGGAAACTGGAAAGAAGGATTCAGACCAGAACAATTGATCACCGGCAACCCTGATGGGAAAATGACTCCCTTATATAAGACCAATCAGTAACACCTGATTCCCAGTCCTCACAATCCTCACTAGTACCGCTTGTAACCACCAGAGGGAGCCTCTGCTCAGAACTCATCTCAAACCCATTCACAACAGTGTCGGTTCAGGATTTGGCTCAACGCCTGCAGGTCTCTCTCTGGAGGTGGCTGAGATCCAGCAACACGTGAGTAGTTGTTCTGGAGCACATTTCGTGGAGCCAAAGGTACGTTTGCCTGATTTATTTTTTGGTGAACAACAAGATTTTTTTTCTTTTAAAAATGCTTGCTTGTTGTATTTCCGTTTGAGACCCAGATCCTCTGGTGATGAATCACAGCGCATAGGGTTCATAATGTCATTTTTGCGCAAAGAACCTCAGGACTGGGCCTTTTCTCTGCAGCCTAGTGATCCATGCTTTAGATCAGTGGATAGTTTTTTTTCTGCTTTGGGGTTATTGTATGACGATTCTGATCGTGTTTCATCAGCTGAGACAGAATTGAGACGTTTGAGACAGGGATCAGGTAATGTGGAAAAATATTGTACTCACTTCCGAAGATGGTCCACTCAGGTGGGCTGGAACGATTCAGCTTTGAAAAGTTTATTTCTTGCAGGGTTAAGTGAAAGGGTTAAAGATTTGCTGATTGCTTATCCTATACCTGGTAGCTTGCAAGAGGCTATGCAATTAGCCATACGGGTGGATAGGAGACTGCGTGCAAGGGTTAATGAGAGTAAATCTGCCTTGTCAGCTCCAGGTCTGGAGAGGGACTGTACTGACATTGGAGAGCCGATGGAAATTGGAGCAATGACACCTCACTCTCGGGAAAAAGAACGCAGATTTGCTAAGGCTTGTGTTTCTATTGTGGAAAATCTAAGCATTTTATTAAGAACTGTGCACTTCGAATGAATAAAGAGAAAAAAAGAAATGAGGTCAGTTTCGCCCGCATAGCTTGTTTAAACAATAAAGGTGTCTTTCTTTCTGCTACCACTGCTGTTGAGGAGGAATTAATGGAGTTTCGGGTATTTGTGGATTGTGGTTCAACTCTCAATGTGATTGATGGGAAATTTTTGGAAAAACTAAAATTAAAACCCAAACTTCTGTCTTCCCCTATTAATGTGGTTGCTGTGGATGGTTCTCCCTTGAAAAATGTACTCACCATATCTGTGAATTTCCTCTTACTATAATGGTGTTCATCAAGAGAATTTGGATTTGGTAGTTTTGAATAATTTGCCTCACCTGTGATTTTGGGTTACCTTGGTTAAAATTGCACAATCCGTACTGGATTGGTCTACCCATGAAATTAAGTCCTGGAGTCCTAAGTGTTATGACAAGTGTGTAACGGCGTATTGCTGCTGTAGTTAAGGGGGAGCTACCTGTACCTATTCAGGATTTTTGGAAAGTTTTTTCTGATAAGGAATCGCAGGTATTGCCTCCTCATAGAGATTATGATTGTGCAATTGAATTTGTCCCTGGAGCAACTCTTCCTAAAAGTCGTTTATTTAATTTGACTATTCCTGAGAGAAAGGCTTTGGAAGAATACATACAGACAAGCTTGGCCGCCGGTCACATTAGGCCTTCCAAGTCTCCTGTGGCGGTTGGATTTTTTTTTGTTAAAAAAAAGGACGGCGGTTTACGGCCTTGTCTAGACTTTCGTGAGATTAATAAAATCACTGTACGCAATCCTTATCCACTGCTATTGATTCCTGATTTGTTTAACCAGTTAGTGGGGGCCAAGTGGTTCTCGAAAATTGATCTTCGAGGGGCATACAATTTGTTGCGCATGAAGGAGGGGGATGAATGGAAGACTGCGTTTAACACTCCACTGGGTCATTTTGAGAATCTGGTTATGCCTTTTGGGCTTTCCAGTGCTCCGGCATTTTTTCAGAATCTTATTAATGACATCCTTAGACCTTTGATCGGCAGAAGTGTGGTTGTGTATTTGGATGACATTTTGATTTATTCACCGGATTTGGAGTCTCATTGGAGGAGTGTGCGTGAAGTATTACAGTTACTGAGTGATAATTCACTTTTTGCCAAGCTAGAAAAATGTGAGTTCGCTGTACAGAGAATTAGTCTTTTGGGCTACATTGTCTCCAGTGAAGGTTTTGAGATGGACCCGTGAAAGTGCAAGCTGTGCAGGATTGGCCTAGACCTATTGGTGTGAAATCAATACAGAGGTTTTTGGGGTTCGCCAATTATTATAGAAAATTCATTAAAAAATTTTCTGTGATTGCCAAACCTCTGACTGATCTCACCAGGAAGGGTGCTGATGCGGTTCAGTGGACTACTGAGGCCATTGAGGCTTTTGTGTTGCTAAAGGAGAAGTTCAGCTCTGCTCCCATCCTTACGCAGCCTGATGTGACTAAACCATTTTTGGTTGAGGTTGATGCTTCTTCTGTGGGGGTCGGCGCGGTGTTGTCTCAGGAAAAGACAAATGGAGTACATCCCTGTGCTTTTTTTTCAAAGAAATTTTCTGAGTCTGAACTAAATTATGATATCGGTAATCGGGAATTGTTGGCAATTAAACTCGAATTTGAACACTGGCGTCATTTTTTGAAGGGAGCGGAATTTCCCGTTCAAGTCTTCACCGATCATAAAAATCTGGTCTACCTTGATGCTGCCAAACGCTTGAATGCCCGTCAGGCTAGGTGGGCACTGTTTTTCTCGCGGTTTAATTTTACCGTTACTTACATCCCAGGTACTAAAAATGTTAAAGCTGATGCTTTGTCTCGCAGCTTTTCTCCTATGGTGGCTACTGAGGAGGAGGAAAACATTTTGCAAGAGGGGGTTGTTATTGCTGTTTTGGACTCTGTGTTGGAAGATGAGATTCTTAAAGCACAGGAGAATGCCCCATCTAACACGCCGCATGGGAGGTTGTTTGTGCCTGGTACCCTGAGGAGAGATTTGTTTGTTGAATGTCATACTCTGGTTGGCAGGTCATCCTGGAATCTCTGAGACCAAGAGACTTGTGGGTCGCAGCTTTTGGTGGCCTGGATGGCAGAAGGAAGTCATTAAGTGGGTGCGTCAATGCACGGTGTGTGCTAGATCTAAGTCTTCTCATACTCCTGCTGCGGGGTTGCTTTGTCCTCTGGAGGTCCCTAGTGCACCTTGGACACATTTGGCTATGGACTTTATTACTGACCTTCCCCCCTCTGAGGGTTTCACTGTCATCTGGGTGGTCGTGGACCGTTTTATCAAGATGTGTCACTTGGTTCCTTTCATCAAACTGCCTTGCGCTAAGACTGTCGCTAAGGCCTTTGTCAAGGAAATTGTCAGACTACATGGCGTTCCTACTGACATTGTTTCCGATAGGGGACCTCAGTTTGTGGCTCGTTTTTGGCGCACCTTTTGTGACAGGTTGGGAGTTCATTTGTCGTTTTCATCCGGATATCATCCTGAGTCTAACGGCCAGACAGAAAGGAAAAACCAGGATGTTCGAGCAGTTCTTGCGTTGTTTTGTGACTGATAATCAAGAGGGGTGGTCTGAGTTTCTGCCACTTGCTGAGTTTGCTCTTAACAACCATACATCCGCTTCTGCTGGTTGTTCGCCTTTTTTGTTGTTGTACTGGGAGACATCCGTCGTTTGGGTCATTTTCCAAGTTGGGATCGGCTGTACCTGAAGAGGAGAATTTTTCTGGTGTTTTGGAGAGAGTTTGGACTGATGTGCGTGGTAATCTTCAGGAGGCTAACAAAAGATCCAAAGTGTATTTTGATAGAAAACGACAAGAGGTTTTGTTTGCTATTGGTGACATGGTTTGGTTGTCCTCTAAGAATCTGCGCTTGAGGATTCCGTCTAAGAAATTGGGTCCCAAGTTTGTAGGGCCCTTTAAGGTGCTTCAGGTTATTAACCAATCTGCTGTTAAGTTGGAGCTTCCTACCTCCTGGAAGATTAATCCGGTGCTTCATGTTTCTCTCTTGAAAAAAGCTGAGGTCTCAGATGGAGACGTCTTGGCCACTGTTCCCCTGGTGGTGGAGGACGGACAATATGAGATTTCTCGCATCCTAAATTCTAGACGGTATAGAGGGAGTTTGCAGTACCTCGTCGCTTGGAAGGGTTATGGACCCGAGGATAACTCATGGGTGAGGGCGGATGATGTTTCTGCGTCTAGACTTGTCAGAGCGTTTCACAAGAGGTTTCCGGATAAGCCTAAGTCCTAGGGGATCCGGAGGATCCTCTTAGAAGGGAGGGTACTGTTAGAACCCTCTTGTTAGGTTTTGTTTCAGTTTGCTGGTCACATGACCTTTTTTCCCTATTTAGTCTGGCTCCGCCCTTCTGGCTTTGCTGGACTTCATTGTATTATCTACTCTTAAGCTAGCCGGGTGCTTAGGTGCCTTTCTCAGTCAGTTTTGCTTGATCTTAGATCTCTAAGTAATTTGTTTTCTGTTTTATTTTTCCCTGCTACAATTTCTGTTAGGAGGTGTCCACCTTTTCTCCCAGTCCCTAGATCTTGTAGGGATTCCTCCCTCGCAACTATAGGTCTTCGTTCAGACTAGCTGAGGACTTTAGCGGGTCTGGTCGCAGGATCAGGTTCCCCGTTACATCATAGGGATCCAGCTTAGTTCTATTGTAGGGACAGAATTCCCATCTTTCCTTAGTGCTTGTAGCAGATCATAACACGCATGATAACGCTAAACCATGCGCCCCCCATGTTAAAGATAGGGGCGCATGGCGCATGCGATCAGATAAGCACGATGCGCTGCGCTAAAAAACGCCAATGTGAAACCAGCCTATGAGGAAAACATTGGACTATTCTGAAGTGGCCTTCTATGAGCCCTGACCTAAATCCTATTGAGCATCTTTGGAAAGAGCTGAAACATGCCGTCTGGAAAAGGCAACCTTCAAACACGAGACATCTGGAGCAGTTTGCTCTTGACGAGTGGGCCAAAATACCTGTCGAGAGGTGCAGAAGTCTCATTGACAGTTACAGGAATCGTTTGATTGCAGTGATTGCCTCAAAAAGGTTGTGCAACAAAATATTAAGTTAAGGCTACCATCATTTCTGTCCAAGCCTATTTCATGAGTTTTATTTTTTTTAATTCTGTGGAAGCATGGTTGAAAAGCAATGTCTGACTTTTATTTGTTCATTTTCATAGATTTTTTATTTCTTATTACTTTTGTCATATTCAAGTTATTTCTGTGACCATTGCGGGTTTTTCTGTCATTAAACAAGGGGTACCAACAATTTTGACCACGTGTGTATATACACACTGTTAGGGCTGGCGGAACGCACAAAATAAATATAAATAATAAGTGCGTTCGTAGCCCGGGGTCCACCGTGCAGGCTGAGCCTGCTGCTGGTAAGAGGGCGGTAAGGTGAACTCTGCTACTTCACAGTGTCGCTAAGGAAGAGACGCAGAGATATGGACTGTGTCCTGTTAACTCCACAGGAATGCACAGACAACTGCTGTGCGGACAGCAGTCCGTAGTAAACGCAATCAGCAACGCAAACAGACAATCTCCTCACCGGAGAAGCCGGTATTCTAGGGGCTTATTTCAGCCAAGCCCTAAACACGAGCATACAATCTCCTCACCGGAGGTGCCGGTATTCTAGGGGCTTATTTCAGCCGAGCCCTAACACATGCGTGCAAAATCACACTGGCGCAAAGCACATAATGTAATTGATACTAGCGCATGGCGGCACGACCATGCCACCCTTTTATAGTAGCAACTACAAGACCTGCCAGATAAGGACCAATAGGAAACTGCTCCAGAACACAAGTGGTTTCAGGACCTTCCTAGCGGACCAATAGGAGCTGCTGCAGTACCTGAGCATGTGACCCCTGATCTCCAATGAGAGATCTTACCCTGGGCATGCTCAGAAGAGGAAAGCAAGGACTTTGTCCCAAAGACGTCTGCTCGCCGCTAACCAGCACTGGCTACAACAGCAGACCTGGAGAGGCAGCAGTAATCCTCTGCACAATGTTAGACTGGGCGAGATGCTGGGACCGACATCTATGCTGAGCAGAGTCCACTGCGGCCGGAGACGGATGGGAGACCGCAGCAGGGACGGCTCGAGATTTCCCTGTGCAGAAGCGGGAACTCGACCCCTAACACACACAGGTTGTTATCCTCTACACGACCTGAAGTTAGAAGTTTTTCTACGGTTTATTGTTCTTTGGTAAGAAAGTATAGACACCAATGAAATGCCCCTTTTGACTAGAAAAAAACCCTCAACCCCATTTTGTGGCAAACCACAAAAGATACAGAGGGGAGGCCCCTCCTAACTGCAGAGCCCACAGGGAGAACCTCGGTTTAAAAGGAGTACCCTGGGGCGGAGTCATAAAACATCTATCCCTGAGGCGTCTATCAATGCGTATGGCTAAAACCATGGTGGCCTCCAACAACTCAAAAGTTTCGTAAAGCGCTAGTGTGTCTTTTAAACTTTCAGATTTCAGGCCCTGACAAAACTGACTCCAAAGAGCAGGTACAGTAAAGATGTATA
This sequence comes from Oophaga sylvatica, assembly GCA_033576555.1. Classification (NCBI taxonomy): domain Eukaryota; kingdom Metazoa; phylum Chordata; class Amphibia; order Anura; family Dendrobatidae; genus Oophaga; species Oophaga sylvatica. Next base: position 140,076,040 of record JARQOD010000008.1, read on the forward strand.
TCTTTGTACCGTGTTAGCCAGTAGATAGAAAAATATTTAGAGTTGAGAGTCCTCAGTGGTTGATACCTTTTAATGGCTAACTGAACAGATGGTAACAAATTGCAAGCTTTCGAGACTACTCAGGTCTCTTCATCAGGCTAGACTAATACAAAATCTGAAGAATCACATATTTATACACAACACAGCACAGAAAAAATGCAATAGGTAAGACAAGTGACGTGAAGCAGAATAGTCATTATGGCAGAGGGATGAGCATAAATATTGGAACAGTTCATAGATAAGGAGTGTGAAAGTTTTATTGCCCTCTGATTGGGGTCTGGTAATGTTTTGTGATGTTCTCACAGGGTCTTTGGAGTAAATTCCTTAATTGATGTAAAACGTCATAAATCCGTGTGACAGGTTCATTCCAGCATTAAGAGTGTCAAAGGTCACCATCAATTTGTATTCGCAAACTCTTCTGTGTCTCTGAGATGTGAAACTACCTTTCAGTACAAGTAATTTCATATCCAACATGCTATGATCAGGGGAACAAAAATGTTTTGCCACAGGTAGATCCATTATTTTTTCTCTTATTGTGTGGCGATGAGAATTCATCCTTGTTCTCAGTTTTTGCCCGGTCTCTCCCACATACAGACCCCCAGTTGGACATTTAGTACATATAATTAGGTACACCACATTAGATGTGATGCAGCTGAAAGTACCTGGTATCTTGTAGTCCCGATGGGAGTTGGGGATCTTTATCTTGTCCGTGGTCATTATAAATGGACAGGTTTTGCATTTCTTCTGGTTGCAAGGAAAGGTTCCTGCAGCTGTTGGGGAGGACAGGGAACTTCTGACAATGATGCTTCTTAGATTTGGGGGCTGCCTAAAACTGTCACGGGTGTGTCGCCACGAAGATCGTCGCGATTACACAATCTGACTTCGCGCAGCTGAGTTTTTGGTGCTTGGTGTTTTCGGCACTGAGGGAGTTAATTCTCTCACTCTCTGTGCTAGACGAGGTCTGGCCTCGCCCAGCTGCAGTTAATTCTGCAGTAATGAGATTCCTTCAAATACCTGCCAGTCTGCTAGGAATGTGTCGGTGAAAGCATTCATGCAGACCAGCAGAGCGAATCGTGGTATTGTGAAGTCTGAAGTGAAGAGTACCTGGTGTGTTTTTTTTTCCCCACCTCGCTTTATCATTTATCTCCGTACCCGTTGGTGTTCCCTCTGTTTTTGTGGTGTGAGTTTTGTATGCAAGGTGGATTTCAGTTTACCCCTTGTACTGTCTCGTTTGTCTATTACTGTGTTTAGTCATATACCTTCCAGTCCCCTGTGTTGTGATCGGGGTCCTTCTCAGGACTAGATTACTGAAGGTCAGGGATTTGCAGGAGATAGGGTTACGCTGACGGCCTGGACCTCTGTACCATCAACAGTACCTCCAGGTAGAGGGATTAGTCAGGACCCCAGCTTAGGGTCAGCATAGACCCCGGACCTCCTGTATGCAGTAACAGCGTGACATTTTCACCGACCACTAAAGATTTTCTCCAGCTACCATGGATCCAGTAGCCAGTCTAGCTCGGCAGTTGCAGAGTTTGTCCATGGAGCTGGCGGACGTTAAGTCCAAGGTTTTGTACCCCCTGGAGCAAGCCGGTCCAGAACCTAAAGTAGCTCTCCCTGACAGGTTCACTGGGGGGCGGGACAAGTTTTTTGCTTTCCGGGAGGCATGTAAATTGTACTTTCGGCTGCGACCTCGGTCATCTGGGAGTGAAGAACAAAGGGTGGGGATTGTCATCTCGCTCCTACAAGGGGACCCCAATCCTGGGCGTTCTCTCTCCCCCGGGCTCCCCGGCTCTCCAGTCAGTGGATAGGTTTCGTCGCAGCTCTGGGTCTTGTATATGATGACCCGGATCGGGTCTCCCTTGCTGAATCTAAGTTACGTAAGATACAGCAGGGAGATCGTCCGGCGGAGGAATTCTGTTCGGAGTTCCGTAGGTGGGCCACGGACACCCAGTGGAATGACCCGGCTCTTAGGAGCCAGTTTTGTCAAGGTTTATCTGACAAATTAAAGGATGTGCTGGCACAGTATGACCCTCCCACGTCACTGGAAGCCGCTATGGCCCTTGCTATTCGCATTGACAGGCGGCTTCGGGAGAGGTGCGGGGTAACTCCGCCCCCTGTGATGACTCCACCTTCTTCAAGGGTCCCTTATATGGAGGTTCCCCTGGTCAGTCCAGAAGAGCCGATGCAGTTAGGAGGGACATCATTCCGGGGGAGGGGATCGGCAGTGCGCCACAAGACAGGAAGGTGTTTCTTCTGCGGAGAAAGGGACATTTTATTGGGGGGTGTCCATCCCGTCCTTTGCAGAGTGAGAAGTCGCCGGAAAACTATTGATCCCAGATTGTGTGGTGGACGGCAATCTGGGAGTAGGTATTTCGTCCCTAGGTCCGTCTCAATTCCTCGTGCCGGCGGAGGTGGTGGTGGGTGCGAGAACTGAGAGGATATCTGTTCTTCTGGATAGTGGGGCCGGGGCTAATCTGGTGGATGCTCGCTTTGCCCAGGTTCAAGGTATGCGACTGAGTGTATTGGCTAAACCCATCCCCATATTCTCGATCGACGCCAGACCTCTCGGTCAGGGTAGTTTTTTGCAAGCAGTGCATAACATAGATCTTCAAGTGGGGGCGATACATAAAGAACTGTTGTCGTGTTACGTGTTGGAGGGTCTTCCCACTCCTATAGTGCTGGGCCTTCCTTGGTTAACTAAGCATAACCCGGTTATTAATTGGCAATCCAGAGAGATAAGCCAATGGAGTGAATTCTGTAATAAAAACTGCATGAATACGGTCATCGGTGCGGTCGCTCCTAGGACCTTACCTCCATTTCTGGTGGACTTTGAGGATGTATTCTCAGAGAAAGGGTGTCAAGAACTACCTCCTCATCGCGTGTATGACTGTTTTGTTAAATTGCTCCCTGGGGCCAAGTTACCGAAATCTAGGTTGTATAACCTTTCTGGTCCTGAGAGACAGGCCATGAAGGATTATATTTCAGAGAGTCTGGCTAAGGGGCATATTAGACCTTTATCTTCCCCGGTGGCCGCGGGGTTCTTCTTTGTGAAGAAGAAAGATGGAGGCCTACGCCCTTGCCTGGATTTCCGTGAACTCAATCGGATTACGGTCCGAGATCCGTATCCGCTCCCACTTATTCCCGATCTCTTCAATCAGATCGTGGGCGCCAAATGGTTCTCTAAGTTGGATCTCAGGGGGGCGTACAATCTGATTAGGATGAAGGAGGGGGATGAATGGAAGACGGCGTTTAACACTCCAGAGGGGCATTATGAGAACCTTGTCATGCCATTTGGTCTGACTAATGCCCCGGCGGTGTTCCAACACTTTGTTAATGACATTTTTCGCCGCCTGGTGGGACAGTTTGTTGTCATATATCTGGATGACATCTTAATTTACTCGCCGGATCTGGTGTCTCATCAGGAGCATGTTAGGCAGGTGTTGCAGATCTTGCGGGATAATAAACTGTACGCCAAATGGGAAAAGTGTGTGTTCGCCGTACAGGAACTTCAGTTTTTAGGTTTCCTGGTGTCAGCGTCCGGTTTTCGTATGGACCCTGGGAAAGTGCGGGCAGTTCTTGAGTGGGATCTGCCAGAGGATCTTAAGGCACTACAACGTTTCCTGGGGTTTGCTAACTACTACCGGAAATGTATTCGTAATTTCTCGTCCATAGTTAAACCTCTCACAGACATGATTAAAAAAGGGACGATTTTTCTAGGTGGTCTGACAAGGCTTGTCAAGCGTTTTCCTCCTTGAAAAAATGTTTTGCTTCGGCTCCCATACTCATTCAACCGGATGCGTCACAGCCGTTCATTGTGGAGGTGGACGCTTCTGAGGTAGGGGTGGAGCAGTATTGTCACAGGGTTCGTCCCCTGGTAAGTGGCACCCGTGCTTTTTCTTCTCTAAAAAATTGTCGTCCGCTGAGAGGAATTACGATGTCGGCAATAGAGAGCTCTTGGCCATTAAGTTAGCTTTTGAGGAGTGGCGTCATTTTTTGGAGGGGGCAGTCCACCCGGTCACCGTCATCACCGATCACAAGAACTTGCTATATTTAGAGTCCGCAAAACGTCTGAATCCCTGACAAGCTAGGTGGTCGTTATTTTTTACCAGGTTTAATTTTGTTGTCACATATCGTCCTGGGTCAAAAAATGTAAAGGTGGATGCCTTGTCTCGTAGTTTCCCTGGGGCCGGGAGGACGGATGACCCGGTTCCGATCCTTCAGGAGGGGGTGAGTGGTGTCGGCAGTATGCTCTGAGCTTGAGAAGGAGGTATTGGAGGCTCAGGGGGACGCCCCTGTTGGACCTCCAGGGAGACTGTTTGTTCCGGATCACTTGCGACAAAAGGTGATTGAGGCACACCATAACTCAGCCTTAGCAGGACACCCAGGGAGTAAAGCAACTGTGGATCTCCTCTCGCGGCAGTTTTGGTGGCCTAACTTACATAGGGAGGTGGTAACTTTTGTTGCGTCCTGTGGGGTTTGTGCGCGCTCTAAGACCCCACATACCCGTCCGTCTGGGGCCCTCTTACCTTTGAAGATCCCGGAGCGTCCGTGGACTCATCTGTCTATGGACTTTATTACGGACCTCCCGCCGTCTTCGGGTAAAACAGTCATACTTGTTGTAGTGGACAGGTTCAGCAAGATGGCTCATTTTATCGCTCTTCCTGCTCTTCCTAATGCTAAAACTCTGGCGCAGGTGTTCATTGGGGAGATTGTGAGGCTTCACGGGGTACCCTCCGATGTGGTGTCGGATCGAGGGTCTCAGTTTGTGTCCAAATTCTGGAAGGCATTTTGTACACGGCGGGGGATGCAGTTGTCGTTTTCATCGGCTTTTCATCCGCAGACCAATGGTCAGACAGAACGTCTGAACCAGAGTTTGGAGACATTTCTCCGGTGTTTTGTGTCAGAGAACCAGGAGGACTTTGCTTCTTTCTTACCTCTGGCAGAGTTTGCTCTTAACAATAGGCGGAGCGAGTCCACTGGTAAGTCCCCGTTTTTTGGGGCATATGGTTTTCACCCTCAGTTTTGTACTTTCAGTAGGGGGGGCTCTTCGGGGGTTCCTGAGGAAGAACGATTTTCATCATCACTTGCTTCAGTGTGGAGAGGAGTGCTGAACAATCTTAGTACTATGGGGAACCGATACAAACGTATGGCTGACAGGAGGAGAGTGTCTGGTCCGGACCTATGTGTGAACGATCGGGTATGGTTGTCTACCAAAAATATAAAACTCAAGGCTCCCTCTTGGAAACTGGGTCCCAGGTTCATCGGGCCATACAGATCAGTTCTATAATTAATCCGGTGCATTCCGTCTTGACCTCCCCCCTACGTTTAAAATTCACAACGTGTTCCACAGATCTTTGCTTAAGAGGTATGTGGCGCCGGTGATACCGTCACCTTTACCTCCTCTGTTGTGAATAGGATTGAAATGAGTTCTGAGCTGAAGCTCCCTCTGGTGGTTACAAACGGTACTGGACTGTCCAGTGAAGATTGTGAGGATTGGGAATCAGGTGTTACTGACTGGTCTTATATAAGGGAGTCGCCTTCCCATCAGGGTTGCGGTGATCAATTGTTCTGGTCTCAATCCTTGATTCCTGTTTCCTTGGAAGCCTGCTGTGTCGTGTCTGAATCTCCTGCTAACAGATAAGACATTTTCTTCTTTTTTTTTTGTGCTTGATTTTTGCATTTTGTCCTGCACTTCTGTGGGGGGCCTTCTGGGTCCCCGAGGGGGCTTTTGCCTCTCAGTTCAGTTCAGCCACTGATGTTTGTACTTTTGCTTTTTCCAGTTTTTTCAGTGGCTGCTGTTTTGTTTTTGGTTACACCAGAGAACTAATTTAGGTGGTAGAGGTCGTGTGATCTCAGGTGTTTTTGAAATTAGTAGAGTTGGTGCTTTTCAGGGTTTTTTGGGATTGCAGTAAGTGCCCTTCCTATCCTTTTCTATTTAGTAAGTTTGGGCCCCAACGTTTGCTCATACTATTTTCTGTCTGTGTCAGTATTTCTTCTTGTCTAACCGCCATTACATGTTTGGGGGCTTTCTATTTCTTTGGGGTTCTGCTCCGGGGCAGATAGCTTTCCTCTTTCTATCTTTAGGTGTAGTTAGTTTCTCAGGCTGTGACGAGGCGTCTAGGACCAACGTAGGAACGCTCCACGGCTGCCTCTAGTTGTGGTGGTTAGTCAGGGTACTGCAATCTCATAGTTTCCAACTGCTCTGGTGTATTTCCTTTTTTGCCTGCTCTCCTCAGCTACCAAATCATAACAGTATCACCGGCCGAAACTGAAAATTATATGGTACTCACAGAAGGGAAAAATATTGTGGAAAGAAAAAAAAAAGTTGTCAGAGTTGTCAGAGATTTTTTTTTTCTGTTTGTTGCATTTTTTTTTTTTCCCTCTGTATCTCTGGGTGCTGAGGAGGATTTTTTTTTTCTCTCTCAATGGAGTTTGCACAGTTGTCTGGCCGTGTGGATCAGCTTGTCACTGAAGTTCGGAGTATTGCTACCTATCTTGCTAGGTTGCCTGTTGTGGAACCTAGGATTCCCATGCCAGATTTGTTTTTAGGGGATCGAGCTAAGTTTCTGAATTTCAAAAATAACTGTAAATTGTTTTTTGCCTTAAAATCTAAGTCCTCAGGGAACGCAGCGCAGCAGGTTCAAATTGTCATCTCTCTCCTGCGCGGCGACCCTCAGGATTGGGCTTTTTCCCTGACACCTGGGGATCCTGTTTTGAGTGATGTTGATGCATTTTTTCAGGCTTTGGGGTTATTGTACGATGAGCCTAATGTCACTGATCAAGCTGAAAAAACTTTGTTGGCATTAAGTCAGGGGCTTGAGGACGCTGAGTTATACTGTCAGAGATTCCGTAGGTGGGCAGTCCTGACCAAATGGAATGACGACGCTTTGGCAGCTCTTTTTCGGAAGGGACTGTCAGATAATGTAAAGGATGTTATGGTGGGATTCCCTGTTCCCTCTGGTCTCAATGATTCTATGTCATTAGCGATTCAAATTGACAGACGTTTGCGTGAGCGGAAAGGTATGCGTGGAATAATGTTGCCTTGTGAACCTGCTTCTGAATCCATGCAGTGTGATAGAGTGGTTTCTGGGGCACAGCGTCATGAATTTCGAAAGCGCAATGGGTTATGTTTCTACTGTGGTGATGCCTCTCATGCTATTTCTGTCTGCCCTAAGCGGGGAAGACGTTTTGCTCGCTCAGTTGTCTTGGGTAGTGTTCAGACTAAGTTTTTATTAACTGTCACTCTGATATGCTCTCTGTCCTCATTTTCTGCTCAGGCTTTCGTTGATTCTGGAGCAGCTATTAACCTGATGGATTATGATTTTGCTAAACGTTGTGGGTTTCCCTTGATACCCCTACAGGAAGTCTATTCCCCTTCTGGGGATCGATTTACCCCTTTGGCTGAGAATAAACCTCAGTTTTCTACTCAGGTGATAATGAGGGTGAACCTGATCATCAAGAGTGCTGCAAATTTTTGGTTCTGTATAATCTGCATGATATTATCGTACTGGGTTTCCCTTGGTTACAGTCTCATAATCCTGTTTTGGATTGGAAATCTGTGTCTGTAACCAGTTGGGGCTGCCAATGTGTTAATACCAACACTCCTGTTTTTTCTGCCTCCCCCCAGGCTCAGGATGTTCCTGACTTTTTGATTGATTTTTCTGATGTGTTTAGCGAAAGTAAATCTGCATCCTTGCCTCCCCATAGGAGCTATGACTGTGCTATTGAATTAGTGCCTGGTAGTAAATTCCCTAAAGGTCCCTTTTTAACTTGTCTGTACCTGAACATGACGCTATGCGGTCTTATATCAGGAGTCATTGGAGAAGGGTCATATCAGACCATCCTCTTCACCCTTAGGTGCCGGTTTTTTCTTTGTGGCCAAAAAGGATGGTTCATTAAGGCCGTGTATTGATTATCGTCTTTGAACAATATTACTGTGAAATATCAATACCGTTACCCTTGATTTCTGACCTGTTTTCCAGGGTGAAAAACGCTACTTGGTTTACCAAGCTTGACCTCAGGGGGGCATATAACCTTATTCGCATTAAGCACGGGGATGAATGGAAGACGGCATTCAATACCCCGGAGGGGCATTTTGAGTACCTTGTGATGCCCTTTGGGCTCACTAATGCTCCTTCTGTCTTCCAGTCCTTCATGAATGACATTTTCAGGGATTTTGTGGATAAATTTCTGATTGTTTATTTGGATGATATCTTGATTTTTTCTAATGACTGGGACTCTCATGTGAAACATGTTCGACTGTGTTCCAGATTTTGAGAGAGAATGCTCTGTTTGTGAAGGGATCAAAGTGTCTTTTTGGCATACAGAGGATCTCATTTCTGGCATTCATTTTGTCCCCATCTATTATTGAAATGGACCCGGTCAAGGTTCAGGCCATCTGTGATTGGGTCCAACCTACTTCATTAAAGGCTCTTCAAAGATTTTTGGGTTTTGCCAATTTTTATCGTAAATTTATTGGTAATTTCTCGGTTATTGTTAAACCATTAACTGATTTGACCAAGAAGGGTTCTGATGTGGTGAATTGGCCTCCTGAGGCAATCTCTGCTTTTCAGGAACTTAAGCAGAGATTCACTTCTGCTCCTGTTCTACGGCAGCCTGATGTTTCTCTGCCATTTCAGGTGGAGGTTGATGCCTCTGAAATTGGGGCAGGTGCCGTTTTGTCCCAAAAGATCCAGAGACCTCTAAAAGTAACCCTTGTGCCTTTTTCTCTCGAAAATTTTCTCCCACTGAACGTAATTATGACGGGGTAATCGGGAGTTATTAGCCATGAAGTGAGCTTTTGAAGAGTGGAGACATTGGCTGGAGGGAGCCAAACATCAGGTGGTGGTCCTTACGGACCATAAGAATCTAGTTTATCTGGAATCTGCCAAGCGACTTAATCCTAGACAGGCCAGGTGGGCCTTGTTTTTCACACGTTTTAATTTTGTGGTTTCATTTCTTCCTGGCACTAAGAATGTTAAGGCGGATGCCCTCTCGAGGAGTTTCCTGGCGGACTCTCCTGAGTTATCTGATCCTTTTGTTATTTTGAAAGAGGGTGTAGTACTTTCCGCCATCTCGCCCAATTTGAGACTGGCTCTGGAGGGGTGTCAGGAGGATAAGCCCGAGCGCTGCCCTGTTGGGAAATTGTTTGTCCCGGACCAGTGGAAAAAGAGTGTAATGTCTGAGATTCATTGTTCCGCGTTGGCCGGTCATCCCGGAATTTTTGGTACCAGAGACTTGGTTAGTCGGTCCTTTTGGTGGCCTACCTTGTCTCGTGATGTCAGGGAGTTTGTGCAGTCCTGCGGGACTTGCTCTCGCTCCAAGCCTTGCTCTCGTTCTAGTGGTTTGTTGATGCCATTACCTGTGCCCAAGAGACCATGGACCCATATCTCTATGGATTTCATTTCCGACCTCCCTGTTTCTCAGAGAATGACCATCATCTGGGTGATTTGCGATAGGTTTTCCAAGATGCTACATCTTGTGCCATTACCTAAGTTGCCTTCCTCCTCTGAATTGGTGCCTTTGTTCCTTCAGCACGTGATTCGTTTACACGGCATTCCTGAGAACATTGTGTCTGACAGAGGAGTCCAGTTTGTTTCCAGATTTTGGAGGACCTTTTGTTCTAAAATTGGTGTTCAATTGTCTTTCTCCTCGGCGTTTCATCCTCAGACCAATGGTCAAACTGAGAGAACAAACCAGACATTGGAGACTTATCTAAGATGCTTTGTGTCTGCTGATCAGGATGACTGGGTCTCTTTTTTGCCTTTGGCTGAGTTTGCTCTTAATAATAGGGCTAGCTCTGCCACTTTGATGTCTCCATTTTTCTGTAATTCTGGGTTTCACCCTCGATTTTCTTCAGGACAGACGGAGGCTTCTGTCTGTCCAGGTGTTTGACTCTGTTGTGGAGCGTATGCAACAGATTTGGGACCAGGTAGTGGAGAGGTTGTCCCTCTCTCAGGAGAGGGCCCAGCGGTTTGCTAACCGGCATAGGACTGATGGTCCTCGGTTTAAAGTGGGGGACTTGGTTTGGTTGTCCTCAAGAAATATTCCTATGAGAGTGGCATCTCCTAAATTTAAGCCTAGGTTCATTGGACTTATAAGATCATGGAGATTCTTAATCCTGTTTCTTTTCGTTTGCTTCTTCCTGGGACATTTAAGATCCATAACGTGTTCCACAAGTCCTTGTTGAAGAGGTTTGTTGAGCCAGTGGTTCCTACTACTGTGCCTCCTGACCCTGTTTTGGTTGAGGGCAATCTGGAGTATGTGGTTGAGAAAATATTGAATTCTCGTTTTTCTAGACGGAAACTCCAGTATTTGGTTAAATGGAGAGGTTATGGTCAGGAGGACAATTCTTGGGTGTTTGCTTCGGACATCCATGCTAGGAGACTCATCCGTGCGTATCATAGAACTCATCCTGACCGACCTGGTTGCTCAAATGAGGGTTCAGTGACCCCTCCTCAAGGGGGGTACTGTTGTGAATAGGCTTGAAATGAGTTCTGAGCTGAAGCTCCCTCTGGTGGTTACAAACGGTACTGGACTGTCCAGTGAAGATTGTGAGGATTGGGAATCAGGTGTTACTGACTGGTCTTATATAAGGGAGTCGCCTTCCCATCAGGGTTGCCGGTGATCAATTGTTCTGGTCTCAATCCTTGATTCCTGTTTCCTTGGTAGCCTGCTGTGTCGTGTCTGAATCTCCTGCTAACAGATAAGACATTTTCTTCTTTTTGTTTTGTGCTTGATTTTTGCATTTTGTCCTGCACTTCTGTGGGGGGCCTTCTGGGTCCCCGAAGGGGGCTTTTGCCTCTCAGTTCAGTTCAGCCACTGATGTTTGTACTTTTGCTTTTTCCAGTTTTTTCAGTGGCTGCTGTTTTGTTTTTGGTTACACCAGAGAACTAATTTAGGTGGTAGAGGTCGTGTGATCTCAGGTGTTTTTGAAATTAGTAGAGTTGGTGCTTTTCAGGGTTTTTTGGGATTGCAGTAAGTGCCCTTCCTATCCTTTTCTATTTAGTAAGTTTGGGCCCCAACGTTTGCTCATACTATTTTCTGTCTGTGTCAGTATTTCTTCTTGTCTAACCGCCATTACATGTTTGGGGGCTTTCTATGTTCTTTGGGGTCTGCTCCGGGGCAGATAGCTTTCCTCTTTCTATCTTTAGGTGTAGTTAGTTTCTCAGGCTGTGACGAGGCGTCTAGGACCAACGTAGGAACGCTCCACGGCTGCCTCTAGTTGTGGTGGTTAGTCAGGGTACTGCAATCTCATAGTTTCCAACTGCTCTGGTGTATTTCCTTTTTTGCCTGCTCTCCTCAGCTACCAAATCATAACACTCCTCCTCCTGTGGTGGTCAATGGTAACTTGGAGTTTCAGGTGTCGAAAATCATCGATTCACGTCTTAACCGCCGGTCCCTTCAGTACCTGGTTCATTGGAGGGGGTATGGTCCTGAGGAGAGGACGTGGGTTCCTGCGTCGGATATTAACGCAGACCGATTAATTCGGGCCTTCCACACGACTCACCCGGATAAACCTGGCTCTGAGGGTCCAGAGGCCCCTCGTAGAAGGGGGGTACTGTCACGGGTGTGTCGCCACGAAGATCGTCGCGATTACACAATCTGACTTCGCGCAGCTGAGTTTTTGGTGCTTGGTGTTTTTCGGCAGTGAGGGAGTTAATTCTCTCACTCTCTGTGCTAGACGAGGTCCGGCCTCGCCCAGCTGCAGTTAATTCTGCAGTAATGAGATTCCTTCAAATACCTGCCAGTCTGCTAGGAATGTGTCGGTGAAAGCATTCATGCAGACCAGCAGAGCGAATCGTGGTATTGTGAAGTCTGAAGTGAAGAGTACCTGGTGTGTTTTTTTTTCCCCTCCTCGCTTTATCATTTATCTCCGTACCCGTTGGTGTTCCCTCTGTTTTTGTGGTGTGAGTTTTGTATGCAAGGTGGATTTCAGTTTACCCCTTGTACTGTCTCGTTTGTCTATTACTGTGTTTAGTCATATACCTTCCAGTCCCCTGTGTTGTGATCGGGGTCCTTCTCAGGACTAGATTACTGAAGGTCAGGGATTTGCAGGAGATATGGTTACGCTGGCGGCCTGGACCTCTGTACCATCAACAGTACCTCCAGGTAGAGGGATTAGTCAGGACCCCAGCTTAGGGTCAGCATAGACCCCGGACCTCCTGTATGCAGTAACAGCGTGACAAAAACACAGTAGTGGGGGGTCTGGAAATATGGATTGTAATCGGGCATCTTTTTGTAGTAAAGGTTGTAGTTTCCGTGCAGCTCCCCCTTAGCACCTCCAGATTTGGATTGTAGGTGACGACTAGAGGCACCCGGTTATTTTCTTCTTTAGTTTTGTAATGTAGCAGGTGATTCCTTGATATTCTGGTGGCTCTTGTAATTTGGTTTTCAATTGTTCTTGGATGGTAGCCCTGATTTAAAAAGGTCTTTCTAAGGCGACCAAGTTGTTCATCTCTATCCATGGGGTTGGAACATATACGGTTGTATCTGATGGCTTGGCTGTAGACAATAGAGTTTTTTATGTGTTTTGGATGGAAACTGTCCCATTTAAGGTATGTTGGACGGTCGATTGGCTTCTGATACAGGGATGTCTCTATTTCATTGTCCTTTAGCTTAATGATGGTGTCCAAAAAGTTAATTTCAGTGCTGGAGTAGTTGAGTGTTAAATTGATGGTTGGATGAAATTGATTGAACTGTTCATGGAACGTCTTTAGCTGTTGCTCAGACTCCGTCCAGATGATTAAAATGTCATCAATGTAGTGGTAGTAGGCCAGAGGCCTGATGGGACATGAGGACAGAAAGTCGCTTTCAAGCTTGGCCATGAAAAGATTTGCATACTGTGGAGCCATTTTACTTCCCATAGCTGTGCCAGTCTCCTGTAAATAGATCTTGTTGTCAAATTCAAAGTAATTGTGGGTGAGGATGAATTTTGTGAGTTTCACCACAGAATCAGCATCATTCTCGGTGTTTTCCATGAAGTCTTTGCAGGCATTTAATCCATCCTGGTGTGGGATATTAGAGTACAAAGATTCCACATCCATGGTGGCCAGGATGGTTCCTTCTGGTAGGGGACCTATTGCCGCTAGTTTATTCAGTAGGTCAGTTGTGTCCTGAAATGTAGCTGGGTGTATCCTTTACCAGGGGTTTAAGAATGCCCTCTACCCATCCAGATACCTGCTCAGTAAGGGTGTCCACACATGAAATAACACTATGTAACAAATTTTTATTTATTTTTTGTTCCTGGGTCCAAAGTGTGTTTTCCTAACCCGTTATGCCTAAAACAAATAGAAAATAGTTGTTGTTCCACAAAGACTTTGCTTTTGTGATCAGGACAATGAAATTTTGAAATTTGTCTGTTTTCGGGAAAACATTCAAAATAAAACAATAAAAAATAAAAATCAAACATACACATATTTGGTATCGCCGTGTTCAGAATCGCCCGATCTATCAATAAAAAAAAGGATTAACCTGATCGCTAAACGGCGTAGCGACAAAAGTCAAAACGCCAGAATTACATTTTTTTTTTTGGGTCGCCACGACATTGCATTCAAATCCAATAACAGGCGATAAAAAGATCTTATCTGCACAAAAGTGGTATCATTAAAAACATCAGCTCATCTCGCAAAAAATAAGCCCTCACCAAACCCGAAATCACGAAAATGGAGACGCTACGGGTATCGGAAAATGGCACAATTTATTTTTTATTTTTTTTGCAAACTTTAGATTTTTTTTCACCACTTACATAAGAGAACCTAGACATGTTTGGTGTCTATGAACTCGTAATGACCTGGAGAATCATAATGGTAGGTCAGTTTTAGCATTTAGTGAACCTAGTAAAAAAAAAGCCAAACAAAAAACAAGTGTGGGATTGCACTTTTTTTTGCAATTTCACCGCACTTGCAATTTTTTTCCAGTTTTCGAGTACACGACATGCTAAAACCAATGGTGTCGTTCAAAAGTACAACTCGTCCTGCAAAAAAACAAGCCCTCACACGGCCATATTGACGGAAAAACCTCTGAAGGTGCTGATGCCACCACTGCATATCAAGTTAGGCCTCATCAAGCAATTTTGTCACGGCTCTTGACAAGGAATCAGCAGCTATCAAGTACCTCCAAGATCTCTTTCCAAAGCTGTCCGAAGCAAAGGTCAAGGCTGGTATCTTCGTTGGACTGCAGATCAAGAAGATCATAGAATGTGACGAGTTCGCCAAGCTGCTGAACAGGACGGAGAAAGCGGCTTGGAACAGTTTTGTTGCAGTGGTTCGTGGCTTCCTGGGTAATCACAAGGCTGAAAACTATGTGTTCAGACTCTCATAAAGAATTAAACCATAATGGGATGCAGAATCTCTCAAAGTCCATGAGAACATGGGAGCTTGCTCATAGGAGCAATTTGAGTGCTTTCATCAAGATATATTGGACTTTGAAGGTCGTTACCAAGGACACCATAACGAAAACATGATGGGGGACTTCATTTGGGGGCTTGTTCAAGAAAGCGAATTGCAGTACACTCACAAATCTAGAAAAACTACTCATTTGTGAACCTTTTTGAGTGATTTTTGACTGTCTTTATCTATTTACTATGCAAGTGTTTTTTTATCAGACCGTATGAACGAAAATATAATAGTTTCCTTTTTTTTGACACAATAAATACAAAATTTTTCTGGCCTGTGGTCATAAAAGCAAACTTTGTGCTGAATGTAGTCATTTTTCCATTGTCTTTAAACATAAGCAGTTGAAATATTACACTTGGAAGCCAGGAACAAAAATTGTGTTGCACAGTGTAATCGGCCTCCCTGGATTTCCAGCTTTGTGGATTTTGGGAAGCATCTAGAATGTCCCTGTTCTTGGACTCTCTGGTATCAGGTCATCGGCTCTTAAGGATTTATCAGGCAGACAAGATACCAACTTGCTTAGTTCCTTGTAATAGTCCTGTGTAGGGTTCGACTCCAGTTTTCTGTAGTAGCGTGTGTCCGTAAGTTGTCTGTTTGCTACCTTCATATAGTCTGATGTGTTCATCATGACTATTGCACCTCCCTTGTCAGCAGGTTTAATGATGATTTCTTTGTTGGTTTTCAGAGACTGTATAGCCTTTCTCTCCTGGGCACTGATGTTGGATGACGTTTTACATCAATTAAGGAATTTACTCCAAAGACCCTGTGAGAACATCACAAAACATTACCAGACCCCAATCAGAGGGCAATAAAACTTTCACACTCCTTATCTATGAACTGTTCCAATATTTATGCTCATCTCTATCTCCCATAATGACTATTCTGCTTCACGTCACTTGTCTTACCTATTGCATTTTTTCTGTGCTGTGTTGTGTATAAATATGTGATTCTTCAGATTTTGTATTAGTCTAGCCTGATGAAGAGACCTGAGCAGTCTCGAAAGCTTGCAATTTGTTACCATCTGTTCAGTTAGCCATTAAAAGGTATCAACCACTGAGGACTCTCAACTCTAAATATTTTTCCAAAGAGCAGGATCATTCTATCGGGTGTCAGTGGCCCATCTACGGAGCTCTGAGCAGAATTCCTCTTCCAGCTAGTCTCCCTGCTGGAGCTTATGTAGCTTAGACTGAGCAAGGGAGACATGGTCCAGATCATCTTACACGAGGCCTAATGCCTCAAAGAAAACATCAACCGCCCGGAGAGACAGTGAGTCTTACGTGAGGATGGTCACCACCAGTCTCTTCAGTCTAGAAATATTAGTAGACTGAATAGAGGATGTTGGTGAGTGCAAGGCATATCTGTTCTCACCTTGCCAGGTATCATAAAGAGTGAATTGAGGATGGTGTGTTTTGTCCATCAACATTTCACTCTTTGTGACACAAGGCCAGGGGATTGTAGATATACCTTGTAGTTAACAATATCCTCTATTCAGTGTGTGGTGAATAAACTGAAGAGATGATGGAGAAAATACACGCCATATCTACAATCCCCTGGCCTGGTATCATAACTATTTATCACACCTGGCCAGGTGACTATACCTATGAGTTGTCATTTGCAGCGTCGCTTCAGTCTGCATTATTTATTGCACGCAGACTGGAGACATGCTGGTGGTTAACTCCTATGTGTATTCACCTGCCCAGGTGTCATTAAATTCTGAAGTCAGTATGCTTTTTTTGGCATCCTCACTTCAGCATGACACCAGGCCAGGGGCTTGTAGAAGTTGTATAAACTTTATCATCTCTCCAGAGTGCATGCATACTGAAGCCACAATGGAGATACTACAAAGAATATCTATACTCATATGGTCATGTGTCATAAGGAGTGAAGGATGCTATTGCATCCCAAAACCACTATTTGTAACATCAGGCTAGGTGTATAATATTTGTTGTATCTCCACCGTCGCTGCAATCTGTTTGAACACACACTGGAGAGATGATGAAGGTCATACAACTTTTCTCTGTAGATTCACCTGGTAAGAGTCGTATTAAAGTCACGATGCAGAAAACACAGCATCCTGACTTCACTGGGACACCTGGGCAGGTGATTATTGTATTTGAGTGTATAAAAACAGAGTGCACTCGGTACAGGTATCAAAACAGGTTTTTTATTAACATAAACACAATAAAAAAAATTTTATTACACCACTTGCTCTTGCCATTCCACACGTCCTGCATCAGATATAAAGTAGGCCGCAAATTGGTCCCTCATTTGGCCAACTTCAACTGATGACCTGAGAGGGTGCTGAGTGAATTCAGGTGGCTCATCTAGTTCAAAGGTAGGGTGCTCTTTAGCCATCACAAAATTGTGAAGAAACACACATGCTTTTACCAGCTCTTCACAGTTTCAAGTTTCAGATTAATGGCTGTGCTGTTGTGAATGGACTTAAAATGAGTTCTGAGCAGAGGCTCCCTCTGGTGGTTACAAGCGGTACTGGACTGTCCAGTGAAGATTGTGAGGAGTGGGAATCAGGTGTTACTGACTGGTCTTATATAAGGGAGTCGCCTTCCCATCAGGGTTGCCGGTGATCAATTGTTCTGGTCTCAGTCCTTGAGTTCTGTTTCCTTTGTAGCCTGCTGTGTCGTGTCTGCATCTCCTGCTAACAGATAAGACATTTTCTTCTTTTTGTTTTTGTGCTTGATTTTTGCATTTTGTCCTGCACTTCTGTGGGGGCCTTCAGGGTCCCCTCCGGGGGCTTTTGCCCTCTCAGTTTAGTTCAGCCACTGATGTTTGTACTTTTGCTTTTTCCAGTTTTTTCAGTGGCTGCTGTTTTGATTTTGTTACACCAGAGAACTAATTTAGGTGGTAGAGGTCGTGTGATCTCAGGTGATTTTGAAATTAGTAGAGTTGGTGCTTTTCAGCGTTTTTTGGGATTGCAGTAAGTGCCCTTCCTATCCTTTTCTATTTAGGTAGTTTGGGCCCCAACGTTTGCTCATACTATTTTCTGTCTGTGTCAGTATTTCATCTTGTCTAACCGCCATTACATGTTTGGGGGCTTCCTATGTTCTTTGGGGATCTGCTCCGGGGCAGATAGCTTTCCTCTTTCTATCTTTAGGTGTAGTTAGTTTCTCAGGCTGTGACGAGGCGTCTAGGACCAACGTAGGAACGCTCCACGGCTGCCTCTAGTTGTGGTGGTTAGTCAGGGTACTGCAATCTCATAGATTCCAACTTCTCTGGTGTATTGCCTTTTTTACCTGCACTCCTCAGCTACCGTAACATAACAGTATCACCGGCCTAAAAATTGAAAATTGTATGGTACTCACAGAAGGGAAAAAATATTGTGAAAGAAAAAAGGTTGTCAGAGTTGTCAGAGATATTTTTCTGTTTGTTGCATTTTTTTTCCCTCTGTATCTCTGGGTGCTGGGGAGGATTTTTTTTTTTTTTTCTCTCAATGGAGTTTGCACAGTTGTCTGGCCTTGTGGATCAGCTTGCCACTGAGGTTCGGAGTATTGCTGCCTATCTTGCTAGGTTGCCTGTTGTGGAACCTAGGATTCCCATGCCAGATTTGTTTTTAGGGGATCGAGCTAAGTTTCAGAATTTCAAAAATAATTGTAAATTGTTTTTTGCCTTAAAATCTAAGTCCTCAGGAACGCAGCGCAGTAGGTTCAAATTGTCATCTCTCTCCTGCGCGGCGATTCTCAGGATTGGGCTTTTTCCCTGACACCTGGGGATCCTGTTTTGAGTGATGTTGATGCATTTTTTCAGGCTTTGGGGTTATTGTACGATGAGCCTAATGTCACTGATCAAGCTGAAAAAGCCTTGTTGGCATTAAATCAGGGTCTTGATGACGCTGAGTTATACTGTCAGAGATTCCGTAGGTGGGCAGTCCTGACCAAGTGGAATGACGACGCTTTGGCGGCTCTTTTTCGGAAGGGTCTGTCAGATAATGTAAAGGATGTTATGGTGGGATTCTCTGTCCCCTCTGGTCTCAATGATTCTATGTCATTAGCGATTCAAATTGACAGACGTTTGCGTGAGCGGAGAAGTATGCGTGGAATGGTGTTGCCTTGTGAACCTGCTTCTGAACCCATGCAGTGTGATAGAGTGGTGTCTGGGGCACAGCGTCATGAGTTTCGAAAGCGCAATGGGTTATGTTTCTACTGTGGTGATGCCTCTCATGCTATTTCAGTCTGCCCTAAGCGGGGAAAACGTTTTGCACGCTCAGTTGTCTTGGGTAGTGTTCAGACTAAGTTTTTATTAACTGTCACTCTGATATGCTCTCTGTCCTCATTTTCTGCTCAGGCTTTCGTTGATTCTGGAGCAGCTATTAACCTGATGGATTATGATTTGCTAAACGTTGTGGGTTTCCCTTGATACCCCTACAGAAGTCTATTCCCCTACTGGGATCGATTCTACCCCTTTGGCTGAGAATAAACCTCAGTTCTCTACTCAGGTGATAATGAGGGTTGAACCTGATCATCTGGAGTGCTGTAAATTTTTGGTTCTGTATAATCTGCATGATATTATCGTACTGGGCTTCCCTTGGTTGCAGTCTCATAATCCTGTTTTGGATTGGAAATCTGTGTCTGTAACCAGTTGGGGCTGCCAATGTGTTAATACCAACACTCCTGTTTTTTCTGCCTCCCCCCAGGCTCAGGATGTTCCTGACTTTTTGATTGATTTTTCTGATGTGTTTAGCGAAAGTAAATCTGCATCCTTGCCTCCCCATAGGAGCTATGACTGCACTATTGAATTAGTGCCTGGTAGTAAATTCCCTAAAGGTCGCCTTTTTAACTTGTCTGTACCTGAACATGACGCTATGCGGTCTTATATCAAGGAATCATTGGAGAAGGGTCATATCAGACCATCCTCTTCACCCTTAGGTGCCGGTTTTTTCTTTGTGGCCAAAAAGGATGGTTCATTAAGGCCGTGTATTGATTATCGTCTTTTGAACAATATTACTGTAAAATATCAATACCCATTACCTTTGATTTCTGACCTGTTTTCCAGGGTGAAAAACGCTACTTGGTTTACCAAGCTTGACCTCAGGGGGGCATATAACCTTATTCGCATTAAGCACGGGGATGAATGGAAGACGGCATTCAATACCCCTGAGGGGCATTTTGAGTACCTTGTGATGCCCTTTGGGCTCACTAATGCTCCTTCTGTCTTCCAGTCCTTCATGAATGACATTTTCAGGGATTTTGTGGATAAATTTCTGATTGTTTATTTGGATGATATCTTGATTTTTTCTAATAACTGGGACTCTCATGTGAAACATGTTCGAACTGTATTCCAGATTTTGAGAGAGAATGCTCTGTATGTGAAGGGATCAAAGTGTCCTTTTGGCGTACAGAGGATCTCATTTCTGGGATTCATTTTGTCCCCATCTGTTATTGAAATGGACCGGTCAAGGTTCAGGCCATCTGTGATTGGGTCCAACCTACTTCATTAACCCCTTCCCGACCCATGACGCCACGTAGGCGTCATGAAAACCTGTGCCAATCCGACCCATGACGCCTATGTGGCGTCATGAAAGGATCGCGTCCCTGCGGGTCGGGTGACCGGGGTCACTGAAAGGTCACCCGACCCGCCGGCACAGGACCCTTTGTGCTTCACCACAGGGGGGTTGGCTTAACCCCCCCGTGGCCACGATCGCTCTGATTGGCTGTTAAAAGTGAAACAGCCAATCAGAGCAATCTGTAATATTTCACCAATATAATTGGTGAAATATTACAATCCAGCCATTCCGATGCTGCAATAACATCTCCCATGGCTGGACACCGAGCCCTGACCCCCCCACACGGATTCACGGCGGCGATCGGCCGCCGCCACCGAAAGATGGCAGCGATCGGTCACCGCCGTCACTAACAGCTCCCCTCCTCCTTTGCTCCGGTGCCCCCACCTTCCGATCCCCCCCCTAACCTTCCGATCACCCTACTCACCTCTCCCGATCCACCGATGTCCCTGGATCGGTCCCGGCGTCCGCCCGGGCCTCTTCATGGGCGCGCCATCTTGGAAAATGGCGGGCGCATGCGCAGTGCGCCCGCTGGCCGGCGCATGCGCAGTGCGCCCTGCCTAGACAAAAAAATTATTTTGATCACTGTGATAAACTGTCACAGTGATCAAAATAAAAAAAAGTAAGTGAACCCCCCCCTGTCATAGGTAGGGAAAAATAATAAAGAATTTATTTTTTTTTCCTATTAGGCCCTGTGCACACGTTGCGGATTTTGCTGCGGATCCGAAGCTGATTTCTCTGCTGATCCGCAGCTGATTTCTCTGCTGATCCGCAGCTGATTTCACTGCTGATCGCAGCGGATTTCGCTGCTGATCCGCAGCGGATTTCGCTGCTGATCCGCAGCGGATTTCGCTGCTGATCCGCAGCGGATTTCGCTGCAGATCCGCAGCTGATTTCGCTGCTGATCCGCAGCTGATTTCGCTGCTGATCCTCAGCTGATTTCGCTGCTGATCCGCTGCTGATTTCGCTTGATCAGCAGCGCAATCAGCAGCGAAATCAGCTGCGGATCAGCAGCGGATTTCGCTGCTGATCCGCAGCTGATTTCGCTGCTGATCCGCAGCTGACTTCGCTGCTGATCCGCAGCTGATTTCGCTGCTGATCCGCAGCGGATTTTGCTGCGGATCCGCAGCGGATTTGGCGCTGCGGATCCACAGCAGATCCAGAAACCATGTACAGTACAATGCAAA
Organism: Oophaga sylvatica; assembly: GCA_033576555.1. Lineage (NCBI taxonomy): Eukaryota > Metazoa > Chordata > Amphibia > Anura > Dendrobatidae > Oophaga > Oophaga sylvatica. The sequence continues at coordinate 140,097,177 of JARQOD010000008.1, forward strand.
TAAATGGTAAAAAAAAACGCTGTGCACATGCTGCAGATTTTTCAGCGCGGATTTGCTGCGGTTTTAAATCCGCAGCATGTCAATTCTTTGTGCGGATTCCGCAGCGATTTTACACCTATTCCATTATAGGTGTAAAACCGAAAGAGAAAAACCGCAGCAAATCCGCGCTAAATACGCAGGTAAAAGGCAGGTCATTTTACCCTGCGGATTTTAGAAAAATCCGCAAGTGAATCCGCAACGTGTGCACGGGGCCTTAGGGTCAGGCTGGGTTCATATTGCATTATGGCAGTCCGTTAGATGGACTGCGTTTCACCGCGGTATAACGCGGTGTAACGCAGTCCGTTAACGCTGCCATTCACCCCATTTGTGTGCGCATCGCAACGCATGCCATGAAGCGGCATGCGTTCGCGACGTGTCGTCATTCAGTGACGGAGCCTTGGACGCAGGCTGCAGCGTCTGGGCTCCATCACCGCTAGCACAGATGAATCATCGCTGATTCCTCTGCACTAGCGGGTATAGCATAACGCGATCACGTTATGCTATACCGTTACCAGCCCGTCAACGCTACGTGTTGAACGGGCTGGTAAAACGCAATATGAACTCAGCCTTAGGGTTAGAACTAGGGTTAGGGTTAGAACTAGGGTAAGGGTTAGAACTAGGGTAAGGGTTAGAACTAGGGTAGGGTTGGAATTAGGGTTAGGGTTGGAATTAGGGTTAAGGTTGAGATTAGGGTTAGGGTTGGGATAAGCGTTAGGGGTGTTTTGGGGTTAGGGTTGGGATTAGGGTTAGGCTTGTGGTTAGGTTTATGGTTAGAGTTGGGATTAGGGTTAGGGGTGTGTTGGGGTTAGGGTTATGGTTAGGGTTTGTATTAGGGTTAGGGGTGTGTAGGGGTTAGGGTTGGGGTTAGGGGTGTGTTGGGGTTAGGGTTGGAGTTAGAATTGAGAGGTTTCCACTATTTAGGTACATCAGGGGATCTCCATACGCGACATGGCGCCACCATTGATTCCTGCAAATTTTGCGTTCAAAAAGTCAAACAGTGCTCCCTTTATTCCAAGCCCTGACGTGTGCCCAAACAGTGGTTTACCCCCACATATGGGGTATCAGCGTACTCGGGAAAAATTGCACAACAACTTTGGGGGTCTAATTTCTCCTGTTACTGTTGGGAAAAAAAATTGGGGACTAAAAAAGTTATTTTTGTGGAAAAAAAATGATTTTTTATTTTCACGGCTCTGCGTTATAAACTTCTGTGAAGAACTTGGGGGTTTCAAAGTGCTCACCACACATCTAGATAAGTTCCTTGCGAAGTCTAGTTTCCAAAATGGGGTCACTTGTGGGGAGTTTATACTGTTTAGGCACATCAGGGACTCTGCAAACGTAACATGACGCCCGCAGACCATTCCATCAAGTCGGCAATTCAAAACGTCACTACTTCCCTTCCGGGCCCCGAAGTGTGCCCATACAGTAGTTTTCTCCCACATATGGGATATCAGCGTACTCAGGACAAATTGGACAACAACTTTTGAGGTCTAATTTCTCCTGTTACCCTTGGGAAAATAAAAAAATTGGGGACTAAAAGATCATGTTTGTGGAAAAAATATGATTTTTTTATTTTCATGGCCCGGCGTTATAAACTTCTGTGTAGCCCTTGGGGGTTCAAAGTGCTCACTACACATCTAGATAAGCTCCTTGGGGGGTCTAGTTTCCAAAATGGGGTCACTTGTGGGGGTTTCTACTGTTTAGGCACATCAGGGGCTCTGCAAAGGCAACATGACGCCCACAGAACATTCCATCAAGTCTGCATTCCAAAATGGCGCTCCTTCCCTTCTGTGCTCTCCCATGCGCCAAAACAGTGGTTCCCCCCCACATATGGGGTACCAGTGTACTCAGGACAAACTGTACAACAACTTTTGTGGTCCAATTTCTCCTGTTACCCTTGTGAAAATAAAAAATTGCGGGTTAAAAAAATCAGTTTTTGAGGAAAAAAATGATTTTTTATTTTCACGGCTCTGCATTACAAACTTCTGTGAAGCACGTGGGGGTTCAAGGTGCTCACCACACAATCTAGTTAAGTTCCTTGAGGGGTCTAGTTTACAAAATGTGGTCACTTGTGGGGGTTTCTACTGTTTAGGCACATCAGGGGCTCTGCCCGCCCGCAGACCATTCCATCAAGTCGGCATTTCAAAGCGTCACTACATCCCTTCCAAGCCCTGACGTGTGCCCAAACAGTGGTTCTCCCCCACATGTGAGGTACTAGCGTACTTAGGACAAATTAGACAACAACTTTTGGGGTCCAATTTCTCCTGTAACCATTGTGAAAATAAAAAATATGGGGCTAAATAATAATTTTTTGAGAAAAAAAATGATTTTTTATTTTCACGGCTCTGCGTTATAAAGTTTTGTGAAGCACCTGGGGTTCAAAGTGCTCACTGTGCATCTGCATAAGTTTCTTAGGGGGTCTAGTTTCCAAAA
>JARQOD010000008.1:140099745-140111742 GCA_033576555.1 Oophaga sylvatica
AGAGAGAGGAACAACCTCTCCACTACCTGGTCCCAAATTGCTGCTACGCTGCACAATTGTAATGTATGTAGTACAGGTTAAATATAGCGTCTTGTGCTTGGTGCGATGAAAATACATGAGACACAGGTTTGATATAGAAAGTCTTGTATTACTTCATACAAGTTGGCAAAAATTAGTCAAAACAGTTTGCAGACACAGAAGCAGGAGACACAGCAGGCCAGAGTAATCTAAGCTCAGCAATCACTCTCCACAACAGGTTCAGGATTCTTCTTCTCTGTTACCGAAGTCCAGCAAACGGGGTCTTTCAAAAGCAGGGTTCAGAGTCCACAAGTGCTTCAGAGTTCCTCAGTAGGAATAGCTGGAGTACAAGGTCCAAGCTTTAGGAGTCAGGTCACAGGTTCATGCAGGCTAGATTCTGAAGCACTGATTGCTCAGCTGTGGCTGCTTAAGAAGCAAAAGGAGAGAATCAGGGCGGGAACATGCAAGCTGGAAAACTCCTTTTTGACTGAGGGCAAGATAGCTGCAGCAAGACAGAAGTAAAATGGCTGAAACAAACTGAGTTTCAGGAACATGTACACAGAACCTTACATTACTCCCCCCTTAGGGACAACCTCCGGAGGGACCTCAGGCCAGGCTTGTGTGGGTACCTCTGATGAAACTGACGGAGCAAGCGGGAGAAATTAACGTTATTGACTGGTTCCCTGAGTTGTCCTCCACTGGGTAGCCCCTGCCATTTAATCAGATATTGTAACTGATTTCTATACAACCTGAATCTAAATCCTTTCCACCACAAATTCTTCCTGACCATCGACTAGCACTGGGTCAGGGCAAGGAGAAGAACGTCCAGGAAACGTATTGGGTGTCGCAGCCTTTAGTGGGGATATATGAAAGACAGGGTGAATTCTCATAGTTCTGGGCAGTTGAAGACGACAAGCAACGGCACTTATAATTTTTACTGATTTTATAGGGCCAATGTACTTATGTCCAACTTAGACGATGGAAATCCTTAAACTTAAATTTCTGGTTGACAGCCGACCAAGTCTCCTACCTTGAAAGCTGGTGCAGGTTTACGAAATTTATCTGCTGCTTTCTTGTACCTTTCCTGAGCCGATTCCAGATTCTCCTTTAGAAGATCCATATTCTTCTGTAAAGACGTGATTCTTTCAGCCACTGCTGGTAAAGGCGTTTCTAGGGGAAATCGTGGTAGAATGTTAGGATGATAACCTAGATTAGAGTAAAAAGGAGACTGTTAGTGGAGGCACTTTGAGAGTTGTTATACGAGAACTCAGCTAATGGAAGTAGATCCACCCAATCATCCTGTAGGTGGCAGATAAAGCAGCGGAGATACTGCTCCAGGGTTTGTTGGTTCGTTCGGTCTGTCCATTAGTCTGGGGATGAAAAGCAAAAAAGGTTTACTTTAATGTCCAATGCTACACAGAAATTTTGCCAAAACCTAGAAGTGAATTGCCCCTCGATCCGAAATAACCTCATCCGGTACTCCATGTAAGCGAAAACATCTTTAATCATCAAATCTGATGTCTGTTTTGCGTGGGTAAGCCGACACAAGGGATAAAATGAGCTGCCTTTGTTAGACGGTCAACCACCACTAGAATGGTGTTTTCCCTTGAGAGGTTGGTACTCCACAATGAAGTCCATAGAAATGGATCCCCACGGGCGGGACGGGGGGTGGAAGAGGCTGGGAACAGACCATTTGGTGAGGAGCGAGGTGTTTTGCATCTTGCACAGACTTCACATGAAGTGACATAGTTTAAAACATCTTCTTGCAAGTGGGCCACCAAAAGAAAAGAGAGAGAAATTCTGTGTCTTTAGAATTCCTCTATGCCCAGCTATCTTGGAATCGGAATGAGTTGCAATACTCTCAATCTGACTGTTTCAGGAAATTACGGCGTTGTCCCTGAATCCACACACCATTCTTAAAGACAAGACTTACGTCCCTTGGGGGGGTTGTGCCAAAAAGGAATCCGCATGGTATGCTTCCTTGATGTCCTTAAGTAGGTCTTGATTATGAATTACTCCTAGGAATCTAGAGTCAGGAAGAATAGTCTTAGGAGGAGTAATTGGACGTGTCTCTGCTGAGTAAATCCTAGAGAGTGCATCAGCCTTTCCATTGCGCGATCCTGGTCTATAAGAAATGATAAAATTAAATTGGTTTAAGAAAAGATTCCAGCGAGCCTGGCGAGGAGTCAGGCACTTAGCCGACCTGATAAACTCAAGGTTACGATGGTCTGTCAGGACGACTATTTGCTGTGCAGCTCCCTGAAGAAGGTGTCTCCATTCTTTGAAGGCAGCAATAATGGCCAACAACTCTCTATTGCCCACATCGTAGTTCCTCTCAGCCGAAGACAATTGCTGGAAAAGAAGGCACAGGGATGCAAGACATTCTTCTCACCTGTTCTCTGAGAGAGTATAGCTCCAACGGCACAGTCTGAAGCATCCACCTCTATTATGAAGGCAAGCTCGGGTTGGGATGTACTAAGATAGGTGCGGTGGTAAATTTATCTTTTAGACGGGAAAATGCTTCCTGGGCTTGGGGAGTCCAGGAGAACCTAGACTCTTTCCGGGTAAGTTGGTGATAGGTGACACTACCTCAGAGAAATTTCTAATGAAACGTCTATAGAAGTTGGCAAACCCGATGAAGCGCTGTACCTCCTTCACATTTCTAGGACTTGGCCAATCCTTGATGGCTTGGGTTTTGCTTCCATCCATACTAATTCCTTGTGTAGACAGTACATACCCCAGAAATTGAATTTCGGTCCTATGGAATTCACACTTTTCAAGTTTGATGTAAAGATGATTTTGTCTTAGACGTTCCAAGACCATTCTCACATGTCCATGATGTTCCTCTGTGGAGTTAGAAAAAATTAGAATTCATCCAAATAAATTACCACGAATGTATCTAGGAGATCCCTGAAGATGTCATTCACCAAGTGTTGGAAAGTGGCTGGGGCGGTACTCAGACCAAAAGGCATAACTAGATATTCAAAGTGTCCATAGCGTGACCTGAATGCAGTCTTCCATTCATCCCCAGGTCTAATACGGACTAAGTTATAGGCCCCACGAAGATCTAGTTTAGAGAAAATTTTGGCATGTCGCACTCTCTCCAATAACTCAGGGATTAAAGGCAATGGATAACGGTTTCTAATAGTAACCTTATTGAGTTCCCTATAGTCTACGCATGGTCTCAGAGATCCATCTTTCTTCTTTACAAAGAAGATGGGTGCACCTGCAGGAGATGAAGAGGGGCGTATGAAGCCCTTGGCTAGATTTTCGTCTATGTAATCCTTTAAAGCCTTTAGCTCGGGCCCCGCCAGGGGTAGATCTTACCAAAAGGTATCTCTGCTCCAGGCAATAATTCAATTGGACAATCATATGGACGGTGAGGAGGAAGCTGGTCAGCGTTCTTCTTGTCACATAAATCCACATAGTCCTGGTATACAGCTGGTAGTTCAGGGACTGACATGGTTCCTTTAGGAACAGAGCAAGCTGAAACTTTTGGACTCATCTGTTTCTCTGGAAAGTGTAATTCCTTGGTCTCCCAGTTAATGGTAGGATTCTGAGCCTGCAGCCATGGTAGCCCTAGAATAATGGGAAAGTGGGGAGGAGAGATAAGCATAAAGGACAGTTTCTCTTGATGATCTTTACCCATAAGAACCCTCAAAGGCTCTGTTTCCTGATCCACTGGTCCAGAGGTCAGCAGGGAGCCATCCACAGTTTCCATCTGTACTGGAGTAGCCTTCTTCACTGAACGTATCCCCTGTTTCAGAGCAAAGGAGACATCCATAAAATTTCCACTTGCCCCTGAGTCGATCATAGCAGAGCTAGACACCCAAGCTGAGTCAACCCAGAGTTTGATGGAAAGAAAGCAATGAGAATTGTTTTTCTTACAACTCAGCTGGGACACCGCTGAGGAAACTTGAAAAATGGCAGCGTTTACACAGTCAACGTCCTCAGAGGTAACGGAGTTTAAGTCCGAGAAATCAAGATCTGTTGCTGCAGATCTCTCTGGAGCCTGAGGCTCGGACCTGACAGATCCCCTCTCGCAACACTCACAATGAATGAGTGCTGCAGTAGTCTTACGAGAACGGCTGGGGCAGTTTATAATGAAGTGCCCTGACTTACCACAATAGAAACATAGATTCTCCTTAAAACGATGTTCCTTGCGTGCATCACTAACCCGTCGTTGTAAAGAGTCTACCTGCATGGGTTCAGGTTCAGGTTCCCGTGTAATCCTACTCAAAGGTTCCTTAGCTGGAGAGGAAGGTAGGAAAAGGTTAGTGCGATTGCTTTCGAACCATCTCTCTTGCCTGCGTTCAGTCAGACGAGTATCAATACGGATGCAGTAGTTAATAAAGTCACCTAACGCAGTGGGAGGGTCGGCACGAGCAAGTTCATCCTTAATCAGTGGAGATAACCCCTTTCGAAAAATAGATTTTTTGGCGGAACTGTCCCAGGTGGTATCAAGGGCCCATCTCCTGAAATCCAAGGCATATTCAGCTACCGAGTGCTTACCTTGGCGCAAAGCTAACATGGCTGCTTCAGCTGTTGCACCTCGATTGGGGTCATCAAACACCTGCCCCATGGCTGAAATAAAAGCATCAAGGTGATTCAAACAATCATCCTCAGTCTCAATCAGAGGGTTTGCCCACATCAAAGCCTTGTTGGTAAGCAACATAATTATAGTAAGCACCTTAGATCGTTCAGTGGGAAATTGTGAAGCATGTGCAGAAAAAAAAAGATTGCATTGATTAATAAATCCCCTGAATTTCTCACGTTCACCGCCAAAACGAAAAGGGGGCAACTTGGGAATCCCAGAACTCGGGGCTACGGCAGGAGCCTGGACTCGCTCTTCTAGAACCTCAATCCTGGCTCGCAAATCCTGGGCAGTCTGTCCAAACACTTGCAAATTGTGATTAGTGAGGTCCTGTAGGCTTGAAAAACGGGTCTTTATATTCTGCAAATCTGCAAGGATATTATCAGTCACTCCGCAAAGTTCCTTTATGCGGGCCTCCATTTTCCAGATCTTTTAAGACAGGAGTACTGGAAGAAGAGGAGAGGAGAAAAAAAAAAAAACAATAGTGTTTACCTGTGGTAACACTGCAGAGAGAAAAAAAAATTAAGGGAACTGCTCACCTGGAATGGTTGTGAGAAGTCACAACCACTATCATCACAGAAAGTTCACCCGGACATCTGATATCCACAGTTACAGCAGACAAAAAAGAGAAAAGAAAAAAAAAAAACAATAGTGTTTACCTGTGGTAACACTGCAGAAAAAAAAAACACTTAAGGGAATTGCTCACCTGGAATGGTTGTGAGAAGTCACAACCACTGTCATCACAGAAAGTACAACCGGACATCCGATATCCACAGTTACAGCAGACACAGCCTTTCCAGACCCAGCAGACACTAACGTTTTGGCTTCAGAATCTTGTAATGTATGTAGTACAGTTCATATAGCGTCTTGTGCTTGGGTGCGATGAAAATACATGAGACACAGGTTTGATATAGAAAGTCTTGTATTACTTCATACAAGTTGGCAAAAATAGTCACACAGTTTGCAGACACAGAAGCAGGAGACACAGCAGGCCAGAGTAATCTAAGCTCAGCAATCACTCTCCACAACAGGTTCAGGATCTTCTTCTCTGTTACCGTAAGTCCATGCAAACGTGGGTCTTTCAAAGAGCAGGGTTCAGAGTCCACAAGTGCTTCAGAGTTCCTCAGTAGGAATAGCTGGAGTACAAGGTCCAAGGCTTTAGGAGTCAGGTCACAGGTTCACTGCAGGCTAGATTCTGAAGCACTGATTGCTCAGCTGTGGCTGCTTAAGAAGCAAAAGGAGAGAATCAGGGCGGGAACATGCAAGCTGGAAACTCCATTTTGACTGAGGGCAAGATAGCTGCAGCAAGACAGAAAGTAAAATGGCTGACGAACAAACTGAGTTTCAGGAACATGTACACAGAACCTTACAACAATAGAGTCAACCCCCGGACAGACAGAAGCCTCCGCCTGTCCTGAAGAAAATCAAGGGTGAAACCCAGAATTGCAGAAAAATGGAGACATCAAGGTGGCAGAGTTAGCCCTATTATTAAGATCAAACTCAGCCAAAGGCAAAAAAGAGACCCAGTCATCTTGATCAGCAGACACAAAACATCTCAAATAAGTCTCCAAGGTCTGCTTTGTTCTCTCAGTTTGTCCATTGGTCTGAGGGTGAAATGCAGAGGAGAAAGATAACTGAACACCAAGTTTAGAACAAAATGTCCTCCAAAATCTGGAAACAAACTGGACTCCTCTGTCAGACACAATATTCTCAGTAATGCCATGTAACCGAACCACGTGCTGAAAGAACAAAGGCACCAATTCGGAGGAGGAAGGCAACTTAGGTAATGGCACAAGATGTATCATCTTGGAAAACCTATCACAGATTACCCAGATAACGGTCATTCTCTGAGAGACAGGAAGGTGGGAAATAAAATCCATAGAAATATGGGTCCATGGCCTCTTGGGTACAGGTAACAGGGCCGGATTAAGAACATGATGGGCCTGGAGCTGAAGGGGCGGGGCAAGGGGCGGGGCAAGGGGTGGGGCCAAACACGGCAATTCACAAAGGCCAAAAATGTAACGTAAAAGATATAAACAAAGTAAATATATGATACATGCCTAATATAAATACAGTGGATATAGAAAGTCTGTTATGGTTATCGCGCTGATAGTAACTTATGAGGCAAATAAGCAGGGTTATTCACTGAACGTTAAACTGTGTTTTATTGTAAATAAAGCTATAGAACAAAGTAAATATAAATATATGATACATGCCTAATATAAATACAGTGGATATAAAGTATGTTATGGTTATTACGCACGCTGATAGTAACTTATGAGGCAAATAAATACAGATTAAAATCCACAATCCAGGCACAATCTACACGTGCGGACATTGACTATGTGGGTAAATACAGATAATAATCCACAATCCAGGGACTAACAAGCAGCTGGTGGATCACAATCCCCAATCAACCTCCATATTAATGGCAATGGTCCAAGTAATGAGATTATGCGCCGGACAGGTGTGACAATCATCCGCTGCAGCAGTCACTGTCAGAACTCCTAGCATGATGGCGGCCACCATGCCAGAACTTCAGACAGTAGCCACTGATTGGCCACCTGTCTGTATATATGTCAGCAGCACATCTACATATAACATTAATACCTGCGTATATACCAGTACCACGGCTATATATACCAGTTCTGTGTCTGTATGTATGTCAGCAGCCCATCTATAACATTAGTACCTGCCTATATACCAGTATCACAGCCATATATACCAGTACTGTGTGTGTATATATGTCAGCAGCACATCTATGTATAACATTAGTACCTGCTTATATACCAGTACCACAGCTATACATAGCAATAACATGTCTGTATATATGTCAGCAGCACAAGATGTATTATAACATTAGTACCTGCTCCACAGGAACACACAACTCACACCTCAGTTTGACGTCCTCCTATAGCAGTTTTTCTCAACCTTCTCAGCCTCAGGGCACCCTGGGAAATAATTAAAGTCCGGCCGATCAGACAAGAATTTGGACAGTCTAAACGGCCCTTAATACTGCCACACATAGCCCTCTTATAGTGCCACACACCCCCCTTAATCGCCACACATAGCCATCAATAATACTGCCATACATAGCCACATTAGTAATATTGCGTCAGAGAGGCCCCATACACATATATGGCAACATTGAGAGGCCCATTCTAGTATATGGTGGATATAGAAAGTCTGTTATGGTTATCACGCTGATAGTAACTTATGAGGCAAATAAACAGGGTTATTCACTGAACGCTAAACTGTGTTTTATCGTAAATAAATCAAACTGGTAGAAGAAAATTAAACTACACATTCACTTTTCGTGCTTTTTTGCTTGCAAATTCCTCAATTGCAGAATCAAGATTAAGCTCATTCAGCAATCTATTTTCAATACATAACAGAGAGAGGGCATTTAAACGCTCCCATTCTAGTATATGGTGCAGCATTGAATGGCCCATAGTATATATAGGGCAACATTGAGAGGCCCATTCTAGTATATAACGCAGCATTGAATGTCCCATAGTAATATAGGGCGACATTGAGAGGCCCATTCTAGTATATAGCGCAGCATTGAATGGCCCATAGTATATATAATGCAGCATTGAATGGCCCATATAGTATATATAATGCAGCATTGCATGGCCCATAGTATATATAGCGCAGCATTGAATGGCCCATAGTATATATAATGCAGCATTGAGAGGCCCATATAGCGCAGCATTGCATGGCCCATAGTATATATAATGCAGCATTGAGAGGCCCATAGCGCAGCATTGAATGGCCCATAGTATATAGCACAGCATTGAATGGCCCATAGTATATAATGCAGCATTGAGAGGCCCATATAGCGCAGCATTGCATGGCCCATAGTATATATAATGCAGCATTGAGAGGCCCATATAGCGCAGCATTGAATGGCCCATAGTATATATAGGGCAGCATTGAATGGCCCATAGTATATATAATGCAGCATTGAGAGGCCCATATAGCGCAGCATTGCATGGCCCATAGTATATATAATGCAGCATTGAGAGGCCCATATAGCGCAGCATTGAATGGCCCATAGTATATATAGGGCAGCATTGAATGGCCCATAGTATATATAATGCAGCATTGAGAGGCCCATATACGCAGCATTGAATGGCCCATAGTATATAAAGCGCAGCATTGAATGGCCCATAGTATATATATGCAGCATTGAGAGGCCCATAGTATATATAATGCTGCATTGAGAGCCTATAGTGCAGCATTGAATGGCCCATAGATATATAGCACAGCATTGAATGCCATAGTATATATAATGCAGCATTGAGAGGGCCTCTAAATGCTGCGCTATATATACTATGGGCCATTCAATGCTGCCCTATATATACTATGGGCCATTCAATGCTGCGCTATATACTAGAATGGGCCTCTCAATGCTGCATTATATATACTATGGGCCATTCAATGCTACTGATGGAATTTGTCAGAAACCACACACTTTAAACACAAACTGTGCAGAGACTTCAGGATTCTCCATCTGCTTTCACTGTAATCTGGCTGGGATTCTTGTAACAGCACACACACCTCTGCCTGCCTGTCTCTAACTCTCTCCTCCAGACAGGGACCGTCACTACAACGTGACACTGAACACAGGGCAGGATGCCAATAGGCAAAGCTGTAAGAAGACAGTGCATGGATGAGGACAAGTGAAAGGTGAGCTGTGACTGGCTGCTCTGTGGTCACATGTTCTGCCTTCATTTACATCCTGCTTCTGGATTGGGTGAATGAGATAACACTGTGCTGCTGCCGACTCCTCTCCTATAGTACTTTCAGCACCAGGTTTCCTCTCTCCCCCTCCAGCACACAGTCTCTCCTGGCTCCTCACCTCCCCCTCCATCACCAGGCTGACGTCAGCAGCACAGGGAAGGGAGGAGAGCAGAGAGCCATTAGATAACAAGCGGCTGGCTGGGCCGGGGGATGGGCCTATCTCTAACAAGGGGCCTGGAGCTGCAGCTCCATCAGCCCCTACGTTAATCCGGCCCTGACAGGTAATAGCATTAACAAACCACTAGAACGAGATCAGGGCTTGGAACGAGAGCAAGTCCCACAGGACTGACGTCACGAGACAAAGTAGGCCACCAAAAGGACCGACTCACCAAGTCTCTGGTACCAAAAATCCCCGGGATGACCAGCCAATGAATCTCAGACATCACACTCTTTTTCCACTGGTCTGGGACAAACAATTTCCCAACAGGGCAGCGCTCAGGTTTATCCTCCTGACACCCCTCCAGAGCCAGTCTCAAATTGGGCGAGATGGCGGAAAGAACTACACCCTCTTTCAAAATAACAGCAGGATCAGATAACTCAGGAGAATCCGCAAAGAAACTCCCCGAGAGGGCATCCGCCTTAACATTCTTAGTGCCCGGAAGAAAAGAAACCACAAAATTAAAACGTGTGAAAAACAAGGCCCACCTGGCCTATCTAGGATTAAGTCGCTTGGCTGACTCAAGATAAACCAGGTTCTTATGGTCCGCGAGGACCACCACCTGATGTTTGGCTCCTTCCAGCCAATGTCTCCACTCTTCAAAGGCCCACTTCATGGCCAATAACTCTCGATTACCCACGTCATAATTACGTTCAGTTGGAGAAAATTTCGAGAGAAAAAGGCACAAGGGTTACTCTTAGAGGTCTCTGGATCCCTTTGGGACAAATGGCACCTGCCCCAATCTCAGAAGCATCAACCTCCACCTGAAACGGCAGAGAAACATCAGGCTGCCGTAGAACAGGAGCAGAAATGAATCTCTGCTTAAGTTCCTGAAACGCAGAAACTGCCTCAGGAGGCCAATTCACCACATCGGAACCCTTTTTGGTCAAATCAGTCAATGGTTTAACAATACCGGGAAATTACCAATAAATTTGAGATAAAAATTGGCAAAACCAAAAAATCTCTGAAGAGCCTTCAATGAAGTAGGTTGAACCCAATCACAGATAGCCTGAACCTTGACCGGGTCCATTTCAATAACAGACCGAGACAAAATGAATCCCAGAAATGATACCTTCTGTACGCCAAAAAGACACTTTGATCCCTTCACATACAGTGCATTCTCTCTCAAAATCTGGAACACCGTCCGAACATGTTTCACATGAAACACCGTCCGAACATTTTTCACATGAGAGTCCCAGTCGTTGGAAAAAATCAAGATATCATCCAAATAAACAATCAGAAATTTATCCACAAAATCCCTGAAAATATCATTCATGAAGGATTGGAAGACGGAAGGGGCATTAGTAAGCCCAAAAGGCATCACTAGGTACTCAAAATGCCCCTCTGGGGTATTAAACGCCGTCTTCCATTCATTCCTGTGCTTAATGCGAATAAGGTTATACGCCCCCCTGAGGTCAAGCTTGGTAAACCAACTAGCACTTTTCACTCTGGAAAATAGGTCAGAAATCAAAGGTAACGGATATTGATATTTAACAGTGATCTTATTCAGGAGGCGATAATCAATACACGGCCTCAATGAACCATCCTTTTTGGCCACAAAGAAAAAACCAGCACCCAAGGGTGAGGAGCAGAGGCGTAGCTAGGGGTTCAGCAATACTGAGCCGCTGCTGACATATGTGTCCCTATTACTGCACCTGATACCCCAATACTGAGCCGCTGCTGCCGTATGTGACCCTATTACTGCACCTGCTGTGTGGTACAAAAACAGAGGTCCTCCTAGTGCCCCACATAGTAATGCCACCACTGTGCACCTTAGACCATAATAATGCCTCCTTTGTTCTCTCTGAATGGTGAAATTGCCAATATTAATTTCCTGTGCATGTGCCCTCCACATTTTGTCCCTAGAAAGTAATAATACTCCATGTGCAACTTTGATGGTCACAATACTGAGAGCCCCTATAACAATAATGTTTAAGTGCCCACTTAACATTTAATTATGTCCCTTACATTCCCCATGTACAACTCCCCTATATACAGTATGGTGGGCCCACAGCTCCCCTCTACACCATATGATGATCCCACAGCTCCAGCTCCCTCATACACAGTATGATGATCCCACAGCTCCCCTATACAGTGTATGATGATCCCACAACTCCCTCATACACTGTATGATGATCCTACAGTTCCCTCATACACTGTATGATGATTCCACAGCTCCCCTATACACCGTATGATGATCCCACAGCTCCCCTATACACTGTATGATGATCCCACAGCTCCCCTATACACTGTATGATTATCCCACAGCTCCCCTATACACAGTATGATGATCCCACAGCTCCCCTATACACCGTATGATGATCCCACAGCTCCCCTATACACAGTATGATGATCCCACAGCTCCCCTATACACAGTATAATGATCCCACAGCTCCCCTATACACAGCATGATGATCCCACA